>JAVTVJ010000247.1:2842833-3442833 GCA_034509425.1 Eopsaltria australis | reverse complement strand
AACAGCCTGTTTATTAATAAGTAAGCAAAAGGCAGCTGTCAGACTCTGGAGGGCTTGTCACAGGCAACAAGGCTGTCCCTGTGCTTAATTAACTCCTTGAGCTGCACTTTCAGCTGGGTACTTCCCTTAAATTCAGATTCTGTTTACATCACCCTAATTGTTACGGCTTTAACTAATAGTCAGGATAGAAGCTGTGTGCACATCTTTGTGTAATAAGGACTTTTTTTTTTTGGTCATATTACAGGTGGTTTGGTTTGGTGCTGTTTTTAACATACCATCATTCAGCTATGGTTTTCCCCTCAGAGCTGTCTTGACTTGACAGCAAAAGTAACACTGCTATTTTTTTCAACAACAACAAAAAAATCCAATCTCCCATACTCTTTCTCTGACCCAGTGAACCTCTTCTGTAACTTTACACCAGAGAACAGCCCTGCTCTGTGTTTCAATCTTATTAAATGCTTTTAAGATTTTAATCATTCATTCATTGGCTGCTAAGTGAATATTATATCCCTTTCCTGTAGGCAATCAGATACCGTAATGCTTTAATGTTAAAACTTGTTGCTGCTGCAAACAAAAAGGTAACAAATAGTTTCTCATTCAGAGCTGAATCAGAACCCAGAACATCACCTCACTAGCTGCAAAAACCCTGAGGGCACCTTTATTAATAGAGCTGATCCAACAATATTTGAAAACAAAATAGCCAAAGATAATGTTCATAATGAAAAAAACAGGCAGAGTCGTAAAACGATAACAGGGTTGTGACTGCATTTTTTATGGGCAAATGCTAAAACTCTATCAGTGCTGACCAATGATATTTTTAAGTCTTAATGAAAAGCTTCCTTTGGGTCTTTTTTTGTTTGTTTTCCAGTTCTCTCGGTCAATAAACCATTTGGTTGTGTGTATTTTGTCAATTGCTCAAATGCACAGGAGAGAAAAAGCAGTGGTATTCCTGATAAACGTTCTGGTGCTCTGTACCTTCAAGGAGGAGCAAACTGGGAATTTAAGTCACTCTGTGTTCTTAGGTGTCTACTTTTTGGCAACTGCTAGAGACTGGAAATTGGACCAGATAAATCCTTAGGCTGGCTACTCTGCTGTTCCTGAGATTATTTTAAAATAATCTGATAAACTGGTAGAGCACCTGTGCACGACACGAAGTTTTTCATGTCACGGTTATCCAGCAAAGCTTTCTTTTATGAAAAATGTCAAAATTATTTCTCTTTAGTCAGGGCTAAAATGCTTTAGTTTCACACAGCAATCAAATGAGAAATTCTTTTTCAAGCCTCTGGTTTTTTTCTCCTTTCCTGGATTTTTTTTTTTTCAAACTCCAAGGATATGACCTCAAGCATAATAAAGTAAAAAAAATTCTTTCCAATATCTTCATCAGATTCTGGGTCATGACCAAAGCTGGCTTCCTCCCTTTCCCTGTTCCTTCCATAACAGTTACAGGCCAAAGAGACAGAATAACAACCTGTTGACAGGTAACACTAATTTACAGTCATGTGAGAGGCAGAAGCATCACACACAGCTCTGCTGTAAACTGAGCTCAGTGCTGTTTGCAAATATGTAACTTCATGGCTCAGGTTTCTCCACAATCATAACAACAACTTTTTTCTTTAAAGGCCAAGTATTCCTCCAAATTGATACATCCTTTAAATCACTGAGTATCTCCTAGTCTGTCATCAAATAATAAAAAACACAATAGATGTATAAAAAGTCAGAAATGAATCCTTTAATGGGCTTTTACCAAGATGGTTCTGTCAGTTTTGCAGCTCAGATCGTGCACTAGAAGTTATGAGGCATGTGACAACTTTTGAATTATAGTATCTTAAAAAATACTGTTTCAAAAACCTTCTTGCTACAAAACCACCTGAGTTTAGAGAGCATGGAGGTTGGGGAACTGGGAACAATTCTTGTCCTACCAGCAATTCTAATGAAGGTTTTCCTTTCAACACATCCCCAAGCTTGTTAATTCCCACACCATTCAATATTCTAGGAAAACAAAACAAAAAGCATTAGCTGATAGTAAAGTCACAAGTATTTCTTGGCTATACTGCATACCCCCAACTACCATACCTAAATTTCAGTATGCACTACCAAACTCTAAAGGAGGTACTGCTATTTATCATTTTATTCTCAAAGGTAATGCCCTTCATATTAGATGTACCTTTTTTACTGGTAGTGAAGCCCCTTTATCTTTCAATGAGCTGTTAAATGATTACAACCAGAAAGGCAACCGTAACTTCTGGGAAGGCTACAGTTTCACTGACAAATAAAAATAAACACCATCAGGCTTCTTCCTTACAGCATTGTATTATTTGATTTTTGTGTGTGTGTGTATGCTACATAGTTCTGCTGCTTGAAGAGCTGTATATACATGGAAATCAGGCTTGATAGCCACTAAACCAGGAAAAATGGGCAGGAAGAATAAGGAAGAAAGCTGAAATAGCTGTAAATTCAAATGTAAACAACTTTATATAACTGAGAGTCACAAGGCTTTTCTTTTACACCAGGATGTTGCATCAATGTATTAATTCACATTAATGATCAGAGAATCTTGAACAGGTTCATGAGCCACACAATGAAACAAGCTATTGGAACTACATGCTGAAAAACCCAAAATCAAAAGGCCAGCAAAATGGAACTTAATCTCAGCTCTCACAAAAAACAGGAAAAGAAGACACTCTTTCAAAGGCATTTGCAATAAAAAATACTCTCATTTGCTTTTGCTGAGAAAGTCTGAATAAACATTCTCAGCACAGTGCTTTCCCTTCTGACATCATTGACTGTAATGCTTTGAACTTAAACTTCCAAATATACAAACATATTTCAGTTAATCAGGAATCATATAAAACCAAAATGAAAATAAATTTGGTGAGATAATCAGATGGGAGCTCTCACCAACAACTACACCCAGTCCACAAGATTCCAGAATTCCAGAAAGATTTATTATTTATAACTGAAACTCACCTTGAAACAATGCAAGGGAAAGATGCAAACCTAACCTGAAAAACAGATTTTTACTGAAGCACACACTCTTGTCTTAGCAAGCTGCTTTTGCAGGACCACCCTTCTGTAAAAACTATACCTAACAACTGCAGCAAAAAGGGGTTCAGGAGAATTTTGTGGCTTAATTTTTCTACCTGTAATTGTCAAACTGCCAAGGTAATGGGAAAGGTATGAGCAATTCCTGAAACAGTTGTGTTTTAATTCTGATGCCAAGTCTTTTGGTTATGAAGAATTTTTTCTGACTGAGTTGAAAGTCTATCACAAGTACACAGAAAGTCCTAGGGCAAGAACAAAGGTGCAAGGCAGAAGCTAGTTTATTCAGGCTTGTCAAGTTAAATCTTGTAAACTATGTACACATTTAATTGTTTTCATCATTTATATATGTTTCAAGCACGGAGGGGGCCTCCTGAATCTTTTAAGTAGAAGGCAAGCACCAATTTCTGGAAGTCCTGTTTGATCAGGGAAGAAGTCACTCATTTCTGAGGCTTTAAAAGATTGGGTTGGTTTGGGGTTTTTTTGGTCACACTAAACACAGACAATTTGGAACCATTTCATTTATTTCAAGCAAAAGTATCTCAAGAGCAGCCTGACCTTTGCAAGCAACCCTAACAGTGGGTTAGACACATTATAAAGGATTAAACAAAGCAATAAAGTAATGAGGAAGAAAATGAGGGGCAATGAGTGTGTGGGAGACCCTGTAATTGAGAAAGCATTATAAAATGAGGTACCACTTGCAGTAAAACACTTAATGAAAGCACAGCACAAGCCTGGCTTCTCTCTCTTCTTGTCACTTAGTTTTCTGAATGACTGGATGTGTTGCCTCTCCTAAAAAAAAATAGTGAAATATTACAAAAGGGACACCTGGAAAAACACGGATGTGGTCTTTTCAGCTCCAGCCTGCCTTCCTGACCCCCCCACACACACTCACCACTGGCCAGGCTCCTCCCCATCTCCTTTCTTTCCTCAAAAGCAGCTCCCCTCAGCTGCTGGAATGCCAAGCCATTCTTTCAGGTAGCTCAGCCCCACTACTTCTCCTTTGACATGTCAGGATGCGCCACTCAACAGAGCTTTGTAGGTACATGCTGGGAGGGCTTTTTTCAGGATCAGTACCAGGAGCACACACAATTGATTTAAGAACAAAACAGGGAGATCTCTGTGCCAGCTTACCAGGCCTCCCCAGACCATCTCACCACTTTTACAAGTGTTGACCAATTTTAATACTGTAAAAAGTGGGTGGAAGAAAATACACAACACATCCAGTATGCCCCTTCTACCTGTCCTTCTACCAGTTTTTTCCATGGTATAAAAGAGTCACTGTTTTTTAAATAACCCAAAGTTCTGTAGCAGCCCCACAGACAACAAAATGCATTTTAGGAGTGACTTCTATTAGGGATGAAAAGAAGGGCCTGACGGAAAATTATTCTGTGACAGAGAAGCTTCTGTACAATCTTCTGCTCTAACAAAAAACATTACAGATGTTTTGGGGAGGTCTGATTTGGTAATGATTGTGAAGCAGCAATTAGGAAAGCATCAAAACTCCGCAGGATATTCTCAGAGTACAATGGGAATCATAACAGCTCACTAATGATGGTCCTGGGACAGGTGCTGGAAACAAACCATTTGAAACAATTCTGACTTTTTTAAAGAATTCCAAGGAGAACTGAAGGACTGTGAGTCTTTTCCCAAAAACACAACTATTAGGATTATTAGCATGCCATGTTACCCAATAATAAATATAAATAATAAATATCACAGCAGCAGCACCCTCCTTGTTAATTGTTCACTTTGCAAAGAAAAAGATGGATCTGTTTTCTTTCCCCATTTTAACAAAAGAATACTGAAAGGGGATCTTTGTAACGCGTCCCTCTTCCAAAACTCAAAACAATTGCCAAAAATAAAATGTGCATATTGTTAGCGGGGAAAAAACTTCCTGGGGGTGAAAGGTAGTGGGCATGGAGTTTCCGCTATCTGCCACATGGAAGATTTAGGAAACAAACATTTTTTTCCCTATAATGGCAAAACAAGTTAGGTGAGCAAAAGATTAAATGATCCTCGAGCTTGGGCTTTATTCCAAACCTCCTATATAAGAAACCCAACCATCAGCTGGATCATCCCGCCTGTTTTCTGAAGAATATAATAGATGGAAATCTGCTCCTTAAACTGTTTTTCATACAACAGGAAACCAACAAAACAGCATCGCAACAGCAGCGCTCACAGGGGCTGCGGAAAGTCCTGATCCTGGGATCAGAGCCCTTTCTTGCCGCATCTTTTTCCCTTTAACAAACATTGGAAGTATCTACAAATTAAAGAGAAAACCTTTTCATTACAACCTGCTACACAAGGCTTTTAGACTGGGCTAAACACGCACAGACAATATGGTATCTCTGTCCAGGAGCATACACACATACGAGGCTTAAAGTTTAAGAATGTTCTAAAATACGTTGTTAAGAGAAGTAGTTGCTGCCATTTATGATGGAGGAATATAAACTATTCCTGTGCGTTCTCACCTTCTCTCCATTGCTTGAAAGGAATTTAAGAAAAGTTAGATACGTAACATTAAAAATAAAAGTGTTTTTCTTCAGAAGTTTCATTCTAATCGAATCAGGTGATCAAAACACGCCTATCACTGAAAAACACAGATCCACTTGCCCTGAAATAAAAACTGTGCAGCGGACAAAGATCAATGAACTTCTCAAACACAACCTGGTAACTTCTTAGCCTCAACATTTAAGCCACCAACACTATTACCCTCTTGAACAAACACAGCTTTTGGAAAGGTTAAACCTGTGAGGTCCTCATCGGAAAGTCCCTGAGTAAATTATAACATGTGATGATGACATTCCTGTGTCTTTTGGAAGCAGCGAGGGGAAGTAAGGGTAGGTCATTATAAGCCACTTGCCTTTACAACCGGCTGTAAAAGACAATGAGGACAGGAAGCTTCCCACCGAGATCAAGGTGCACAATCCCCAGCTAAAAATAAACAAGCCCCGAGAGTCACATCTGCTGGAAAATATCATTGGAGCCTGAATTCCCAGGTGCCGAAGCAACGGGAAGAGAATGCCTTGGTACAGCAGGCTCCCAAAGGATCACAAAATAATAATTACAGGGACTGGCAACAATTACTGTTCGTGCTAAAGCTGCAGATAAAAATATCAGAGCGCGCTAACTTATTAAACCATGGGAAAAAAGGAAATTAAAATTAAAATCAGATTAAAACAATTTAAGTTTACTTTAAATTTATCCTTGCCATCCTTTAGCTCCCGGACACAAGCCCTGGAGTCATTCTGTTACAAAACTTTCCTATCAGAAACAACTGGAACAGTAGAAAATAAAAATCCAAATTTCCACCCTTTCTCACCAGGCCTCACCCATTAGACATCACCACCTCTTGCACATGTTCCCCACTCCCAAAGACTCCCAGCCAATCCCAATTGCTCTGGGGATCAACAGCCATGCCCGTGCCAAGGGATAGGTACTCTCTGCAGAGAGAATTGGGTTGTTGGAGCTGCTGAGATCTCTTTCCACTAAACCAGCCAGAGGCAAATAAATACCCAGGTTGTGTGGGCAATTCTAGCACAGCTGGTCAGCAGTGGGAAAAAAAATGGATAACCTCATTTCTTAAGGACAGGGAACTCTGTGCTGGCACAGCCATGTTTTGGTTGAGGAATGAAGGAGAGTTTTCTGCCTTCAATATTTATTTTTCTTCCCCACAGGCAGGCTCCGGCAGCGTGAACAATGCGACGACAACTTGAGTCATGTAATTCTTTCCTATTCTGATTTTTTGGCAGCTCCGTGTGCACAGAAAGGCCTGGTGAGAGACCACAGTCTGGAGACTGCAGTGGGAATAACAGAAACACAAAAAGCTCCAAAACCTAATGCTGATACCATTAATGAGTAAATTTATTGGACCTGAGGCAGCTTCATCTAATTCATAGATAGCCTAGAAAACTTTTAATAACAGTGGATTGGAAACCATTTCTGGCTGTCTGTACTAGAAAAAACTATGCACAGGAACATACCCTGCAATCTGATATAAAGACTACCTAAACAAAAACAAGGCCTGGGACTAAAGTACAAAATAAAAACTATTCCAGTTGTGGGGGGGGCAAGAGAAGCATCTTGTTTCAGGCCTTTATAAGGTTTCAGTTCCTTACATTTCTTACTGCATGAAGCCTGCTCTAAAGAAGAGCTTTTCACATTTCTTCCCTGTATGGTTGGTGGCTTCACCATTTCTTTTATTTCTTGAAACAGCTTTTAAAGACCACTCTGTTTTTCAGTGCCACCTAAGAACTGCTACGACTGGTGTGGAAGAACTACTTTAGTGACTGGTGGTAACCACACAGTCCCTATATAATAATAGAATTGCATCATTATACAGATAAGCTCTTTTTTAAAATAGAGTACCTAAATTCTAAGAATCAGCAGGAAGGGGTGAAAAACAGAACTAGTGAGGAAAAAGAATTAGCCTTCTTTATTCACTCTTTCCAGTCAGTAACTATTTTTGCAGGACTCATTTCTGTAAAGTGTTAATGGGTAATACATGTCCCTCTCCCGCAGACTCTGCTGCACTCTGTAACCCGAGAGCTATCACACACTCATTCTCTTGGACACATTTTCCACATTATTTGAATATATCCTTCCCTTAAAACTACTTTGGCATGACATTAAGGAAGTTGTGGCTCAGGTGGTAAATCCAGGACCATCTTGAAAGGCAAGCTGGTGAATTAAGCTATATTCAAATTAAACGGGAAACCACGAGTTGTTAAGATTTTATAAAAATACCCCTAAGAACAAAAGGCATTAAAAATTTTTGTTGACTGCTTAATAGCAGGAGTTATATTTTGGTTCCAAAGCATTCCTATTACAATAGAAGCAGCCCTCACATATTCCCATCTGAGACACAGTTCAAGCTGGAGCAGCTCTAAAGCCCAAACCACCTCAATCCAGTCCACTAAAAATGAAGTACTCCAGGTATCGACCCAAAATAAAGTTCACCAGCTGAATCCTTCCATGGGTTTGCTTTTCCCCCAGTAATTTTACTTTCGCAGGATTCAAATCTGCTGCATATAAATGCACAGAGCATCACTTCATTGCTTCCAGCACCCACGTGAGGGAAAACGGGCAATTTCATGGCCTCCACAAATCAAAATTATCACCCAAAAAAAGGAAAAAGTCCATCGTGTGAAAATGCAAATATGGAAAAACAGGTGAAGCTCTTTTTCTAACACTTTAGATTTTTGCAGCAAAAATCTCTGCAGAATAACTTTATGCATGAAAACTCCCATCCCAGAGGTTTTCCAGGAAAACCATCAGAGTTTATTAAAACAGTAATTCATTCCAGTATTTTCATGCAAATTAGCTGGGTTGCCTTCGCAGCCCAGGTAATTTCTCAGCTGCTTTCCTCCCCCCCCCTTCTTTTTTATCCTTAATTTTCAAACAGATTAATATTAATAGATATTAATTAATAGAGATTAACACAAAGCATGGGCCAGATGCAGGAAGAAACTTCCTTAAACCAGAATGATTTGGAGGACAGGCCCTTGAGTTGGATTGCTGCAGTGATGGAGATCAGACATACAGCTTTGGGGGAAACATCTAATTTCACGTTTTAAACACCTGCGAAAAAAAAAACCCTCTCACTGTGATCAGAGGAATCAGGGGACTGGGATTTATGAGTAAGACTGTCAAGATTATAAGAAACAGAATACAGTGTTTCCAGCTCCCTTGCCAAATATGTATTATGAGTTCAGTTCATTTTACATAGATTCAAGCAAGCAACAAAAAAGGAAAAAAGAGAGAAATAAAGAAAAAAAAAAAGTCCTTTCAGTCTACAGAAACATCAGGGATTAAATGTCAATAGCAAATCTCTCAGTACTTCCTGCCACCACGCCAAATAAAGCCTGCTTCCAAGCCAAACATCTGCTTTGTCTGTCCCAAACAGGAACTCATGAGAAGGAAATGTAGCACCCTGTACACTGTGGTCAAAAGACAACATTTTTTAAATTCTACACTGTTCAAAGATTTACCTGTAAAAACTCTGAAAGAGTAAGCATAAAAAAAAAAAAAAATTAAAACCCTGCTATTTGCATTCTGTTCCTCAAGGGCTTCATGACCAAGACATCATTCATCAATCACACAAATGTGGCACTGGCAAGAATATTCACCCTGCTAATGCCTTTTAAGAAGTTCCAGTCCCACATACATTAATTCTGAAGGAATAAACCAGACTGACATTTATTATGTGCACATGGATAGAGCACCATCTCTCTCTTTTGCTCTCTAAAATAGGAGATTATACAAAAATCAGGTGTTTCAGTGACATTAACACCACAGTGGGAGTACAGTTTTCTCTGTGTCCAATGCTATCAGACCTGCACAAAAGCTACAGAGGTTTCCACAGCAGTCGTATTTTCCTGCACTTGGCTCCAGGTAACAAATAATCTTATTGTAAACTGAAGTACCTACTGAAAACTGAGGTGGAAAATTAAAATATACAAACATATGTCTAGGCCAGGATTTCCAGCTGACGGCATCAGAGCCTTTGGATGTCTCAGGCAGTGGAGGCCTCTTGGGAACTGCATTCTAAACTCCCTGCTGAAGGCTGATGACACATTTTGCTGATACAGAGTAAGGCATCAATCTCTATTTTTACAATTGAAGGTAACAAACTGAAAGAAAATCCTAGTTGAATTGGATGCTCAAACAGGTGCAGGTAAATTTTAGTCTGATGTGTATTTTGAGCAGTGAGATACAAGTGAAATTGTTCCTGTGTATTTTACAGGGCTAAAAAAATTTCAGATCTATTTCCCTCAAACAATTACATATTTTTTGTAACATTATGCAATTTTCTGTTTAGTTCAGCTAACTGCACCAGCTGAAAATCTTGGTGAAACATTCCTCAGCACCCATGCAACAATTTGTGTCTGCAGTTAATTAATCCTCACCCCACCCCTCCGAGAAACTCAGGTCAGCTCTCTCCTTTCACAGGCAGCCTCAACTAGAGAGCCAGGAAGGGGTAAAACCCAGATTAGCACTTCTTGTTCCTTAATCCTGTGATGGGTCTTACAGATCACAGTGCACTTAAGAGCCTCAGAGAGGAAGGACACAGGAACTCCACTACTGTTCAGAAGAGAATTAGCATTTAGAACAGTGTTATTTGGCTAGCAACTTCAAACAGAATTCCAAATGGTGCTGAAAACACAGCCATGGCATGAACATTAAAATAAGGGAGGGAAACGACACAAAATTGAGATAATCCACACGTGTACACAACCACACACACAAACCCCTCAACAATAAATAAATCCACAGTATTATCAGCAAGTGAACAAAAAAGCTCAGTAAATTTGGCGTATGTTCTGACTGTGAGATCTCTTTGAAAAGCAGACAGTGAGTTCTCAACCATGGAGGCAAAGGACCAGAAGTTCAGGTCACATTATCAGATATGGATATGTCTGTAATTTAGTTTCTTTCAGTTTGGATAAATGAGCAATGAAAAAAAACTCTGAATTGTTAAAAAATATATGAAACTCAGATATTTTTTTTGTCTCCTAGAAAATAGTACTAGCATTGCTAATCAGATCCTAGAGAAGTAAACAGCAAAACAGACTCTAACAGGGAAAGGGTTTCCAATAAACAGTAGTATTTACTTAGTGTGCATTACTTAAAGAGAGTTTTTTGTTAGGACATGCTGGAGTTTTCAGGTTTTTTATCTTGTAAATCTCTTGTATCAGTTTCAAGCCAAAGTCATGTTTCCACATGAAATCCTGATACTCTCATTTTACACTAGTGGGCATAGTGCATTTCAACATGCTGCAACTTGCTGTCACATGGAGCTCACATTGTGGGGAAATGTTACATTTTTAGGTCAACATTTGAAAGAAAATCAGCCACTGAGCATCTCTGTGCAAAACAGGATCAGCAGATGGTCACCTTCCCTTAAAACACAGCATTGTACTTATTAATCTGTACACAGATTGAGAATTCAAGGATTACTGGGAGATATTCCTTCTTAATAAGGAACTACTCTCTGTGAATCTATAGGCTGTTAGTGGAAGTTCTTTGCCCTTTATCTAGATAATAAAGAAAGAGGTAGGAAATAGAAGCTGAGATTTGTACAAAAGTTGTTAAATGATGAAATGCAGAGAAAAAAAAAAAAAATTAAATCCTTCAGGCCGTCATTCCTGTTTCCTCGAATTTGCTGCTACCATGGACATCGGAACATGGGGGACTTAGTTCCAAGTCAGACCACCTGGAAGGCTGCTGAAAAGCCAGGAAAGCCTGGTAACTTTTGTATCTCAGTGAAATGAAAGCCCTTTTTCCCATCCAGCCACCCTTAATTGTTAAGTGTATTTCCTGGTGATCGCAAAGGAAATGAGTTGTTGCTCAATTCACTAGAGCCTTGTTCTATAGCTAACTTTAAAAAAAAAAAAATCAACAGGGAGGGGAAAAGACCATAAAAGAGTAGTTAAGCAAAATTGGTTACTGGACTTGAAGAAACTTGGATGTAATTCTTAGCCCACTCTGAGTTTCCCACACAGTTTAACCTGTGCTGCCACAGCTGCTCACTGCTTCACCTGTTTCTCAGATGTACAAACACCATCAGTGACTGTATGAATGTGAGCTCCTGAGATATTTTAGTGGGAAGAACCATCTGCAGTTTTAGGTATCACTCACAGGTTTTCCACCAATGGTTCGTATCTTTTCTGCTACTCACATATATTTTTTCACAAAGGTTTATTCCGGAATACAGCCCCACAGTTAAGACTCCAAGTATAACAAAAAACACCTGCAGTCTCTTTAAAACCTGCAGGCAAAGTGCACAACACCAACCTGGCATGTGCTGGAATTAAATCAGGGGTGTACTTTGTTTTAGAACGCAAATAAAGTTTCCAAGGCACAAGGGAACTGGAGAACTCAAGAAAAATCAAGCAGTTAATAACTCACTTTCTGATGTGAGACCGATTTTTATCAATTTACCTTGCCATCAATTGGTTCCCATCTTTTATGGGACCTTTTTTATCACAGTTCATTTTTAAACTGGTGTTTGTAATATTTCCCAAGAGTGGTTCCTTGTAAATTAAAAGAAAAAGAAAGAAACAAAAAAAAACCCCACCACAAACAATAACTTTGACCAAATTGGAAATTAATGAGACAACATTTATCAGTTCACTGCAAGTAAGAACTAAATTTGCAAATGTGAATAATTAGGAAATTTGTACATCTGAAATGAAATTAATTTCTGTGCACCTTTTCACATGGCATATATAGAAAGACTTCTTTTTAGATGTGCTAAACTCAACAAGGACTCCACTACTACACTACTATAAACCAAATAAAGAATTTTAAATGGTACATGACTTCTCCTATGAAGTATCTTCACAGGATGGCAGGTAGGAAGAGTATACTGTTTTCTAATTAATGTAATTATAAGTTAATTTATTGAATCTGTTTGTAGGAGACAAAAAAACTTCTGAGGAGCAAATCTTTCAATAGTCCCTTGGCACCATTCACTTGATAACTCCTCAAGTGTTTGAGTAAAGTAACAACCACAAAACTGCTAAATCAAAATCAGGCCTGTTGGTGAGGGGAGTAATGAGAGGAAGAGGAAGAGAAAGAGGGAGACAATGGAAGAACATTAGGGAATGAGGAGACACAGTGGTAACTTAGAAAATATATTAAAGTTACAGTAAAATATTCATAAAAGGGAAAAAATAATAGAAAATGTGAATGTGTTTAGTTAAAGTTAACAAGTAACTTAAACCATGTCACCAATCACATGCCATCCTCTTCAGCAACAACAGTAGATTCTGATGTTTATTTTGAAGGAAGGCTTTTCTCCAACTGCAACAAATTCAATTTGAGGACCACATGACCCTTTTGCAGATGGAGTATCAAGAATGCCATCCACTGATTCCATACACAAGGAGCATGGGTGACACTGAAGTACAAGAAATAGTTAAATATATTAGGGTCAGTTTCCTCCCTCCCCTGGTGAGAGGACAATTTCACTCTCTCAGTTAACCACCTAGGGCTGAGGGGAAGGACAGCTCCACATCCTGCACTGTTTAATGACAAGTAATATACATGCAATCCAGCATCCTGGAGTGAAGAACAGACACCCTTACATGGCTGTCTAGAAGTTCTGGTTCTGTCTCATTGTCTAAAGGAGAAAGGAAACAGTTTTCCTTTATTTGCATCTGTTATTTTTCAGTTAACTGCTTGATGAAACCGAGATTAGATATTTTAACAATGCCTTTCAATTGGCTGGAAAGATTTCCAGCAGAAAACTCTGATTTCATTTGGGCTGCTTCTGTGGTCTGTGTACTGCTATCAGGAGCAAAAAAAAAAAAAGAGATTTTCAAGCCCCTATACAGCTAAGACTAGACCTGTGATCTTCTAGTTACAGTAATTTCTGAAATACAAACAGAGCTAATCCAGCAAAATATTTACAGCTGCTTCCATGCATCCTTCTCTCACACAGAGTTAGGGTTACAGCAATTAGTTCAAGTATTTTTAGTACCCACCGAATACTTCATATTTACTTTAGTCATCTAATACTGACTATGATCTGAAGATACCACTACTGGATTTAACCTCTGAGCCAGTTTGCCTATATCATAAAGTGTATGTCCCAACACAAGGAACGGGCACATGAATTTATCCATTCTGTCCAACTCCCCTGCTCATATACAGGCTCAAGGAATTTACAGGACAACAAGAAAAAAAGTCAACAAAACTGTGACTCTAGCACGTGGAGCAGAGAAGGAGGAATGGTTATTTTACACTTTAACAACCTTCCAGTCTTCAGTTTCTTACAGATAAGCCCACCATGGCTGGACAAGCATCCCTCCTTTAGAACCACCAGTGTATGCTCCTATACACAATTCTGGCTACCTGCAATATTACCATAAGGATAGTCCAAGCTTATCCCACCCATTTATCAGTATTAATTTTGTCATGCCAAAATGAGGATAGCTGTTTTCTTGGGGCAAGAAGCTTGCCTATGCTTGTACTGATAAGAATCTAGCTTAGTTTTAGGCTTAAACAAAACAGGGAAAAAATAAAGTGACGACACAAAAATACACATTGAAAACCTAAATTCCATTAGTTTACAAAGACTGAAGTGTGTGTCATACTCTTTTTTCCTATGGTACCAGACAGACAATAACAAGAAAAAGACATATTTGTAGAGATTTAGTTAGTATTTCAGAATAATTAAGATTAATGGAAAGCTTCCAAAGTAGCTCACTAATGTATCATGCACAGCCTATTAAGCTTGACACAGCAAGCTTTTTCTCATGGCCTCAGCTGCAGTGACTACTTAATGTATCTGCTGTGTGCTGTCCCCTAGGACCACAAAATGGACTTTATAAACTGTTAGGACAAACACTGACGTGCATCTAAACTTTGTTTACCGCTGAAGCCAGGCCAAACAGTGCTAATTGGAGTTCTTCTGCTAAACAATGTTTACGCACTAATTAGTCCACTTCCGAAACTGAATGTTCCAAGAAAAGCGAAAGAAATATTGGCAAATAGCCACTGGGTTGCAGTCTCATCAAGAAGTTACTTCACAGGCAAACAAGGACAGGTAATGGTAAATTGGAAAGGCAGATTCAAAGGGATGAACCAACGTTATGTGGCTCAATATTATAAAAAATGACTCCACTGTCTGAGAGGGAAAGCTGTTTTATGGCTTTTTAATTCAGATGGAACCAAGTATTCAAATGTGGAGAAAAATACAGTGTTGTACCCAATGAGACAGAAGGGCAGCAGTGAGAGTGGCTCCAAGAAAACAGCATGCTGTACTTTGATTACAAACACATCTTACTACTCTGATTTATCATTTGGACTGCTAACAAAAATCCGAAGAGGATACGTCAGCCACATGATTCAGAAAGCCGAGTCATT
Source organism: Eopsaltria australis (assembly GCA_034509425.1). NCBI lineage: Eukaryota > Metazoa > Chordata > Aves > Passeriformes > Petroicidae > Eopsaltria > Eopsaltria australis. Next base: position 3,427,917 of record JAVTVJ010000247.1, on the reverse strand, counting down.
CAGATCTTTGAAGCCAGTAAACTGAACCGTTCAAGAGACAAACAAAATCTGGTGGGGTTTTACAGACCAACAGCAAGTCTGTTCTGCAGGGGAGTGGGGAAAACAACCTTAAAAAGGGATTGAAACTTTAATAAGGGCAAATGCTCATGTCCCTGAGGTAGCTCCTGGGCAAGGAGAGGACAAGAGATGAAGAGGAGAAGCCATTGATAGGGAGACAAGTCTAGGAGACCAGAGTAAAGAGGGAGAAGGAGAATGGTCCCAAGGGAAACATCCCCCTTTCCTTCCCAGAAGGGCTTTGGTTGTGAGACAGTGGGCTCTGGGACATGCAGGGTTTTGTTCACCCTGCATATGATCACATAATTTTTTATTAGGTACGATTTAGCAATTTTAAAAAAGAGTAAAAACATTGTGATGTCCTGGTTTTCAGTACTTTTTTTTCTTTAGAATATGTCAGTTTTCTTGCAGGAAACTTCAGGGAATATTGTTCTCATGCACCAGTCTCAGTCCCAAGTTCTTCAGAGCACCAGCAGTCAGTGCAAGGCCGAGCACAGAAGGATCTGGATCCTTAGACTTTACTGCATTATCAGTACCCCTGGTAATCAGAACTGCTTTTTGCTGTGTTTAATGAAAGGAGGAAAAACTTTTGACCTGGAATTTCAAGCCAACTTAGCAATTTTTGTCTTCTGACCCCATAGTCTGTGACCTGCGTTTCATTTCACTCTGATGCCGAAGGACTTCCTCGCGCGGCTGCAGCCCGGTGCCAGACATCCAGTCTGATTCGGGCCGGATCTTTGGTAGCCTTATCTCCAGCCAGAAACTTCCTCTGCAACTACAAAGGAGACCTGGGCCACGGCTGACTCCCTGCTGTACCTCCACAAGGGATTAAGAGGAGCAAAACCCATGAGCCAAAACTGAAAACCTAACCCTGTGCCAGATGGCTCAGGAGTGCCATGGCCTCCTCCACCTGCAGGGTGGCCTCTTGCCCAAACACCTGCAGCTAAAAGGGGCTCCCTCCTGCCACCCATGACTTCAGAGCCTGTGGCCGTGCCTAGGAAACACACACCAGAGTCCCAAGAGTGTCCTTTCTCCTTCCTACTCACAACTTCAAAGGCTTTCCCCTTCTTCTGCCAGGTACTGTGTGAATTTGTGATAAGAGCAGCTGGCTCTGAACTGTCCCTCTCCCAAGGAGGGAGATGCGGGGAAGAGGAAGGGGAAAAGGCACACTTCCCCCAAGGAGCTGTGAGGGAGAAGCACCCATGGAACAGGAGATAAAGCATCCTGCAGTGAGATAAAACTCCCTTCAGGATATGAAAAAGCACAGGGTGGCAAAGGAGAAGCACAGTAGACAGGAGTGAGGCAGAAATAAGGTCCATTAGCCAACACCTGATTGTTTCTAGGATGCATCTGGGAGCTGTGTTTGGTTTCCCTATTTAAATTTCCACGTGGCTGTATGCCTAACTCGGCTAAGGAGGCTCACAGATAGGGCTGCAAAATATCCCTCCTGCGGTGAATCTTTCTATGCCACTCTAGGAAAATGGGTGGTTTCTCCTCCTCACAGCTTGATCTTTTCTAAACCACAGGATCTTCACATGATCTTTCCTAAATCACACATTCCCACTTCTGGAGCTGCCTACTTTTTTAGCTCGGTGGTTTCTCAGTTATGAAAAACCAAGGGCACAGTATTCCTCAGAGGTTATAACCATTAAAAAAAACAATCACTCCCAACAATTCCACACTGTTAAAAGAAAGCAAACACCTCATCAGCTATTAAAACTGAAAAGACCAGTAATTTAACTTATTTATTAACTGGTTTTTGTATCAACCCACACTTTCCCTTTAATTCAATCCTTAATCTCCAGTCTCATTAAAGGAATAAATTGCCTTTCCAACAATGGGGAAACCTAAGTAGAACCCAAGGCTACTTGGTTAATTCACAAACACATCATGCTGCCAGGAGAGGAAAACACAGTGTCTGCAGCTTTGTTTATGCTCCTGGATGCCAGAGGATAGACTCAAAAGGTACATGCAATCAACAACCTGCAGAGTGTAATAAAGAATAAAGGACAGTGCTCCACACATGGAGTATGGATTACAAATGCAATCAGCTTCAGAAGACTGCTTAAAACATGAAAACCTGGAAAAAAATTCATGCCCTCAATATAATTGAATTTGTCACGCAGGTTTTCAGAATGCTCCCATGACTGACAATTGAGGTCTATCCTGCCAATTCTTTGTAAAGCAGGGATATTGTTCTGCCTTTATGTGAGTTGGAAAAAATAATTTAAAATTCGAGCTGTTACTGTCAAAAGTCCAGTTTTCCTAAAAAACTAGTACTTGTGCACAAATTAGAATGTCAACTGTGAAGCAGAGAGGGGACTACTTCAGAGTAGGAAATGCTCAAAAAATGAACAGTAAATTCTCCATTAGCATAATTTTGGGAGGGAAAAAAACAAGTAAGAAAGATTTACCAATAAAATACAGCACCATTTAACACTGAGGGTATGATTTTCAGAATTCCACTGAATTCCACAGAACTGCTTTTGGAAAAGCCACACTGCTCGCAGAGAATAACAGCAATTAAAAAAGAGCAGTAAAGCTGTCAGCAGCTTCCTTCTTATTCAGGCCACTGTGATTTCTGTCCTTAAGAACACGTCTGCACTGATGAGCAAAACAAAAAAAAAGCAAGTTGGGAATGGCAGTACATGCTGAATAACCCCGAGCTCTGGAAGTGAGGCAGCACAGATCTCGTCTTACCGCACCTGAGAGTAAACCCTCCCTTCCAGCAGGGTCTGTGACTGAGACAGGTGAACAGCCTCCTGCAGATTTTGGATGTGACACCAAAGGGGCAATGGCAGGTACAGAAAAACACTCACAATGAAGCATCCCTCAACTGTGAACTTAGCCTCGGGCATGGCAGGGAGTGTCCTGAGCTTTAAAAAGAAAATTAAGAGAATACAGACTGCTTTAACTCTCTCTCTCCTCACAGGCTTGTCTACAGAGACATTAATGGCTATGCTAATCCTGTTGGGACATTTGTATTCCAGGATTAATGCTCCATACCCTCTTCTGCCTGTATTTTGTACACAGAAGAAAGGGGAATCTTCATCCTGGAATACAAGTGTCCTCATAAGGAGTTACACTGGGATAGTCACCACAGGATCAAAGAACTTCCTTGGAGGATAAAGCCTTTATCTCCACACATTTGTTCTTTTCCTGTTAACTTGAAATGAAAAGGAAAGCCAGGACCAGCAGCTCTCATGTCTGCTACTTTAGGAACCACTGGACAGCTCAGGGACTCTTCCATCTATCACGAAAATTTTCTTTCTCATAAGATAACACAACTTTTTATGATCAAGCCATGGAGTTTCTGGGCCAAATTCACCCATAGTTTTCAGTGCAGACCCAGTAAATCCAAAACATCTGGGTGCATAAAACAAAGACTTGGAATTAGCCTTCTTACTCTGAGAAATACTGATGTTTATCTCCTCATGCTTATGGATCCAAATATTTTATATAAAATTTTGTAACAACCAGAACTTATTTTACAAATTCAGATTGTGGAAATGAGTTGATTTTTTCCCATTAAATTAAAAAAAAAAAAATCACAAAAAACCCCCACCCAATAAAACCAACCAAAAAATGTACCTCTTACTTGCAGTGGGAAACAGCTACTGTTTCATTTCACTAAAAGAGAGGTTTGATTCTATCATAAGCTGACAAGACATAGATTATTTCTCACCATTGCAGCTCTAATGCTGTAAATGTCATCTCCATCAGATTCCTGCTGCTGCATCTGTCAGGAACTAAGACATTCACTAACACAGAACAGGATTTGCTTAGCTGGGCCTTAAGCTAATAGAAGTAGTGAATTGTAAACAGGCAGTGCTTTAGGACAAAACATGTCCAAAGAGCAGAATTTAAACAATGACATGTAAGAAAAAATGAAAATCCAATCACTTGCAATTAGACTCAAAACGTGTTTAGTCCCCACTGCCCCCCACCATCAGCTACAATAAACATGAGGCATAAAACCAATTGTAAAAAGTCCCATTTAATAGAAGGGGGAGCCTCATTTGATGCAATGGGTACAGGCAAAGTAAGGGAGAAAAATGTTCCATGACCTAAATAACAGGTTATTTTGTCAACTGCTAGTGGAATTCAAAAGGGTTAAATCATTAGTTATTTCCATAGGAACCTTGCTCATGGTTTCAAGCTGCCTGGGGTTTCAGAGGAGCTGAGAGACTTGTTTTTGTAGCTGTGGTCGCAGGTTTACATGAAAACTCTTATGTTGGTGTTCCTTGATACTCACTGGTGCAGGCTCAAGAGCAATTAATAAGCTTTGTCTAAGCTCACACTTCAATCATTCAGCCCAAATTTTAACTTCTTTATTTCTACAAGCAACAGTAGCTGTCAGCTGAGATCCGATTCTTGTTTTTTAAATTAAGTACAGCAAATGCTGCACAATCAAGCAGAAAAATAAGGGGGCTTTAAATAAAAAATATTATTATATTTAATACTCAGACTTGTGAGCACAGAAGTAAAAACAAAGAAATGTTCACAAACTGAAAATGCTTCTTCTATCCACATCAGTTTCTGAGTAGATTAGATTAGAAAAATCAATGTTTACTTTAATATTATGTTATGACAATATCCAGAAATGCTTCCTCTGTTAGCAAGAATAATGAGTGTAAGTAAAAGCAATACAGCTCAATATCTACAGAAGAAATATTGACATGAAGAAAAGAAAAATCACATTCTGAGAGGATGCACCCTCAGGTACATCTACAAACAGCCCCAAATGTCCACATCAACAAAAAAATGTGTTGGAGAAGTCATCCTAACAAATTAAGAGCCATCATCTCTGCCATGGAATACATCCATAATATTCCTACCAGGATTTTAAATAGCTGAATATCTCAAGCATGAGGAATTCTGCAGAAGTTAAGGTAGCAGTAAGAAAGAACTAATGCCTTAAGTAAGAAATGGGATGCTTTACAAAGTGATTTTTACTCTGTAGTTTATTTTTTACACAAGGATTTAGCTGTCATTTAAAAGTGATAAAACTGTTGTTTTATTCTTCTCCAAGTGCACGTATCCTACAGACCAGGAGGGAATCCATATCACTAATAATGTAGCTTTCCTGATATTTACTTTTTCTCTTATCTTTTTTCTCCATTCACTGAGAGTCTGTGCTTGCTCTCTGCACAGGGGAAGCTGTATTTTCCTCTCCTGACAAATACATTAGTTCCATTAACACTCGCAGAGCAAGCACAACAGCCCTCTGTGTACCTTTATAATACGCATTGTCCATAAGCACTTGTGGAATTAAACGGTGAACTTTACCCTCGGGGCTGTCTCCGATTGGAAGGCAGCCACTGGATACAGAATGTTTTTGCAAACAGGTCAATCAGGAAGGTTAAGAGAGCAGACAAAAAAGCCCAGATAGCTTAGAGCAACCCTGCAGCCCCCGCTGCCAACTTGCAGGAAAGCCACACTATATTTTAATGGATGTCATTACTTAAATCTCTTGATGCTCGCATGCCAAAATGGGCAACTTCATTGCCATGGCAACCAAAGACACGCTGCTGCACACTTGTGCCATCACAAGTCCTTTTCCTTGTCTCCCTTTGTTGTAACTCTAATTCAAGGGTACCGAAGGGAGGGGGAAAGGAGAAGCGGGGTGGCATCACTGCTTTTGTTACTTTGTCCACTTCAGCAAAGGAGCTGAACAGTCAAAGACAGTGATAGTGTGAATTCAAACCACGATGACTTTGTTTTAGTAAGCACTAGGGAGAAATAAGGAAGAAGAGTAGAAATTCTAATATAAGAAAAATAAAAACTCACCAGAAGAGTTTCAGAAAAAACCAGAAAGGTTTGCTATATTACACAGCAACCATCAGTTCAAAGCAAGGAATACCAGGAAAGGGAAATCTGGGAAAGAAGTACAGAGGTGAGGAATGGACAAGAGTCATTGAAGAAAGAAATGCAACTGAAGAAAACATAGGAGGGGGTAAAAGGAATCAGAGGAAAATAAAGCTTAGGAAAACACCTAAAAGCCTTTACACTTGGAAGAAGATACTAAAAAACAAAACCAAAACCAAACAACTACAACCACATACAACATATACCAGTCTTCAACTTTCTTAATTTTGTTTTGCCACATCTGAGACCACCGACACATTTTGGCCTGCTTTCACCTGGAAATCAAAATCAGATCTGTGCCAGCACACCATGTCCAAGGCTAACAGAACCAATACCATCCCCACATGAATTATCCAGTGTCCACACTGGCAATAATTTCAGTTAAGGTTTTATTCCTTGCTCACTGGGCATAATATTTCTTTCCTGCAGTAGGTTCTGTGGTATTTAGTACACCAGAAGTTCAGCTACAGCCCTCCTAAAATTCAGCAGAAGTCACACAACCAGCAGACATACAAATTTATCAGAAGTTTCATTAGTTTTGCAGCTTTGTGGAAGCTCCTGCTTTAGCTCTGGGAGGAAAGGTTGATGTGAAAAAGCTGATTCTGTTGCCATGGATAACTTTCAAGACATATTTTTTCGATTTATGATGCATTTTCACTTTTTGAGAGTAACTCTCTTGACTCAGTACATCTCTTGTCACTAATCAATTTGTAAAACCTGAGACAGTAAATGACTCCTGAAAAAGGGATAGAATCAGAGAAACCATTTACAAAGTGAAGAATTGAAAAGGAAAATACAATATAATTGGGAATTTCCTTACCAAGGTGATTGATTTTGCCAAAAGTGACAAAATGAGAGGTGGCTGACATGAACAGGAAGGGTGGGACACACTAAGATGGAGAAATACAGTGCCAGGGAAAAGACAAGAGAAGAAGAACAAAAAGAGAGGGAGGAAAAGCAGGGAAAATTTGAAAGCATGAAGTCAACAAAATGAAGAAAGGTCAAGCTGGGAGCAATGAGAAATTCAGCCTTGAATAGGCCAGTGTTCACAAAAGGAGCAAGTCAGGAAAAAAAGCATCATTAGTGGTGGAAAAGGGCAAGTTGTGGTTCAGAGAAAAACAATTGAGAAAGATTTGGAGGCAGAGGGGGGGAAACCCACACAGAGTTTGGTAAAGGCTAACTCAAGTGAATGAACTGAAAGACTGAACAGGAGACGCCATCCAGGGAACAGCAAGATGGCTCCAAAAGGAAAAAAAAGACAGCTTCCAGAGGCACTGGAACCCAGCTGGTTTTGACCTTGGAAATGGAGAATTTGTTTGGCATATTTGAGAAGAGTCTCAGATAACTTTAGGCATTAGAGTACAACTTGACCTCCTTTAACAGGACGTAATCACATTGTCCAATTTTTTTTAACTTACAAGAAGACGAAGTGTGAAGGAAGGCTGTGAAAGAAATTAGTTTTGAAGTAAATAGAAACATTTATGAACTTTGTATCATCACCATTATTGTTGGCACCTCTAATGTTTCTAAAAGAATTCTGCCACTCCACTGCTTTTTGCTTTGCAAGCAAACGTAATGATACAGACCATAAACAGAAAAACAAACAGATTTCCAGTATGTGGGGTAAAGGTGAACACAATGACAATTGTATTATGTAATTACATTTATACATACATAAAAATGCAGTCTGTGAATTTCAGCATGGAAATTCAGCACTCTGTGAAATGAAAGAACATGTTCTTCCACCAGCACACTGAGCATCTGACAGGATGGTTCTGAAAGGACAATGCAATACCAACACCAATTCCTCACTACTTCAGACATCAAAAATGCAGTCTGTAACTCTCTCTCCAACAGGATACAGGAAAAGCACTATCTCTTATGAATCAGCTGACAAAGGGGAAAAAAAGAACGTTCCTGGCAAACACACTGCTCTCCAGATCATGGTAACCCATGCCTGAAACTTCTTCCATTTCTTTCATGTATTTCTCTACAAGCCTGGCCTCTCTGACAGAGCCAGACCATGATGACCACAACACATGTGATTACAGCACAGGACGTCCCAGTAATTAATCTGCTCCCATAAATGGCCCCGGTCTTCTATTCTGCATTTGTTACTGTAACAATTCTTTGGCTTATCACTGGAAACTGGTATCTTCTGGAAGAAGACAAAGTGGTAAGACTAGTTCACAGCAGCCCTTAAACCATGAGCAGTATTTAGGAAGTGAAATGGCTCTTTAGAACTACTGAATCTTCTGAATCTGCAACCTTATTCCTATTACACAGAATTACACACAGAGCCTCTGGAGACAAACAACAAGACTGAGAAAATGTGTTATTCCCCAGAACAAAACGCTTAGTTAGCTGTAAAAGAGGCAACTGTAAAATTCTAACCCAATTGGTTCAAATATGATATTTTACTCTACTTCAGAAGCATTTCTTGATGTCCATTGAATACAAACATTTAAGATAGACAAAAAGAAAAAAAGCAGATAGCAACATAACAGATGAGTAAAAGGTGTAGTAGTTGAGGAGACTCTTAGGAAAGAGCTGCAACAAGAAGTTTGCAGCTAAGATGTAATTAATATTTCCACTTTTTTTTTTTTTTTTGCTTGTGAACTTCAACATGGCACCAAAGCATGTTTGAATTACAACCTGCTGCCCTTTAGGTGGGCTTTCATCCTGGTGAGCTGCACGGCAGACACAAAGCCCTTGTGAGGATTTCACTTCACTATGAATTAGTGTCTAACACTGAGAACGCCTTTCATCATCGGCTTGTATTGCCTTCAGGTGCCTATAAATTCCTCTCAGTCTTTATGTAGCACTTGTCTATCAGACCATGTCATCAATTTTACTGCAGGCAAGAGGCAGACACACCTCTTCCTGAGACACAGACAACACAACAATTACCACAGCCACTCTTGCATTATCATTTCATATCAGCTCATTGCCAACTGCTAATCACCCACGACTTGCTATGGAAAACACGTCCCACTTTCCAGGCTCTCTTCACCTCACTGGTGCTGAGAGCTGCAAGGTTAAGATGGTCTCATCATTGACTATGCCCAGCCTCCATGAAAAACAAACCCAGGCACTGCATGCTATCTGAATAGAAATGAATAGCTAACGAATACTTATAAAAAGCAATAGGGACTTCCAATTTTTTTAACCAAATCTGCGCTGCACTTGTGTATAACCTAAGTTATTTTGTTAAAGAAGAGGTGAGGTGGAATTATGTCTTCTCTTCTGAATTTAAGAAAAAAAATATATCAGCATGCCTATCCCTCCAGGAACCAGGCAACTCAAGAGGTGGAGTAGGGAGTGCCTAATGTCAAGGGTCAGCAACTTACTCTCACCTGTGGTTAAGAGAAATCTGAAGTTGCAACATTCCCTCACAGCTGTTTGGTCAAACAGGCTGGTGCTGAGCTAATAGGAGTGGTTGTTCATTCACACTGCCCTTGCCATCAACCCACTGTGAGATTCCTCACTGAGACACAACAGCCAAAGGAGAGGAACCAACCAAAGCATCGTCTACCTGAAGATTAAAATCCTTCACCTAAATTCACATTTCAGGCCCTAGTTCTGAGCCCAGTTAAAATCTGCACTTTGAAACAGTAATGAGTAAAATGAGTTCAGGTAAATCACCTTCATGGCTCAGGTTACATTGTTTGTTACAGGAGAACCACCCACTCATAATTCAGTTACTCCTTCTCAGCAGCAGCTCCTGTCTCAGGGGTAGGGAAGTGAAACAACCTGGGAACTCTGCAGCTTGTGATTGCTGACCCACACTTTCACCACACTGCTGTAGCCACGAGATGCAGCTAATCTGTGCTGCCAAGCACCCTTTTTTTAATGGTATCCCCAAGTATTTCAAGGAATTGAGTTCAATGCAGTCTGTCACATTTTAGTAGTGACTGTGTCCCCTGCTGAGATAGAGCCTCCTGCTGCTTTCCCATTTCCTGAAGAGCACGCCCCAGCAGATATTCCTCTATGGATTCCCACTGCAGGAGGGAACAAATGCACACCCATCAAAATGTCTTCAAACTGCAAAATCTCATCCCAATGTGTATTTTGCTTGTCACTCCTTTTATTCTGTTTTCATAGGAAGGAAGTAATAATAAACAAATTACTGCACATAAAGCATGTGAGCTCCGGCAGGCAGTTTCAAAGCTATTGACAAAAACCAACCTATTCACTGCAAGCATCCTACTCTTACAATCTCTCTGATCAGGATGCAGAGGAGTAATTCAATGGTTCCCAATGGAAAAATACCTAGTGGGCGTATTCCATTTCTGGAGACAATGATTTGCCATGCAGGGCTTTTCTCTTCCTCCATCCCTCTAGTCCCCTGCCTTTAGTTTTATTTTTTTTATTAAAGATCTGAGGATTCTGTTCTGAAATACCACAGTAATACTTCACTTCCACAAAACCTACCTAAAAAAGAGGAAAAAAAGAAGAGGAGAAAGAAGGTGTGGGGAGGGGAAAAACTTTTCAGGAAGGCTGGGACCTTACTAAGTATTATTTAGTCAGGGCAGGCTGCTTCCCATGGACAAGTCCACACTACGTGGACTACATATGGTAGTGGATGTCAGAAAGAATCATGTTAACCAATGCAAAGAGAATCAGGTCTAACACAGGACTCTGAGTATTTCAGATTTCACTCTGTAGTAATAGGCTGAACACAGCAGACCATGCAGTAAATGCTGCTGAGTCCACAGCCATTCACATGCCAGCTGAGGGCTGACTCCCTGGCATTAGCAAGTCCATTTGCTCCCTGCTCTCCCAACTATGACAAAGCTTTTATACATGAGACACCAGGCACATAAAACGAACATGTGAAAACTCATAGCAGAGATCACATCTTCCAGTGTTTGCATCTCACAATAGTACTGACCACAATTACAGTTTCAGTACCATTCACAAGCCTCTGACAAAGCAAAATTTCCATGTTTTATGCAAAGCTATCCCAGTCACGGATTAGAATCTCATTAAAACAACACCCTCATTGTCCTCTTTAACAGTATTGTTTGTAAGGAATGGAAGAACTATCCAATGCAGTTTATTTATCAATATTTCTCTTTGGCTCCCAAAGCCATGTGCCTGCTCTCCCTTTGCAACTGAAATTCATTGATGAAGTCGTCTGAGATTTAAGACATATTCCAGGTCTAAGCCCAAATCAGAAGACCTCTCTCATATTTCTGAAACCTGTTTAGTTAATTTGCTTGTGTTTAAGGGTTTATTTTTCATTTTTTCCTCTCTTCTTCCCCTTCTGTGGCACTTTAACACTCTTCCAACTAAAGTATGTTTGTAGCCACAGTCTGTCCTTTCCTTGGCTCTCCAGGACACATTCTCTGAAAGGTGTTCCCAAGCTCTTTCGGAGTGACAGGTGTTCTGCATCTGGTGAGCCTCACCTCTCTGGAGAGATGTTTGCAACCACAGCATCTACATATTCAACCATGGGGATGGGCAGGCAGAAAAGGCTGAAAAGGTGAGTGTGGCTGCAACAGAAAAAAAAGAAAGAATTCTACCAGTACAAAGACCATGGCAGTTCCATCATCCAGGCAATCTTCCTAGCATGTCAGAGTTAGAAACATTGAAGACATAAAAAGGCCTTTTCTAAACTGTTGTGCATAATTTTGAGTTTGTCTTCTTTCCTCATGGATCACCAGTGAGAATCTAACACAGAGGAGTGGTGGCCATGCAGGTATTTCCATTGCATTACTTGTGGGATTCTAGACAGTTTTATGTGGGTGGAAACCTGTTTTGGCTGTTTGGCCATTTCAGGAAATGGGCCTGAAAACCAGCCCTTATTCAGCCGCATATGTAGTGATTCTAAAGAGGGAAAAGTCTCTCTTTCTATTTAAGATTATAGTAATTGCAGCTAGCAAAATTTAATTTGTGCTTCTAATGACCTGTGTCACAGAAGAAAAAATATGTCATGTGGCAAAATTATCAATCAGTGGAGATATCAGCATTAGGTGTGAACCAGAATAGGCTACCTGTCATTTTGAGCTTTATCTTCTCCCCAGTTTTGAAACTTGTAGGAACACCCCAATGTATCGCCCCACCATCCACTCTTCACATTAGCTAAACCAGACCCAGGACTTCATTACCAGAAAAAAAATAAATTTCCTTCATGCCACACTATTTTCAGATTGCTTTTTACATCCACTTTGCTGGGAAATCCAAAGTTCAGAGTTCTCACAATCCCATCTCTGCCCTCCAAATATGCATATGTATGCACATCACCAGAGGACTTTTTCCACTTTTGCAGCTTTTCTTTGTTTCAACAACAATCTGGACGGAGAAATAACAAAGCTCACTCCTCCCTCCCAAAATGATCTGCTTTTAATCATAAGAAACATTTAAAACAGACATTAGAAAGGAGAGGCTGCCCCTTTATAATTACGGAGCTTGATAATTACCTGGTGACTTGTAACAGACCCATTCTCAATGCATCTTCCTTCCTCTCTCCCTTGATAATGTAATCTAATCTCTTGGCTATGCTTTCATCTGGCATCCAATGCTGCACACTGTTTATCAAACAACAATCTTTTCTTAGGTAATGACAGAACAAAGGCAAGGAAGAGCAACTGTGGTAATACTACAGCACTTACCACTTCAAAAGTAACTGCATCGGTATAATTTACATTGCCTGTGTGCTTTTTGTCCTCTTTTCCACCCAGGATTATCTCCTCTGTGCAAGACCATGACTCACCTTCACCCTTTCACTGGACACTCTCTGTATTTACACCTTACAGAAGCTATTGTGCAAAATATCAACAGTGGAAGTAGAAACTAAAAACACATACAGAAAGCTGAGATATTCCGTATAGGTCTTCATATTTGAAAGCACAGGCATTTTTTATGACAAGAAAATCATGTGCCTCAAGTTCCTTTCCTGTCACAAAGTCTTAGCAATAACACAATGTCTGAATAATAATTTAAACACAGATTATAGTCTCTCAATAGCACATCCAGAAATCCTGATAAAGACTCTAAACACAAATTTCTCAAGGTTCTTTTATATCTCGATGTTGATGAGAGGTCAGGTTGCAGAAGCTTTTGCTTAGGATTTTCTGGGGCCAATGATCCTGTTTCCCATATTTCATATTCCCTGTGTGCCTTAAGTTCAGTAGTTCCTCACATGCACAAATCAAAACAGGATGATCCCTGCAACATCCCAGGTTCAAGACAACAATTCTGATGTAGTGAAGAATGAGGGCCCAAAGCCCCAATATTTTGACAGTTCACAACTACAAGGACAACCAAGGGCAGCACAGTAGTAAAAAAAAAACAAACCTGCCAACAGCAATTAGCAGTTTGGTATCAAAATCAGGCAGAAACAGCTGGGTCCATCTGTATAAATGGTATCTATAGATCTAAAATAGCACTAATCACTGAATTCCCAGCCTGATCACTCTCATCAGGTGCCATTTTACCACAGAAAAATGTAAACCAATTATAAAATAGATCCGGGTAAAGGAAGAGGTAGATGACTATAAGGTATATAGATATTTAGTACAATATTAAACTAAGCTTTAAGATTTTTATACCAAAAGAAACTCACTACATACATTATTATAAAAGAAAGCCCCAAAGTACCAATCTCAGAGTCACACCCTTGTATTTATGACCCATCATCAAAGCATAATAGCTTTATGGTGCATGACACTGACCCAAACTAATACCAAGATAATGATAATGCACTTTCCCTGTGATTTGAATGGGCTCAGGGAGAAATTCCATCTTCCCTAAGCATCATTCGAAGCACACAGCTCTGGTGATGCTTTCTAAAGACACAGCACAACCACCTACTTAAAGAGGTATGAACCAATGCAGGGACTGAGGTTAACAAGTCAAAAACCACAGAAAAATGTAGTTGTGTGGGTGTGGGGATGCTGCCAAGCTGTGATGCTGTTACAGTCTCTGACTGAAAACACTAACCTGTAACAGGCAAATCTGGTCAAGGCCAGAGCTAAAGGAAGGGTAAATGGAGTAACAGTATGGCAAATCAAGTGTGGGGTAGGTGTATTCTTCCATATTTCATTAGAAAAAGCTCATAGTTTTTTTTCATGCTTATTTCATGAAATGACAAAACAAATCAAAAAGTTGTGAAAATAGTAATTATTATCTTTCATCACAGTATGATTTCAGAGGCCTTTGCAATAATGGTGTTTGCATGCAGGCACACGGTTACATGCAAGTTTATGAAGACAAGCCAAAAAGAGCCAGGTGAAAGCTTTGCTTACAGAACAGAAAACTATTTTGATTGTCCAGCAAGAGGAAAGGCCCCAGGATGCATGGAAATTAATACCTAAATAAATAACTCCCAGAACTCCCCCTGTGTGCAGGGGAAGTTGTTAGGACAGAACAGGTGTGGAGCTTTGGCTCGATGGCCACACACGACTTGCCACGACAGACCTCTCACTTCTGGGACCACTTGCACTGTCCTCTGCCACGAGGGTCAGCCTGGAGGTGAGGGCAGCTGTGCCACTTCCCATCAATACAGCACACAAAACCTGTCTTTTTGCATTTGATACGCTAACAGACCCCACCCATGCTGTCCTTCCTGCTCTGGCCTCTTCTGCTTAAGGGAAAAAAGGAAAAAAAAAAAAAAAAAAGGGCACTCTGAGAAGACCTTAAATAAACAGGATAGATCCTAACCCAAGGATGGTAATAATTTAATTTCTTCCCTATCACTTGCATAATAGCAGTGAATAATTAGACAGATTAGGCTGCTCCTAACAGTATTTATTTTTAAGCAGTTACACCACCCAGTCAGGATGGCAACAACAGGGCTGCAATTTGGCCTTAGCATCCTTGCACCTGAACCTTGCAGTACCATCTTCTCACAGCCAATTCCACTTAGATTTCCCCCTGGTAAAACAGTGGGTCATGACAAGAAACCCAGAATGATTAATTAGTGTACCAGTTTGAATAATGCAGCCCTCAGACTAAATACATTTCTCCACACACCATGGGGAGCAGCTCTTCTGTTTTTGCCACTGTACTGTTTATCAAAGAGAAAAATAAAAATAGCTCATAGCAATCACTGCCATACAGGGTCACTGCCTGGTGTGGCTCATTCAGATCCAGTTTATCCCCAGGCAACCCCATGCCAGGTCAGACAAATACATTGACTGTCCTGCTTTGAAGTCAGCTGGTTCTCCAGTTGAGCTCTAGCTTCTCACACTACTGTAGATAGCAAAATAGTTTATACAAGAAGCACTGCCAAACCATCTGTCAATCAAAAATGCCACAACTCCTACTAAGTACCCACCCCTTGTCCAGTGCACTGGTTGCTACCAATTGAAAGCTCATTTTTGGAGCAGCTACAAGTGTTAGAGTAACTCTGCACCTGTTTTTGCATCTAAATCCATGGCATTTTAGCAGCTCCAGCATCAGCTCGGGCTTGGGCAGAGCTGACAGGGTGGGGAAGGCAGCAGACTCTCTGCAAGAGTTCTGCAGCTGCAGAGGCGAAGGGGAGGGAGGAGAGGTACTCAGAGCACATCTTCAGCTCCCTTCCATAATTCCATAATTTAAAAAGCCTCTTAGTGATGAAACAATTTCCCACAAACATCACCTATCCAGCAAATCACTGCTATTCCTCACAGCTTATACCACTGCCAAGAATTCTTGGTAAGCAAGAAGGTTAACAAATCTGCAATATTATTGGATAGATCTTGTAAAAAAGACAATCCAGGAGTGAATCACAGCTTTATCAGCCACTGTTTACCCCAGTCTATATGAAAACTGCATTAATTAGCATTCCCATTGCTATTTCCCACCTTTCTTACCTTCTGTAATGAAATCTTAGCACAATTACTACCTCTATTTTATTATAAAAGTCATACTATGATTTTACAGCAAGAGAACGTTTATCAGTTAAAGTGTGTGGTTTTAAAAAATTAAAATTGTAGTTATTTTCTCAGTTTTCTAAGAAAGTACTGTAACAGCTGAATAAGGAAAGGTTATTTTAACCTCCAAAGGCTATTGTTCCTTTTTTTCTCCCAAAAATTGTCTGGAGCCAGACAACACAAGACTGCTGTGCCCTGGGCTAGAATGGAAGGGGGAGGAATGATAGGAGGGGGGTGACTGTTTACAATTACTCCATTCCTGTTTTTAATGAATCTTTCTGAATGACCACTAAGTGCTGGTTTTGTTCTTTGGAACAAGGGAGCTATTACTGGAGGACTGAAAAAAGGAAGGAAAAGGGAAAGCAAACGGAAAGCTGCCAAACTCCAGGGCGTTTCAAACACTTCAGCTGCATGTCCCGGAGGTAATCTGCTCCGCAGGCACAAGGCTGTCCCCACACATTTGCAGCCTCTTTTCTTCCTCTCCCTTGACATGCTAAAATGAAACAGCTGAGATAAGGGGGAGCAGGAGATACTCAGAGCTAAAGTAAGAACCAACAGATAGCTACTAAAATATGAAGAATTACATTATTCAAGTCTGAGTGACTAGAATTTAATCACTGTCTACATTTGGCTACTACTGCCACTAGTAAGCCAGAATTCCAGAACCACATAAGGGGATAATCATCTGCCTGCCCTGCATACCATCTAATAGTTGCTCTCCTCAATAATGTGCCAGTCCAGACAGATACCACTAAGCCAAAAAAAAAAAAAAAGAAATTCACTCAGAAACCTGGCTTTCTGGGGTTTTTCCTAGGCTGGCAAGGTTGCAAAACATCAGATCTTCTTCAAGAGCAGGCTTGATGGGACTCTGAGCAACCTGGTCTAGTGGAAGGTGTCTCTGCCTTGGAACTAGATGACCTTTAAGGTCCCTTCCAATCCAAACCAGGCCATGATTCTATGATTATTTCAGGTATTATTAATTATGTATTTTATATTTACTTCCTACCATAGCTTAATTATACACTGTCATTTCTTACAAGCACAAGCAGGAGTCAATCCCATGATTAACCAAAAAGTATCATTAAGGACAGCCAATATATTTTCATTCAACAAAGTTTTTTCAAAAAAATATATGGCACAGACATATAAAAATGGCACTACATGAGGGGGGTTTGTGTGGTGGGGTTTAAATACTGTATTGAAACAGATTTAGAGAAAGCTCCTTACAGCCACAGTTTGAGTAATGCAACTACATCAAACTTATGCCAGCAAAACCACCACGTAGCTCAGTAAATTACCAAGTTCTTCTACATGCATTACTGCACCTGACATCAATCCACTTTATTGAAAATGCTGCTTAGAAGAAAATAGTTTCCATCTAATCATCAGAAAAAAAAAAAAAGGTGCAGTACCCTCTCTGACTTGCTAAATGGCAGACCATTTATAAAGCTGGCTGGGGGTGGACAGTTTCAATTAGTTAACTGTTCATCATCTATGACATTTGTTTATTTACAAAAGGTCTGCTACTGTGTGTGAAACTATCCAAGCTGCACAGGGATGTTAGAAAACCATGGCTGGCATCTCACCTGTCTGTAGTACTGTTCCTTACTGAACTATTTTAAAATCTTCAAAAGCTGTCAAATAGATCTGGGCATGTAAAAATACGATTTGTACATGCCTGTACTCTGTAGAGGTATTTGCACCTACAAGTGCATGTTAATATTCACCTGCTGCATACAGGGCAAAAGGGGCAACAACTCTGCATTGCTTTTCTGCTTGCCTACTCACACCGTACAGATGGAGGCTTTATTTTTGCTCCAGTTAATTGACAGCAGGGTGACAAATTGACCACAAAAAAATTCCAGTCTGCCTTCAGAGTAAAGTGCTGGATTTTTGAAAATGCAACTATAATATTATTTCTACTTCTGAGATAATTAGCAGTGCAAGAGAAAGTTTTCCTTGAACAAAATGAACTGGCATGCACACATGGGATTCCCACCCTATAAAAGTGAAATAATATATATTGTTTTGCATATTGATTAATCTCATGTGGTTTTGCTACAGCTCACCACGAAGGATTTGGCAATATTTCCACAGCCAACACGATAAAACCAATAATAAAAATAAAATAATAATAAAAAAGCTTGCAACAACATATTCTCTCATAAAGAACTGTACAAAGCAGAAAACTCTAAACTAGAAAACGGGCAACCATTATTATACAAAAACTACCTATTTTAACGTGTCATTTCACACATACCTTTGTCAGAGAAGAAATACTAGTGGTGTACTTTCCTTCAAGCTGAGCATGTACTTACAGACTTGGAACCACCATGACTCATCTGATGACAAGAAGTTGCATTATTTACACTTTTATGTATGGCAACCACATTTTATCTTTCAGGTTCCCTGCCATGGTGGCTGGAACACACATTTTCCTTGAGAGGCAGCATATGACTCAAATCCAGATGGGCAAATTACCACACATTTACTGCAGCAAATAAAGAATGTGCTGTGCAAAGGAAGAGTTACCACAACTCTGCTGCTGTCTGTGTGTCAAAATCTTCAGCCTCCATTTGGTGAGGACCCTCTAAACTCCAGGAAGCAGAGAGTGATTAATATAATCAACTTTAAGGACTAAGACTGATTTTAAAACACAGACATGACAAAACACACTTATATAATATTTCTTTTTAAAATCTGGATAATTTTATTACCTGAACAAACAGAAAATCCCTTGTGTGATCCCTAAGGTGCTTACCTCTGTGACACTGCATGGCAGTGATTGCTATGAGCTGTTTTTCTCTTTGATAGCTTTTTGAAGTTGGTTCTTTCATTAGCCACTTATCCCTGTTAGTCACCAGGTAGCCGCTTATCCACTCACCATAATTATCTCCTTCAACTTACAAGGAATACAAATAGATATTTTTATTCCATCTTCGCTCCCCATTCACTTTTGCCTTCTTTTTAATCAGCCAAGTTTAAAACTCAATGATAAAAGCCATGTTCACTTATCTGACAGTGGCTGAACTCCCTGAAGCACTGATGCTGATCTCTGAGCCTCCTCCACAGCACCGTGGGCACCGGCCACATTGTTCCATCCCAGAACAAAACACCAAACTATTTTTACACCATCCCCATACTGCTCAGCATATATCTTAAAACGCTTTGTTTGGGTTTTGATTGTTGCTGTACTCAGAGCAGATATTTTCACTGGCACCGGGCCATCCATAAGTAATCCCTCAAACAAATACTTTGTGCTTGGGAAATCTCTGGCAGGACCCTGTAACACACACACACACACACACACACACATGCACAAAGGAGAACAAAATCAAGCTGCAGCTGCTCGTGCAGGTCTGGTTAACTCCCAGCATCTGCCTTTACAACCTTTCATCAGAATCTGGGCAGGTTTTATTTCTGAAGCTTAAAGGAAGAGCAACTTGAGGTCCTCACCTCTTGGGGCTGGCAGGGACAGGTTCTTTCCTGCCTAGAGCCCAACGTAGTGCTGGTCCATCACCACAGCACCCAGTAGCCTTCCCGCATTCACTAACATAAATAGCCAATCCACAGCCCAGACACTTTCCATCTGGATGGTGAGAACCATTTGTGGTAGCAGGAGGATGTTATTCTGTGCATGGACCAGCCACCCGAAAACCCCACCACAGATACGTAGCCTGTGGATTGCACTACTATTTGCAAGACAGCAAAGAAATTACTTCTTTTAAGACTTGGCTTCTTTTTCTGCCCCTAAGGAGGAATGTGGTGCAGCGGTTACCAGCATCACAACCAAACACAGACTCCTCTCAAAGCCTGGCTGACTAAATGGATGCTATTTAAGAGCTCTGGTGCAGCTACAATTAGACCTCTGCTTCTCCACAAGCATCTAATATGACCACAAGCAACATCTCAATCATGTCATTTGCAAACAGGGTGAGCTCTCCCTGCTTGCCTTCTGTCTGCAGCACTGTGCCATGACAACCATAAAATCCAGAGAACTAACACCCACTCACAAAACTAAGGCTTTTCTGGATACTTCTGCCCTTTTCTTTGCCACAAAGGATAGTGAGGGAACCTCAGAGTTCCCAGCTCTTTTCTCTCCCCAAGCCCAGCTTTGTGCTTTGCAGACAAGACATCACGGAGGATGGGGCTGCAGCTACACAAAGAGCACTATGCTGTCCAGACTACCCAAAGCACAGAGAAGATGCTTGCAGAACTTTGTGATAAGCTGATTAAATTTGCTGAGCACATATATTTTCCATGGCCAAATCTAGGTGAATCCTTCCAGGGAAAGCAATCCTCCTGTTTGGATCATCACCAATGCTCCAAAGATAAAGAGCCTGGAGTTTTTCAGAGACTTGATTTAATCTAGACAAATTATGCCCTTTTTTTTTTTTTTTTTTTTTTTAATTCCCAGCATCATCTGCAACATTGTCATGAAAACTTAAAGAGACAAGTCAGCCCAAAACTAAGAGCAAGCCCAGAATGTTTCAGTCAGAGTGGTTAATGTTGGACATTATTTCTTCAGGGGTATCTAGGTTTTGATACCACAGCCGTCAAAGAATTGGAAAGAATTGAAGCTTTTTTTTTTTTGGCTCACATCATTCAGGGAAAAGTTACAGCTACATCAGCAGAAAGTCTCCACCAGAACCTTCTGCCAACTGAGTCAGAGAAATGCAGCTCTTGGACATTCAGCTACACCAGCACTGTCACAAATGTGCAAACCTTGTCAGCAGACCAGACATGAGCAGGGCTTCAGGCAGGCAAATCAAAACTCGTGTGCAGGGGAGATTTATTGCCAAGTTATTTAAATTTCTGTGAATTCAGGTTTATGTGTCATTTGATTGAATTTCTTCTCAGCTGAGGGCCTGCACATGCAGCATTGCTACTGCTAGCAATTGTCAGCTGACACTTCTCTGGGAAGCATATCTTGTGTGGAGATTACAGAGAAGGCAGGAAACGAGGGTATCTTAAAAGGAAATTCCCCACATTTTTTTTCCCTCTCAGACAGTAAAACAGGACGAAGATGATTTCAGGATTAAACACACGGTATCTTTGGGGTGTCACTTAGAGACCAGGTGAAAACTGAAGTGAAACTGAGAGCACACACACAAGAACACAAGACTGGGGTTTTTTTCTACAGTATTTTCATCAGAGATTTTAACTGGCATATATGTAAAGCTACACCTAGCAGCTTAAATTTGAAGGAGAAAAAGATATCCTCCCATTTTTTACTTTTTCTCCATATTTTGGAATGTAAGAAACCACTTGACACATCCTTCACACAGCAGTGGTGTGCCTACATAACATGGTACCAACTAATTAAGAAGTAAAGAATACAAAGCCGGCAATTCAGCCCAGTGTAAATTTTGTGCACTTTAAACAAATAAACAATAAATATAAATATTATCAGAGGGCTCACAATCCATTAACAGAGGCTAAATATTTTCTATTAATTTCAACATTCATGTTAAAAAAGTTGCTGTTATTGTTATCTCTAATCTTTTTCTCCTTCTCTAGAGACTCAGAATAAATTTCAGAACTAACCAGATGGTCAGAAAGCATTAGCAAATGACTTTTGATAATAAAACCTAATTAGTTCTGACCTGATCTCCATCATGCATTATCAGCTTTGGCCATCATAAGAACTCTGCAGTCCCACAACCACTGCAGACAAAACTTGGACACAAAGTCTGGTGAAAACCTGCACTCTCTGGGCTCCCCACGGCCCCCTCATTTTTTGCAAATTACTTTAAATGGGAGTAAGAGACATATAAGGAAATTTGTACTTGCATTAATAGCTCATTTGTTATTAAGTTTTCACTTCCTTTCAACACGGACACATTCTGCAGATTTGCTATTCCATGTGACAGTATTTCAGGCTTCCTGGCAAAGCACTCCAGGTGTAGAGAAGATTCCTTGCTGAAGTCACAACTTTCCCTTTATGCTTTCCTAGAGCCAATTCAAGCCAGAATAACAAAAAGCAAAGAAACAAAACCATTGCAGAGCTGTCATTTAAAAACACAGATTTTTAAAAGGCTTTAGGGGTATCATTTATGAAACACAAAGAGATTTCCTTCTTTAGCAGTGTTCCAACACATTACTCTTTTCGTGCTTACTCCAAGACATGAATACACTTGCCTAAAATGTCAGTGAGGTATTTATACAAAGGCAACTCTTCAGAAACCTATTATTGTGAATACAAAACAGGAAGTACAGTAATTCCACCAGTATATGTTAAATAATGCTCAGTATAAACTGTGCTCTTCAATTAATAGGCAGTGTTAATCCCTCCAGGGGAAAGGGAGATGTGAAGTGTGAACTGAAAATACTGACTCATGATAAAACCTTTGAGTATTTTTCCCACAAAGTTTTTTGTTTTGTTGGCTTGTTTTCCATTGGGTTTTTTTCCCCCCTCCCCTCCAAATAGCAGACAGGAGACAAGAGAGGATAGAATTTGCAATATAAATGAAAAAAAGCAAAGGTTGAAGTTCAATGACATTGTAAAGTGAAAAACACGAATATATAATAACATAATGGTACAATAAATGCATAATGATACTTCAAACCCTACAACTCCTTTCAGTTCTCATGCTTTCAATAACCAAGCCTTGGGATATCTGTGTTATATGGAAGGTGCAGCTCTAGGAAACTAATCCATCAACAGCTTAAATACAGCTGTACTGGTTTACAAGTGTCACAACTATTTAGAACAGGATGTAAAGAAAAAGACCATGTAATACTGAATAGTCTTCAGCCACTTAGCTGATATCCTACCAAAAAGTAATTAAACTACAAGTAAAAAGTGTAAAAAAAAATTTTCTTTATAAGCACTCACCATCAGGAATTAAAGAAACACACAGTTTTTATTTTAAAAAAACCAAACTGATTAATAAAAAACACATTACTCTCTAGTTAGACAGACACTCCAGGTATAAAATCAAAGCTCTTCCCTCACACATGTTGAATAAGAAAATATTTTTAAATAGACAGATCTCTAGAACACTAGTGAGACAACCTAAACAGCAGTTTGCTGTTTTCAAAACATCCACAGATGCTTTAAAAAAAATAATTCAAGAGCCTCCCAAGCCCTAAGACCTGAAATAAATAACCTATGCAAATCCCAGACAGGCAGAAATAAAAGCTCCTCTTTTAAGCTCCTTTTCCAAGGTCTGACAAACCTATATTTATAAATGTGTAAGAACATATCTTCTGACACAACTCTGACACAGTCTCTCTTCCCACTTTCTCCTACAGGCAGGGTATTTGGAAATCTCAGTGCAAGCCAAGAAATGGAACTTTGGTTTGACTGCCATCTGCTGATCCCAAGTTTTGGGAACCTGAAGAGTAATTCAAAAATGTGTGCACAGAACTTTCAAAATGTTCTGTGTTTCTTCTTCCAGTTCTTGGTAACAAAGAAATTAGATAACTAGAGGTAACAGGTGTATTTGTTTAAAGAAATAAAATTAGACCAAGTGTCCAGATACTTAGCATCCTTTAGCTTATTTTCAGATAAGCAGACACAGAAAGTATAACAATTTCATATGCATGAGTAAGATGACTGTTGAAATAAAAGCATGTAATGCCCAGGACCATTGTGATAATAAGAAACAGAGAATCAGGTGCAACAGCTACTCCTTAGAGAAAAGGGAACCACAGTTGAAGCAACTATTAAAAAACCCAAGGAAAATACAAAATAACAATAGACTACCTTTATATCCTTCCACAAGGGAGAACACCACAGCAACCCATTTCCACACAAAAATATTCGATATTATAAAAAGTCTTTGTTTTATTGTACCTCAATGAAATACACACATATACACAAAAGAAAGCAAATTCACCTTCAGGACCCTGACATTTGTTGCTTTATTTCCTTCAAGAAAGCAAATACTCAGTGAAGGGTTGAATGGGTTGTTGATGCTGAAATGATGGAATCAAGACGTGAACACAATTACTCCAACCACCCCTCTGGAAGAGACCACACTGTGGGTGAGGACAGTGGGGTTTTTTCTAACCCAGAATGCTTTTTATCAGTTCAAGCCAGCATTTAGAGACATCATTACTGCTCAAAGCTGAAACTGAAGCAGCAAGAGATTAACTCTCACGTTCCATACAAGAACATTTCTTCTGGCAAAAGCAGCTTTATCTGGTGTATCTACAAAAGATGACTGAGCAGCCTGTGCATGTGCAGGAAGTTATCAGCCCAGGGCATCAGGACCATCAGGCTGAGAAAGCACCGGGTTCATTTTCACTCTCTCCCTTGTCTCTGGTGAGGTGGGAGAACTCTTATATCCCACAAGTTTTTCTTAATTTTTTTTCCTTCAGCAATGCTTAGTTCTTTCACTCCATTATTATATGAGAAAAGTGGAAAACACAAGTGATTACAATAATATAATTATTATTTAGATATATTATATAAATATGTTATATTTATATAAGCAGACAATGTTAAAACTCAAAGAGTTCAGCATTGCCAAAGCAAGCATTGTTTCAGCCCAGTTTGTATGCGTGGTGTATTTCTGCCTAATCAGATACTGACTTTAGCCACCTTTTTCTAGTTCCTAAAATTCCAATTCTGCAAGCATTCAAATCCACACTGAGCTTTACAGTAAAGCATGTACAGAAATTATTCCAATGTCAGAAAGAAATGCAATCCTCAGCTTATGGGAAAAGAAAACAGTTTGAGGGCAGACTGAGGGAGTTCCAGGTTAAGATCTCTTGTATCAGTATTTTTATGAGAATAAGATCCACATGAATAAAATGTAAACCCATGGAAATCCCACCACAGAAGAAAAACAAAAAACCAAAACAAACCAGGCTACCATTTGAATAATGAGTTTAGATTGCTCTGTGAGCCCAAAACTTCAGGTGGCACGCCAGGTACACAAATTCTGGCGATTCTGAATCAAACCACAATTTTTCTTCTCTTAGAACAGTTCTAATTAAAATAATTTCTTTCTAAATGTATTCAGTGCCTCAGAAGGTTAATGGTTCTAATTAATATTTTTCCTTTTCCAAGAGCCTACATTATTTGTGTTCTGTCATAGCATTGCTGGCAGATGACGTCAAAATATGCCTTTGTTGTGGAAATGTGTCTGCTTAAACAGTTCCTTTATTTGTGGCATCTCCTGTGAAACATACTCTGCTTTCACATGAAAAACAAAGGCAGGACACTGTCCTATTATCTACACAGCCAGTAAATGGTCTTGTACAAGTCTTGCACATGATGTAGAGCCTTCATAGGTGGCAACTTCTTTCCTTTCCCTGCTCTGTCCGCTAGAAAGACAAGTAACTGAAAAAAATAGGAAAGAGAGGAATAAAAGAGGAAACACAAGACTTCCCCTTCAGCCATAATTCTGAAATCCCTTCACACACAGTGGGGTTGCACAGAGGGAAGAATTTTGAGCTCTGTGAATGTTAATCAGCAATTTCTGGAGAAGCAGTGACTGCACCTAATGCCTCGATTACAGCGCCTACAGCAATTACAGCGCTTTCACTTTGTTTCCATCACTCTTGTTTCACAATGCACAGGGGAGACAGAGGTCTTCAATAAGGAGGTGTCAGTCTTCTACAGGCACTACACTGCCATAACTGCAGCAAGGAGCACAACCTATTTCCATGTCACTCTGATTCTTCGCACTCTTCAATCCATCCCTTGACAACACTTTTTCTGGAGAGCAGGCAGACAGTTGAAGCAACATCATAAAATCCCTCCCTGCTGGTACACAGAATCAAACCATCCTTTAAGAGTGATGTCCTCTGAAGCCAGTGTTTCTGGGTGAAGAATAAGGTCTGCACTGCAGCTCCCCTGGGAAATGTATTGTTTCTATGTACAGGTGGAGAAGCCCAGAGGAGCACAAGGAATAGGGAAATCTAGGATGAAGTCAAGTTACATTTCCTCACGCCCACTCAAATGGAACCATTAGTGCATGAAGACAACAGAGAAGCTCAGATATCAGATAAAACTAATACTTAAGCACTAAAACAGGTATTTAAAGACTTTAACATACTCCAGCATTAAATGCATGAAAGAACAGTGTTCGATTTTACATACGTAAAAAAGAGAATTTTGTAAGCTAGCAGAGGGTATTTACATTCCTTAATAAAACTAAAATAAATGGCCATTTTATAGGTGCAGGAACATGTTCCAAGGTGTGTGTTTACCAACTACACACACCCCACATGCTGATTGATGAACACACACACCCTGGCGTGTGTTCTTGCTTACATAGCTCACGTGCCTCCCTGTTAAGTAATGGAATAAGACCTGCCTTGCAAACTGGCTAACGCCGCCTCTGCTCACTCGGTGACTTCTGCAGAAAGCATTCACTGCTAAGAAAAACAACTTCTGAGGCAGAGCTAAGCCCTTTGCAGTCTGAAGAAGACTCACTCTTGTCCTCAAAATCCAAAGTTGTGACCCCTCCATTTTCTGTGCCACTCTCAGGACTGTTTTCACCCAGCACTTCTCTTGTGCATTGCTGCCTACTGTAAATGCACAGCACTCTTAGAGATTGCTTTTTTTCCTTCCACCTAGTAAATCTCAATGACTGCCTTCTTCACTGTTTTCCTCTTTATAAACAGTTACATGGAGACAAAATTCTTTTAGAATGATCATCTCTTTAAGATTTTTTTTTAATTTCTGCTTTGCTTCTACTTGCTTATTTTGCACCAAAAACAGTGCCAGGCTTTTTGTTCTCCCTTTCCTTTTCAGAACCAATGCACAACAGTGCAGAGGAATACAAATTCCCTCAAGCTCATTGTATTGGGTGATGCTTTATCTCTCATTCCTCTGTTTCTCAGTTTTCAGTAAGAGTCCAACTGTGCTTGTCAGGATCTGTCTGTAGATAACAGCATGTACTGGCAGGGGAGAGGCCTTTCCTGTTACCTCTCTATTGCGACACAACACAGACCCCTTCATCTCCATCTATTTTTCCTGTATAAAATTTACACCTCCTTCATGAGGTTTAATACCAGAGAATTATGTCATATAGGAGCCATAATTTCTGATGATAGAGTCATTCAAAGAAACAGGGATGAAGACTGATGGTAAAGAACTGTCCAAGACTCTCAGGAGACTGAGCAATTGGATAGTGTTCAATGTAAGTAAAGGCAAAGCACCAAACATGGGAAATTCAATATTCCCTTCATAAATAAACGGATGTGCCATGAGATGAATCATTACCACTTCTAGTCTTAATAGACAGTGATGAAAACTCTAGCTTGGTTCTTGGCAGCAGTCAAAAAAGCAATTCTGGTGTTAAAAATTCAGAACTGCTAATAAAAGGGTAAAGATCAAACCAGAAAACATCATGTGCACCCACACAAACCCATGGTGCACCCACACCTTGGATGCTGCATGCAGTCTTGGTCCCCTTCTCTCCAAAAGGATGTAACAGATCTGGAAGAGGTTCAGAGGAGGGCAGCAAGGATGATCAAAGCTATAAACCAGTTTCTGTTTAGGAATTGCTGACTCTCCTTTCATTCTGCACGGAACAATAACACATGATCAACACCAAAAAAAAGAGAGGGCAGGTCCCAAAATTATCTTTTCCAGCACCTGACTGGGAACAGTACTTATAGAAGATGCTGTAGACAGCAATCAGAGTATTGTTGTTCAGTGTGTTCAAAGCACATATACCTGGTTTATGCTTAGCTGTAGCACAAAGCTTCATTTGCCATGGAGGGAATACACTTACATTTAAAACAAAGGAAGAAGTGACTACACCCTCTTTAATTAAATTCCTCAACTAGGTAAGAATATGTAACAGACATAACCCGCAAAAGAAGCAGTCACTTCAGGTTTCCAGGACTGCTGAGTCCTGCCTGGCACCATTCAATCAAAATATCCATTTAACTTTCAGACTCTTTGCTCTCAATCCCCTTGTCATTTACACGATTTTCTAGGTTACCCCAAAAAACATCACAAACAGTCCTGAGTCTGAGCCAACTCTTACAGTTGCCTATACATTGAATCATACACAGGTTAAAACACACCCAAAATTCTGTTATTCTGCATATCCAATCCAACCCTGAGGTATCCAGCAATCTAAGCAGTCATCCACCAAGTTTGCACTGTTCACAGGAGATGTTAACATCTCACATGGACATGGAGAGCCCCGGCTCTGCACTTCAGTGCACATCAATCCTTCCACACACTTTATGAAATGATATATTATTAATCAGACACCTCCAGATTGCTCCCTTTCCTCCTGTGCTACCTTATTACAGTACTGCATTTAGCTTTATGTTAAGAATTTAGCTAAGATCTATTTATGCTAAAAATTTAACTAAGATTATAGAAAGAACCTGTCTTTCCTGAACAAACCTATTGTCTTTCAGTGTTACATGTACTGCACAGGAATGGTATTTCCATTTATCCCTAAAAGTATGTGTACCACATGTGTGAGATATCCAGCTTTCATCACTGATGGAGCAAATAGAATTTAAAGTTGGATCTCCTTTAATGCAATAAAAATTTTTTAAAAATCAGCTATTGGAAATTCTGCCTGTGATCTCCTATTTTTCCTTCTCCCCACAGAAATTTCACAAAGAAATGGTTCTAAACAACTGAAAGGACTAATGATGGCAACTAATATCTATAAAGAACCTTAAATAAAAGATTACTAACACCCTTACTGAGAAATAAGTACATAGTAACTAATCCCTAAATGCAGCTGCCCTTTAGAGTCCTTTACTGATTGTAAAGAGCTTGACCATATTCCAACTTGCTCATTACAAGGCTCTGAGGCTCAGAGGTTTCCTAAACG
Source organism: Eopsaltria australis (assembly GCA_034509425.1). Classification (NCBI taxonomy): domain Eukaryota; kingdom Metazoa; phylum Chordata; class Aves; order Passeriformes; family Petroicidae; genus Eopsaltria; species Eopsaltria australis. The sequence goes on along the minus strand of JAVTVJ010000247.1, from coordinate 3,399,365 downwards.
TACAACAAGAAGTGAAAAGGTCACAGTATTTAAGTGTGCAACCAAATACTGTGCACTGCCACCTCATGCTCCCAAGCTACCCTTGGTTCTGAGTGACACTAAACCATTGACCTGTACAGTGCTGGGCCTTCCATTTCACCACAACTTCCCTTTTCACCAGAATAGCTCCCTACCCTATTAGGGGAGAGATAACCATCAACAGTTAATACAGAAGTCACTCAACATTTTATATTATAAAATAATCCATTTAGTAGCTTATGCTATTCCAAGCTTTGACCTTCTTGTCCTTTCCAAGCTGGCTGGCTGCCTCAGACTGATTTGTTTTGCAATGCTCCAGTCAAAACATTTCAGCTGTTGCATGAGAAGGAGACCAGGAAAAATGTCGCTTTATTTACAATTCCTAAAAATTAATAAAAATAGAACTTTTTCACCCTAACCTTTGGAGAGAGGTCTTGAGACCTGACCACATCAGGAGGTCTAGAAACACGTCAATTTGAAAAGACATTTTGTAGATACATTTTCCAAATTTTGCCCACTCAAAGACTGGTCCTACCAAGGCTCAAGGAGTCTGCAGCTAATGCTGCATCTAGGCTCCCAAAATGACAGCAGGGAAGCAGCCTCTCCCCTTATTGGAGCTGTCAAGCAGAAGGACAAAGAACACACCAGAATGAAGAGCCTGATATGAAGAGTGAACACATTGAAAACCAAGAGTCTGGACACTGGGGCAAAAGCACCCTTCTGTTGTCAGAAAATATCCTGGCTAGCAGGCAGAAGTCCCATTCTTGACTAGTAGACCCCACAAAAAAACAGTAAAGAAGTTGAATGTTGTCAACTTATCACTTATTTCAAGTAAACAGGTTTTCTGTGGCAGACCCAGAGGGTCCTGTACTGCTGATAACCACAGAGATCTCAGTATGACACAAAATGATGTAACCTGGTTATTCCCCCCAGAAACTTGTGATGGTTCATCTGATTTCAAAGAGTGTTAATCAGAGCCCTCAAAAGCAAGGAAATGTGAGTATTAAGGTAATTAAAGTAGAGGCAATCGCAATGACTTGCAAAAATAATTTTCTAAATGAATGCAATTTAATTAATCATGCACAATGCACACATCTTTAATTAATGTAAATAAAGACTGCATTATGATGCACACACAGAGGATGAATGAAGTAAGACTGTAGCCAGTTTTTAACTCATGAGTGCTCGACAAACACAACATCCCCTATAATGCTATTTTAATATAGCATACACAAAAAGCTGGACAAACACCGTGCATTTTGCATCCACAAAGAGGAAAGCTGGGCAGAAGACCAAGTGCAAAGCAAGCCCTAAATGTGTCCATGGCTACAGCCCAAGTACCATAACTGCAGCCCTTCCTCGAGCTTCTGTAGCTCTCAGTACTACACTTACATCCCTTCCAGCATCACTCCCATAAATATTTAAAACTCAAGGCTGTTTGGAATGTCTCTGCTTTAACTGTTATCACCAGCCTAATGAAGCTAATTAAATATAACCAAGACCCATGCCATCCAGCACGCTGACTATGGAATATGCCTTGCTGCACTTGGCTTCTCTGCCTTCCCTGTACTTTGCTGTACAGGTACATTACATTCAGTCAGAAAATTAGTGTCACTTCTCTAGGTAAAGTTGTTTCCTTTGTTACTAAACCTACATGAAGAATAGACTTGACCTAACCCAACATGGAGGAATTTACACCCAGTCCACATGTGCTGCTTACATGCACCTCATTTTTAGAGGCATTATTCATTTTAACCCTAGGTGTTCCCATGTCACCTTAGAAATACAGCATCATTTCCATGCCACTGTTAAATAAAAAACCCCCACACAAAAGTAACAACACAAAAAACAACCACAAACCTCCAAAACCACACCTGGTATCACAGTACAGACTCATTGAACATTTACACAACAGACATGAACCTGAGAGCCTTTCCAAGCTCCCACTTTGTCCAGAGGCTTGCTAGCATCCTGCATACCTTATAGCTGCAGTCTGTGACCTCCAGGCAGGAGGGCTGAACAAGAACAAACTTTGGCCCATGGCCTTTACCTTTCTATCTCTGTACTTTTCCAAATGAAATAAATACACATTGATCCCTTCAACTAATTTTTCTGGCTGTGCTGCACAGAAGTTTATGAAAGTATAAGTGATGCTAAAACATACAGACACAAGGAATACTTTCCGCTATAAACAAGAGAAGGTGTATTGACTTTTCTGTTCTATTTGAAGTAAAACTATTATATTTTTACATCCATTGTTTAAATTTATGTTTTCACAGACAAAATAAAGCCAATTTGTCCTGGCCCTATAGTATAACTGCTAAAGGAGAAAATATGTGGCCCAGCAAGTTTTCCCTCCAACCTTTCTTTTCAGGCAATAAATCTTGAGTGAAAAAGTCACTGTGCTCTTCAGCTGTCACCACTAAGATTTTGTTTTTTAAAACCATAGCAGCCTTAAGGCTGATTTACTACTCAGCCCGCCACACTCTGACAATCGAATAGCTGGAAACAAAAATCACTCTTGCACACCTGGAAATATTTTATCTGCTGTGCTCATGAGAAAACAAAGTTTTCATCTGTGAGGAAGGAGGCGGGGGGAAGGGAAGGGAGAGAGGGAGATGCAGGTGAATCTTAAAACCTAGTTCTTGACTTACAGAGATCTGAATATATATATATATGAACCCCAAAACTCCCTCTGCATACTAAGAGTGGTCAGAATCTTTAAAAACCATGGATTCACTATGTAATCCAGCCTCAAAATCTGGAGATCTCAGCCCCTTTTAAGTCTCAGCCGGTAAACAGCATTGCTCATCAACTGTGTCTATTCAGCCATTTCAGTTTGGCAGGTGAAAAGGACGTGTGAAAACTTTTCAGTAATTTCATTTTACTCTTTTGCTCTTTTTTTAAATAAATGTAAAATGCTTCACCCTAGTATTTGCAATCACCCTAAAATATAAAGGTCTGATGTCAATAAAGACAAAGATGAACCTCTGAGAAATTTTCCAGAGCACCTATTTGCCTTAGTCAGAGTTGCAGGTTTAAGAATATGAAGAGGAAAAACTCAAACACATACCAGAGAAAACCAATTGATGGAAAATGTGATGGTGCCAAAATTGTGAAAGTATTTTAGAATATCAGATCCTCTTTTCAATGTCATGTAGTTTGATATAATTTTTCCCTAAAGCTTCATTTTCTGAAAATTTATTATATGCTCCAGAACAATCTTGTCTTCAAAAGAAATCCCACATCTTCTGTTATTTCAAAGAGCCATACTTGCACCTGGGCAAGATGATGTAAGTGCTCTAGGTGCTGGCTGACTGAAAAGGAGACCCACAAAATCTCACTCTTTCTTTTTAATCCCAGGGCTTTACAAGAATATGAGGAGTGTCCTCTGACAAGCAGAGAGGCATTTCAGCATTTAAAGTAAAAAAAATAATAATTAATGGTGCAGTAGTGTGGAGAGACATGGTGATTGCATTCCCATACTTCGATTCCTACTCTGAAACACTGCATCACACAAATACAACAGCAGGGAAAGTTAAGTGCTCCTGCACCATTTCCTTCTAAAAAGCACCCAGTCTTGGGTCCCCTGTCCCCCAAATCTGGATGAAATGTGAAGTGCTGAGAAATGGCAGCAAGGGATTTGTCCCCCTTTCCTTACTCTGCTCATTCTCTACCATTGCAAGACACGTGATTGATTATGTGGCTTCCAACTCTACAGTCCTACATGACATTTGGGAAAACTGAAATCCTACCAAGTCAGAGTTGTAACACAGGAACAACCTTTAGTGAGATGTATCTGGGCAAAACAGAAATCACAAATAGGCAAATATGTAAATAGGAGAATATATTACGTGGTACTGAGGTAAGATTGTGCCACTGCATCCGACTGCATCACCTGCTTTGTAACAGCACATACACATTTCCAGACAATAATGAATAAATGTGCAAGATTCTTTCCTATTCCTTTTAACTTGTAAAACTGCAAACTTAAGTACTTGAATTTCTTCCATGAGCCTTCAGAAAGACCGAACTTTGATGTTTTTAAAGAGGAAAGATTATTCACTTTTGCTGCAGGCAAGAAATTATAATTTCTTTACTGATTCTGCCAAATGGTTCTATCACGCATTTTTTATTTTCATCAAAACAAGCCACTTTAAATTAAGATTGTCCCATAACTACATGGTAATCAACATTTTGAGGGGCAGATCAATTTGATAAACCTCTGCTTGATTTCTCTGCCCAGAAGACTCCTTCAAATCCAATTGAACCATGGGGGAAGGGAGTTTTATTCCCTTTCCTCATGCTTGACAGTTGCTAGGAAGAATATCAGCTGCAGTTCTGTTTTATTTTGTTCATGCAACCAGAACAGAAAACTCAGTGTTATCCACGTGACTCTTAAACTAAATAAGCTGAATTCAAAGCCAGTGGTTAACAGAATGAAGTCAACAAAGCTTACATAAGGAACAGCAAAACTTGCAGGTGATGGAAGAGGAAAAAAAGTAAGGAGGAAGACTAGGGAGCAGGAAGCTTTTAAAAAGCAAAATAAACATGCAAAAGGAAGCAGGAAAAATCCCCAGCACTGGCACAATATGCAAAATACATGTTTTTATAGCAACAAGCAGGATGGTTGGGAATGGGGAGCAGAGCACTGCCCTCCTGTGCTAACAAAGCATTTCTAAAGGTTCAGCTCTTCAGTATTCTGGTACCAGGACAGCTTCCAGTTGAAGCTACACTGAAGCCCATGAATGCAGACAAAATCCAGACCATCATCAATCTGGAGACAATGGGCAATGCTGACAGCACAGCTTCCCATTAATCTTCATTTGTCCTATCGCATCCTGTCATTCTTATGCAAATAGCGTATCTGAGGATTCGTCTTTTCTGCACCCCAAGATAAGGAGAAGTGAAGCTGTCAGGAGCACCGGGATGTCATCCTGTACCACGGGCCATCCCTTCACTCAGCGCCTCGTGTTTTACATCACAGCTAATGTGTTTGACATTCAAATGTGACCCAGCAGGAGGTAAAACCATCCCATGCAGCAACTGCATCTTGCTTCCTGTGCTAAAACATTCACCAAGGTCCCTCGGGATTTGACAGTCTCTCCCTTTTCCCCCTCCCTCCCCCGATATACTTTTGCTAATGGAGTTTGAAACCCTGCTTAAGAGGGAAAAAAAGATATCTGAATGGGTAGATAGTGATAGCAATTCACCCTTCTCACACCAGAAGTAAAAGCACTAAAAGACGAGGAAAACAGGTTCCACTGAGAAAAGGAAGAACAGGACACACAAATCCTGATGAGTTAGTCTAGGTTTTCTTCCACGGAAATCTGTCACACCACACCTGAAAACTTGTTCACATGTATGTCTGGACAGAATGTTTCATTTCAAGCTTTTATACAATTTATACACAGGGTTCAAAAAATTTTATGTGGGGATGAGCGATCACTCATTAGGACAACTGAAGCATAGGAAAATACAAACAGGATTTGAATCATAAGCAGCCACATAAAGTTACTGCTACATATTTTAGGCATGAAAAATCACTCCTGAGTGGGTAAGTCACCAAAACCAAAAGGCAGTTATTGCTCATCAATTCTGCTTATAGAATGAAGAAGAAAAGGAAAAATTTTACTATTATTACTGACTCAGAGTGTTTTGTTTCTGTATCACTTTCAAAGAATGTTCAGAACATCTTGTTCCAGAATATTTCCCTTCCAAGAGAAATCACTTTCTGTACCATACATGGCTGAAAACAGTACGTGCTGGGTTTGTATTCTTACAGAAAACAGAAACTATTCCAAAGTCTCCCCAGCATCACATGAACGAGATGCAAAGCAGCTGAGACACAAACACGAGCCACAACTTTAGGCTGCAATAATATTTCGATACAATCATCTTAGAGAAATACGTTATTAATAGGCATCTGTGACAAGTCAAAACAAGCTTCCCATTACACATAACTTTGTATAAAATCTGACTCAAATCTATTCACTATCCGAAAGCAATGTACTGTGGTGTTTGTAGGGATAATGAAGTCTGCACTAGGCTCTGGGGAATACCCTTACATTTGATATCCCCACGTGCTGTTTGCAAATTACAAGAGATTAATCATCACATCATTGTCAGTTAAGCAGGAGCCACATAAATTAAAATGCTGGATGGATTGTTACCAATTTTGCAGGCATAGAAACCTTAGAAAACACACACTCCTCGAGCATTTCTTGCTTTGAAAAGCTGAAGAATAGTCACAAAAAAGTATTCCAGACATTTTCCCAGTCCTTGGAAGTAGAGAACAGACACTGCCTTGTACTTTTATACCATATGTAAAGTTCATACATTAAAAAGCTACTGGATAGTCACCATATATGCACCTATGAAAACAGAACACTCACTTATTGTCATATATAACTGATTGTTTCCATATAACATATTAATTCAACAAATTCTTACCTTTTCAAAGGGATCACCAATCACAGAGTAAACTAAAAACCCGCACTGAAAGATTTCCCACTAGTGAAATAGAAATGCCTTTTGGTATTATCTTCTTTCTTCCAGGGAAGGGAAAAAGTACAACTCATGCACTGCAAATATTGCATGGGCCCAGGAGAAGATGGTGGCCTGGTACAGCCTGTCTGGTCTGGATAACAACTGTCTTGTTCATTCTTAAAAGTTCACCACTCCCACAAAATTCATATGTACAAAAGACATTGAATTTTTATGCATCATATCAAAACGAAAACTTTCAGAGCCAGGCTAAGAGGTCTGGATTTGCATCAGCAATGTAGGTACAGTATAGAGTAACTTAGGTTCTATCCAAAAGTTCTCTGTATTGTAGGATGGCACCCTTAACTCATATTAGCTCTGTTTCAATATTGCCTCTATTTCAAATAAAACCTAAACTACGAGAAAGCAGCATTCACAGGAGAAATCCAGCAAAAGGGAGAATGACAGAGAACTCAGTTCCCAAGTGGTGATGGAGACAACACAGTACAATGCTGAACTGACTTCGAAGGAAATTTCCCCGCTGTTCAAACATCAGACTGTTTTCAGATTCAGCTTAGTCTGACCCCAAAGAACAGTCACCAAAAAAACCCAAGATCAATTTGACAAAAGTGAAATCTTGAAAGTTTCAATTTTGCACAAGCACATTTTCACTGAAAACTTTTCACTTCTACTGAAAACTCTTTGGTAGCTCTGCTTTGCCACAACAGGCTCCCAGATAAATGTACAAGTAAGCTCTGAGAAAGCCTTTGTCAGGTCTCCATCACCTGTGTGGCTTCCTTCAGTTCAAAAGGGAAGAGGCCGTGTTCTGGAGCCAAAATGCAAGTTTTTTCTCAAGACTTCACGTGCATACAAACCTTAAACATACACATTTCATATGTATTTTATGCCTGAATGCTCCAAGACAAACAGAAAAGACTGTTCCAGAAACAGCTCAGAATGAGAGAATTATTTAAGAAGCTATAAAAAGATCATAAAAGCTTAATTCATTAACTTGTCATCAAATTCATTAATGTTGTGAAGGCGAAAAGCTGTGAAATAAAGAACCTTACCAACACTACAAAACATATCTTAAAGGAAATCACTTCAGACTGATCCATCTACTGCACTTAGCTGTGAGAAGACACAGCAGTGGTAAATGGTTTTAAAGTGGATTTTCCAGAGGGCTGCTGGGTTGGGTTTGTGCTTGGAGGTTTTCTGTGTAAGTGTTACAAGATTTTACAAACTTGAAATGTTCTCATAGCACCAGCAGAGCTGCCATGGGATCTGATGAGAAATTGCCCTGTTTACAGATGGAAACTGAATTGCTGAGACATTTGATCCTTGAAAGGAAGTAACTAATGAAACGAACAAACTCCAGCAAACTCCTGCATAAACAAACACAACAGAAGCAAAAACCACAGCAGTGGTTTGACAGAAATGTCGCTGCACAAGTTCAATGAGCTTGGCTTAAGGAAAATTTATTCTAAGAAACAGATATTTAAGGCTACCATAAAACATTTTTTTGCTGTTAAAAATTCTGTAGAGAAGGGGAAAAAGTGAGGGACTTGAATTATTCCTCTGCCTTGTCTTCATTTTCAAACTTCTACTCTTTATCATTAAATTGATCAGACAACAGTTTGGAGAGTAAAAGAGGATGGAATTTTACCAAAATCTGGCCTTTTCAAGAGGAACAGGATATAGACAGTGCATCTATTTGTACCTTGTCTATCATGTCCGGTCTGTTCGTAGCTGCCAAAATTGTCACGTCCTTCAGCTGCTCTATCCCATCCATTTCCGTCAGCAGCTGAGCCAAGACACGGTCTGCTACATTTCCAGCACCTGAAGAGCTGATTTACAGAAAAAAAAAAGTCACAGCATTAGTTTTCCCTTCCTAGAAACTGAAGAAATGGAAAGACAACACTATTCTTTCCAATTTACAGGGATGCAGCTTTTTGCCTTAATTCTTCACAATGTTTACTTTCGCCTTCAATCTCTGCAGCAGCATCAGTGACATGGAGTAAAACCAAATCAGAGAATTTGAGTTCTGTAGGCTTTCCTGGTATTCAGCAAAGCAACTGAGATTGGGGTTTTTTTACTTATTGCCCTGCTATGGAGGTTGTAAAGAACACCATGTGGGTCTCTGGAATAAACATTTTCAAGAAAACTGAATTCATGCAGCTTCTATCCTAGTCAGACAAACTTTCATTTTTTAGCGCCATCCAAGTGAGAGCTTACACCACCCTATGCAGTATAAAATATTAGGCAGTTATGTGTTTTGCAGAGTTGCTCCACATTTTAATATTTTCTCCATCACATGAGAATGAATTGAGTGTTGACCAGCTGCCTCATAATAGCATTATCAGTCCTTTAACTCAGCTCTTTTTCCAGATACCAGGAAAAAAAAAACCCAACACTGAAAAAACTGCAAACTCCAGTTATGAAATCACCAATATGTGAAAAACCAAAGGAGACAAGCATAAAGTATTCCCTCTGCTGAGAAGGGGCAGGGAAACTGAAGCAGGCTAGGGACATCGGCTGGAGATTGCACCAAAAATGTGAGTTTTATCCTTCTTTGCCAGAAACTGGGAATCCTGCTCTTGGCACACACCAAAACCTCGCTGTTTCCAACACAAACTCCCCCTGTGGATGGCAGGCACACACCTCCATCACCTTTCACCAGTGGAACTGCTCTTCTAGGGCTATTCCCTCCTCTGCTGCACAGGGGAAGGTTTCACTTCTCTACCCTTCAATAGGCTCTTTTCAATACAATTTAAAAAATTAATCTCTCCAGCTCTTCTGGATCCCTATAAACTAAGAAGCAAAAAGAAGTCTGATACTTAAAACAAGACCAAATCAACAGAGGATTAAGATCATTTTTTAATCTCAAAGTTTTTAAAAGTCCATTTTCAAAAGTTCTCTTGAATTTTCACAGATATACAGGCACCTCCACACACACACACAGAAGTGCAGTACAATCACCCTGATGCTTTCATTTTCCAAAAACAAAAATATTAAATATACTAAAATATAAGTGCTCCTATCCTACAACTAGTTCTGCAATTTTCCACAGCAAAACAGTTAACTTATCACACCCAGTCTGGAAAACATCTTTAAGGAGCTATAAGAAATGTTGGCTAAGAGAGTAAAATATTTAGGTTGCTAAGAAATATTAGAGAAGGGATTTGGGTTACCTGGCTGTCAGCTTTTGGGGTTTCTGCAGCCACACTGGAAATTCCCAAGCTATATCTGAGCATTTCTGACATATCCATGGGTCACAGTCCCACTGACTTATAGAGGGCTGAGTGTGACAAAAAACTTCAGGTGCTGGATATGGATAAAAATGCTTTTGGAAGGACACACAGCTTAAAGGAAATTAAACAACTTTGTAACATTAGCTGGTCTCAGTAGGGATCCAGGCCTCCCATCTTGCATGAGTATCAGTTTTACTCCACTTTATACCCAATAGACCGAGCAAAAGAAAATGCTAAGTGAAGGAAAAAAATAATTGCAAAAGTGGAACCAGAATGTTAACGTTATATAAGATGATCTGAAGCTAGAAGACTTTGGAGGAGATGCTAAACTTTTCTTTGTTTCCTTAAAAAAAAAAAAAAAGAAATATTTCGTTATAGAGAGAGGTGGCTAGAACGGATATTACATCTTTGCCCAATATAAACATTTCTCTTACAAGCTTCAGACTCCAAAAAAAACCCCCAAAAAACCAAAACCCACAACACATTAAAGAAGTGTTTATTCTAAAGAAAATCCCCATGGGGGAATGCACATTGCAAAGACTTTCATGCAATTAGGGCATCATCAGAAAACTGCAGTTAGGCAATCACTGATGGTATAATACAGCTCAAACAATAAGCAGGGCTTCTAAGACATTATTAGGAGCTTTATTACTATCTCTTAAAAGTGAAGTAAATAATTTTAAGTCTACGCATGCAAAAAACATCAAAACCAAAACCAGTATCGAGTGAAGAGATGCCTGGGTCCTACGACACCCCAGATTTCTAATGTGAGAGCTTTTATTTACATAGTTCACTAAGTTATCACACGCTGCACCATTTTAGCACAGCCTACAATAAATTAGCTTTTGGCTTAACAGGACACCCTATAAAAACCCCAGGCAGGCACAGGGAGAGAACTCTTCCCCAGCTGCTCGGGGCTGCCTCAAAGCCACGGCGCGCTCCAAGAGCTCCGGTGTTGCCCGAGCCCTTCATTCCAGGGGTGACACACAAGGATGCGATTTTCCATTTTCCCATGGTTTCCCAGCAAGGCTTCCAAATTAACACAGGCAACGTTCATTAAGGCTGCCTGGAGTTTTGACGCAAACAGCAGCCAGAGAAACAAACCATGATTAACCCTCCAGTCCCGCGGAGGCACTGCCAAAACCAACTTCCAGCCAAGGGGCTGCCTGGCCCCCCCTGCCTCCACCTGACCTCCACACGTTGATGTCATCATCACAACTGCCTGGAAATGGTCCTCCAAAGGCACGTCCTGGTACAAACTAATTTCCTGTCAACACGCTGCCTGCAAATCCAGGCAGCCAGAGCTAAGCCCCTCACATAATCCACGCAGGGCCATGTGTGTGCATGGGTGTGTGCAGGCAGCAGCCGTGCGCCCCAAGCAGAAATACCTTCGAAATAAAAAACGTGTGAGCAAAGAGGAGTCTGCCTGAGAATTTCAGGCAACCACTTATGCTGCCCTAATGAAATACGTTAGGCTATGTGTTGTTTTAATGTCTTGCAAGCCCCTCTTTATTTACAATCCTCAATGAAGTTTTTAAAGGTAGAGAAGGTCATTACATCAGTTAGAGACAGTTAGGACTCTATGTGATATTCCAGCTAAACCTGCAAATGTTCCACCAGTCTCAGACAAAGCATGTGTGCACTCCTGCACAGATACTCAGCTTGACCATCAGAGAAGATTCCTGAAGCCCGTCAGGTAGCCCTGTCCATGGATTAAGGCAGAGTATTTGCTATAAAAGTGATAGAGTATAGTTATTTTGCTATTTCATTTCTGCTAAAGGCATTCGCAGTACAATTTCTGGCAGAATAAACCATGTACTCTACAGTTTATCAAAGACTCACAATTAATCTGAATTAATTCTGCCTTTGTCTGATGGACCTGAGAGATCAGGAGCACTGGCTCCAAAATCAATATAGCAGGAGAGGGCTCTCCACAGCTTTTATTTCTATCTCCTCTGGCCTTATCCAATGACTGCTCATGCCAGCTGGATTCATGTATCAGTGGGCACTGAGATTTCCCCCTGGACACCTTAAACCACTCTCATACTTCTTCCAGGGGATATAAAAGCAACCACAGCCCGATCCTATCGCTGCACCAAGGAGTACATACAGTTCACTAGTTTATACAGATCTTCAAGCCAAGAAGATTTTGTTTCCAGACATAACCAGATGTATGAAATCACATTTAAATCTGTTACCCTTCCTGCCATAGGCATTCTTTTGACAGCAAATCCTTGTTTTGTACATTTTTACTTATTTAATTTCCTTTCCTTCTTCCCCACCCCACCCTTTTTCTAACAGATTTTTTAATATTTGAAAACTGAAAGCAGTCTGAGAATGCAGTCACTGCGGTTTCACCCCACGATGAAATTTGGTAAGCATCACCACTGTGAGCTAAAGCAAACATACATTTGCATCATCTGACCATCTAGAACACTTCTGAAAAAATACTCATTTCACTGGCTTTCCAACACCAGATGTCATTTTCACTGAAAAATGTATTTAAGTCTCCACCACCACTTAAATCTCGAAAAGGAGAAGCAGTGACTCTCCATCCCACCACTGACTTCAGTGGCACTGTCTGAACACCTTGGCTTCACAATCAGGACCTTAATTTAATTACACTGCTAAACTGTAGACGTGGAAATGCAAGAAACCTTCACACAGTAACATTCTGGGTGCTGTTAAAATCACAGTAACTGTGAAGCTGCAAAAGCAGGAGGAAGTGTGGGAGGACCCCTGTCCTGCACAGCTGACCCTACCTCAGGCAGAGCTGTGAGGTCAAAGAGGCAGACCTCAGGAGAAGTATCTAGGATAAATTACTGCAGACGGATTAATCCCCACATGGCTGAAATCTATAATGCAGGTTTTGTGACAAGGGAGTCCAGCCCACCTTCTCTTCCAAAACATCTCATCAGGCAAGATTTACATATGGATAAAAACTGACTTTATTATTTTTCCCCCCTAACAAAAGAACTGCAATCATAATCTAAATTTATAGCTTTTAAAAATACTTGTGGACGTGGTACCATCTCAAATAACCCTTTCACTGAAACCTCTGGAAATAATTTCATATCAAAACAAATGTAAAACTCATTGACATGACCAAATGCTCAGTATCAAAAAAAATTTGAACAGGTTGAATTAGACCTTCCTGGCAGGACTCTCCACCTCTCTGTGAACTACAGAGGTAAAAGGTTCCTGAAATACAGAAGCCCCCTGCCAGCGGACTCCCACGCGAGAGCTGCCTCGCTGGCCCAGCCTGAAGGATTTTTATTGAGTCTGACATTTCTGTCAGGGCTTTGCAGGGGAACCTGTCAGCGAGGAGCACCTGCCAAGCCCAGCTTTTCCGTCCAGCTGCCGCGATCGTAATTAACTGTCACACTCCTTTATTGCCCTCCCTCACGAGCTCGGCTGAAATACGGCTTTGGCAGGCTAAGGTTTTCCACAGTGTTTGAAAAATAAATAATTTTCTACTCCAATAGCGTTACCAGAGAGACAGTAACTGCAGGATGGCCCCAGATGTCAAATTTTGTGCAAAAATTCCATCGCTGGGGCATTTTGTAAAGCAGAATGGACACTGCCATGCAAGTTAAGAAAAGCAGGCTCGTCCATTATTAAAGCACCGGGCCAAATTTACTTCTGTGAACATCATGTCAACAGTACAGCTTCAATGACCATTATTCACACCACTACAGACACCACAGGCTTGGATGTTATTAAAAAGCCTAAGATACACAGCATGCAAATCTTTTACATTATCACTTACATAGTTTCACTCTTCATTAAAAACAAACAAAAAAAACCACAAAACACAAGTACACAAGCCCCTTCAGTGCTCAGACAAGAAATACTCCCTATGGCAGGGAATCTTCCTGCATGTGTGACCAGAAAAACCCTGCAAGAAGATGATCCTAAACCCTACAATTAGATGCTGTTGGATTCTGTATGCACCTGTATCAACTATTACCCACTAAATTATTTCATATCTTCCCTGTTTTCTCAAGCAGAAAATTCAAGCACCACAGAAGAAAAATACCCAGAGGAAACCTAGGCAAAGTCTGGGAAATTCAGTCTGGGTAGAATATTTATCTTCATGGTCATATCCACGCCAAAAATATGTTTTGCCAACTGTCGATTTGCTGATTAAATGCCGTTCGTGTAATTTGGTTTTCAAGGCATTAGAAGAGCACAGAAAAACAGAAGAATTCAAAGTACTGCTTGAGTGGTCTCCAGCTTGCAAGCAAGCTTTCCTAAAAAGATGATGACCTTTGTGAAAACAGGAAACAGTGCTCAGCTGTCAGCAGGTGACTTTGAAACAAATAGCCTGGAGACAGCTGCAGGCACATCCTAATTATCCTTCACGGTTGTGTAAGCATCCTCTTCCACTTGCCTAAATTTCTCATTATTGCAGCTTCCAAAAGTTAATGAAGTAGGCCCAGAAAAATGAAACACAGTGAAAGGAGAGAAAAAAAGGAAAGGAGCCAGTGTGAGACAGGTTTGGAATCAACAGGCTTTCTTCCAGAGGGCTTTCCCCAAGCACATCTCCAAATCCTTGAGTGCTTAGGTGGTCACCCATCTCCCATTTCCATCTGCTTGCAGCTAATTCCAGATGCACATCCATGAAAGATGGGCATTAGCCCACACTTCCTGCTGGCCCTGACAGTGTCTGGCTGACACAGAAGGATGCTGACACCATGAGTTCTCCTATTCTGCTAACACTGACGTTGCCTTAACAAAAGCAATAAAACAAAATAAAAAACCAACCCCAAATCAAGCACACACCTGATGCACCGTAAATTTCCCATTTCCTTTCATTCTGTTTTTCTCAGCATTTCTCCTCTGTGCATTCCTGGAAGTTAAACAAGTTTAAACCTGTAATCAATCATGTCTACCAGGGAAGCAAGCACAGTTTAAGTTGGAGGTATTATAGACCTTGAAGTAACTAACTAGACTGGATTTCATTTCATTACAACAATATTTATGTATAATAGGTTCACTGTTTATAAATTTTAGTTACAATTATGTTCCTCCTGCCTATCATTAAAATGATGACTTCAAGAAAAGGGCCTTTGGATCCAGTCCTGCTTTCACTGATGTTAAAATTATAATGCAGGCTGGGAAGTTAGAAATTATTGGGGTTTGTAAGCAAAAAGGAAGAAACACGGATTCAAAACTATGTTGTGATAAAGGATTCTTGATAGCCAAAAGCACTAAGAAGTTGAGTTTAAAATTAAAGGGACTGCAGACATTTATTGTATACACACCCAACCTATGGGTAATGCTGTTTTTTAAAACTGCTCTTCCAAAACCAATTACAAGTTTCACTGTACAATAAAATTGTTTCAAAACTTCCCTCTTCCACCACTTCTTGCTAGGCCTAAACTAAAAAGCTGGCACTAGGCATGTAGTTTTTTTCCCCAGGCAATATTTGTTTGGATACCAAATTCCAAAACTTTAAAGAATTCATACAGCAGTCACAAAACTTTTGAATGCCTCAACTCTCCATCATGTCCAAACACAGCTCAGATATTGTAGGGAATCAGCTGATGTCCCCCCAGTTCAGGGACACCAGAGCCAACAGAGGCCAGAAACACAAAGTTCTTTGTCTGAGCTGAACAAGAACTGGATTCCTCACAACATTCATGGCAGAGGGAAACTCCATTTCTTCCAGGTAGACTTTGTTCACATTCTTCTATCTTTGCATGAGAAGTATTAGGGGGACAATACCTTCTCCAGTTTCAGCACTGCTAATTTACCCTGTGCAAGGTGGATTCCTGCCAAGAACTTCTCTCTTTTGCTGTATCCCTGCAGGACCCAGCCCATGGGTTTCATTACTGGATGCAACACACTGACCTCTTTCCTGACAGAGGCTGCCCATTTGACCAGGGAATTTGCACAGGCACTAAAATACAATGATAAGTCTAGAGGATAAATAAATATGAGCTAAAATATCCCAGAAAGATATCTTGGTTTAAAATGAGAAGATTTATCGCTTTCTCTGTTCAAGGCAAAGGTGGTACAGTACAGAAGAGAAGCTGCTGCTCCTCACAGCTTCTTCAAGAAGCCTGAGAGCCTCAAGACTTGAGACTGCAAAGATTCTAACACCTAAAGTGAAAACAGCGTGTCTTCCAGTGGTTCTGTTTTAAATTGTGACTTTGGAATCTGTCTATTCTCCCCCCAGCATACAGGACAACATATTTTCCCAAAAAAAGCATCATCATGCTGTAGTTTCAGGGGATTGGTACCAAAGTTCCTTTATTGTTTCACTTCTACCCTCACTCAGAAAAGGTTAGCAACATTCATCTATCAAGTTTTGGCCTTTGCAAGTCAAATGTAAGGTACTGACTTTGTCCCTTGTCTGGTTTTTTTTTCTCCCCCTTGGAAAATAGAATTTATCAGTGTCTTTTACAGCAGTCTACAGCATTTCCCATCCTACATTATAGAGACTTGCAGTTAAAGGGGAAATGCTTTGCTTCTGAAAAACAAGAAAAGGATGTCTCTTGCCCAAAAATCCTAAAAATCCTCCTTGTATAAACAATGTCCCATTTCCAAAGCACGGAGATTTCTGAAGTTCAGCAAACAGACTGTCTGCGCTGCATTTACACAGACCCACGTCCATTCATCACTTTCAAGTCTAATTACCAAGCCATTTCCCTCTTGGCAACCCCTAATGGCCTGAAGAATTAGGTTTTACATGGTCAGGATACTGAAGGTAACAAATACCCATAACTCTCTGCAGATGTGCAATTTGTAAAGCCTCCCGAGCTTTGTGCAGGCACGGGATTACTTCAAGGCAAACTTTCCTGCTCACTACTCTGCTGTGTCTGGACCAGTCCTGCTCCAGTGCAATCCATCCTACAAAAAGTCATAGCATCTTTCAGAAGTATGGAGAAAGAAAAGAAAAAGTCATCATTTGCACATGGAAGCAAATGCTAATTAGAACCACAAAGCAGAGGAAAAGGTTCTGTGCCTTTCATGGTTTACCTCTCCTGGTGCATGACTGCTGAAGTTTTTCCTTTCTCAATCATTTCTCCTCTTCAAACCTCACTGTGCCACCTCTAATTTCCTACCATGTTTTCTGCTGTAGGTTTATCATCTGTTCTTTAGAATCAGCCAGGGTGAATGCCTCCCTTTTCTCTACAGTCAGGCCACTGAGCCACTAATTTTTCATTTTCAGTTCTCTCTAAACTTACTCTAACATCTCAACATAAATCAGAAGGAGATGGAAAAATCCTCCATGAGCATTAGAAGCTCAGAGTAACAGTACAAAATGCAGAAATGAACTCAGTTCAAAGTATCTTTATGTCTTCAGTACCACACCAGAAACTCAAGTCCATTCAGAATCACCCTCTCGACTTCTTGCATCAAGGATAATCAATTTTTCTCTTGAGTAATTGCTCCTTACGTTGAACTATTTTTCTTCAGAGCTGCAGGATTTTATTTTAATAAACTGTCTTCAACACTGGTATGTATCCAGCCCACATTCTTAATTCCTAGATTAATATGTATTATGGGTTGCCTACATGCAAAACAGGGAGGGTGTGGACAGACAAGAAAATAAATCCAGGAGCTTAGTTCATATTGATAAAACATATGGAAAGTCTAAGCAGGCGGGATAAGGAACTTTTTTTCCAAATAAAACATTTTGACAATGAACAATGTCAATTATTATAATTTTTGCTGACTTCAAAGTATTATTTGTTCTAACTAATAAACACACACAAATAGATTTTGTGAAACAAAACTGCTCCACGAGACAGTTACATTAGGTAGCGTGTTAGATGTATTACAATTATGGAATGAATTATGGCTTGGGAATGTGTAATAAACAAAACATTGTGGCATAACTGAATGCAGCCACAGTGTTTGCCATGGAGTAATGGCTTGTGCAGTGACAGAATTCACTACATGATGCAAAGGAGACCCTATAATGAATGGTCCAAACAAGAAAATTTGTCTGCTTTCCTGATTTACCTGTACACTCATTAATTACAAAGCCTATTAGTTCATATGTGCCTGCTGTTGAGAAGGGATTGTTTAGTGATCTCTACGGAAGGTTGGGAGCGAAACATTTATGTTTTAAACCCACAAGCTTTAGTCAAATCTAAATAATGGGTTAATGAATACTTGGCAGGGTGCTTTGAAGAACAAAAGCATTGAAGTGATTTATTCAAGGTTATTTCACATCTGCATTTCTGATCAGAATTATACATAAAATTATCCCACAACTTAACAGCTTCAGCTTCTCTGTGTCTCTGGACATGTCCTGGTAGGATCAGGAGAGGTTGCCTACCCAGGAGATATGGAATGTGGAACATTCTGCACAAAGCCCACAGTATCCTATCAAGGATTTAAACCAAGAGGATTTAAACTCTCACAAAGCTGTATCACAGAGTGTTTTTCACTGCCAAGGCAAAGAAAATTAATTCAGCCAACAGAGGGAATGGGGAGACAATATAAACAGGTGTTTCCTTGAAAACTTCAGCATGGTCAGTAATAGCACAGGAAATGGATCTCCCGAGGCCACAAATCGTTAGCATCTCTAGTGCATTTGCAAATTCCTACTGTGCAAAGCCAGCCTGTAAAAAAGGGCCATTTCTAATAAGTGCCTTGTCTGGTTTCCTACACCATTTAATTTCAGATGAATTTTATGAGAACTCTGCTACATATTTTACCTCCCATCTGGTTCAGATTTGACAATGAAATATTTGTGTGTCCCACCCTGTTCTTTTTAAAGCTCCAAAACCAGATGTCTCCAGCACAACATGACTGCAGCAGGTCACACCACATTCTTCAGCAAGCTGTGCCAGGCCTGCTACCCCCCACAGACAGTCACAGGTAATGTAAAATCAGGTTGTTTACTCCCTAAAAGAATCAAGCAAACAAACAAACAAACTAACTCAACACCTCCAGGGCAGTGTGTGAAAAAGCTCTTTAAAATGTCTTATGGCTTCATGTTCCAAGAGGTTTGATCTTGATGAAGTGCTGGCTCTGAAAGCTAAACACATTAACAATTGCAGCAGGGGATGATATTTTTTCCCCTCCACTGGCTTGATTCAAGCAAACAATTTTGCAATTTCTCTGTTGCTTCAGTGCATAGCACTTCTAGGAAGCTCACAAATTTCACAGCTGCATGCACTGCACATGAGAAGGATGCTGAGGAAAACATCTTCAATCAGACTTTACATTTTCAACAGCAAGAATGTTCATTTCTTGGCAGCTTTACAGAGCAGCTCTATGCTACACATGATGCCACCTCCTGTGACACAAATAATTGTGCCCTTCTTGCAATACAAAGGAATCTGTAGGGATGTTGAGGGAGCTTTTTTTCCCCCAAATGTTGATGTTTTGATGAGCCTTTAAACTGGACAAATACTTTCTAATGCACCATTTTGGTAGGTTTTCATGCAAAATAAAACAAGACAAAATTATTCACTGCAACAGCATGTAGCAGTTACATTTATAAGAAGGTATCCCCCTAGAAAGTCCACTTACAAAGCCTGTCAAATCTCAAATGCTGTAGCAGCAACTAAAAACTGCAATAATCCTACTTCAGACACAAGCTAAACATCTCTTGGAATCATCACAAAGCAGGATATTAAAAATAAAATATTAGTAGCTGTTTGCACAATAATCCTCTCTTAATGTCACACATGAAAGGACACAAGAGTTCCCAAATCTCTTCATGAAGTTTTTCCCAGTCTGGCAAAATGTTTAAATGTAGGTGTAAATTTAAGTATATGAGTATTCTCAGTTGAAATTTGTGTTATGTAGCTTATGATCATATTGTTTGCTTGATGGAGACACCAAATTAGGCCAGTGCAACAACCCTGGGAAAAGAAAGGAGTTAAGCTACTGGAAATAAAAGGTAAAACCACAGAAAAGAGCCAAAGAGCATGAGAACCAGGAGAATAATTTCTCCTAATGAGATGAGAAAGGAGGAACTTCACCAGCTTACCTGTTTATGCCAAGTTAAATAGGCTTGAGTAAAAGTCACACATTACCCTTCGTATAAAGAATGAAGATATTTAATAAATTAATTCTAGAAACATAAATAAACATGTGATTGTACAGTGCAAGAGTAATTTATCAGGAAATAATGTCTGTTATTTTTGTAACAGGATTACTTACTTTCCCCTTTCAACTGCCAAGGCATCTATTTCATCAAAGAAGAGAATTGAAGGAGACACTGCTCTGGCTTTCCTGAAGATCTGGAAAAAAACAACAATGGAACACCCAGTTTTAAGGGATGGAAGCTGTTTACAGAATATTATCACCCCCTGCACACCTCAGGAGCTACAGAGCTTCACCTAACAGACATCAGCCCTGTCTTGTTTTAGGTTGTTTTTATTTTGAAACAGATTTTTAAAAGATTTTCATCTTATAGGCTTGTAGTAAAAGCTGCTACAGGCTCCCAAAATTGACATGTATCACTAGGCCAGTGCAGGAAAAAGCTAAATATGCCTGCTGCTTCATTTTCTTCTTTTTTCTTTTAAATTTACACCAAAAGGAGTTTTTCAGAAATACGAAAGGTAACCTGATAAGCAGAGAAGGATTTGAAAGCCAAGGAAGCTTAGCATCCAATGCTGTCCATAGCTTGCCCTTTCTCACCTCTCTCACTGCTCGTTCAGACTCACCAACATATTTATTCATCAACTCAGGCCCCTGCAAAACAGAAAATGAAAAAAGCATGATACATTTGTACACAAGATGAGTGAGACAATCTGCCCGTGCCACACTGGTCAGGCTCTGCTACAAAAAATTCTGAGATTTTATCATTTGCAAGTCCTATAGGTCCATTTTTACTTACCCTCTACCTGTCCCAAGCTTTCTCCATTTGTTTTAGTACCTATGCATGTTGGTTAATCCTCTCATCCTGATACTTTTTCAGTACCTTCATGAAAAACAGAATTAACCAAAAAATAAATGCTTGGAGGTTCTTTAAGTGTTCAACAACAGCAAATAAATAGGGAAAAATCACAGTAAAGCATTTATTTGCACTCTCAACTTACATCCTGTCCAACCAAGCACCACAACAGTGTCTTAAACCAATGTTTAACAGCACTTCTTTGACTCTGACACTCTGCAGGTGAAGCAAGAAGCTCTATAGCAGCACACCTGAAACCCATCCCCAGCGAGGGAGCTGTTCAGTGTCTGAGCTCATGCACATTCCTGCTCCTCTGCCGAGGCTGCCAAGCAGGATGATGAGTGCCAGCTGCTGTGGTGCCTGTTTATCCTCACAGCCCTGTCCACCAGGAACACACTGGAGACCGCAGGGTCAGCATTCAAGCCTTGAACAAGTACTTACAATTATAGAAAGTGAAACAATGGAGAATTCTTAGAGTATTTTCTGGTCTGCTATATCCTGTAGGATAGGCTGCTTAAATAGTGCTTCCTAATGGGCCTCAGCTTCTCCTGGGATTGGTAATGACTCATTGACTTCAGCCTGGTTTGCATCAACATTGACCTGCAGCCACAACCAAGGATCATTATCTGCTGCCCTGAACAAAAAGAGCCAGTGGCTCCAATCTGTTTTCCAGGGAACAACAGGTGTCCTTGTAATTTCCCCAGCAGAAACATCCTTCACAGTCAGAAAGCTGAACCACCTTGTCCCAGCTGTGGGTACCTTCAGGTAACACTCAGCCCAGAGCATAAGGCAGCTCTAAAGAGCAGGTATGTCACAATGAAGAACGTGTGGCAGACACACATTTATGCACTGGCAGTGACAGAGCCTCTGTTACAACCCCTCTCTGAATGGGACCATCTGGACTTTGTTTCCAGGTTGGTGGAACAAAGATTCATCACTATAAAAATGCAGCACACTGGTTTTTGCAGTCTCCCCTCTCCGTGCTCATTTTCATTCCTGCAGGAACAGTTAATGCACTGAGTTTACCTTGACACTGGAAAACACCTGTGCTTATGCAGGGGAAAAAAACATCCTTTGAAAAGCAAATCACAAGTTATCTGGTATCAGCAAAGCATCCAGGCATAGACACCATTTTTATTTATTTATTTATTTATTTTCCAAGAGTTGCTCTTTATCCAAAGGACCAGGTGAGACAGTGTAGAAGCCAGACCCAGAGCACCACACAGGCCAAAGCCACAGGATAAGGGTTGATAGGGCCAGCATTGTGTGCCTTGCTTATAGGAAAGGTAAATAATACAATTAGCATTGTTTTCTTTCATCAACATCCACCCTTAATGCAACTGCTGTGGTAGCAGAAGTGTCACCTGGAGGCCTCCAATGACTGCAAAATTGGAGTCTGGTGGCTACTTGCATGGAAACAGAATTATTCCGACACAAAACCGAGGAACACACAGAAGACTGAAGGGAAAAACAAGGTGAGAGAGAAACACAAAAAACCAAGGTGAGAGCTGCTATTGACACCACCCATGAGGAGTGAGCAGCAGTTAGTGAGGGACAGCCCGGCTGCTCTGGGCCCTCACCATTCACCACATTCAGGGCAGATGAGGAATCCAATAGCACAGCCCTGACAAATCCTTAAGGAACAACAGCAGAGTCCTCTCTTTCCATCCAGCTCTCTATTACAATGAGCTGTTACACTGAGAAACCACTGCAGACTCTACCCACAATTATAGATTTTTCTCACTGTTTTTTCCTTGGAGCCTGTGGATCTTCTCTTTCATACCCTTATTCCCATAAGTAATCTTCATTCACATCAGTATTCCCATGGAAACCAAGATCACACACACCAGTGCCAACAGCGTGCTCCTCTCCTGTGACCCAACATCAAACAGCCTGACATTTTCTTTTGTCTCAGCAAAAAAAAAAAAAATAAAAATACTTAAACCTAAAACTACTCTGTTTGAGCTTTAAGGTACAATGTAATTTCAGATGCTTGGAGTTTTATTTTTAATTAAGCATTAAAATATGATGAAGGCAACATCAAAGCAATAAATACTGTTTAAAATGTTTCCAAAGAGAATTATTTTGAATGCAGCTTTTTGCTGTAAGCTTCAACATGAAGTTTTTCTCCATTTTTCTCTTCGTTAAGCAGCAACTCCAGGTGAAAGACCACTACATGTTAATGACCTGTGCCTCTTTGTGGAGAATTTTCATTAAAATTGATTTGAAAGTCTCCTAGTTCACCACTCATGAGGGATACCAGAACTGCATTTGAGTGTCGTGGTTTTCGCTGCGAGCAGCTCGGAATCCTTATTGTCCAGGGCAAGAAAAGAAACGGCTCCAAAGTAAGACAAACACACACAGAAGAGGAGGAATTGCTGTACAATTCAATCATGCAAACACTGAAAACCACAACACAAAAACTAGAAATGTTCAAAGCAGCTGGAGGTAGCAGCTGAACTGGGTGAGCTCTGGTCCCACCTGAGCTGAGCCTCTGCCTTACCCTGTCTGCACCTGTGCTGTCCTTTAGCCCAGACTGATGGCAGTTCTTCTTTGAGAAATAAATCTGCAGGACAGGCAGGCTGCAGACCACCACAAAGTCACCTGCTGGCAGCTGATACAGCTTCTCATTTTCACAAAGCTCACATTTAGCAGGCTTTCTTTGGAGCCCACTGCAGAAATACCAGGAGAGATTTTTTTATTTTATTTTTCAGTGCTTTTCTAAACACTTTAAAAATCAAATGACAGGAGCTTGACTTAGTCAGCAAGCTGACATTCGTTGAAAGATCACTTCTGGCCCAGAGGTGAGCATAAGGATTCTTTTAAAAGCTTTTTATAGCTGTTGATAGACTGACCAAGAGGTGCTAGTAAAAAATGGGCCAGTTTAATGCTGCACAGCTCCATTCTCATCTGCAACAAGTCATCTTCCATACAAACAGACGTGAAGAAATCAAACCTGTTTCTTGTGGTCATTTGCACAGGGCCTCCAAACCCAGCAAAAGATTTGGAGCAGAAAATTGGCAGAAGTCGTTGTAGCTTAGCCATGCATATAAGCATTTGTGAGCTAGAGTCCAGACTGACAGTAAAACATCTGCCAATTCAGGCCCACTGAATACTGCTGAGGTTTCTTTATTCAGCCTCAAAGTAGAGAGAATTTCCAGGCATGCTCTGCTTACCCATCCCCAGTTACAAGATATATCCCTGTGTATGAAACCTTCTACTGGTTTATGGTCTGGATTGGGTGAATTTTAATTTATTTTTTTATTTTAACAAAAAAAAGAAAATTCCTTACATTTAAAATATTATCAGAATCAACTCTTCAGACATTAACTGCACAAAAGACAAAACCCCTGCATACAAGCAGCAACATGAGATTAGCTTGTGTACACATGGTTTTGACAGAAATTCTCTAAGTGTTTTTAAACTGCAAGAGATCTGCTATCCCTGAAGTTAAAGAGTCTCAGTCATTACTCTAAGCAGGGCTTAAGACCACTTGCAGATTTTTTCCACCACTTGGGTAGGAAATTTTGACAGTGACTTCTCTTACTTTTTGTTTTGTTGGTTTTTTTTTTACTATTTTGACAATCAGGCAGGTTATGCACTTAGGCTTTGTGAGTCACATGGGCACAGCTCCAGATTTCTCCAGCACACAGCTCAGTCTAGACTCTTCAGAAATACTGTGACAACATCACATACAGGTTCTGGGCTTTTACACAGACACATTAAACTGTGTTAGCCACAGAGTATAATTCCTATGTTTTAAAGATCCAACTCAACAGTTTATACCACATCCAATAGACTGTTACTACAAGATAATGCACAATTCCTTCTTTGCCATAGTCAGAAATGATCAAACAGACATTAAAGTATGAGTAAATATTTAATTTTAAATGGTGTCTCTAGAAATTGAGCTCCAGATTGTGAATCTCAGAAAAGAACAAAAGAAAAAAAAAAAAAAAAAAAGAGACAGAAAGTGCCAAAATTATTTTTCAGCCATTCACAGTGTGTCCCTAGGGCAGTGTTCAGTGCCCACACTCACACATCTGCATCTACGTTAGACATTCACATTAACTGATTTGGACAAACACACATTTACCTCTCAGGTGCAATGTTCTAATTTCTCTTAAGACTGCAGGAGAAGCTTAGACATCCAGCTCAGAGAAGGAAAGCTTGATCCCACCCCACCAATATACCCTTCATAAAGTTAAAACCAGTATCATTATTTTAGTCTTTCCAGTTTTGACACTGCAAGTGGGATAAAGTCATAGGATCACAGAATGGCCTGGGTTGGAAGAGTCCTTAAAGATCATTTAGTTCCAACCCTCCTGCCATGGACAGGGACACCTTCCACTAAACCAGGTTGCTCAGAGCCACATCCAACAAGGCCTGGAACACTTCGAGGGATGGGTAATCCACAACTTCTCTGGGCAACCTGTGCCACTGCCTCACCACCCTCACAGTAAGGATTTTTTCCTAATCCATCTAATCCAAATCTACTCTGTTCCAGTTTAAAACCATTCCCCCTTATCCTGTCACTACATGTGCTCCTGGAAAAAGCCTCTCTCCATCTCTCTTGAAGGCTCTGTTTAGGTTCTGGAAGGCCACAATTAGGTTACACCTAAGCCTTCTCTTCTCCAGATATGCTCTCCTATAACAACACTAAGGAGACTCAGAAATCAGTTAGTGAGTCTTTTGGCATTGTAATCTCTATGGCAAAATGCTATTCCACCCCTCCCACAGTCCAACCAAAGCAGCACATGACTCAGGGTGGCTGCAGGGAAGCGAGTTAACAAGATAAACACTGAGACTTCCTTTATTTTAACAGTAAGGCTCTTTCTAAGGCAGGGGCTGTACGTGTGTGATTTGGTAATTGGTTACGCTGCATAGAAAAATATTTGCTCAGAAAACGCATTCTATTTGCTTGTTAAGAATAAAGCCTGCTTCTTCTTTTCCAGTTTAAAGATTTAACCTGCATCACTCCCAGCACAAGCAAACCCCAGGCAGAGCACTGTGCACCATTTTAATCACTTCCTCTCCCTCTGCGTTCCAGAGGACCTTAAAAACTTGTTGGCACCTGTCTGGGGTTTGAAAATCCTCAATTTCAGCAGGTGACTGTGGGCTCTGAAGAATTTAAGGGAGCAAACTGGCAAATCCTGTCATCCCCAACCCTTGCAGTGAAGTTGCTACAAGCAGCGTGGTCAGACTGCAAAGGCAGCTATAATATCCAATTTTCTTTATTGCCATACCTCAGAATCCACTTGTTTGCCATTTGCCTTGACCAGTAAACTCCAATGATAATCTTTTGAGACTTCTTTACACATGACAGAAGCCAGGATTTGCACTGCAAAGCAAACTGACTGGAAATATTGAATTACAATCCCTGCACACATCAGTGCCTTCGGAGTGCTTTTGGCACCATCAGGGCAGGATCCACGTGGGATCAAAAATCACACAACAAAACCACAAAATGAGCCACCCCTGCTGCAAAACCTATTTGCTGAGACTTCACACCTCCAACAACACTCCATTCCTCTACTTGGTGAGAGAGAGAGAAACTAAATGCCAATAAAAATTAAATTTGCAAGGTAATTGAGAAGGGACAAGGAAACAGAGGCAGGGGATTACATTTAATCAGTTTCTGCTTGCACATTCACTTTTGGTAAGCTTATGGTAAGAATGGATGAATGATTTATTTTTATTTTTAGCTGAGTAAAATATTCTGAGAGCTTCAAGATTAGAAGAGCTCATCAAAGTATCTCAACTTGTTATCCCTTGCAAAAACTGTCAGATTTTTCAAATAGAGTTATTTTTACTATCTGTTAATTAACTAACAAGATACTGTAAATGTGTTCCTGTGGATCTTTTTAGAACTTCTATCAAATGTTTGCCAAAATCTCTCATAAAACCACAATGCTTCTGCATTTTTCATCTGAAATGCCTTGCTTATAACTAAAGTCACCAAGCTTTCTTGTTTCAGGCTTCTGCTCACTGAAATCCCAAAAGGCTAAGCTATCTCCCCAAAACTCAGTGACAGCTCTTCACAAAGCAAAGCAGTCGACCTTTCCAAGCCTCATTAATCTGTTGGAGCTGCCACAGCCAAGAGCTGAAGGGAAAAGCAGAGGAAACTTGAATTGGAAAATATTTTGACATAATTGACCCAGATGACAAACTAAGCTTAAGCACATGTCAAGCACGGGGAGTGGTACAAAAGCATCGGCTGGGTGATACAGGAAGTTAAACCAAGCCAAGGTGAAGTCAGAGCCCTGGGAACAGTGTATATTTTTGTAATTACTGCTAATTGAAAAAAGAAAAGATTCCTTTCAGCCCAAGCTCTTAAGTAACAGCAAATAAAAGGTCAGGAATATTTTCTTTTTAAATTTTTTTTTAAATCACACAGTAGGTGGAGATCCTAACCAATGCAAACTAAGTTTTAGAACAGTATAGTTCACATCATCTATACCAGTGCTCACATCCTTAAACACTCCTTACTGTCACAGGTGGGTTTGGTTTTCTTTGTTTTGTGTGGTGGGGTATTTTTTCAAGTATTGCTTCATCCTGTTTACAACAATTACTGTGTCTCCCTTAGCTGAACTGGAAGGCATTTAACTCTTAAACTTAAGCTGGTTTTTGTCACTACCCCTAAGTGAGGTTTGGCCCTACTTTTGATTTTAAACAGACAAATGTTAAAAAGCACTAAGCAGCAAGAGGAAAAATGATGCTTCTGAAACCTTTACAAGCATATAGAAGTTACATAATTTTTCTTGCTATACATCTTCTAAACTCAGGTAATCTGCTTGTTGGACAGAAAACAGAACTCCAAATCCCCATGGATCAGACAATCACAGCTGGGTGATGGAGTTTATCTGCGTGGGTACCCTGATGGTGCCTCCCAGCCTGACAACTTAAGAGCAGACTACAGTGTTCACTCTGAAATAGGTTAAAACCAAAAAAAAGCACAATGGTTTTCTTATTTGGTAGTAAAGTTAATGACCTAAATAGCACAATAATAGGAGGGGGGGAAGAATTCCACACAGATTCTCTCCAAATTGCTTCCCAGAAAAGTAACTGAAAATCTGTAAGGAAAAGTGATACTCATTTGATTCTTAGCACAACACAATGACACAGGATTTCCTAAAAATAAAATAAACTAAGAAATTAAAAATCCAAGAGGGCAGCCGTATTCCATCTAAATAAACTAAGATGCAAGACAAATGCAGAGATAATTATCCATGCCATACAGCAAGATAATGAGTTTCTTCCAAAAATATAATATCACCACGAAAATCCTAGTGGTCTCATAAAAATATAGCTCAAAAAAACAGCTAGTCAAAGCTGACCCTAGGTGCAGGAACTGTCAAAACAGTCCAGAGAAATACCTACCACATAAATAGTCAAAAGAGGGAATACAGTGACAAAGGGTTTCATTTCCTTCATGTTCAGCTTCAGAAAGCTAGATGACATCTAAAGCAAAAATGTCAGAGAGACAGGCTGTATATAACAGCAAGGTGTCATCAGCCTGGCAGAAGCTGAAAATTATATCCCTATCATGTTCATATGGATAGGTCCAATACCTGTAGATAAGGGGGTTTTTCTTACTAGCACAAAAAATGCATAAAACACATTTCAGAAGAAAATTACAAACTTTGGGACAAGCACAAGAGAATTGTGAAGAAGGACAAAAGTGCAGAGAAGGCCAACTGAAATAAGCAGTCAGATCAAAAGCTATTGATAAGTCAAGACTGATGTCCAATCCAGCAAAATGAAAAACTTATCCTAATTCATTCCTTCATGCAGTCTTACACTCACTTGTATCCATGACTGCAAAACACTGAAAAATCTCCAAGCAGCTGAGAACAATTCAGTTGCCTTTTTCTGTGACAGAGGTTTGGGAGGGGGGAATAATCCAGATGACCACTAAAACCCTGAAAAGCCTCAATGCTACAAGAGATTTAGAAAAAGGGGCTGGCGGGAAGAAGCAGGAAGAGCCATCCCCTGGAAAGTAGTTGACAACCTCCTCCCCAGTAAATTTAGCAGATACATTGTATTAGAGACAAAGAAAGTCAAGAGAAGGAACAAAAATAAACGATTCCCCTCAGGAATTATATGCAAGATCGCTTTGTAAAACAAACCAACCAACAAGCTGCTTTGCTCTGGAAAAGCAAAAGGTCACCAATCTTGGTGAAAATACAGCTATAAAAAGTTTTTGGCCAAGTATCAAAGAGCATGTTTACAAAAGGGCTACATTCATTGTAACACTAACCATTCAAACCTCACAATAGATTTCAGGAGAGAACAGGATGCAACGTCAAACATCTGTTATCACGTTATTTTCTTCAGCTCCTCTGCCCAGAAATGACATGGAGACTCTGCCCATCTCCCAAACCTCACGAGAGGCCAGTCAGACGTGGGCCAGAGGCTGCCTTGTGACAGCTCCCCATGCCCAAGACGGATGGAAAGGTCACATCTGAACAGTTTGCTCACAGCCCAGCTGAAACATCTCACTGAACAGAGTCAGCTGTCCAAACTGCACAGACACATCTGGCAAACAAAGCCTTCCTGGAGGCAGGCTGGGGTGATACCTGCTGCCCTGAAGCAGGACAGGCAGCTCAGACAAGGACAGGACATCCAGCACTGCTGGGAGCTGGGACTTACTGTGCCTGTGGCTCTTAAACGCAGTGTGCAGACGTAACAGGTCCAGCCTTCCAAAAATCACTGGACCGAGCAAGCACTGCATGTGACAGAATCAATTTCCTCTCAGGCTTCAGACAAAGGGAGAGGCAGCATCCAGCAGCAGGCTCCTACAGCTAGAGCTGTGCCTCCTGCCTGCAGCCCCTGCTCCAAAAGGGCCCAAGAACTTCCCTGCACTATCCCAGAAGAGTATCCTACAAGCTGTACAGCAGACAGTTTTCATCAGAATTACTTACTCGAGGCAGGAGAGACTGGAAGGAAAATGCAAGTCTGAAAAGTAAATCATCAAGAATCACACTTTCATTTCAAAATGCCTCATGTCAGTTCCAGGGATGGATATCCAAGACATAATATAGAGAACGGGAAAATTAATAGGGCTGTAAGCAAGAAAAATCCCCTCTCAAAAAAACCCCAACAAAACAAACCAAAATCCCACATATTCATCTACTTTGGATTTATTGCAGGAACACTTGCACTGGAAATTAATTCATGCCTGTTGTGTTCAAAAAAGTGCTACAGACTATGTTTAACACATTTTGTACATGATGGATGTTGCTTTTTCTGTCCAGGAAACAAATGTGAAGTTAGAGAAAGTGGGCTATGTTCCCTTCCTGGATTCAACATGTCCAAGGCTGGACATGCTCCAGAGATGTGCTTTTTGAAACATCTGTACATTGAATATTTGACCAGTTCTAGGCCAGGGGATTAAAACCAACAGGGAATCACAGGCAGTCTCCTCGAGCCAAACACTTCTGCTGCAGCTTGTCAGTGATGGGGGATGCTGCACGTGCAGAACTCCACCATGGAAAAATGCTGCATTGTTGTACACCAGCATTTCCCATCGGTGCACCTTCAGATACCTCCCGGTCAGCATGAGCCACCCGTCACTTTTGGAAAATTAACTGCACCAGTAAAAATGTCTGATGGTGCTATGATTGAGGGATACAAGACAGCAACGACATCCATTTTAACTGGGTTTTTTTTCCAGACTGCTACCTTTTTTCCCCACCCTCTCGGGCACCAGTGCTTGGGGCGAGACAAAGAGGAATGTTTTCTTTTAAGCGGAGGAGGAGGAAAAGGTTACCTTGTTTACCAGTAACTCTGGAGCACAAAGAACTACTTTGTCTTTATGAAGAGGCAGTAAAGGTAGTGTTTCTTAAGGGCTGAGGTTTCCAAGGCTGCCCTTATTGATGTGACCATGACCCAGAGGGCTGCCTGCAATTCCAGGGAGACCAGGCAGTGAAGGGCTGCTGGCTTCAGGGTCAACACAACTGCCTCTGCCCCCACAGAGGATCCACAGCTACAGTGTGCCTGAAAGGATGGGAGGAGGAGGAAGCTGTGCAGAAACTAACACAGGAGGCTTTGTGAGTAAAGAGATGGTCAACAGAGAAGGGGACGTGATCTTACTGCTGAGGAGGAGATACTTTCAAAATACTTAAACAAATGTTTTTTCTTGCACTTCATTAACATTCTGACACAGCTGCAAGACTACCCCATGTGGAATCACTCTGCTATCTTTTTTTTCTTTCCTATGCAGTGAAGCTCAGTATTATTATTAAATAACTTCCATTCATGTGTTTTCCATACAACCCACAGTGATCAATTACACTGATTCATAGGCAATGAAATCCAAAATTTTTCTATACTTGGTGTTTCTTAACGCTGAGAGAATATCCCATTATTCCAAGAGTATCCAAGATATAACGGATTTTGCAAGCTCTCTGAAAACTGATGAAGTAGAACTATTTCCCCTGGAAAAAAGGCAAATAGGACAAGAAAAATCTGCAATGAAACATGAACAGTGAGATTAAGAAAGTGACCTTTTTGAGGAATGAAAAGGAATGTAAGAGATGAGATGATAATATTTTCATGCACGCAACTAATTATTACAGCGAGAGCAGCTACCCACTATCCAGTCACTTTTCATTTACATAGCTTTAATTGAAGTACAAATACTGTTGCCACTTTTAAAAAGACCTTAAACAATGTCAATATTTAAGGTTTCACTCTACAGCTTACCCATCCATCCAACATCTGTGCTGTGATAAAATAAATAACAATTCTTTTAACAGCATACAAGGAAGCACTACCGCTTTTCGTAAGAAAATACAAACCTTACTTGATATTTACAAGGTGTTTGCTGGAGCATATATAGGGATCAGAAACACTAAGAGCATTAGATTTTAACATTGGAAATTGGTAAACTACCAGTTGTTATGCAGGAGTCAAGAAAATGTGTGTCTGAATGGCCTACCTTCACTGCCAAGAAGTTGAGGTCACTTTCATGAGCCAAAGCTTTTGCAATCATGGTTTTGGAGCACCCAGGAGGTCCGTAAAGCAGGACACCTTTGGGAGGCTGGATCCCCATTCGGATGAAGGACTCGGGGTGTTTGAGAGGCCATTCAACTGCTTGCTTCAACTTCAGCTTGACACCTTCTAGTCCTCCTATGTCTGACCAAGATACCTGCAGAACAGAGCATTTTGCTGAATTCAGACCATGGAGCAGAACCACTGAAAAATTAAACAAATAAAAAGCACTCCGTAAAACATGTACTGGTTGTTTCATCAAGTTGATTTTAATGAGTCACTTCTTCAAAAAGTCTTTTTGAAATGAGAAGCATGAGACAGGTTTGTTAGGAATACATAAAGGCACGTGACATGTCCTATCCAAAACAGCAGGCAGATCTAAGACCTGCTACACCTCTACCTGCATGGCTGTCAACAAGCCTGAGACTTTTCCCCACATCCCCCCAGCCTGCTCTTCCTGCCGTCACCATCCACTCCTGTCCACTTCAAATATTAAACATATCAAGGCACACCTAAATCAAATGATCTTCTGCCTTAAAACGCTCTTCCAGAAATTTGCTCGACATAAATCATCCTTCAGTTCCATGTGAAAGGCAACAGAGTGCTGTTGAGAGGCAAGGTATTGCCTTTCCCCCCAGCTGAAATCTGGTGTCACTCTTGGCTTGTCCTTATTTTCTCCTGATGCCAGGACAAGGAGTGGAAACTAGAAGTAGACAGTCCCTGAAAAAAGTAATTCGGTCTGCTACTGAAGTGGATGAAATTCAGATGTGGTGCAAGCACTTTAGTTTAAGATCAAGTAAGCTTCAAACCAAATAAAATTTCTCCTTAATTGTCAGACTTTGATGTAGAAGAAAGTTAAAAAGACAGCTGAGAGCAAACAGCAAACACAACAAAAGTTTGTGTTTCAGAGTCAGATACGAAGCAGTCTGTTCTAAATTGCATTTTAAAAGGTGTATTACCTCCCCCTACAACACTTGATTTTATCTAGGAGCTTTGTAGACACCACAGAACTAAATCTTGGCACTGAACAACTTTTTCTTAGGGAAGAAGACAACATAAGCTGATTCTCCTTTTTTCAGTATCACTCCTTACTCATACCTGGTAAAGCAAGGACTAGTCATTCCTATGATCATGTCTTTCTATCTAGACAAAGATTTTGACAAACATGAACAAGACCATCTTGAAATTAATTAGGCCATCATGAATTCCCTATAAGTCTCAGCAACAGAAGGCAAGAGCTATTAGCTGTACTTTACAGCTAATAAGAAGAAGAAGCCAGGGAGAAAGCACTTAAATGTTATTATTACCCTCTTAAATATTCAGTCATTTACCCTCTGCAAATATTCAGTCTGGTGCACAAGTCTTCTGAGGCACCATTCAGGGATTTTTCAGATCCATTACATGTCATTTAACACCAGCACAAGTGACAGAATTGTACAGAAAAGGAGAAGTAGGGCCACCTTACATGGAGGTTGCTTTCAGCAATCTCGACACTTATTCAGACTTCGCTTACTCATTCAATTCTGACAGCACAAGGTGTGGAATTGGTGCAGCAATAGTATTAAAAGCAAAAATAGCTAATAATCCATTGCCTTCACAGTCTGGTGAAGTTCTAAACAGAACAAATTTTTATTTCCTCATTTCAAAAGGAGAGAGATGAGTTGTGGGGGGAGGTTGGAGAACAGCCTACCAGCAACAGTTACACTGCTCTCACCTGCACAGGAACTCTAAGGAGAGGTCTTGCAACACCAGCAATGAGGTGTGATGTTCTGTCACTGTGGAAATGGCTTTAAAGATCAGCCTTGGGGCTGGGCTCACACATACAAAGCCAGCTCTCTGCTACAGTGTGTGAGACACCAAGATTTCATTACTGCTGCGATCTTTAACTCTCCCCAGGTCAACAGAACTCAGAGTGCGATGCAGAGCAGCAGCTCCCCAGAGGTTATTAAGCACCAGTAATAAAGAAATAAAGCAGACAGGCAAAGGATGTCTCATCCAGAACCTTTTGGCTGCAAAGACACAAATCTGAGTGTTGAGTTACAGTAAAGGGAGTGAAAGAGGCAAGCAAAACCCACATCACTCTCTGAAAAAAATTCAGAAATACCCACAGGAGAGGGAGGAACAACTGCAGTGCAACTCTCCAAAGAACTGCAGTATTAACTTCCTGATTTACAATGTGCATCTCCTCTCTCCCAAATCCCTGCTGCAGAAGAAGCAGCCTTCTAAAAAGGTTGTAACGCACAGCAAAGTTCAAGAAAGGCTCTGTAGAAATGGAAGGCAAGATGCCACACAGAACCAGGCAGCAAGGATTTTACGTTTGCCTTGGTCACAGCCAACACACATTTCAGACACCAGAGGAAGGAATTGTGGCTTTATTCAGAAGTTACTTTCAAGTCATTCTATTGGCACATGGCTACTGCAAAGCAATGAAATATTAAAAAGCCCCACCATCTGAAAAATTAAGCTAAATATCAAAAAAAATCTCATGTATGTCAATGGTTTTACTTGTAAGTAACTACAGAGGCCAGAAGCCCCATCCACACCAAGGGGGCTGCCAAGTAAGTACTGTATCAGCAATAAATAGCTATAAAGCTGATATTATTAATGTAGCTCAAATTCGGGAAAAAAATCTCACATCTTACAATTTATTTACTGCTTGAAGTTATTTTCAGCAAGGATTTTTTAGATTATAGCATTCACAGAATATTTTGAGATGGAGTGGACCCCAAAGATCATCATCCCCTCCTTTGGTAGGTGATATGGGAGGATACAAAATCTGTTGCACCCAGTACTTTAGATTCTACTTTAAACTCACCCCAGGCAGCAAGCAGATGGCTTGAAATTTGCCCTACATCTTCAGAGAACATGCATCACTTTGCAGAAATGCAGGTCCTCTCAGCACAAAAAGAATCCCCACCACGTTGTTAATAAAGAAATGAATTTCAGTAGTTCTCCAATGACTCTGCAGGTGTTTAACAAACAAAATCAAGTGACAATCAAGGAAGCTCCTCGAAGGAGGAGTAGGTTGACCAGGATTGAGAACAGATTTCCTGCAGTGCCTCAGTACCTCTACCTGCCTGCATTGTGCTGTTGGGCAGCATTCCACCTGGCTCCAAAGGGGCTGGAGTGCCTGAGAGGCACAGCACAGGGATAACAACCTGAGCCCACAAGCCAGCAGCACAACGAGCAAGACAAGAATCAGTAACTCTGGCTCTCAGCAGAAGCACTTAGCCTTGAGGATATTGGTGCCATGACACCATTTCCAGGAAAAGCTGTTTGGGGCCAGCCCAGGCAATTCCACCCTGCACAGCATGGACTCTTAACAAGCCAAGTGTGACATCCGAGCTGGCTGCGTGCGGCATCCGGTTCGCGGATTTTATTTCCCATTCCTATAAGTTTGGGAATAAGGGCCTACAGTTGTGCAATCTAATTCCCAAATGACTCGTTTTCATGCAATGAAACATAAATGTTTTCTTCTAGGGCTTGGGGAGCTGCTGAGAAACACCAGCACAACTGCTCACAGAATCAGAATTTAGTCAGATTAAACACAAAATTCTTTTGCTCAATCTTCTTAACACAGATCAGAGCTGCCTTAAGCCAGATCAGTTCCCCAGCCCAATTTATGTCAGGTCTGCTACTGAAGTATTACAGTATGTAATTAAGAAGGCAGTGAGCAGGGTAAAGATGAACCTGGCACCACTAAATTAATTGTTCACATAATGACAGGTGACTGCTTGGCAGTGATAATCTGACTACAGCATTGAATTCTGCCTTCACTTAAAACCATATAAAGCCACTGAAGACATTCAGGCCACATTTACATATAAATCAGAGCAAACTCTTCACAGCTTTGTTTCTACACACTTTGGTTACATGTGCTAACAGTTAGTTTCTGCTTTAGTTTGTGTCTGCTCCCCAAAAGGCTCCAGCTTCAGCTGTTCAGGACCTTCCTTGAACACGAATCTGAAGGTTCTTACTCCATTAACCCACTCAGCATAAAAAACTACAGATCAGGAGATATGCTCCTGCACGCCAAACTCTTCCTGAAGCATTAGGAACCATTCTGCAAAAGGTTCTTCAGAATTATAAATAAATAAATAAATAAATAAACACCAAAACAGAAAGATGATGCACAACATTTACCAGTACCTTGAGGCTTCCATTCCATAAAATTCATCTCTTAATCTGACTGTGACAGTGTTGCCACAGCATTGCAGAAAACAACTTACTTTTGGCACATCAATTGCCACCTCCCTCATGGCGCTGGGCCTGACATCCTTCATCCCCTGCAGGAAGTCATTGAAAGCAATCATCACTGACCCAGCCACCTCGGTGTCCCACAGGTTGGGCCTCTTCCCCAGCGCTCTCCGCAGGGCATACAAACCTAGGGAAACAAAAATACCATGGAAATAGGTAAGCTTCCTCCTGGTTCTCACAAGCACAGTGTACTACACACAAAAGGAAATGACGTTCAAATGACTGTCTCAGTGCTGCGCCTGAACTACGTCAAACAACATGCAAGACACTTCTGATGAAAGAGCACCAAAAAAAAAAAAGAGATTTAACAACCACAGATAGAATATAAATTATATCTGGCCCAAAAGACAGTGTGAAACAGCCTTGTTCCCATGCTCTCAGAGATAAAGCTAACAGACAAAGTCTCCAAATGTCCATACATTGATCTGAACACATTTCTAAACCATAGAGGAAGACGGACAATGAACATTGAAGGACATGTTAAATCAGCTCACAATAAATCCACAGACTTGCCCACTTCTCTATTATCAGGACAGTATCTTCTAAACTTCTAAAAAAAGCCTGATGAGGTTGCTTTAACTTCCCTTGCAACCCTATTTTGCCATGTAGTAAGATGCCAGACACCTGCATTTTTCTTGATATGGAACAAATATTCCCCGTGACACTCAACAGTTCTTTGTTCCCTTCAGCGATCACACTTTTCAAACGGAGGCAGAGCTTTTACCCACTCTTTTGTTTGGACAAATCACTCACATACAGTATCTATAAATCTTGATACTAATTCCTAGTTTCCTCCTATAAATCAATCCCTCAAAAGCCCCACAAGTCCCACCTACTCACACATCAATATATCAATACTCCTCGGGCAGGACCGAGCTGGCAGGTCCCAGGCATTCCCCAGAGAGCAACTGCAGCCCCCGTTGTGTCAGATGCCCAGAAGCAGCAGGATGGTTTCCCCACTGTATAATTATCCCTTTTTAAGACCTAATATAATTTAGAGTTTTATTGCTTCTGCTTCCAACCCTGTCCTGTGACTGAAAATGTTAAATATATTTTTTTATATTATTACATGATGAGTATAATTTTATATACAGGTATACACAAATCTAGATACACAGTATCTGTTACCATGTGTTCCAAAAACAAATGAGGCAGTTCATACCACACCAGTTCACCTTGCATGACCATAAAAAGACAAACATTTTGTTAAGTCTCTTCTATATTTAACCAAACAAAACATCAATTAGTGCTACATGAAAGGACAATAAAAGGGATAAGCCGTTTCTGAAAATAGACGTGGTTTTAACTTTCAGCAGACTGTTGTCCTTTTTTTTTCTGCAGAGGCACTGGTAGATGCAGACATGCAAAGTTCCTGACAATGACAGGAATTCTGCATTTCCTACAATATATACAACGTGTGAAGAGATATAATATGTCCCCTGTGAAGCAGTACAGCTGGTGTCTCTCCATAAAGTGCCAATTACGGCAGAGCCGGAGCACCTGCATCCAATACCCAGGCTCTTAATACAATAACAGAGAGAAAAAAAAAAGTTTGTAATTCAGGTTTCCCCTTGTACAAAACATCCCAAACTAATAAGATATATAAATAAAAACATTCCATGAGGCCAAGGAGAAAAATGAAAATCTGGTCACCAGAGGACAAGCATAAAATGTAACTGACTCATTTTAACAACCAAGACAATTTTCATGCTATTCCTCGCCCCCTTCTTCCTTCCTCTGAAGAAGTTCATTTTAAGCAAAAAAAACCCAAACAAGTGTGACAACACAGATTCACCTCCCTCAGATTTAAAATTTATATCCAAACAAATAAACTTGATATATTATTCCATGTCATTGCAGCTAAGACTTTGTGGGGTGGGAGCGGGCATTGGGGTCTACTCTTTTACTTTCTCACTTTAAAAAAAATGCAAGGAAACAACATAGTATGAAATTGAGGCATAGAGAAAGCAAGTAAATGATAAAGATATCTCCTCATTTCTATTCCTATCTGCTCCACCAAGTGCCAGTACAGACCAGCACTCATTTGATGCATTTTAAATGTGTCGTGGTTATTTTTTTTTTCTATTACATGAGTAAGTCTTGAAACCAACCACGCTTATTTTAAAAATTGAGAGAGAACAGCATATAAAAATGCCCAAGGAGACCACTGCTCTTAAGGTTTGTTACTGCTGGTGCTACGAGGACTACGAGTGAAATTTCAGTCCTGAGCAGTGGGTTTGAAAGGCAACAGCCTTGATCCAGAACAGGAATAAAGAGGTCACAGCTTTCCAAACAAAGCCGGAATTCATTTCAGCATGTGCACGCACACGCCACTGCACAGGTCAGCATTTAATTGAAACAATGTTTTACATTAAAACAATAATAAAAAACAGATTGAAAAAGAAAGCATGATTCTTCCTGTTTCCTCCTGTTATCATAATCATTCTTTCCTGCACTTCAGATTGACCTCTAACAGGAGGGGTGGGGGGAGGGAGCCTCAGTAACAGGAGAAGGATACAGCCAGTGGCTTGCCAGAGGCAGGAAAACACATCCTTGTCTCGAGATGCTGAAAGACGGATTTAATGTAAGGAAATGCGGGGTAGGATGCAAACCCTGCTGCCAGAAGCAGTGCACAGGCAAAGGAGGTGGAACCCCACAGCAAAGCCACATTTACTACTCCACAAGTTATAATGTTTGTACCGGAACTCCTCAGAAAACATCAGGCACCTCCTAGGTGTCTTCCACATGGGAATGTTTTGGGTTGAGTGTAATGTCACTGCTGTGAACTGACTCTCAGCACAGCATTTGTTTCAGCTCTGCTTGCTGCTTTTCAGATGTTACTCCGTTCCTAAGGGTTAATGAGTATCAATAATGAGTATCAATAACCCTTTTGGTAGTGCCTGAGGGAGCTCAGCAGTGGATGAGTGGGTTTTCCTTGTTTTATTCCAGTCCTGCATAAGGGGAAGAAGGATTCAGGCACAGTTATCCTGCTGAAGGGTCAGTGGGACTGCTCACACAAGCACGGGATACCTATTTTGAGCAAAGGGATAGTGAACTACACCAATCCTCAGTGAAGCAGCAATGGAAAATCCTGGTTTAAACAAAAAAAAAAATTAAAAAGGAAAAGGAAAAAAAAAAAGTAGCATAATAAGGCATGCATGATTACAAACAATGGAAAATAAACAGTTTGTTCCAGCCCAGCAACTGTGTGCTCTACCTCACCAACTCATCCTGTCTGTCTAGAACAGAGGAAACCAAGTGGACAGAGGGGAAAACCCCAGCAGAACGCCCTGTCCTGGTACAGATGATCCTTTGGTACCAGGCTATGCACAAGGTCCATAGCATTGTTTGCCTGTAAGATTTTCTTGCTCATAGCTTGGCCAAGTTTTGGCACATTAGGTCATCATAACAAATATCTGAGCCTAAAAATAGACCCCACGACACTGCTGTATTTGTCAGAGTCTGTGTATAATTATACACCACTGTAAATAATAGGAAGCAGCCACTCAGAATGACCAACATATATACTTTAGGTTTCCAAAACAGAATATATAGACAACACTTGAGGAAATAAACTGAGCCAAACAAAATGGTTAATCATGCATCTTTCACTGCCCATCAGCTGTTCCTTTTGCAAATCCATCCTGTCTGGACTTACTCTACCAGAATCCCAATACCAGAATTTGTAAGTAACTTCAAAGAAATTGTTATCTTCTTGTGAGATTGTTTACAAAAGGAAACGTTTCTTCTTTCTCTGCTAATCTGGTGTTTCCCTCCCAAATGTTTCTGGCCAAACCCAGAAGACACACACCATTCCTCCCCATGACAGCTGTCAGATCCAACAGGATCCTCCACCACGT
This sequence comes from Eopsaltria australis, assembly GCA_034509425.1. NCBI lineage: Eukaryota > Metazoa > Chordata > Aves > Passeriformes > Petroicidae > Eopsaltria > Eopsaltria australis. The sequence goes on along the minus strand of JAVTVJ010000247.1, from coordinate 3,359,628 downwards.
GGCTGGCAGTGGAACAAATGCTCAACACAGGGGCATGGATGGGTAAGATTCAGCTTTCTTATGGCACTGAAAGGGACATCTTCCTCTACTTCTAAGTCTTTACATACTACACTTCAAAATTTAACAGGTTTATGCATAGAAAAAGCATTTCATATAACTTAAAGTGAGTTTATAAATATATTCTTAACTTTTAAAAAATCTAACCTGTACATAAAATTAATGATTATTTAGGGAAAAAGTCAGGAAGCAGAAACCTTGACTTTTTGCTCTCAAAACCATATTCTGCAATCTGTCTTTAGCTGCCAGAGCTATATGGGAAAAATCCCTGAAGAACTTTCATGCACTGTTTGCACAGGAAAGATAATGCCCTTAAATCCCTTGTAACCATAACATTGCAAATTCATGGTGCTAACCTGAGCACTAACCTACTGTAGGGATTATATCCACGATTTATAGCCCTTCCTGAAGAGCCCTTGCATTTGCTGGAACATGTCTGTGGAGCTGCCTGAAAGCTGCTGAGAGGTGTGATAGGGGAGGGCAAGGAAGGAAGGAAGGAGGAAATGCATTTTCAGAACTTCTTTCGTAGAGGAAATGGTTTATTCACAGATCAGGTACACACACACACGTCATTTATCCCGACACAGTGACAACAGAGGGAAATAAGGAATACCAGACTGCCTGTTCCTAGACACAAATGTACCTAGGGGTGGTCACACATGTGTGAGGAAAAAAATAAGGACTGCCAGGCTACCAGAATAGCAAGGGCAGAAAGACAAGAAGCAACAACTAGTCACTAACTGCCCAGTCTAATTGTAATTAGAAATGCTGGCAAGGGATACAGCTAAAAATTAAAGTCAGGAGACTTATGAAAACTTTGCCTGAAAATGTTTAAGCTCTGTCCCCCAATAGTACCTAATCATTCTACTTATATGAATAATATAATTTCTTCCATACCACTCAAGCTGCAGAAGCAAGAACACAGTGCCAAGAAGGTTCATTTAAAATATTAGTTACAGTTATTGATCAGCTCTTCTGAAAAATAATCCCTATTTCCTGCTTATATAAATATCAGCAGACAGAATGGGATGTGCTTTAAACAGATTATTAAGTACTCAACCCACAACTGTGTGCATGAAGTCAGCAATCCCATCATCCAATTAGCTGTGAGTTTTGGATAAACACACACTTAAAATTAGTTATGATGAAAACCAAAAGTTCACATGCCCTGACTGCAGTCAGCGCAATGTTCCTCGTGCAAAAACAAAAATCAACTACCATTACGAAACAAAAAAATAAAAAAAGGGCAAAGATTTTCTGTAAGAAAAAAGTAACTCCAAAAACCAACATAACATGCACCAGCATCACTTCAGAGAGGCAGCAGCCACATGTAGCCACTTCTGCACAGAACACAGCACTAACTTAAAACTCATGAATACTGAAGATGGGCATTGGATTCTCTTGCTCTCCTTACACCATAAATTAGAGTGATGAAACACAGTGTCAGAAGACTCAGTTGTCCCAGTCAAAAAATTCATTTGTAGCTTTACTTTTGTATCATGTCTGTGCTTTCCAGTGCATTTCAAAATCCAATATTCTGCCCTTTCTGCAAAAATTTCATAACATATTTTTTTGTATTGGCTATCTGACTAGATATGTTGTTACTATTCCCCAAACTCCCACATTTTCTACATGACCTTTTCACAAAAAGGCAAGCAGCCTTCCCCACCTCATTTTGAGTGTCACATGGGAACCAGTACTCAGTCAGACAATGCAATAGCAGATTGTTTGTAACAGCATAGCTTCAATATTTGTCCCTGCTACAAATAAATAAATAACAACACAGACATGGTATTTTCAGTCACTTTCCATAAGGGAATAAAATTATTATAGAATGTCAAGCAGTGCTTCCCCTTTCAAACCTGTAACTGCAGTCAGTTAATTGGAAAGCAGACCAAAAACCACCCTGCAAAACAAACAATCCCATTGCCTTGGCCACCAACTAACCTCTGTCAAAATCTGCATTTTCAACAGTGTCTCAAGCCCACATTCCTACATTTAGCATTATAATCCAAGAAAAATATCTATGTTTGTTGCACACCCCCAGCAGAACCAGGGTCCAGACCATGCTGGGAAAGGTTCAGACTGAATCTTTCTGGCTTAAAGAAAGGAGGGATATTCTTAATGCCCTAACACTGGGCTGTTTCATCAGAGCTGTGCCCGAGCTGAAAGGAAGAGCTCGATTGGAGATAGGAGGCTAGGAAGGCAGGGGTTGAAGGCAGCGTTTGTCGGGCTGAAAGAGCAGTCGGGGGCTGCTCCTCGGGGTGCACAGAGCCTCACTGTTAATCACATTAGCCCACACGGCTCATGTTTCCTGCAGGTGGCCAGGCTACCACAACGCAAGAGCTGGGGGGAAAACCACATACGTCTAACAAAGAGACATTCCCGGGCTTCAGGGGAATTCACTTCCCCGTCAATTACAGGGAAAACCAGAAAAATACTAAGAGACAGTCCTTCGGTTGATTATTGCTTTTTAATTCCTACTTTCAACACAAGTTGGTTGCAGAAACTTTTTTTGGGGTGCAGAAGATACAGCAGGAAGTTTCTCAGCTCCAACAAAAAGCCAAGTACAGTATGCTCCCAAATAAATTACACCTTTACAGATCTGCTACCCACAGAAAATCAATAAACAGAGCTATGAATTAAACAGCATAAAGCCTCTCCGTCCAGTATTATTCACCAGAATGCAGGGATAATTAAAAGGGCAAATGAACAGCACAGACAGTAAGATCTCCAAACAACAGGACTTGAAATTATGAGAACAAGACAACAGACCATTATCACACGCCTATGAAAGTGGTTTCACAGATTCAGCAGGATGATGCTGATTCATACTGGTCAAAGATGCACCTCAGTCTCTGATTTCTGTACGATTTTTGGTAACAGACAGCTCAAACCATTCTAATCCTAAAGGCTAAGCAGGGTGATACCTTTCCCAGGCAATTTAAAAACCTCTGATGCAAAACAAAGCCACCAGTGCCTCTTTCACAGAAGTCTCAAAGTCTCAGTGGCTGCAGCATCCTTACTGGAAGCAAATCAATGTTCTTACCAGAGAGACCACTATTTAAACAAAGCCATTTGTTCTTCCTCTCCTTATGATGCTATCTTATCACAGCCCAAGTGTTTTATATCAGCACACTGAAATGATGTGTAATGAACAAGGATGTTCAAGATAAATTCTGAGAGTCACAAAGCAAATACTTCCTTTCTCTGTAAACAATATGACTGAACCCACTCCTTGAAGAAATCAAGCTATATTTATATTCACCCTCTTGAAATGCTACAGGCAGCCATAGAAGGATAAGTTTATAATAAATTGCTATATTTGGAAACCTTTGTTGCTAAGCATCTTCTAACATTCAGTACAGTTTATACCATTCATGTCCCTGCTACATAATTAGTATTTCATGTGTTTTGGTTTTTTTAAAAAAGAAGTACGGTGCTTATCTTCGCCAATAAATTAAAACCATTATAATTTTTGAGGGAATTAATAAAAGACCACATGGCAAATTAAATAAAGGAGAAGCAACAAGATCTCAAGGGCATACAAACACTGACATTCTATGCAAGGATATGGCAGTCTATCTTCTATGCACTCCTCTGCTTGAGGTAAAACAATTCAGAAGGCAGCTGTTCACACTAAAAACCAGTCTACTCAATAATTTAGGATACAGTAGACCTCTCCCAACCTGAAGAACATGACTTTCTCAGCTGCACACATAAATAAGCCCATTTCTTGTCAAGAATTTTGTGTGTGTGAATCCCTTGGATGGTACTCAAGTCCTCAGGAGTCTACCAAAGAGGAGCCCACTGGAAGTTGATGTCCACAGGATGTGGCTCAGTGCCCAGCATGGAATCTGCAGGTTTACTGCATTTGGCTGTTACCTTCAGTGGAAATCACGAGCATCTTGCTAGGCAGTAGAGAATCCAGAGCAAATCTTAGTTTCTCCAGTGTAGTCACCACAAATGTTGTAACTTTGGACATGTAGATATCCTGTAAAAATCACCGTTCTCTGGTTTCATTTTTGTGAGAGGTTAGAACTGTATCTTCAGAAGAGGAATTGAGAAAAACCCACTGATATTTTAAAAGTTCAGCAGCTAAAATAAAAACCACTCTTAGCTGATTATTATAAGCATCTCCATCTATAGGTGTTAGGGATTTTGGTCGTAATACCCTGTTTGGGAAAGTCCAGATCAGACTGCAGACTCTCCAAGTTTCTTGCCCACTTTTCCTCTCCCTGCCCATCCCAGCATACACAACATCACAATTCTGTACAAACCACAGACATGGGGGCCTAGAAACATTCAACACAAAATGGACATTACAGGCCCCCAAAACTTCTTCAAAAGTTCCATGAAAATGCAGAGCTGCTGAACAGAAGATGAAACTTGCCTGTCTGACCCCAGCAGTACCACTAAGCAAATCTTGCACTGGAGAACAAACAACTTCTGCCAGAAAAACAGTTGGAATATGTTTAATTCCACAATGGTTGTTTACTTTCCATTAACAAATGGTCTTCAGAATAATATAGAAGGCAAACATCAAAGCTTTTATAATGAAGTATCTTAGGAAACCTGACTAGAGATGCAAAAGCCCTACAAATGCTGCATTTACCATATTGCATTAATTACCACACCCTTGGTTTATATAAGCAGTATATACACAATGCATTGTGGTAAAAAAACAGGGTTGAAGTAGAAAGATAAGGAAAGATGAGTCCTCTGGAAAATTATCTAAACTTTGTATTAAGAATATAAACATATTTAGCTTGCAAACTTTCAGCCTTTCCAGCCACAAACCCAAGGATATAAATGGAGTATGCAGGACTTGAGAGTCTCCCACAGACCACAACAGAAATATGAGCAAGCAACAATAATCTCATGCCAAAAACAACATGTATTCCTGAGTTCTGAAAGCCTTTTTCTAAGCTAGTTTCCACATTTCACCTGTACTTACACACTCATCAAGTCTGAATGTGGCACAAATAACCTTCAAATTTGTGAAAGAATTCTTAACTCTGATATTGTCTCAATACCAAGCATTCTGGATATTTAGAAATGTGCATTAGTTGCCTTAACTATATGTTTATACCATGTTTTATGCTGTAATATATATATATATATATATATATATGAAATGTTATGTGCAATTCTGAGGACTACATCACCAAAAGGGTTATTGACAAACTGGAGGCAGTTCAGAGAAAATCAACACAATTTCTCGGAAGGCAGGAAGGACTTATTTATGAGGAAAGATTAAAAGAGCTAAATATTTATAGTTTGGCTCAGTAATGAATGAGGAGGTAGGGGACATGAGAACAGCCGAGAGATAGCTGCAGGGTGTAAACACTAAGGAGGGAGAGCAAACGTGTTGTACAAGGATGTAAATAGAAATAATGGGATAAAACTAAACAAGGAAAGCTTAGGCTAGATATCAGAGAGCATTCCTGGACAGCAAGCTTGCTTGGCCCACAGCAGAGTTTCTGAAGTGAAGCAAAAGAAGCCCATGCATCTTGGGACAACACAAAAAAACTAGACAAAACACTGGAAAATTTGCCATATGAAGGAATCTTGCTCTGCTGAGGAGAAATGTTACAGTATAAAAGTCTTTGCTAAGCTTAACTCCAGTGAAAGCAGTAATATTTTACAAGGTGTTGAAAACATAATATAAAAAACAGATAAAGAGCTTAACTGGGGAAAAAAAAAAAAGACTCCAACTAAGAACGTTCCTTAATGATGAGCAACTTAAGTTCAGTTTATGTAACAGCTCGACTGACTCATGCTTCTGCAAGTCCTTCAAGAGGAAAAATTCACGTGGGATGCAAGGAGTTAACGGCGCTGCACTGTATTTTCCCCAGCAGAGGTCACCCCACGGTAACAAACAGGGAAATCTGACAGCATGGATTCAAACTTGAGGAAAGAAGAGCAATAGGAGGGAAGACATCCTCCTTCCCTCATTCCCACCACTGGCTTTGGATGCAAAGCTCCTGGATAACAGCACGTCCTGCAATCGATGCCCAAAGTTTTTTTACATATGTAATGTCCAACCTGCACAACATTCCAGATTTACTTTCCAAGAGGTCCTCGTGAAGTGGGTAAATATAATCTATTTGCAGCTGGATTATGAAGTATCCAGAAGGTCTGCACATGCACAAGTAAAGCCTCAGCTGGGTCATGTTTGGAATTGAAACCACAACACTTCTCACTGAGAACTTGAGATTACATTAGTAAAGTGTTTACTATGTGAATACTGAGACACAGGCAGACTGACAGGCTTCCAAAAACACAGGGGAAGGAAAATAAAAAGGGAGTTTATATTTTTTTAAACAAACATATACAAGCAAGAAGAAAAATTATGTTTTCTAACTTAAAACAGAGCTTAAAGCACAACTGGAGCCAAGGGGAAAGCACTAAAAAATGAATAATCTGTGTCCATATATTTTTTTCTTCTTGATCCATAAAAATACCACAAATTCATATTTGAGAACTATCCCTTAAAAATTCTGGAAGCTGCTTGCTGTTCCAGGTGCCATCACCCCTAATTAAACATCTGTCAAACTCACAGCCAATTCCAACGCAAGAATTATCCATGTTCTGTGCCACTGCCACAGGAAGCTGTCCCAGTGCCAAAGGAAATAAAAGTAACCAGCACATGCAGCAAACTTATTTGTGAACTACGAGGGAGCAAACACATGTAAGCAGGGCTGGAGAGTTGTATTTTGACTCTGTTGTTTTAAAGGGCTGCTCATGGGAAGATTTAAGGCCCAGCACTCAAACCCTGCAGACGCACTCTAGCAAAACCCAGGAACTGAGAGAGGGTACTTGCAACATTTCATCCAATGAAAACAGAAGTGAACTCACGCTGAAGCATTCCCCGGAACATACTGAACCCTGGCTGTATGATGCATGGGTAATTCTCCAGGGCTATGCCTGTTCCCAAGGCCAAGGGCCAAGTTCCAGCCCCTGGCTCAAGGTGTGCTCTTGCAGCACAACCTAAGCCAGGTGCACACAGCACCCTCGCCCCTGGCAGGAGCTCCTCATCTGCACAAAAATGGAATATGGGCACAAAATATGTGCAGCCAGAGTGACTTTGGATTTTTACGTGCAAGGGCTTGGCTGTAGAGAAGAAAAACTCTTAGGGACATTAGTTAACTCCCAAAACCATTGGTTTACTGAGAGACAGCAAGCTAAGACCCTAGAAATAGCACAGGGGTATTTGATCTTAACATTGGATTTTAGAAGTCATTAATATTCAAAGAATTTTTCCCATCTGCCTGAGAACAGACACACTTGGCTGTGTCTTCTTTGACACAAAAATTAGTAAAACCTCATTGTTTCAAAAGCTGTTAGTACAGATTGTGGATTTTTCTTTTTCTTTAATAAAGAGACTAACCAAAGTAAAATAATACCCCAAATAAGATAAACAAAGCCTTACCTGCTTCCTTGCACAAGGCTGCCAAGTCTGCACCCACATAACCATGTGCGCTGTCAGCCAGCTGTGCCAACTGCTCTACTTTGAGTGAATGAGGAACCTTCCTGAGAAGCTTCTGGAGTATGTCCAGACGGTCCTGGGCGTTGGGAATTCCAATTTCTATCTCCTTGTCGAAACGCCCCGGCCTGCGCAGCGCTGCATCCAGGGCATGAGGGCGATTGGTGGCCCCAAGGACCAACAGCTGCCCTTCACTGCCTTCCTGAAAGCATCAAACAACACAAAATATTATTTCTAAAATACAATTAAATGTCAAACAGATAGTACAAGAGACACTCCCACTTTAATCCCCAAGAATCTGCTGCCCTGAATCAGGAAAGTAAGAACCAAGGAGAGAAAAAGAGGTGCTTAACTTAAAATGCAGCGTTGGCACAAGAACAAAACAGCATCAGCAGACCTTGAATAAACAAGGTTGGGAAACAAATCAGCTCAGGTGTCAAACCCAGCAGAGACAGGAGGTTATAAAGCTTCCTGTAAGTCCAGTAGGAAAAGCAAGGTCAAAAACCCTAACCAATTTCCTCAAGCTCTGCTTCTTTACTTTTACAGCAAGGCAGGATCAGCTAGGAAGTCTCTTGCAATGCCTTCTCTTTTTGTGAACGGAGCATTCTTTCCAGGAAGAATATCCATCAGTCTTTGCTATCAGAAAATATGTTCTGCCTGTGAGCAATTCCAGACTGGGCAACTCAAACTGCCATGCAGGAGAATAATGGGAAACTTGCAGATTACATAGAGAGAAGAAATTTGTTTTCGTTCTTTGGACAGAGTTCTTTCATCTTTCCTGCTAATAATCATAAAATAATAGATGGGAAATTGCCAAACTTTATGGGCTTAATCCATAATTTACTCAAGTCAATTAAATTTACTGTTTCTTTATTGGGCTTTTGTTTATGCCCTACATACTGCTCTGGCAATATTGAAATTGCTGCTGTTACCTTTAGTCCTGCAGCCTACATATCCACCAGAAGTATTTTGATGACTCTGATTTCAGAGCAATTAAAAATACATGGTTTAGTTCAGCGATGGGCTATCACCAAAATTTCAGTTTGATCTCCAAAACTACAATAGGGGGAGAAGGCAAAGGAAAGGTAGCCAATGGGAGAAACCTACTTTCTTTTAAACTCAGTTATCAGGAGACATTCCTTTCCTACATCCCCTGCTTAGCATCCAAAAAAACATTAGATTACCCTATAAACTCTCACCTAAGTCTGTTTTCTTTCCCCACAAGTGATACACCTAAAATTAGTGAAGCAATACTATTTTGTTCAGCGAGTCCCCATGCACACTAATTGTCCCATTAGAGTCAACTTACTGAGCCAATGCCATCCATTAACGTCAGCAATGAAGCTACAACTCTCTTTTCCACTTCATTCTGAGCCCCTTCTCTCTTTGGACAGAGTGCATCCAACTCATCTATAAATATAATTGAGGGGCGACTGAGGGGAAAAAAAATAAAGGGAAAAAAATGTTAAGGTGCTCAGGAAGATTTGAAACACTAAGGCAGAGGAAAGCTGTTACTGGAAAACATCCACTTCCTACAAAAACTAACAAACATCCCACTCCTTTAGGTAACTGGAAGCTTCAATCTTGAACACAGTGTTACTCAAAGAGAAAACTAAAATGAATAATACATTAGACAACTAATACCTTCAGTATGCAATAGTCTTTTGCTAATGCACTATGAACACCAACCACATGGAAGTCTAAAGTCTGCCTTAGCCAGGTCTAACAAATTTGGGGAGGATGCCACCGAACTCCAGAGGAATGTTATATCCAGGACCAACACTAACTCATTTAGAGCTGGCCTCCAAAGATTGGAAAATCTGGATCCAGGTGAAACTCTGGCTCATGCTTCCATCTGTTGAAACAGGCACACAAGGCACTAACAACACAGGTCAAGCGATTTGGCACCATCTGCAACAGCCCCTTATAAAGGGCAGCGTCCAAAAGGATTTAACAGGCATTCTAGAATTTCACTGCTTTCCTCCTAGCTAAGATCTACATGAACAGATTTATTTCCTTCTAAAAAACACTGGATTTAAAAAAAAAAAATCACAATTCAAAGATTCTTGCAAATATTTTTCTCTTAAGAACATTAAGGCCAGAACCGATATCGCGAATAAAGGAACGTACCGGAGGGAAGCCTCAGCGAATATCTGACGTAACCTCGACTCAGACTCCCCATAAAACCTGTGAGAATTAAAATATTTTAATAAAAAACTCAGGGTTTTTGTCTTTTTCAGGCAACTTGGAAAATTACTGCTTGTGAGTTACAAAAAAGCCATAGAGCAGATTTTTGAAGTCCTGAAGTCTAGGCAAATCTACAACAATCTTTATTTCCACAAGGACAGGAAATTAAGGTAAAATGGAGGACAGGCAAAGTTAGAATCACCTAGTAACTAGAAAAAAAAATTAGAGGGAACTACTTCTCTTCTGTGTTAGAAACAATTTTATCTACATTTCTGAAGAACAACCAAAAGGTTACTCTGGAGACATCAGCCTGTGCAGCGTCACCTTAATTGCAAATATGCTTAACAAGTTCCTCGTCTTGTTGCAGACCTAACCTACAGGCAATTGCAGATGCAGTTTTGATCCCCTCTTTAATTTAGTCCATTTACACAAATTTCCTGGCCACATTCAATATATCTCTTTTAATACAAGAAACATAAGCCCTACTTGAGAGAACCTTTTCCCATTTGACTCTTTTGGGCAGATAACCCACAGCAAATACTACAAATCTCTCCACAACAGACAGATGCCAGGGCATATTTGGGGCTACTATATTTACAGAATTAATGGAAGTAATGTGGGTGGACTTACTTGCTTATGATTTCAGGGCCATTAATAACAGTAACGTGAGCGCCAACCTCGTTTGCAATGGCCTTGGCAATCATGGTCTTCCCAGTTCCTGGAGGGCCATAGAGCAGCACTCCCCGAGGAGGAGGGATCCCTTGGGACAAGCACATGCAGGCAAACAGAGAAGAGAAGTTACTGGGGATAAATGCCCAGGCCTAGATGCACTTGCACATTCACTGTCCCCGTTACTACCAATAATAACTTAACCTCAGCATTAATTTCTGTAACAGATACATCATTATGATGAAATTGTAGTCTTTCAGGGAAAAGATCACTCTTAAATGGGACATTGGTCCACATTTTTTATTTTTAATGTCCAAAAGACTCTCTTTAAAACCATCTATTTAAATCATTGTATTTTTCAGCAGTTCATTATAATCTTCCCTGTGTTTTCTCAAAAAGCTTACCCCACCAAGTACCTAACATCCATGAATATACTTAAAGTTATTCATGATTCTTACAGTATCATTATACCAAAGTTCACACATCAGAAAACCCATTCTCTTCAACACTCCAAAAATTTCTAGAAATACTGTGAGGCTTGATTTAAGAATGCTTGCAAGATGATGGAAAACACACACATTACAAGGACGGATTTGCCTATTTAATGGCACATGTTAAGAGCCAAAGAGACAGAAAATACAGGTAAACTGCAAGAAACACTATTGTGATCCCAGGTAAAGAGCCCACCAAAAACAGTTTCAGACCAGCAAAGCCAAATTAAATGGGCACAAAAGCCAAAAACAGAAGTTGAAAAATTAGAAAACAAAAAGCAGAGACAAACATTTGAGAAAGGCCCGACCCCAGCACGAAAGACACTGGTGAAACATGATCAAAGAAACATCACCTGGGACAGGGAATCAGACAGGGAATAATGCCTCAAGGGCAGGGCAAAAGCCCAAATCTTAGAAATAATACAGTGAAAAAGAGAAAAAATTATCTGCTGACTAGCAAAGGATAAAAATAAAAGCATCTCTACACACAGGTTCCTTCACACCAGACCATTTAAGCATGTGCTGCTCCCTCCTGTGGCGTTTCTGGCACTGGCAAGACACGGGGCTGTGGAACCACAGGCTCATCTCAGCTCCAGCCCCACTGCCTGTGAGCAGACAAGGATTCCCAATGTCTGGAGGAGAGGCTAAAGGTTTGTAACCCCACTGATGACTGGGGATCATGGCCAGGAAAGAGCGACCTGTGTGCTGTGGAAACTGTCCCCGCTGAAATCATCTCCTCTCTGAAGTGTGTGTGAGGGAAGAGGTCAGACAGAGAAATAAAAGGCCTCCAAGACATGATATTAAAGAAATATTTATAGGTAAAAGAGCCCTGTCTCACAACGATGCACACCTCAACAAGGTACATAACTGTTTGTGATAAATACACAGCACACAGTCACAAAAATCCTCCAAGTTTTTACATATATGGACTATAACTTTATGTATGTCAACAGTAATCATATCTGGTTTTCCACCCTGCAATTCCACACTGAACACAATGAGAAGTTTGAGTAAACAGCCTCAAAAGACCTCCTTAAAATTTTGCAGGAACACACAGGGATAAAAACAGCAGAAGAATTAATCTGAGTTTTTCTCCATTTAAAAGATATGATTAATGGAGCCTACCAACACAAAATCTTATGACAACACAAACAACTGCACCGTTCAAATGTCCAAGCACAGAAGTCTCTCCTATCTGCTATAAATTCTGCTCATGCATGCCTGAATTCTGGTACAGACACACATTTCTTCCCTGCTCAACTGTTTTTCACACAGGCTAACCAGAACATCTTCACAGTATCCATACAGTGTAATTATAAAGCAGTTTGACATGGTTTGGACACACAAGTTTACCAGGCCAGTGTTATATAAAATTCGTGTAAGTGCATAATCCTGGAGTAATTAGTGTTAAAAAAAAAAAAAAGTCATGTTATAGAAGAAAGGGAATGAAGAAAGCCAACTCTCAGGCATCATACCATAACTCTTGAACAGCTCCGGCTGCTTCAAGGGCAGTTCAACAGTTTCTCTAATGGTTCTGAGCTGGCTGCTTAAGCCTCCTATCATGTCATAGGTGACCCGCGACTCACACTCGCCATCCTCTGCTACACTGGTCTTTGGTTCGATAAAACTGATTTTAGTTCTTGAAGAAATGAAGTAAAAACAATCTGTATTGCTCATTGCTCCAATTTTGCCAGTTAGGGGGAGTGCCTCAGTGCTGCCTTTCCCAGCCAGCTCCAGATCCTGGGTGAGGTCTGCACCATCTCCCCCACTGAAGGTTTTGTCTCCGTGCCCAGAGTCTGGAGCGCTGGGTGTGACTGGTGAGCCTGGATCTACGGCTTTGCTCGGGGTGCTCATGGAGGCAACCTCTGCACTGTCACCAAAGTCCATCCTGCCGAGCTGTAGGGATAAGTCTAAGGCACTGCTCTCCAAGTCAGATCTCTCCATGTCGGGCTCATTGGAATCACTGGGAATGGCGCTGCCCTGGGCAATCAGCTCTGCACCATCGGTCCCCTTCACCTTCATCACCACGATGTTGCAAAGTTTGCCATAGTAAGTGAAAGCCAAGACGTTTCCTGGCAGGATTATTTTCCCATCTAAAGAAGAAAAAAAGACGAAGATGATGACATTTCAATCTACTTTGGCAGCAATTAACACTCAGACATTCTTGCATCAGAATAATTCTTTATCAGGGAGCTTAGAAAGTGCTACAAATTAACATAATAAAAGGTAATTACGAGGTAATTTCAGGTTCTTTGAATGATCCTTTTGTGCACAAGCAGACTGAACTGGATAAATATTTGTCAGTATCATAAGCAATCCCTCATACTTAAACTCATCGTTCATTTCAGCTTTTTAAATTTCATACAAAGGGAGGATTTTGGAATTATTATTGTAAGAAATACAAATTTTGAATTCACTAGCTTGAATAATAAATTACCTTGCTTTTTTACCTTACTTACAGACACCTACCACCCAAGGAAGAGCAACTTTATTTATTTACCATCAACATTAAAAAAAAGGGATTCACAGATCAGGATTTCAAGTTAATATTGATCCTTTAACTTGTTATCAATGTGTAGTAGTGCACTCTTTTCCTCACAGTGCAGGTAAACTTTGAAGTGCACCCAAGTATCAGCCTGAAGGCTATCAATGAGTACTGAACACTCTTAACTTAAGTAACAGGAGAAATGAAACCACAACTAATGCAAATTAGATATTTACAGGATGGCACAATTGTTTAGCCCAAGATAGAACTCTGAACAAAGTGTGAACAAAGCATCATCCCCGTGAAGGGAAAATGTGTGCTCTTGTATCCAGAACTACAAAAACTGAACATCAAAAGAGAAGCAGCAAAACTCATACCAAGGTTTCTCAGCAGACAGACAGACATCTCCTCAGCATTAACAGTGGCATCTTTGTCCCTGCGGTAGGAAGGGAAAAATTTGGTTTTCCAAGCACTTAAAAACCAAACCAGAGTCCACAGCACTCCAGAGTCTTCACATCATATGGACTTAACCCTGAAGATATTAGACACACTAACAAAAGAAGAGTACCTATTTAATCTGGGGCTAGTTTTGCCAAACAAAATGTGGTAATTAACAAAATCCTAAATCATATTTACCATTTCTTAGGATCACAACTATGCAAGGCAGGCTTTTCATCTCACCAGGCAGGATAATCACTGCTACAAGTACTGCATTGAGAAGAATTTAGATCAGGCAGGTCTCTTTCAGCCTTGCAAACACACATACACAATTTCTATTGATTAAAACAGTGCCTTAAGCACTTGCACATCCACTATGAAAATGCAAGTTTTTTGTAAACACTCTCACGTGAACGCTGACATTCAGCGGTACCAAAGGCAAACGCAGCTGCTGCAACTCAAAGTGAGAACAACGGGGGGAGCCGTAAGCCTGCAAATCAAAGCCCGGTCCTTGATTTTAACGATCAAGAAAGCAACTTGATGGAAAACAGGTGTATCCAGCTAATTTAGAAGAGAGCTCTTAAAATATCACAGCCTTTCTTGATGAGTAAACACATACTCAAATATGCTCCTGGGGTCTAGAGTTGGGGATTGATTCTTTTAACTGGAAGAAAAAGCTAAATTATGCATGCAAGCACTACCCACAGGTGTTAATTTGCAAAGAATGAACTACACCTGTAAAGCACCTAGAAACCTAAGCGGTACTTTAACAATAGGACTTCAATTTATTCTTTTAATAATTTATATGAAATTATTAAATTTAATGTCTCCTTGAGACATCAGGAGGAATTTCTTCATGGAAAAAAAAATCTGCAACTGACTGCCCGGGAATTGTGATGTTAAATTAAGTGCTAGGACACTTCCAAAACTAACTGTGAAGTGACTTTATTTAGGAAATAACTCTAATCAGACTCTGCAACAATCCAAATGCCAGCTCTGAGCAATGATAAGAGAATGACAACTTTTGAAGGGAAGGGGTTGAGTAAAGACCTCAATAAGGTAATAACAAGTTCCATACCTCAACTTCACACCGACTTCCTCTGCCTGGATGACTGCACCAGTCACAGGCTGCACAGTGACAGCATCACCTGGATTTACTTTCAGGCTCTTCTGGGTGGTTTCACTCAGCCCAATCTTCCCACCTGGAAAGCCTGTGGTGGGCCAAGCAGTACAGACCTAGGAAGAGTTTTCAAAGCAAACACCTGTCAGTTGAGGTCTTGCCCCTCTCGTTGTCAGACAAGGTAAGCAATGCTTTAATATGCAGGATTAGTTTAAAACCTGGTTCCTCTGAGCAAGTCACAAGGGGCACTGAGCTCTTCGGATTTGATCTAAGACACTTTCAAAATTGAAGGGGTTATATTTTGCCTACAGATGTGATAAAAAATTCCACCAGGACTCTCTACGCATTCTGCATATAACTCAAAAGCATACACTGTGATGACTAGAAAATGCTACAAATCAGTGAAAAGACAAGCAAATAACTATACCATTTATTAGCAAATAAAACTGATGTGTGAGCTTATGCAAGATATAATATATAACCCATACAGTCACACAAGACTTATAAATTTATAGAAAAAAAACCAGCTGCATGGATTTTTCCCAATACCGAGAATATAGATGTAACTACAGCGTAGAAAACACAGAAGAGCACATTCACCATCTTCCTCAATGCATGATCCATTCTGGTTCCATTGAATACAACAGGAACACGCCGACAAAGTGAGAAAAGCACTTATAGGGACAAGAAAGGGTCTCACCTCCTGCCGCCCATCAGCGGAGGTGAGCAGGGCCGGTCTCCCTATGCAGAGATCCGCAGATTTCATGCTGCCCAGCGACAGCTGCGCCAGTGCTCTGCGCAGCATCTTCGGGACCTTATCATCTCCTGAAGTTTTCGGGAGAAAAAAAAACAAATCACTTTTTCTCCCCTTCCTCTGAGTAAAGCCGGCGTTTCCCGCGCCCCCCGGGAAGCACAACCTCGCCAGCCCTCACGGAGCCCGCCCTGAGGGGAGCGGGGATCCCGTGAGGTGCTGCCGGCGGGGCTGCGAACACGGGCGGTCGCACGCTGCCGCTCGGTACTGCCTCTTCCACCGCGATTTAATTACCGCCGGCACCCTTCCACGGGAATAAGAGTAGGCTTCATGGGGGCCTGGACTGAGAGACCCCCTCGGTTCCGCCTCCGTGAGGCGCCGGGATCGCGGCTGGATAGGGAGTCAGATTCAAACGAGGCGCCCTCAGCGCGCCGGGCTGAGGCAGCGGGGCTGAGACAGCCGGGGCTGGGGCTGAGACAGCCAGAGCCCGTCCCCGCCTCCCGCACCCCGTACCTGCCTCCACGGCGTCGCTGACGCGCAGCGCCAGCGGCCCGCCCGCGGCAGCTCCGAGGGGAGCATCCCGCGGGGAGCCGCCGCCTGCGGCCGGCCGCCCCTTGCTCTTCCTTCTGGAAGAGGAGGCGGACATGCTGCCCGCGGCCGGCGCGGAGCGGTTCCGGAGCAGAGGCCAGCACCGCCCCGGGGGCGGCCGCTCCCCGCCCCGCTCAGCGCCATGGCGGGGCAGTGGCGGGCGCTGCGGAGGGTGCGGGGCTGGGCGGCCCTGACGGGGCTGCGGGCGCGTCCGGACAAGTTCGGGGGGGTGAGCGTGGACCTGGGCGAGCTGCGTGGCTCCCCGCGGCTGGAGCGGGCCGCCTTCGGGCGGTGGCTGCGGGGCAAGTGCCGGGCGGGGGTCCCGAGTCCCGGGCCGGGTGGGGGGCGGCGGGAGGCCCGCCAGGGGGCGCCCTCGGCCGCCGCCTTCCCCTCACGGAGCCCGAGCCGCGGCCGTGAGGCGCAGGGCGCTGGCAGGAGGGAGCTAAGGGCATTTACAGAATCATAGAGCAGTTAGAGTTGGAAGGGACCTCTGGAAATCACCCGGCCCGATCGCCCAGAGCAGGTGACACAGGAGTGACAAAACATAAGCAGGTGGGTTTGGAATCTCTCCAGATAAGGAGGCTCCACGCCCCCGCTGGGCAGCCTGTTCCAGTGCCCTGCCACTGTCGATGTGAAGTTCTTCTTCGTGTTGAGGTGAAGCTTCAGGTGTTTCAGTTTATGGCCATTGCTCCTTGTCCCGTCACTGGGCACCACTGAAAATAGTCTGACATCGTTCTCTTGGCACCCACCTTTGAGATACTTGTGTGGATTGATGAGGTCCCATCTGAGACTCATCTTCCCCAGATTGAACAGGTCCAGCTCCCGCAGTCTCTCCTCATAGAGAGATGGTCCAGACCCCTCATCTGCTGGGCTGTCTCCAGTACTTCCTTATCTTCCTTGTACTGAGGAGCCCAGAACTGGACACAGCACTCCAGAAGAGTAGATTCCCCTATTTCTCGTGGAAGACCCTAATGTAAAAGCCATCACTTTGCATGTGAACACCAAGTTGTACCACATAAAATATCGAGCTGGCAGCCTCTGACACTGCCAGTGAGCTTCTCACACCAACAATAGTTTTACCCTGTGGTAAATGAAGTGAAAATACAGGTTTTTGCACATTAGCAATGGCTACAATTCATGGTAAGGTTTAAAACCACACAGACCGAGGGCTAAGGGGTCCCTGACCCTCGTCACTTCCCTCTCTTGCAGAGTCCGTGGCTCAGTGGCGGGACGAAGGCCGTGTTGCTGTCTGGCTCCATGTCCCCATCCTTCAGAGCAGCCTGGTGGCTGTGGCTGCTTCCCAAGGCTTTGCTTTCCACCACGCCGAGCAGGGCTCATCCACCCTGACGCTGTGGCTGGGAGAGGGGCCCAGCAGGCTCCCAGGGTTCGCCACACACCAGCTGGGGGTTGCAGGTGAGTTACAGGAGTGGCTGCACCCACAGAAAGTGTTGAAGGAGCCCTCAGGAGCAGGTTCAGTAGGAATTGTTCTTCTGTACAACCAGCACATGGGAAACAGCTGCCTATTGTGTTTTGAAATGAAAAAGTAACCACCAACATAGAGAAAAAACACTTATATGCTCTGTATGCTTAATATGTGTATCTGCCTAAACTGTGCTCAAGTTAATGTCTGTAAATAGGGGAAAACTTGACCCAACAGGGATTGTTCATAATCAAAAGCAGCTATTAGCTTAAATTGTTGTGGTCTAAAAAGCTGATCAAAGCTGTGCCTAGAAGTCTTCAATCCAAGATATATTTTTCAAAAAACCCGAACAAATGCCATACTCTTACCCATCTAGACCTCCCACAACCACAGCTGGAAAGCTGTTCCATAACTGAGAAAATTTCCAAGGAACTAGACAAGACAGTTTTCCCTTTTTTCTGGTTTTTTTTTCATATAGCACAGTACAAGGGACTGATGATGAGCCAAAAATACTGTCAGCTTGAAGTTAGCTTCACCAAATTCCAGTGGTTTTGTCCTTTCACTCAGCAGAGTTCCACAGATCTGCCATTAACTATGCCATCACTCAGTTACCTGTAATTGGAGGTTGGTTTGGACCCCTCGTGTGCTCAGGAGACTCGGGAGAGCAAATCTCTCCAGTTACAACCCTGACCTGTTTGTCCTTGACTTGCAGGGACTCTGTGGGGTGTTACTTCTTCACCAAGTGGTGTTGAGGCCCATAAACAGCAGTTTGCAAACTCTAGTGAGGAAGAACTCACAAAAGATGGTTTGTTCTGTTTAGCAACAGGTCAGAAAGGAAGTTTGAGGGGGAAAAAACCCCTTGAATTACAAAACTCTGCTGCTGCCATCAGCGGTGGGAGTCTTGAGTTCCCAGGCCAGCAGAGGGCAGGGTGGATGCTGAAAGCGGCCTTGGAGTTTGTCAATGGACATGTTGGAGCATGTTTTCCTGAGGTATGGAAATCTCACCATTAAAATATGTGGCATTAAACTGGAGCAGGACAGTGCATTCCCCTCACAAAAGCACCGTGTGAGGAAACATTAGTGAAAGAGAGATTTTCTCAAGTAGAACTTGCACAGCTGAAACTGCTTCTTGAAGTCAGTGTAAGGGATGAGTTGTGACCCTGGTGGGTATCAGGAAGGACTGTAAGAAAAATCATAACTCTGAAAGGCTTGTAAATAAACATTTTAAAATGTATTTTGAGAGTATAATTTGCAGCTGTGCTTCAAAACGTTTTGAACTCTGCAAGTAGGAAAAAACTTAAAAGTTCGGTGAGTGCAGGTATACGGATTTCATGATTTATTGTACAAATTTTGAAATTGCACAACATACAATGTGTGTGTTCTTTGCTACCCTTTTTCAAACCTGTACACTTCTGTTCATTATTGGGAGTTTTTTAAAGGAGGTAAATACTTAAGGAAAGCATTTTGGGCAGGTAAACAAGTGTGAAATAATGACTGCTATGTGTTTTTTTTCTTTCCTTTGTTCCACTCACTGTCAGTGGATCTGGAATAAATCCCAAAAATACACCAAGCACTGTGGATACCACCTGGTAGGTTTATTCCATTTTCTACTTCAGGAGGGAGACCCTGGGTAGGGAAAGGCTCCATTCTCTTTTTAATTAATTATATTGAAATACTAAATTATTTGAAGATGGGTACTATGGAGGGGCACAAACACAAGGCATTTTTATTGCCTAACCAAAAAGTATTTCATAAAGTGTCTGCAGTAAATAAAAGCAGTTTTCTGGTGCGTCTCCATCCCAAAGCTGTGGCCAGTCAGTGAAATGCAGGAGTCAGTCCTGTGAGCATCCTGAAAATGAAAAGCAGGGCTGTGCAGAGTGGCTGGCTGGCCAGCAGGAAGCCAGCACAGGGAGCAGATAGCAACTCTCATTGCCAAGTAGACCAGCAGCTGGTTCTCCTCCTGTCTGGAGTTTCCCACACAGCACAGCCAGGGCTTGTGCCTCAGGACCATGCAGCCAAGTGGTGACAAAGGTGTGAATAAGCGGGGTCAGGTCATGTTTTACCAGACTGGGTCAGAGTGGCCAAGCAGAGAGTAGCAAATGTTACTCATTGGGCTTGGCCATTATTGTTCAGAAATAGTGGAATGTGTGATGTGTCTTCCAGCTAAGTTACTGCATCCGTTTGTAGGCGGCAGGATTTTCCACATGTGTAAAGATACAGAGGAGTCTCTGGTGTACGAAGTGATTAACGTGTTTTTAAAAAGCACTCCAAAATTCTCCGCCTCCCAGGAGGATGTGGCCTGCCATCCAGAAAGTGACATGTTTGTAAACACGCCACGCAACAGTGGTGTGAGAGGACAGGCTGAGGAAGGGAAGTAAAAGGAGAGGAAGAAAAGTAAAGGCATTTTCTTCCCCCTCACATGCTTTATAAGCCTTACAGCACAGCTGTTACATGCATTGCTACCACCTCAGTCCACTTGCTGAAACAAAGCCCTTGGAGTTGAAGGACTCCAGGAAGGAGAGCCTACACACACAGAGGATCATCAGCCTTGGCCAGTCCTGGTACTTAAGGAAACATGAAATGAGCAGCTACATTACTGTGAAACTGCACAGGATGATGGAGGTAGATAGGTTTGATAAGCCACTTACCAAAAGTGACTTAAAAGCAGTTCCCAAGTTGTTTTACAAATACCTGCTCCTGTCTGCTGCTCCTTACAGTGTAGGCAGCAGTGTCTGCACTCGTTCTGTGCTTGACAAGTGCTTCTCAACACTGAATATCTTCGCATACATTTTTACATCCGTCATAAATGAAACAGGTAGAATAAAGATATTTTTCCCCTCCATTATTCATTATCTGGAGTTATCTAAGGGATTCTTTCTTCTTAATTCTTTTCTTACCTATTTTCCAAAAGAGAACATTCAAAACCAAGTGGTATTGTAGCAGTGACTGCTTGGTTGGGTTGCAAGGATAAACCTTTCCAGAAAGTCATCCTGGCATTGGATGGTTTAAAGCTCCAGGTGCCACATTTGTAGCAGGAGGTAGAGTCTTAAAAACCACAATTCTGGTCCTGCAGTCAAGCTCGAATCTCACTGATACCAACCAGGTGTGGCTGAGTGAGGGAGCATGAGACCCCACAGCAAATCTTGTCAGTGTGTTTTCTTTCTTCTTGCTCTGGATTTAGGTATCCTCTAGCAGAGATTTTGATCACCTCACTGGGAATTGCCAGAAATTACATTCACAGGCTTCAATTTCCAGGGAACAGATGAGAGCAAACACACTGTTTGATTCAAATGGCAGTTTCCTGCCTTCACCAGCCCTCCCTGGTCTCAGCAAACCCTTTGGCTGAGGAATGGCTTTTCTAGAAAACAAACCCTCTCATCACGAAGTTCCTCCTACTTTCCTTTTGTTGCCTCTTTTAATCATTACAGTAGTTGAACTTGGGCTCCTAAATATTTACAGGAGGAATGAAATCATAAAGTCACAAGCCCCGGGGAGGCAGATATGTGACTACCCTCTTAAAGCACGTCCTTTGACATATCTTGAAGAAAGACACTGAAATATCCTCCTACACATAACTCTGCCATGTATTATTAAAAAACAGGATGTTTTTAGCTAGACACTCACTCCTTAATAATTCCCTCCTGTGGCTATACTTCCCCATAGCATTTTAAATGCACATGTCATCACAGATGTGCCTGTATCCTCCTCCTCCTGCTTTAAAATGACGTAAGCATTTTTTTATTGTTAACCTCTAATTTGAAAGCCATGCATGACTGGTGTGGAAAAGATCCTGGTAAGTTACACCACAACACTCGTCCTGCTCACCACAGTGCCCTTTAAAATCTGAGAAAAATACCTGTTTCAAGGGAAGGACATTTTTAAAGTATGACCAGTGAATATGGCATAATTAAACATGAAAACACTTGGGGTTCAGAAAGTAGGAAAACTTGTAATCTGCGGGAGAAAGTCATGGGCTGAGCATGAGGACATAAGGAGAAGCTGCACTTCTCAGTCAGACAGGTTTTTCATCAAGTGAAAGTGTCACTTTTCCCCTTGCAAGCAACAACTTTTGATTAAGAAGTTGACTCAGATTATGGTGCAGTTCCTGTCGTGAGTTGTTAGCTGGGTAGTGCGAGTTCAGGGGTAGTCACACAGCTGAACATTAACTGTATTGTCAGCCCAGTGTACTGAACCTGGTGTATTATTAACCCCAAACCACTCAAATCTTCACTAGAGCAGCTGGGGGTTTTGTCATGAATTTCACTGGAGAAAAATTCATCCCCCTTAAGGGTGGCTTCTCAGCCAGAGTCACTGAAAAATTCTCTGTTATTTGAGGAAGATTACAGGCACGTCTCTGCTGCAGCAAGCAGCTTTGCCAGATTGTTTGGGTAACCTCTTGATCTTGCATTCTTTAGTTCTGATATTAACTCAGGCAAGTTTTTCTTTTTGTTTCTTGTCTAATCTGGAACTTAAATGTTGCAATTATTTATCTTGGTACTGCCAACTTTGAATTTTTATACAGGATACTTAACCTCTTTCTGATATTTTATTGTGCATCTGTTTTCCACTGGCAAACCACTTTGTGATTCATGCATACAAACCTTGCTAACTGTACATGGTATGATTAAGGGTTTGTTACATGTTAAATTTTGGTTATTAGGATTAAGGGTTTGTTACATGTTAAATTTTGGTTATTAGGATTGAACAACACTTCATCTTTTTCAATATTATTTCTATATCAGGTGCTGTTCTAGACGAAAGCACTGGAAAGGTGTTGGTTGTACAAGACAGAAATAAGGTATGTTTGTTACAGGATTATGAAACAGAGAAGTTTATTTAGATAAACTTATTCTGTAGTATAAAACAAAAGATATGTTTATTTTTATTCCAGTCCAAAATGGTGATAGTTAAAAGTTAGTTCCTTTTACGAGTGTCTTGGGCACATCTATCAATAGATTACTGTATTCCATTTTAAGGGGAAAAAAACCAATGCTGAAAGTCAACAACTTTGTCATAAATTATAACTGGTGATTGATTCAGCAAAACTAATTGTCCTTCCTGCTTTGAGTTTTCTGTTTTCTTCTGTAACTGACCCAGGATTCCCTGATATTGTGTGTGGATCTGTGCAGACCTTTGGAAAACCCCCGTGGCACCAAACAGATTTTGAGAGAAGGATTCTGATTTGGTTTGGTTTCCAAAATTCCAGGCATAGCTGTGGCCTTAAACAAGCAGGAGCATGGTTGGCCGTGACCTGGAGGCCACCTTGGTCCAGCAGGTGTAAAGATCTTTAATTCCTCACACACGGAAACACTCACCCTCACTACAGAGGATGCTAGACCAGAGCAGGGCTGTGGTGAGGGTGGCTCCTGTCATGTGGCTTGAGGTCACATCCATCACTGAAATGTCTTCCAACCCCTATCAGGCTAACCCAGCTGCTAACCCAGGTTTTAACCTGGCTGCTGCAGAAAGCTCTTGGGCTCCCTGGCAGCTGCCTGTGCTACTCCATTTAAGAGAGATTTAGCCTCCATTATGCTTTCAGTTGCAAGTTAAAGTGTTTCATGTTAAAACTGCATTAATTAACTCTTTAGGACTGTGAGATTAATGCAGTTTTAGCATGAAACAATCAAAACTTAGCTAGGTAGACTGAAACACTCTTGGATGCATCATTTTCATTTTATAGAGTTAAAACTGTGCCAGAATCTCACTGGCTGCATTCTCCTGTCTTTCCTGAAATAGCTGCTAAGACACTTCTCCTCAGGACCTAAAACATCAGTTCACTGGGACCTACAACACAGCTAATGAACGTCAGTGAAAAAGGGTGCTTTCATAGGCAGGGTCAGTCATACCACATGTTGAGTTTCTAACACAAAAGGCAAGGGCGTTTCTCTTCCTCTGAACTTGTTTCCTGTAATTGAAGATGCTTATTTTTCAATTTTGTATTTTATATTTTTTATTTACAATAAAGAAAAATGTTGAGGACTTGTCTATAGCAGGACCTTCAGACTTACATTCAGCAATTACCAATTAAAGCATAAACCCACCTCTCATGCTGTAGACCGCAAAAGTGATTCCAGGTCCAGAGAGTCTCCAGGGACACAACAGCACGTTGTAAACATTAGAAACACGGCATTTATTTACCCTTTTGTACACAAAAATGTAAATGTGCATGCTTACCTTTTAGTAAATATCTGAAACAGATATCAGAGTAAAAAATACATAAATTTAGCTGCTGTTGGAATTTTAAGAGCTGTTTGGGTTTAATTGTGACAGGACAATTCCACAGCACACAAAGATTTCCAGGAACTAAAAGCAAATCTGAAAGCCAATAGAGAAATATATGTATTTTCCATCTGCACTATTTTTAATCTATTACTTTAAATTCCTATCCAAGCCCTTTAAGAATGCCCAGAAAAAAAATAACTTTCCAATGTAGTCATTAGGGTTTCAAATCACTGGAAAGCCACAGCTTCCCTGCTATGCTGCATAGACAAAAAAGCTGCTTTTGGGCCAGTGTACCTTTTTACTGCATTTATTTCTAGGAGAAGGGTAACTTCTTCCTACATAAAACTTTTAACAAGGAAGGAAATAGAAAGTACATAGAAGTAAAGGGAAAGCCTACCAATCTTTGTGCTCTTGCAAGAGGTGCAGGGACTGGGACTCATTTAGCAGTGTGAGTAACAACACCAAGCCTGCACTTCACGTTTTAATACTGAACTTTATTGCAACTCAATAAATGTTTCTATACATAAATCACACACAAGCCCTCATTTCTTGTATTCCATGAAAATGACAAGTTACACTAAATGATCATTACAGACACACAGAGACATCTTAAAGCCAGTGCAGTATAGAACAGTACAATCATAATACCTGTTTGTAAGATTAAATATATATACATTTCTTAAAAGCTAAAACCATGGAAGTGGAATACATTAGTGATTAAATATAAGATTATATAGTCTATAGCAGCTTTTTTTTTTAATATTCAACTACTCTATGTAGCAGCAACGTTGTCTAATGACTGTTAGACAGTTTGTTCTTTCAGTCAGTTGGTGTTTTGTTCCAATAGTTCATACAGACTGTAGCTGTTTCTCATCATCACATCAGGAGGAACAAACAAGTTCCTACTTGCTGATGTTTGTAAAATAACAATACTGCAACTTCAACAAAAAAAAAGTTGTGTTAATTGTCTTCTTCGTATTAAAGAGTGCAACATAGGCTGACTACTTCATTAATGGATTTTTCCTCCAATACAGACTATAAATGCATGGAAATTTCCAGGAGGTCTGTCTAATCCAGGAGAAGACATTGGTAAGTTCTAGAACAGGTCAGGCGTCAACAGAATTATAAAGACATGAATACCACTGAAATACAGCGTGACCAACGTCGCTCCTGTGATGGATTGTTCTCTTGAATTAATGGTGAATAGATGGAGTGACACAATCCTGCGACCCTAATGGGAACAGGGTAGCATTATGTTCAGGGCAAAGAAGTTTTGTGTTTGTAACATTTACTCTTTTCCACACTTGGAGTGCTTGAGGCCAGCTAGGTTTTTGTAGGCTGGTCAGATGTGCTGCAGTATGAGCCAGAAGTGCAGAAGCTTAAGGTAATCCATGTACAGCCCAAATAAAACTGAAACAGGGAGCTCTCAGCTCACACTGGAATCCAGGGCAGTGACCTCAGGGATGGACTGAGCAAAAATTTCCAACTCTCCCTTTTTATGTGCAAAACAGAAATAAATGCACTTGCTTCCTTCCACCCCCTTCACTTAAATAGTTTGGGCTAAGAGCTCCTCAGCACAGGGCCAGGGTAAAGTGCAGGGCCTTATCTTGTGGGCACCTACTCCCAACAGAGACACGAGGCACTCCTGCGGTAGGAAACAATGCTGGTTTGAGGAAACTTCTCATTTCTCACCAACACAGCACAGCTGATGAGCACTGCTGAGTTTATCTTCACAGGTGAATGAACAAGGGTGTCTATGAAGAGAGAAAAAAATCTTTTTTCTCCTTGTATCTCAGCCCTTAAAATCATGATCCATAAGCTGGTTAATTCTTAAGCTGGGTGTTGAGCCCTCACGGTTCCATACCTTAGAAATACCTACTGTTTTAGCAGTCTCCCTACAGCAACGTGTGGTAGGGTTGTATTCCAGTTATTATTTCAATACATGGAGAAAGTTGCTGGTTGTCAGGATATAGCTGAGTTTAGTTTTCATAACTCATGAGTCACGTTTTAAGTCTTTCTGTCAAACCTGGTGATGGAAATCAAGAATATTTGCTGGACAGTGCAATGTAACATGGTGAAATGGATCCACGTTTTCAAAAGAAAGCCAAATGCCATGGCTGTTGTCTAGCCAGGCTCCTTCTCACTTCTAGCACCAGCGGCAGCAGGATTTTTGTACTCAAGGGAACAAAAAATAGCCAGCACTGGAATTCCAGTGGGATTCCCTAGAGGGATACTGCCACTGAGTAAGACAGCAGCCATCCCTCACTAACGGGTGAGATTATGGCTGGAGCCTGGACTGAAAACCACCCAGGAGAAAAGTCTCTGACAGCTTCCCTCCGGCCACTTCTAAACTACAGAATAATAGAAGTTACGAGTCTCTGCATCACATCTTATATTACAAGATGATACAAATTAGTGAAGCATAAAATATAATAGAGCCTAATTTTCCTTCTTCACTCTTGCATTAAACCTTAATAACTCAAGTCACTCAAGGGACTAAATTTTAAATTACAATTAAAAATTGCAACTACAATGCTTAAAATCCTTTGGTTACATGAAGTGACATGCATGACTGCCTACTTAAATGAGTGCCAACTGACTCATGCAAGTGACAGCAATAGTTTCATAATGCAGATTAAGCAAAGTGCACACGTTTTTTTATCTGAATATTTCTGAAAATCCAGCCCTAGTGTTTCTTCTAGTTTAACTGTCATTAGGTATTTATATATACACACACATTTAAATAAAAGGGAAATGGAAAATGGCACTTCATCTAAAAGCAAAGCTCAAAACTTAAATGAAATCCCTTCTTACTGCAATTTTCTTAACCACAGGCTGCTTCAGCATTCCTCACGATCTCAGTTCACTTCTGTGTAACACAGCCCCTTGCCCACTAACAAAACCACCTGCCACAGGGAGTTACTATTTCCAATATCTGAAACTACCCCTGAAACTACCCCTGAAATGTCTGGTTTGTTCTCCTCCAACATGCCAAGATGCAAGCTTCCATAGGATGGTAAATCTCTAGGAGTCTTTTAAAAAGCTTTTGCTTTTGGAAGCAAGCCAGCACACATTTCGTACTGAAAGTGAACTAACAGGAGCAGGTAACATTGCACAACAGTTCTGTACATTGACCAGGCACAACCAGAATGTTACATTAACTAGGGAAAAGCCAGTATTTAACCTACCAGTAGTTACCCCAGGCAATCAGGATTTGACTTGACTAGGACGAAACTGCAGACTTTGGGGAAATCAGTGGAATATTATAAAAACTTCTTTGGGGCTCTTCAATTTGTTATTGAAAAGAAGAATCTCTCTGGAGTAGTTCTGGATTGATAGGTGGTTCTCTGGCTGTAACTGCAGCACACAGACCCTGTAGATCCTTAAAGTTCCTGCTGCATTTGTGGTGAGGAGTGTTAGCACTGACCTCACACTGGCTGGGGCACACAGAATGCACACATGCAGCACAGATGCAGCGTGTTTCCTGCAGGAACAGGCTCTGTGCTGCACTGGTGCTGTGGCATATTTGAAATGTCATCAGACCCCTAAGGTACATCTTGAAAGGGACCTGCGCCAACTTCTACTTTCTGGAAACAGTTTTAGCCATTTTGTAACCCCGTGGGGTGAAGTGCAGTGAAACTGATCTGATCAAGGGGTCTGACATCAGTACAGGTGCAGCTGCACAGGGTCTGAACCTGAGCGGGCAGGGGCAAGGAGAGGGATGGGGATTCCCAAGGACTGCAGGGACAGTGCAGTGCTGTCTTGGATTAAGGGATCAGCAGAGCCAGCAGCCATCAGTGTTCATTACAAACCACACCCTGTACAGCATTACACCAAAGTTACTCTGTAGCATATACACAGGAAAGGCACACAGCAATTACTTTTGTTTGGGGACCAACAAATAGCTTATCCTTGTGTTGGAAAAACAGACTTACATTCTGAAAACCTTACGAAGCAGAACAGAGAACACATTGGGTAAGAGGCTTTCCACCTTTCCAAAAGGCTTAAGGAGTGCTACGTTACTCTCAGATGTACTGTAAGGATTGCTCTTTCCACCCAGGAGACACAGCAGTTCGAGAGGTTTTTGAAGAGACTGGCATCAAGTCAGAGTTCAAGTCCATCCTGAGCATCAGGCAGCAACACGAGCACCCTGGAGCCTTTGGGAAGTCAGACATGTACATCATCTGCCGCATGGAACCCTCCTCCTTCCACATCAGCTTCTGCCAGCACGAGTGCCTGCGCTGCGAGTGGATGGACCTGGAGGAGCTGGCCAGGACACAGAACACCACACCCATCACCAGCAACGTGGCCAAGCTCCTACTGTACGGGTACCGGGAAGGGTTTGATAGGATTGACATAACCATGAGGGAGTTCCCAGCTGTCTACACAGGCCTGTTCTACAAACTCTATCACAGGGAGCTGCCCGAGTCCTACAGAAACATGACACGATAGCGATGCATTTCACATTTCCTTATAGTAATAATTTAGAATTATTATTGCAGTTTTGCATATTAAAGTTATCCATGGACTTCTTTTTAGGTAATTATTAGAATGTAATTATTCTCTAATAAGCTAAGATATAAATTATTTTTAAAGGTAATTATTGCTATGATTGTGCATCAGGTTTTTTCTCCTCTACTCTGTAAAGCAAGCATAAGGTAAATAAAATACATAGGTACCTAGCAGAAAACAGAAGCGTTACTGATCCTGAAAATCTATTCTGCAAGTCATTTTACCTCCATACACACTGGCACAATAGGTTTAAAGGGTAATATAAAGACAGTATGAAACATTCATGGTTTAATCTGGTATCTGCAAAAGTAGTTACAATATCAGCAAATATTTCTTCTATTTGACTGCTTCGGAGAGGAGTAGGAAAGGCGACGTCTTTAGTGCTGCGTGGCATTGGTGCTCAGAATCTGCCATGGAAGTCAGCTCTTAGCAGACATGGGAAGGAAAAGGATAGCTTTCTGTCCAGGTCCAGTTTTTGGTCCAGGTTTGTACTGTCCAGTTCTTTTCAGTGCCACGTACCAATCCGAGTATTTCCGTGACCGGTAAGTGTTATAGTTATTGGATTCCAAACGCTCAAAAAAGAAACATTCTTCTGTTGCGTATTTCTAAAACAGAAAAGAGAAAGTATTACTGGTGTAGCAACACAAATCAATTATTCACATTCAGGGGATTAACTGAGCAAGGGTATGAGCAGTACCTTTGGTTTTAAGAGCTAGAGATTAACTGTTTCATGACTGAAGAAGTAAACTTACTGTGAAAATATTGTTAAAAAATCCTACAAGAGGAGGTTTTACCTGTGGTTCATTTATTGTCTCTAAATACAGGTCAAACAGCTTGTAATTTGCTTTTACTGTGTAATTCTTTGTTTTGATCAGAAAATGCATAAAGAAGCCTTTAAGAACAAACACTTTAAGCAGAGTTTAGACAGTTCAGTACAATTGCCCAAGCTGGAAATTCAAGCAGAGGCACCATCAAAAAAGGGTGGAAAAAGAAAAGTCCGTATTTCTCCCCAAAGCATACGTGACACCAGTGCTTTCCTACAGTACTTTGTCAATGTAAACATTTTGACATAAACCCCATCATTTAAGTGGCAAATGGCTGATCAGGCTTCATGAACTATGTATTCCTTAACGTCTACCAGAGGCGACATTTCAAGAGCTGCACTGCACTGTCAATCTCAGCACCTGGAAAAACCCTGCGTATCTGTGTTTTTCTTTCACATACACTTCAGTCCAGGCTGTATCCAGACTGCTGATCTGGCAGCAGAAGCTTTCACAGCACTTCATGAAACACCTGAATTCTGATCAAACTAAATGCAGGTTATTCTCACAAACATTCTTGGATACAATTCTAATCCATAACATCAAAAGGCAAGAATTTCACTTCAAGTCAAGTCCTGGAAGTCTGGCAAAACCACCTAAGCACAGCAGACAGAATCATATCATATCATATCACAGCAGAACAGGTCATATCTTTATAATAAACTATTTCTTAAAAAATACAAAATTCTTCCTTTCATAGGAAGTTTGGGAAATTTCTTCATTAAATGAAATAATCACATTTCATTCCATAAAGTGAAAGTATTTCATTCTTATAATTAAGCTGGAAAGTCAAAATAAGCCACATCAGATGGGAAATGTTTCACTTCTTCCATCAAAAGTCTGATGAAACAGATGCATTTCTGCACAAATATTTTCAGCTAAAAGAGCATTTTCCAAGGGGAGGTTTTGACTATCTGCATTCACAACCAGCCATTTCCTCCAGTGGTAGAGATCTCCTCTCCCCCACAGCTGAGTCTGTTGGTAAAGAGCATGAAAATGCTCAATAAAAGCTGCATCATCCAGATTTCCAGACAAGAACATGACCCACTTGCAACCCCACGCAGATCACCAGGGTGAGCAGTGATCCACGGGCTGTACCATAAATCATCCTGCAAAGGCCAGCTCAGAACAAACCCTGCAGCGGGTCTCAACAAGTAATTACAAAAACATCCAACAAGACAAAAAACAGGCCTGAATAATAATTTGCAAACATATTTCCAAAGATGTTGATTTATTTGTAAAACAAGGACACTGTGTAGATTGATACTGAATACTGCAAAGTAATTTAAAAACCCCAGACATTAAAAAGGACAGAATAGTACTCGAATAACTGATGGATTAGAGGACGAAATTATGTGTTTAGAAATTAAAGTTCCGTAATACTTTAAAAGAAATTTCAGCAGTGTTCCCCCATGTGCAAATTCACCACAGACATTTCCAGCGTACGCTCTTTGCGAGCTCTCGTGAAACACAGCCCTGCTGTAACTGAACAAGAGACGCTGGCAATTAGAAACAGTTTCTTGAATGTGTTCAGAAAATGGTAAAGGCACAGCCAGCCACAGACTGTTGGAAGTCACAGTGCAGGAATCCTCACGGAAAAACATTGCCAGGGCTACAGAAAACAGCCATGAAATTGCAGCAGCGTCTGTTAGGCTGGTTGGAGAAAAAAAAGTCTTAGTAGAGTTTTCACCTATGAATAACAACAATGCTGTGTGCAGCAAACACAATTCAAGTAATACCCGTTTCCAGAAACAACACAAAAGGGAAAAAGAGTTTTACAAGCTCAAGTGAGAAGCACAAAGTGACCCAACTTTACATATTCTGAGACAGTAATTTCAAGTGACTGGACAATGAGCATTTCACCTTACAGGAACTACAGCTAAAACTGCTGCAAGCAAAGTGTGCTCTACAACCAAACCCACCGTGCAGCAGCAGGTCAGAAATCCCAAGTATAAACACGCCCCTGTGTTTTTGTTTATCATTTTACGAATGGTGCTAAACACCCTATTTTGACCATTAGCCGTCGCTCGGGGTACAGAGCACAATTAGAATGGGAAGCCGAATGCCACCGCACCAGCACCACAGGAAATTCCCAATTATCCTTAACTCAAGAATAGCACAGTGGACAACTCCTCACATTTTCTTCAACTGAGCTGTCACACAATATCCGAGTAACTTGAAGCAGGTTCTTTAACTGCATTCCCAAGCCCACACAAAACTCCCTGGAGCCAGAGCCGAGAAGCACCCTGGGAAGCCCTGCTCCTGTAAAACTACTTTCAGTCTCATTTCATGGCAGCAGAGGAGGGGATCTGAAGCAGTGTCTGCAGCCCCTGGCACAGGTCTTACATTAGCTGCAGTTCAGCCAGGGTTAGGAATGCACATTGTTAACCTCAGCCACGGAGGGGACTGGCACTGAGGCTGAATGGGGCTGTGTGAATACGCAAAGCACCGGGGATTACTGCAAACCGAAATTCTGGCAGGGTGGATGCCCGGCAGTGGTGCTTCACCAGGCACTGAAGGATATAAATGTGGATGAGGGATTTACAGCGTCTACATCTCATAAGCAAAATGAATGTAACTGCAGCTCTTAAAGCAAAATTTATCATCTGGCTCTGAGAGACATTAACTTTCAGAGTCTGCTGCACACACTGGCTTTAAAACACAGTTAAAAATTCAGCTGATACCAATAAAACACACAAGAGTTTAAACTAAAACTAGTCTCACTGGGAAGCAGTTTAATTTACTCACATTTATATAACTTTTAAAATTTTATCATCACATTTTCAAAAATATTTTTCTTGCCAGTTTTCTAGTTAGGAGGTAGAAGTACCCAAAAAAAACTTTGATTCTCTGCAAAGAGGAAAATGAGAAAACAATTTCTACAGATTAGTATCATTAAAGTAATTTTTTCAAAGAAATTGACTTTACTTTCAACTTCAAAGAGGTCTTTTAAAATCACTTTATGTGAAAGTAAGTGAAAGAGGAAAAATTACTCTGGAGGGAAAGAAGGCAGACACTTTCCTTCATTTGTTTTTATAATTTCCTGGTCACTGATTTTTCGTCTCTCGGACAAGCCATTCCTGTTAAATTTTGCAGCTCCTAGGTAGGGCAGAAATACCAAACTTCTCCTAGCTCCTATTTTAAGTAATGGACAGAAGCTGTGCAGCCCTCATTTCTCCTGATGAATCCACACTGAGCAGCTGAGTAACTCCTGCAGGAAGAGAGGCTTCTCCACACAGAGCAAGGGCAGGACACAGCAACCACACAGAGACATAAGGAAAGAGCTGCTTACCAAGGCCAGCAGTCTGCCATCCTCCTTCATGGCCAGGAAGCGATTGGCACTGACACCTTTGATGGACACCACTCCTCGTTCCTCCGCCTGGAGCTGCAGCTTGACTGTGAACAAAAACAAAAACAAAAAAAGACAAAAGGTTTCATAGCCGTCGAGGGATTGCAGCACTTGATGGTCACTGCTTCAAACTCTGCACCACAGAAAGCTTCAGCTTGCAATGAAAATAGTAAATTTTCAACTTTCGGCTTTCTGATCCCATTTTTACAAAGAAAGTAGCTACTGTCATATTTGCAATGGCAAGATTGAGTTATTCCATCTTCATTTCACATAAAGGCAGCTTAAAACCCATGAAATTCTTTGAAAGACTACTTAGGGCACAATCAACCGCTCCCAGAAAATGGAAATTTTTCACGGCAGTTTTTCCAGAGGTATCTCCTAGTGTTTACAGAACAGCATCGGACACTGAGCGCACACAGCTCTGTACAGACTGTCAGCGACTCTGGGCTACAGCTGAGGCTGTTCAGGTCCGTATCACTCCCTAAGGGTTCTGGCAGTTCCCAACAGAAAAATATCCATTGGTTACCTCATCTATCCAACAAATAGCTGGAATAAACAAACAGGACTGCGGCGGTAGGTGAAGGCAGCAAAGGCACAAGAAACAGTGTTACACAAACAGGAACATGTTTTGCATCAATTAAAGGAAATTAAAGATTCTACAGAAATGAAAACCTGTAAGGTCCCGTCACGCAGCTTTTTGCTACCACCTGTGGATTGTTAACACAAAGCCTTAACTGATTTCTGTAGCCACAAATCAAACCCAGTAGTTTGGATGAACGCGTGAAAGCTTCCCCTTTTGCCTGCCCTTGCCTGTTGTATACATCATCTCAGGCAAGGGCTTCCTTCACCCACCTGCTTTGGAGCAGCAGGTACTTCATTCTGTTTGGAGATGCAGTTTTAAATAGCTTGAGCTTTTCAGCCACCAGAATAAATGCCTGAAGTGACTGTAAATTTTGAAGAAGGAGCATCTCTCAAGATTCAGAGATAGGTTGTTGCTTATTTGGCTTTTTGTTGAAGGGAAAAAAAGACAGCACTGAAGAAACCAACCGAAACTCCAACACCAGGAATACAGGGAACATGAAACTATTGGGAAAATTTCTGCAAAGCCTTTTTCAGGGTAAAAGTAAAATGTCAAGCACAATTTCATCTCAGAATCAAGTATCCAAAATACAGCCCTCCCAAGTTATGAGGCCAAAATCAGACTTGTGAACAGCTCCAAACACTTCAGTGTAACTCCTTAGCCTCTGGAGAAGCAAGAATGTGGAAAAGTGCTCTGGGCAGGGACTGTGGGAAATGGACTTTTGAGATGTGCCCAAGCAAACAGCTTTCACCACACACTTAACAAGAAACAGCTGTGGAAGAGCTGAAAATTAATATTAATTACTGCAGTACCGACTTATTATGCTTCGTGATTTTCTCTGGACAAAAACGCACACGAAATCCTACAGCATCACACCAGGCCAGAAGTTCAAATTCTGTAAAAATAAGCTTCTGGTAAAGGTTTGTAAGTCCTGTAAAATTTGTATAGTTTGGAGAAGCTTGTGAAAAGAAAATAAAGCCCCAAGGTATTCCTACAGAGTTTGAAAAGAGCTGCAGTACTGAAAGCTCCAAAATGAAAATCAGCTTCACTGGATTTTCCTCTCCAACTCCAAAAACACGTGAACAAACAGAGCCAGAACAGTACTGTGAGTTTTTCAGGTTTCAGCATTATTTTACAGCTTTATTAATGCAGTGAGTATTTGCCACAGGGTCACACTGAGCTGGAGATGCCAAGACACCGCACAGCCTTACTAATCAAACACTTTTTGACAACATGATTGTCACCAGAAGCGACAACTCTAGGTTTAGCTCACTGCAACTAAATTGGTTGTAAGAGAAATGTATCACTTGACACCGATGATCCGCATCTGACTCTGTTCATTTCACATCTACTCCCAATTCTTGTTTTCAGCATAAATGAACCTCAAAACCCCATCCATGAAGGTGAAATAGTAAGACATTTGTAGCCCAAAAAAAGTAGCAGATTGTTGTGAAAGAGCTCATTAGCCAAGGGCTGAAAAGCCCCATTTCCCCAGATACTCTGGCAGTCCTTGGAGGGCCCCTCCAGCACAGCAGTGAGTTATTTCCCTGTTCCCATTCATGCCCTGCAATCCACAAGGAACCCAAGCACAAGGCTCTGCTCATGCCTGCTGGTTTTGTGACAACACAGAGCTCACCCACTGAGAAAACATCCGCAGGACTGGGGCTAAGTCATCACCAAGTTATTAAATAAAACAATACAACCAACTCAAAGGACTCAGGAAATTTACAGCTCCTATTAAAGACTTTCTTTTCTATCATAGTAAGCTTAACAGAATCACTCTGCCGAGTAAGAAGGAACACATTGCAGGACGTACAAATGATCTTTCACACCAGCGGAGAAACTCTGAGTGATGCAGCTTGAGTTAACCCACAGTGCCTTCCAGTTGTATAAAAACGGATAGAGAGGCAACAGTTTTTCCCAGCAACACACAGAGGTTCTCTTAGAGATTTGTATTCACTGATGTTCTGGCTGAACAACGCCATGAACTACACAGCCCAACCTGAATTTCCACTGAAACCAGTGCAATCTATGGCACTAAAGGAAGCTGGATCACACTGCAATAGGCACTGAAATGCTCTTTCACAGGATGTGTGGCCAGGACAGATGTACAAGCTGCAGGTTAAACTAAACAGTGTATTTAAGAGACATACAAATGGGCATTTATATTTCACAACTCGGAGAGACTTTTCTAAGAATATGGAAGTTGAAAAGTGGTATTTAATAGCATTGTGGTTGGCAATGTTTCAGATTTCTGTTAAAAATGGATCTTCCTTGCTTTTCTTAGAGACCTCAAAAAAAAAAATTATTTCCAAGGCAGTTTTGCACAGTCCGGTGGAGAAAATAATTCAAAGGACAAGTAGCTAGACAGGAAAGCTGTCAGCAAATGCAGGGAACAGAGAAAATGTACATTTTCCAGAAGTACTTTTATTGTCCTGAGCACTAGAACTGGAAAATCACATATACAATGCAAACTCTCAGGTCCTTTTACAATTCCAATAAACCAAAGCTTTAGAGTGGCCCAGACCCAGTAACTGCACAGCTTAAAGAGTCCCAAATGGTTTCATTGCTCTGCATCACAAAGGGTTTGGCCAAAAATCTCCTTCCAAATCGGTTCATTTCAAAGATCTTGGGAAAATCTACCAACTAATACTCCAGGAAAACAGAGCTGCACATTCTGGAAGTTGCTCACTGCTGAGCTGGTCCTACCTTTTGACTCCCAGTGGGAATCTGCTGGCAAGCCCTTCGCCCAGGGCAATCCCTGTGAGCAAAACCACGTGCTGGTATTTCACTCACAGCAGCTGCACTGGCTGAGATATTCTGGGGCAGGAGAATGCCACAGGATCAGTAAGGAAAAGGGAAAATAAAGGTCACAGGGAGGAGAGATAGGGACAGACACACATTAGGAATGAAATAAAAGGCAAACAAAAAGAGCAAAGAGTAGTGAAGATGGGGCAGGGTAAGGGCAGCACAGGAGGGTGCTGCACTGGGGCATGAGGCACTCACACATCTGAAGGAGGTGGAATTTGAGAATGTATTAGCCAAAGGGATTAATAAACCCTCCCATTTTCCTACTCCTCCACAAGGAAATGGGAACTCTAACCACTATATCAGAGAAACCTTGAAGTAAAAACGAACTATGAGCTTCTGGCTTTGCATACATTTACACAGCAAATAAAGGTTTAATTAAAGTCTCAGCTGTATTTCTGCTATAACCCACCTAGCAAAGACCAGACACACAGACTTCAGTGCAGACTACAGCTACCAGCCCCAGTGTCAAGATCTCACAGAACTCAGGTCAGAAGGACTCTCTCTAGTCCAGCCTCCTGCTCAAGAGCCTCCATCACTTCACCGTGAGAATCCTGCTTGCCACACTGCAGCTAAGGGAGTAGCCCATGGCCCGGGAAGAGAGGCCAAATTGGATACTATTTCAACCCCTGTTTTCACAACATACAGCTGCTTTATTGGAACTAAAAAGGTCACAAGCAAAACACCTCTCACTCAGTTTACGAGAAGGGAGAGTTCCTGTACCCCCAAAAATCCCAGGCTGCACGTCTCTGGATCAATGACTAGTGTTACTGCAGTCTGCTGTGGAAAAGCTCAGCCCCAGCCAAAGGCTCAGGGCCCATCTCCAACATATTTGCAGAGGCCCTGCAAGGAAAATCCTTCCATGAGGCCCCCGAGTGACACCGCGGTGAAGCTGCTGCGCCAGCTCCCATCACCCGTCCTCCCGCACCTCTGTGCCCACAGGAAAGCACAAAGCAGCTATTCTGCACTCTCACTGCAGAGGTGGGTCAGCTCCAGAGGGAACAAGCATCCAAAATGCAAGGAAGTTCACACAAAAAGAGGGGAGCAGGAAGACTCTCAACAACATTTTGCTGAATGCAACACCCTACGGCGAATTCCCGCTCCACCATTCTCTGTGGCTGAAGTTGGCCATTCCTTCATGCTTGGGGGCAATGTCTATTCCCAGCCAGGTGTCCAAGCCAAACACAAGGAGTCGGACGTGCTTGCTCCACACCTAACAGGACAAACCCTCCCAAACCCAGCGCTGGCTCAAAGCTACACATGCATTTACAAACACACAGAAATTAACACCCCCCTTCTGGCATTTCCTGCCTGCTGGATCAGATTCAAAGACCAGACTGGTGATGCCTCCTGCAACTTATCTCTAGGAATTACAAATGTATTTGTGTCCCTCTGTCCCACATCGGTCTCTGACAGTTTCTGGTATCTCTTTCTCAGAGCAATTTAACATGTTCTGCTATTCGATAAGCGCTGAGATACAAGGCATCCCCAAGTCTTCAGACCATGAACAAGAGAATAACTTGCTCACTTTTGTACGCCCATGGTAGAAGTGAGCCACTGCCAGAGTCACTGATGCACACACTGCCTAAAACCTGGAACACATGTGAGGGGAGAGAAAAGAATCAGATGGAGAAGAGCCAGCAAACCTTAGCAGGAGAGGTGGGCTGCTAATAAACCAAACCATCAGAATTGCAACAAAAACAATCAAGCCAATGGAGTGTCACAGCGAGAAACAGTGAGTCACGCTCCCATACAAAGGCACATTTCTTTGCTTTTGCATGACAACATTCTAAGTGTATCTTTTTCCTTTTTGCCAGCCAGAGGCATAAAACCACTCGCAGACAGACCCAAGGTCTCCAAAATGTAAACATCTACAACAAAAATACACACTCCTGAAACACAAACACTTTGCGAAGTTCCGGTTACACTTAAGAGTAAACCAAGGCTTGAAGCAGAACAGTAACTTGTGTAACTGTTTAAGCATCGACCCGCTAACCTAAGCAACCACATTAACATAGACATTCCCAGATTTTAAACATTTTCACCTTTTTAAGTAGTACAGATACTGAATACAATGGAAACTATTTCCCTATTCGGGTTTTCCAACTATTCTAATTTATACCTTGACCTCAATTCCTACAAATATCCAGCTCTACCTAACATGCACCTGTGGCCCTGGGAATCCTCCCCATGAAACCCTGATTACCAAACACACAGCAGTCTCTGGTGCTCCCTATGAATTCCATATAAAGGACAGTAAAGTCATCCTGCACAACCATGATTTCAGAATAGTGTGACATCCAGCACTTCTGGCTCCAGTGTAACCCTGTGCTCCTTGCCTGTGTGCCCACGTGTAAAACACACACAGCCACACTTCTCCACTTCTCACAGCTTGCATAATCTGGTTGATCAAACCTAATCGAGCCCTTTAAAAGTAAAAATGTCAGGCAAAAGCAAATCCAGAGTTTGTGGATTCTGCTTACAAAGCACAGCTTGGGCATTTTGTGCTGCTGAGTAAAGAGCAATTGCTTCGCGTTACAAAAGGATTTCGTACGCCAGAAACTCCAAGTGACCATCATGTAAAACCCTTCTAAATGCCTTCTGCCACACTGCTTGCTGACTCCTTGGCATTGCAGATGAGCTGATGCATCTTTGGAAGTCAAAAAAGGCAAAAGCAAACAGAAAAAATTCCTAACTTTACCAGAGAATAACTTAATTTGTTACTGGGTACAGGTAATAAAGCTTAGTCTTCAAATTGCCAATATTTTCACCCCAAATTCTTGACTTAGAAAGATGTTCTAGGGTTTCCTTACCAAAATAATAATGCAAGCCTGTTCACACATAGCTTTTTAGGACTTCTCCCAAAGGGCTTTTCTTAGCAAGGATAAGGTAACCTCCGTGTTGCTTCCATCTGCTTTCACTTCGTTTAGTATTCACTGAAGCAAATCACAAAATAACCACTTTTGGGTGTTCAACTTCAGAACAAAGCTGGTGCAACTGTTCAGCCAACACAGCCATGCCAGAAGACACGTACGGAACCTGCAGAAATTCAGCTTTATGTTTACTGTGCATTCACTCATCTCCTTTAACTATGACCTGTTTTTCACTTGCAGCAAAACAAACACGTAAAACCAGGAATGACCCAAGGCAAACACAGAACAGCAT
Source organism: Eopsaltria australis (assembly GCA_034509425.1). Taxonomy (NCBI): domain Eukaryota; kingdom Metazoa; phylum Chordata; class Aves; order Passeriformes; family Petroicidae; genus Eopsaltria; species Eopsaltria australis. The sequence goes on along the minus strand of JAVTVJ010000247.1, from coordinate 3,320,476 downwards.
TTCAGAAGACAGCAAAGGTAAAATGTGTAATTTTTAGAAGCTATTTTGTGGTGTTTCTCCTCCATGTACAACTCACACAACTACTCAGTAGTACACAGAATTTCAGGGCTGTGACTGATGTCAGAGCAGTCACACAGGAGATGAAAGGAAAAGGCTGCCAGAGCAGTGGTGAGACACTGCCGACCCATAGGCTCAATAAGCCTCAGTGTCACAGCTGGAAAGGAAAAGCTGGATTTTAGGAATGCCAAGAAGAATCAGTAAATTGGATTTCAGAGAGTCTGGAGCACAGTGGTGAAAGAGGAACTCTGTCCAGCACCCAGGGTGCAGAGATGGGACAGCAGACAGAGGGAGGAAGGAGGAACAATCCCATACAGAGGAGCTCCTGTGAACTGAGCTACGTTTTAGAGCTCATTACTCTTAACCTGGCCAAAAGGTTGAGACAGTGACTATGCTGGGTTTCCACCTCCCCCACCTCCAGTACCAACGAATCTGATCATTGAGACTCTAATAAATATTTTTACAAAAAGTTAAAAAAAAAAATCAAAAAAATCAAAAGCCATACATGTGCACACACAGTATAGCACTGGTGCCTGTCCATCTCCATTATTGCAAGAACAGTGCAAATGCCACATTAAGCCCGAGTCTTACTTCATCCTCCTATTTCATCCCCTTCCATGAAGCTGTGTAACCACCCTGTGCTGACCTTTAAATAAAGCATCCACAGGGAGGAGAGCAGCAAGAGCTGCAGTGAAGGACAAGAGCTGACAACCACTGCTGACCCAACACAGCAATGAATCTCAGTCTTCACAAAAAGGCTCTGATTTGCTTTTGAATGCAGCCCTGCTTGAGTAAAGAGTTTTCTTTGTAGGAAACTGAATTCCTTAACCGAAAATAAAACACACAGTGCATATTTGGATAACACTCCTCACTTTTATTCTGAATACATTTGAACCATACTAAGAAGGAACATGAGCACTTTCCTGACAACAAAAGAGAGACCGTGGAATCTGCAACTTGGAAGAACCTACTTGGCTCCTTGCTGCTTCAGCCTTACTATTGGCTAGTGCCCATATCCTGGTTTAGATCTATGTGATGGTTTCAATTTCCACAACGCTCCAGGCAACCCTGCACGAGGGTGTTCCTGCAGTACAGCAGCTACAAGCACTGGCCATCACAACTGTCTCACCTTAACCACATCAAAGCAGCAGCCAGGCACTCCACTCCTAATAAAATATCACACAGACAATACTGATCCATGGGACTAGAGCCTGATCACTGGAAAACCCCTTAGCACCATTGATACTTGCTCTAGCACAGTTAAGTGCTCTGGAAGAGCAGTAAAGCAAGCAGAAGGTTGGGGCTGAAATAAATAACACCTGGCAACATAAGGCAGTTCTGTGCACCTCTTCAGCTTTGAGGAATTCCTGCATTTCTAAGGACACAAGCATTGTAAGGTTTTTCCCTCAACTTTCCTGAATGAACTATGTTACTGTCAGTGAAACATCCATAGTGAGTCTGTAAACATCTGAAAAACCACAAAATGAATCCTTCCTATTTACATACTCCTAGGCATGGCCAGGAGCACATTCAGCTGTTCATCCCAACTGCTCCAGTACAGGTAGAGAAACCCAAGGAACTGAATCCACGTACTATTTCCCAGGAACTGCTCAGCCTAACAAGTCTGTGCAGCAGGATTCCCTAGGTGACAGCCCCTACATGGCCCTTGGTGGCTGTTTCTTCACACCAACAAGTGCTCCTGGTTTTGTGTCCACCTCTGTTCCCACAGTTACCAACCGGCCCCATGGAGTAACTGCACACAACCACTCCACTGGTGTGATTCCCTCCACCCAGGAATGTTGGTCTCTCCGTTAGTCTTCCCAGAGTTGTGGGAGTGCATTCTCTGTAATACAGTCCCAAAATTACTATTCTAACCTGAAATGTAGCAACTTCATGGACTCTGTGCATACTCTTCAAGCCATCCCTCTGGGAAGACACTGTATTCTGTCCTGCATTTTCACAGATGCAATGGTTCAGGACGGGCAGTGACAATCAGCTGCCACTGGAAAGGGGCACTCCATGTCCCTCCATTCCACACTCTCAGCCTCGCACTCCTACCACCTCCCTCACAGCAGCTCTGGCACTTTTCTTGGTGTCTCAGTGATGGATATGTGGAGAAAAATTGAAGACTTGAAGATTTGTTCCCCAGCACCCAGAAACACCAAGAAAAGATACCAAAAAAGGTACCAAAGTCCCCTCTGGGGACTGACAGACCTTCCCCCCCAAGCGCAGATCGAGATGCCGTGGTAACTGCACACTCAAGTTTGTTGAGGACACCCTTTAACACCAAAAATAACCCCAAAGCTACACCCCTACAGAATGGCACAGAGCATCTGGGGATATGGGCTAAGTTTGCATCAGCCTCCTGGGCCAGCCTGAGAGCAGAAAGGAAAGAACCAAGAACCAGACTACAAATCTTTTCAAGCTGTATCACAGCTGACATCTCTCCTTGCTCTTACAAAACACCACCACAGAGGATTCCACAGCCACAGTTACCAGGATCTTGTGACTTGCACATTCCAGGAATCCTAATGACTGTAGTTTTATGAGATCTGCTGAAATCCTGTTAGAAGGCAACAGACAAGCCAGCGATCTCTGCAGCATAAGAGCAGAACTTCACACACTGCCGCTGCACATGGCCGTGGAGTCTGAGCCCTACTTTGCCCTTTCCCAGTACCCTCAGTGTCCTTCTCCTTTGAAACACTCGGGCAATGTGGTGTCAAGCCCCAAAGTCCAAGATGAGCGACAGCCTCACCCAGGGTCACTCCAGCAGCAGTGCACAGTGACAGCTCCTGCAGGACGACCTCCACCCACCTCTGTAGACATCACCTCATTTGTATTCTCAGCCGATCCTATCGGGCTCCAGTCAAAATCTGGCCCTACCCTGAACAAACAAAAAACTACGTAAGATAACAACCCTAAAATGCCCCCAGCACTCCAGAGAGTCGCCCTTTTAATGTTTTTATTGACAAGTCTGGAGGCAGCAGAAGAGGCAGACAGGAAAAACCGTTGACCCGCATATTGTGACCAAACACTACTGAAAACGATGAAGGGTAAGAGGACTCCTTTATTTTGAAATGCACAGTCTTAATTGGGTACTAACAAAAGCAAAGGCTATTAATTCTCCATGAGGATTGAAACACTATCTCATTACCAACTTTAAGACTTCAAAAATCATACCATGAACGTTTCAAATATTGCTCAGTATAGAAATTCAATTTATAGATGTCATACCTTTATGTATGTTCTTCAGCAAAAGGAACTTGAGCATTCTCTGGGCTGCATTGAGTCTGGTTTGGCGTTATTAGATAACCGCACTAAACACACTGTCACCAACAGTCAAGAGCACTATTAATTCCAGGGTTATGAACCAGTTCAGCACAATTCATCATCTCTCAAGTATCCTCAAACAGATGGCCAGCGATCCCAGGGCAACGCTCCCTAGAGTGCTAAAAACCATAATGATCAAATAATTATTTATTAGAACTGCCTGCCTTATGTGCAATCCAGGGGAGCTGGGGAAAGCTTACACAGTGTCACTGAAAAGACTACAATTTAAAATTCAGGTGAAGTTACTAACATAATTTACTTCGTGTATAATGCTTTAAAATATGACCCCACTACAGATAAACTTTTTCTGAGAATCAGTTGCATGAATCTCAAGCATTTATGAACCAAATGAAAACCAACAGCAGCCACCTGATCTCACAACATGTTATCTGTATTTGTCTTTTCCAGCTCTGGGTGTGCAGTGGCTGACAAGAGTTGGGTTCTCATTTTCCTGTAAACCACACTACGTAAGTACCTAAAAGCGCTCCTGATTTCCCAACTGAGACAAGTTAAGGGCTAAATCCTGCCCTCTAGTGTAGCTGTGGGTGGTGGTGCCATTGGAACCTTCCCTACTTCCAAACTGGGCAGAAAACAGCTGGGAGGGACAGGACAGTTCACTGCCCACTGGAGACATCTCGTGTTGCCTTCATCCACCTTTAAAGTGTACCTGCCACTGGATCACACAGCTCTGGGGTGGGCAAGGCTCCCTAGGAACTGGAATAGAGGATTAGCAGACACAGTGACAGACAAGAGGGCATCCTCCTCTGTGCAGGAACACGACAGTGTTTCTATGACAAATGAAGCAAAGGAAGCACATTCCCAACTTTTTCACACAGATCTCTGCTACCTCATCCCCTAAAGGCAGCTACGTCCAGGAGGAATTTCTGTGTTATGCCACAAAGTATTTGGCAAAGCAATCAACGTCTGTGCAACAGATCAAAAGTAATGCAAAAAAGAGTCTGTCTCCAGAAGGACTTGGGTAGAAGCAATGTACTTGAACATTGAGGGGCAGGGTTTTTTTAAAAGAGTCACCTCTCACTTAATGCTAAGATCTGAAACAGATCCTGCCCTGTCAACGGCTCCAGCCACGTCTATGGGACACCAAAATGGGGATGGAGATATCACAAGTCCCAAATAACTTACGCGCTTATAAAAGCTAAACACCAGGTACTGAACCTTCACACTAAAACACTTCCTGACACTTGCTCAACTAGAGGATCACCATGACTTTTCTCCCATGGCATGACCAGTGAACAGATTTCCATTGTCTTCACTGAGCTGCTCTAAATGTTGGTCTATACTTCAGCAGAGTCTTTTCAAAACATTTAGAGCACAACCACTGAAATGCTGTGTAAGACACAAGTCAAAATCTTAATATTAACAACTGTTTATGAAAGGAACCTTCTTAAGAAATTTTCCTGGACCAGTATTACCCTCTTTTACATTTTCTTCAGATATTTATGGAAGGGGAGAGAGGTACAGAGCAGGAAGAAGGTTTTTCATACATCTGCATGATTGACTGAGCTCACACAGCTGAATCCTCTCCAAGTGAGAGGCTGGAGCCTTGTCACCTCATTAAAGAGTGGACAAGAATGGCTCGGGATTCTTTGGATACTGTCTTGGGTTATGCTCATCATGAAACAAAGCTGCTTAAGAAATTATGGAAATACATAAATGCCAACCATTCCTCATTTAGGGAAACTCTGAAGGGAACCAGCTGTGCTACTAGACATGTTCTAAATGTATGGATGAGTGCTCCCTTTCCATTCCCCAGGCTTTTCCCCCTCAACGGCACTGTAGCCTCTTTGAGAGAAACACCTCTGGAGAGTTTATAAACGCCTTTCCAAAAACACTGCGTTCTTTGTACATTTTCCAGGGCATAAATCAACAGTTGTTGATCAACAACAACAAAAAACCAGCCATGTTTTTTGTTTTTCTTTAAACAACAAAACTCTCAGAAAGCGCCTTCTGTTTCTTGTTTGTCTGAAAGTACCTCTTCAAGGGAAAACACTCGGGACAGAGTCCCCAGAGTGTGTCCAAAGGGGCACTTCAGTGGAGTCACTGCAGCACATGCGTCAGATGTGGCAATAATGGCCATGGAAGACGCCCTGTCCTGGGTTTCAGCCGTGTGAATCATATGATCCCAATCCTCCAGCACGCAGGACCTCAACTTCCATTCTTAATGTCATTAACAACACAATTACGAATAAATGGAGGTGAGTGGGGTGAGTGTAAAACTGCCATGATATAAAACAGGCAAGTATTTAGAATAGAGCCAGGAGGAGGGGAGCTAAAAGGGACATAGATCATGGACATTTGTTTATAGTATTAAAACTTTGTCTGAAACGTAAGAAGACAGTAACTTGCCTTCTAAAATAAGAACTTCCTTAAAAAGTAAGAAGGATGATGTGCTACTGAAATGTCATTTTGTATAATTAATTCTTAAGAATAGCAGCAACCACAAGCATCTCTACTAATTGTCCTTCAATTATTTCTAAACCAAACTTTGCAAAGCCGCTGTATTTCTTTCTCAAAACCACCTCATAAAACCTTTTACTTAGCTAAGAAAAATCACCCTGAATTACTCGAGGTGTATCTTTTAATTGCTAATTTATTTTTTAAAGTCCTCTCACGTTGTCCAAGATTTATTGCCCTCTGCCATGCCAGGAATACCACGAGATTTCACAGAGACTTCCACAGAGCAGCACTCACCGGGTCAGAGTTGAGCAGTCGTGTGGAATGACGTATTTACAGCAAGGATGCTAAGGATGTGAACCATGCAATGCCCCAGCAATGAGCCTCGCTGATGCTTCAAGCACTGATTATTCTCTGCTTCTCAGAACTAGGGCTCTTCCAGGGAAAAAAAAAAAGAAAGAAAGGAAAAGCAACAAGCCAAGAGCTGTCTGATAATGAGAAAATAAGAGAATTCGCTACTAGGAAAGCACGAGATGTCAGTTGAAAATTTTAGTACTGATAAGGCTCAACAGGAAGAGAAAACACACATTTGATGGACTCAAGGACGTAAAACTAGTAATACTTTTCCTGACAGAATAATAAGAAAAGGCAGGGAGGAAGAGATAATTAAGGGGGGAGCTCTGTGATGAAAAAGGCAGCAGTGATAAACATCACCTTCACTCAGGGCAACCTGGCCCAGCCAGGTGAGCACAGAACACACACCACTGCCTACACTTTCCAAAAGCAAAGACGGGAAATGAGGCAAGAACCCACCAGCCATGGCAGTGTCTTGGACCCAGCTTCAGCCTTGTCCATTCTCCACTCAACATCACCTCCCTTTGTAGGAGATTTCCAGCACATTTTCACAGCTACTTCTAGGGTGAGGTGACACATCTGAGGAACTAACAAGATTTATTTCCTTTAAGGATGCCTGTCCCAGGATTTCTTCAGAATTGTTGGGTAAAACTAATTGTTTTGCAAAAGGTGAATGTCCAAAGTAGAAAGCAGTATTAAGAACCTTTGGTCTGTCTCCTCACTTCCTTTTCCTCCTAGTCCCTGAGTTTAGCCCGGTCCCTGCATCCATCACTCAGAGCACAGGTGCAAAGCAGATGAAGAACCCCAGTAAGGCATTTCACCTGCTCCTCATGCCAAGTGCCTGCAGGCAGGCCCTGCACACACTGCACAGTAACAAATTCCCTCCAACCACGAATTGCACTGGGACAGCCTGACAGCTACGCAGCAACTCCCTGTACCTGCCCTGAAGGAAATGCCTCACAGGCGCATCAAAAACTCACCACTACATCCACAAAACCTCCATACTGAACACTTCCAAATGTTCTGAGCTCTGCAAAAGGCATTTTGTTTGTGGGACAAAAAGCAGCCTCTGTCGGGAACAGCAACCTGCCACACACTCCCTGCAAGCCTGTGATCATTCAATCTATGGGCTGTGTTCCCAGCCCAGGAGCCTTTCCCTCCCTTCAAAAGATCAGGTATTGGAGGGACAACCTCCTGCAGCTGCTGGAATCCATAGGTTTTATCTGTATCTAAACCATCGTTAATTCAGTTTAAAAAAAAACAAAACAACACAACATGTAACATTTTAAACCAAACGGGTGTTCTGACAGCAGTTTGTTAGAAAACTTGCTCCCTTGGCCAAACGTACACCTATGTTCCTAGGAGCACCTGTATGCCAAAGCTGCTGCTGCTCATGAGCACCTACCCGCAGTGGGGAAAAGAACAAATTTCTCTCTACCTTGATGCATCCAACACGTTCACCGCCGCCATGCAGAGCCGTCAAGTGCCATTACACCCCTTTAAGAGCCGCGCAAACAAACTCGAGACCCCCTCAAGCCCGTAAGCAAATCTGTGTGCACCTGACGAGCTCTGTACCCAGCAGGTTGAGCGCGGAGCCGCCAGCGAGGCTTTGCCCCGGGACGCCTCGCGGGTGCCGGTGCGGGACCACCCGCTGCGGGACGTGGGTATGAATTAACCCGGTATGAATTAACTCCGTCTGTGTACTCGCGGTTATTCGCATAGGAACATTCGGCACATTTACGGGCGCTTTCCAAGCACGGCTCGCTGCCGAAGCTTCGGCAGGGCGGGACGGCCGAGGCGCGGCCCCTTTCGCAGCCCCGCTGCCCGGGCGAGGAGCCGTCCGCCCGCCCCGGTGCCGCCCGCGGTGGTCCCGGGACACACTCACTGTGCGGGTCGCTCTTCTCACGGACGCCATCCACCTTCCCGTCGGGGTTGATGCGCAGGAAGAAGCCGCCGTTCTTGCAGTACAGGCGCTTGGGGTCCTTGAAGTGCCCCGGCGGGAAGGCGCCGCTGCCACCGTCGTCGGGCAGCGTGGTGATGCCCCCCGCCGCCGCCGCCGCCGCCGCCATGCGCCGGGCCCCGGCGGCACCGCGCCGCGCCGGGCCCCCGCCGCCCCCCGCCGCCAGCGCCGGGCGGCCTCGGCCCCTGCCCCGGCCGTCCAGCCTCGCCTCGTCCCGCAAGCCCCGAGCCCCACCGAGCTCCCGACACGTCCCGTCCTGGCCTGCCCGCGGGAGCTGCGCAACGGTGCTGCCGGATCGGGAGAGCGGGAGGCAGGACAGGCGGCAGAGCCCAGCACGCCGGGGACGGGCTCCCCGCCGGCACCGGGCTGCCCCCGCCGCGCCCCGCCCCCGACCGCCCCCGCGCCGCGCCGGGGGCCGCTCCCTGCGCCGGCACGGCCGGACCGGCCGCCCCGGGGGACCGGGTAGGGGCGGCAGCGGGTCCCGGCGCCGAGGAACCCCGGCCCGGAGCGCGGGGCCTCGTCCGGCTCAACATCGCTGCCGGCAGCGCTGGAAACGGGATGCAGCGAACATCGGTCGGACATCTTTTCCTTTGGCCTTATAAAAAAAGTAACTGGAGAGTTATTTTAGACCAGAATTTATGTGACCTCTGCACCATACTAAATTGTTTAAATCACAATACGATAAACATGTGTTTAAAATAAATCCGTGGCAACCGTTTTGTTCCAGTGCATTCACCAGAAACCAGTTCTGCTCCCATCCAACAGGAGCAAATTGATTGCAAAAGGCAACAGGTGAAAATTCTGGCATAGGCCTTCCTCCTCTAATAAAACTAATGTGCACAGAGTTTACAAAGTGTGGTGACCCACCAAATGCACTTGTGCCTGAGGCTGACAACAAAACAGGACGAAAAGGTTTCCAAAAACATGTTTTGCGTCCCTAATCTCCTGTTTAACAGCGGGCTGGATGCTCATGCCTGGACCTTGGGAAGCTCTCTGGCTTCAAAGGCAGCACAAGCAGCCCTGGACAATCCCAAGTGGGACTGCAAACACTAGGCTTTTCACAGAGCCAACATGCAGCAGCCCACAGAAACAAATCAGCGCCAGGGCAGACGGCGTCCAGCTCACGCAGTTTGCAATATTCTCTCTGCTAGCAAGTACGTCAAGGATATTTTGTTGCCGCTTAACTTCCCTTCCCAGCTCTGACCTCTGGCAAGCCATAGATCTTAATTCTTTACCAGAGTCAGCGACAATTACGCTGCTTCCCACACCCTCACGATGTAGGAGCAGGCAGAGCACGACCCAGCCCAGGCACAGGTTCACCCCGTGTCAGCTGCTCCCCCTCAGTGCCGCAGGCACAGCCCAGGGGCTGCTGCCCTGCTGCTCTGTGAGCATCCCCCCCTTCCCTGGTTCCCCAGCCACGCATCCATGGCAAACACTCTCTGCTATTTCTCATGGAAATCCCACGTTATGAGTGTACCTGAGAGTTCTGGACAGTCACAGCCAACAGTAAAGACCCTCCTCATTTCCTCTTGCTCCTCCTCTGCAATAGAAGCTGCGTTCAGGGCATTTTGCGCGCTACGGAGCCTTCCAAAGTCCTTGTGTCTTTCTTGGAAGGCAGATGAAGGGGAGATGAAGCTGAGTTCAAGCAGATGAAGGAAGGGGTGAAAATGTCACTTTTAAAACTCTAAGAAGTTCTTAAAAAAATTTTTAAAATAATCTCAAAATGCTTAAAACCCAAAAAGCTTTTCTAAAGACTAAACATCCCTAGTTCCACTCAGCCATTCCCGTAACTCTATGTTCCCTGCACACACAGCAGCCCTCACAGCTCTCAGCTGATGCCCTGTCACTGAGCTGCTGTAAACACCACGCTTTACAGGACAGGGGCTGAGATTTCTCAGAGTCTTCAGAGCCCTGACATCCATGAGGGGACTGAACCCAGTGGTGGCAGGGTGGGTAAGGCAACCAGCTCAAATTCCTTATCAAATGAACCTTTTCAAAACCACTAAAATCCAGTTCACCAATAAAATTGTGAGGCTTGAGAACTCATTAGAATCTTGTCAATGGGAATTGTCTATATGGGGCCTACAATTAAAAGATAACAGAGCTAAAATGAAAGTCCTACTTCCTAAGAAATCTACAGTCACCTCAAGATCTGGCAACTTTCTGTATTTTTAATATATTTTCCTTTCTCTTCTTCAAATGAAAAACACGTCTGGTGTTATTTTCTCCACTCTCCTTTCTTGTGCAGTCCAACCTCTTAATGTGGTCATTAATATTGCTGTTAAACATTGACTAAAGCGATTCTGGCAGTAGCATTTTCCTTTCTTGTGTCCTCTTCCACCACCCTTCCTCAACTCAGATCTTCCACACAATTACACCCATATGGCTGCTTCCCCTCCACCCAGACCATCAATTATCCAACCCCTTCACAAGCCTTCTCTTGGACTGTGTAAGACACTCCATGTTACAATCAATGCCTTAAACCCTACCCTCCTTCTAGTACAAAAATACCTCTTAGAGACCTATTCTCTAACCTGTTCCGTTTACCTGAATTGCTGCCATTCTCTGTTTGTCCTGCACTGTTTTGTAACCTACAGAATCAGAGAACATCTCAAGTTGGAAGGCTCCCATAAGAATCATCTGAGTCCAATTCCCTGCTCCTCATAGAAATGCCTTACCTCTTAGAGAGAAAATGCTGTTTTATTCAGTGCTGTTCTTACACATATTGAACACAAGGCACTCATCTGTATGTCTAATCATTACACTTATTCAATATATAATTCTTAAATTTCTAGAGGCTCTCAGTAAGAACATCTGGAAATAAACTCCAAAGTAAACACAATTCAAACCTAAATTATACTGTTAGTGTGGTTACAGGAAAATCCTGAAAAATCCAAGAGTAATTTTAGAGATATTTTAAAGTAAGAGTAAAAAACTCCATCAGGTCCATCAATCAGTTTTTGATTTTTAATCCAAGGGGCTACAACTTTCCCAGCTTTCCAGCAGTTACTACTACAAATCCTGCCATATCACAAGCCCAGGAAATATCAATTCCCTTTCACAGAAGGTGCTTTTAGAGGGGTTTCAGCCATATTTCCTTGACAGTTTACCAGGATGACATCTCCAGTTTGCTCATACAGGAATAATGAAAACAGTGTTTGAAAAGCACCCTGAAGTGATCTCCAGAAGACCTGATTGACTGTAGAGTTAAAATCAAACAAACACACAAAAAGACCCTTACTTTTGAAAAGCAATTAGAACTACAGGAAAGCAAAGACCCCGAGGAACACTCAGGCTCATCCATCTCCCCACTATGAGGACACCTCAGTGGGTGGTTCATGTCACTGAGGCAGCAGGGAATGCTTCCAGCTGCTGGAAATGGAACATCAGCCCAGGCTTCCACTCCAGCACAGAGCTTCTCCGCTCCCCGGGGCTCTTGGCTTCCCAATCCCTCTCTTTGGTGCATATCCAAGAAGCAATTAGCCAAAAAGAGATGGATGAGCTGTGTCCCTTTTGAAGCTGTTCCTGTGTTGTCTAGTGCTCAGCTAACAGTGGAAAAACTCATCCATCTCCCTTCTCCAGCACATATCAATACCAAAGGTCTCCCACAAATTCTCACGTACTCACTCGTCACAGGAAATGTCAAAAACTTGAGGTACATTAACTGCTTGACTTCAAATTTGGAAGGAAGGTTTCCTTTCTTCAATGCCTGAGCAAGAGTTTAAAAATTCAGTAGCAATTTTCTCCTCAGAACTTTTAGTTCTTTCTCCATCAAGAGCTGATATTTATATTCTGGATCAATATTCATATGTTTGCTCAGGAGCTTAAGCACTTGAAGCACCTGCCTTGTGTGATGGAAGCAAACAGCCACAAATCTGGCTCCAACTGAATTTTCCTTCTAAATATTAGTTACTACAGAAAGCAGCTTCAGTTTTTGCTTTTTTTTGCTTTTAAAGTTTTTGCTTTTCATTTACGTTTCTCATGGCTTTATGACCCTTCATCAATATTTCTTTTAAATCAAAGCTTATTTCTTCCCTCTTAATATTTTTTCCTTTTTCTGGTGCAAATAGTAGAAAGACATTACATCAACAATAGAAAAAAAATCTCCCTATTATAAACCTCTTACAGTCTCCATTCCAGTTCAAAGGAGTACTTTATTCCTCTAAAGTACAAGTGGACACTTCTTTATGTCTTTCTAAATAAAATTTTCTCAATATATGCTTAATCTGAAAATGCCACAGATGGCCAAAGCTTTGTTTTGGGTTGTCTTTACAGATGTTGGAAACACAACAGCCCAGCACGGCTGAAGATAAGAGAATTAACAATCCAGTGAGGCCTAAATTGGAAGTAAATCAAATTTTCTGTGGTTCAGAATGATCACACTTGGAAAAAGATCTGAAGTGTCTACAAGCACTGGCAGCTGTTGCAGGTCTAAGAGATGCAGTGGTGACCTCAGCTTATGAGAAACGAGAAATAATGTCCTAAGTACAAATATTTATGGGGGTTAGAGTTCAGAATTAGCAAAATCACCCCTCTCCTTCTCTCTAAGGTACATACAAACACATATACACACCCTCTCTCTCCGTTCCACATCACATAGAGTAATACATCTAAATCAGCAAAATTACTCCAGGTTGAGAAAAGAAACAATGTCAGTATAAAGATTGATGATAGACATTTAAAACAGACAATTTTAAAAAATACTCTGCAATCAAATATCATGAACTCAAACGATTTCAGTTAATATTGGATTTCAAAGAAATACAGACTTGTTGAGAAATTCCTCAATGGGAACAATCATAAAACCACATCTCTTTCTCACAGCACTGCATTCTAACCTAAGATCATGACTCAAGTGTTTATCTCTCCTGATCCCATGTCACTGGAAGGATGGCAAAAAGTGTTCCAAAGTAACTTGGCCCCTGCTCAGGACCCAAAACACATATTTTGTTGTATTGCTACAGGGTAAAGCAACTGCTCCTGCACTGGAAGTGCTTGGACACATGTTCAGAGATTAGAGGGAGATCTTTTTCCCTGTGTTTGGGGGAAAAACAGTGCTTGTGAGGCAGGCACAGCCAGTGCCTGCCTGTATGGTTGTCATTTCAGAAACCCATTATCCCATTTGATCAGAGCACACACAAACTGTTAGGAAGCGGATCTTCCTAACAGAAGAAGCGTATTCTGTGTAAAAACACAGAATAGTTGGGGTTGGAAAGCACCTCTGCACATCTGGTCCAACCCCTGCTCAAGCAGGGCTGCTTGCAACAAGTCTGCCTGCAATAATTTTAACTCTAAACATTTCCACATTAACTACAAACCCCTCGCAAGTCAAAAATGTCACAGTTGCTGTCTCTCTCCTAGCAAGTCATAGTGAAATAGTGAAAGTTTTGTTAGAGATTGTCTTTTAAATTAGGTTCTTATACAGGTCACAGAATTCATAACTTCCACATGGGCTAATTCTAGAGAATGTTATATTATTCACAGGACTGCACTTGGAAATATAAATATAGGTGGAAGTGAGGCAAATACTCTTTCCATTCACTGGTATGTTATAGTACAAGGCCAAAGTAACCTCATGGAGGAATACAGCAAAGACAGACTATTCCCAAGGAACAGCAGTTACCACATCATGCAGCTTTCATCATTTCACAGTGAAGGGCAAGGAGAGATGAGATCAGCCGGACATTACAAAGAAAAAGAAATCATTTTACTACATCATAAATTTAATTTCTACCATTTGCACAACCAAAATCCTGCTCTGCGTCATTTCTGTAGGATGTATTAGCTGGCAGGTAGAAAACAGCAAGAATAAAGAAACAACCCCAAACCTCTCTCTCAGTAACAATCTGTGCTGATAGTATTCCAGAAGGAATGTCACAACAGCTCCGCCGTTTGTTTTCTCTTTGTTTCAGGATGGTTTCCATGGATCCTCAAACCTAGGCCCCACTGAAGGGTTCCCCAGAGCATAACACCCTGCAGCAGCAGGTCCCAGACCAAGCATCAAATGCAGAACACAGATGGAGTTCCAGTGGCACAGTGAACATGTTAAGCCCTTGCAAAGATAGTTCCCTGTTCAGGGCATCGGCACAGCCATGTTTGAGAAAGGAGAGACAGGCCCTGGAATGCCTCTGGAAGCACAAAGAAATGATGTGGTCCCTTGTGCTGCGTTAGCTTTTAGTTCTAGGGAGGGAGAACTCTCCCAAATGAGCCTGAGGCAGCGCTCAGTGCTGGGGTGGATGCAGTTATTGCTCCACCACACCCCAATGCATCCATCCATGCAGTGACCAGCTTGGGACAAACACGTTCTGCAATCCCCCCTTTCTCAGCTAGGAAACCATCTCTATATGTCTTTAAGTTCCCCATGACGGCATCTCCCACGATATCTGAAGTTACAAGTACTGTAAGTGCAACTGAAGCCAGCTGGCTCTTGTGAAATCTTGTTTGCTTCTTGGAGAGACCAGAGTTTAGCGCAGCTCTTCGTGGTGGTTAAAGAACTGTAATCCGCTGTCCACATGCCAAAATGGAATCTGTTATCTGCCAGAAAATTACTTTCCCAACACTGCCCAGGCTATTATCTCAAAGCTGACCTGCAATCATTAACTTCCAAGCATCTGGGAGGTTAAATTATTCATGTTTTGTCTCCTTTTATGCAAAAGCAATACTCATTACATAAGAATCACTATTTAATTTATATCCTTTTCCTCCTCAGGAAAAAATAGAGAATAATTGCCTGCATAAACCACATTGTTGCACCTTCATTAGTTTTATCAAGTGCAGTCTTGATTACTTTTCTCTGTAAAAGCTGCATTAACTGCTCCAAGAGCCCTCAGCAAATGCTAAAGAGGAAGCTTACTCTGACATTTAATGTGGCCAGTTACTGACCTCTGCCTTGTTCAACTGCTGAACTCATGCTGCCATGAATTCCAGCCATCTCATACTCCATATGGCATTTGGGAAGACTTCTCTAGGGAAAAACCAGCTGTACCTTAAAGAGAAGGCTGAAGGTGCAAACCCCAAGCGACGGGGACTTAAGAGTGAAAAGCAAGAGTTACAGGTGCCGTTACAAGTCTGAATGTTTGCTCTGAAAACTCTGTGGGCTGTTGATGTTGATCTGAAACTCACAAATTCCCAACCCATCCCCTGTGGGTGCTGCCAGCTGACACTGGAGATAGAGCTGGACCCCCTGGCTTTGCCACAGGCCACAGTGACTCCATGTCTCAGACAGTGAAAGGCTGTCCCCTGTGGCAGGTTATCCCCTGTGTAGGAGTCCATGTGTGCACATTATCAGGGGATGACAGTGTCCTCTGACAGCAGATGAAGGGAAAGGCTGTGTAATGCCAGACCCAGGAGTGAGAACCAGGAGGACACTGAAATAGGCACAGACTCATCTCCCTTTCTCTTGGCTGCCCCACCCTCCACCCCCAGCCTGTCTCGTCTCCTCATCCTTTGTCCCCACCCTGTTCTTTTCCCTTCCCCTGCTGTCAGGCACAGGTTCCTGGCCTGTTTCTAAATCTTTCCCCAGGTCCTCATGCCAAGCTCTGTCCTCTGAACTACTTTTCCTCTATATCTCACTATGGCTTCTAGCCATGTGCTCCAGAGCTGGGTTTCCTTTCCCCACTGTTTCTTAATCCCTGCCTCCTTTCTTGAAGTTCAAAGCCCATGTCCTCCTTCCTCAGCCAATCCTCATAACCCTATAGCTCATTCTTTCCACAGGCTCCTTAACTTTCCTTTCCCCCAGCACCTTCCCTTCTCATGGCAGTTCCCAGCTCCCCATTTCACTCCCTGGCAGGGTGGCAGTCTCCCAGAGTCCCACCTGCCTACCACAAAACTCAAATTACAAAACTCCTCAATCTTCTTCAAAGAAGGTACCATGGCAATGATTACCTCAGCAAGTGCAGCCAATCCCAAACCCATACATTGTCTAGGAGTGCTTCACTGCAGGGAAAAATAATAAAAATAGAGGTGCCAAACTTTATTGCTGTAAGTATTGAGGGCGCTCATTCTGACTAATTGCACACCTTGAATCATTGCACCACAGCCAACAAGTAACTTGAAAAAACAACAAAAACTCAGCAAACAAACGATAGATGCCTTTCCCTCAAAGACCAGCAAGTCAAGGTCATTGCAATTAATGGTATTAATGAATTAAGTGAAATCCAGGTGGTCAGACGGCATTTTTAGTGCATATGTTTGCATACCCATATTATACATGCAAGGATGGACAGAACTCAGAAGTGTGCTCGGAAGTTTATTTTGTAAAATTCACCCTGGCCAAGATGAATGCTGGATTTTAGCTGTTGTTTCCATTCACAATTGAATTGCAATTTTTCAGACAGATTAATCTCAGAGTTTTCATATTAACATGACAGCTGTTTATGAATCAATTTATGGGCTTTGTCATCTAATGATTCATTCATTTTAAAACGACCGAGCTAATATCGATGATTCCTTTCACTGGAAGTGGGCGTTACACATCCCATTTTTTACATCAGTTGCTCCTAGTCTGAAGTTGGGTTTTCCTTTGACTGCTTCCTTGCCCATTGTTGGGTTTGCCACTGTTGTGGCTGACGTGCACACAGAGACAAGGAGAGTCACTCTGAGCTATTGGCTGCTCTCCTGACTTCAGTGTGTGGGTGCACAGCCAGGGTTAGTCACTCAGCCCAGCTGTGCGGGCCCAAAGGGAGCACTGTGTCATCTGTCACATCTGTCAGCTCTGAGAGCCCTCAGCGTGTGGGGCTGTGCCGGGGGATGGCATCCCGGGGGAGCTGCAGCCTGCCAGAGCCCGGCTCCCGGGACTCAGCTCCCGCAGCAGCTCCCTGGGTGTCCACACGGCCGGGAGGGCGCTGCCAAGGCAGGCCATGGAGCAGGCGCTGCTGGCCAAGCTGTGCTTGGATTAAGTAGTACTTGAACAGTTCAGAGCCAACATCCTTCTTTGTTTTTACTGATGTAAAAAAAATTTCCTCTGGGATGATTGGAAGGCAGGCAAGGAGAGAGTGATGAAGCATTCCTTTAAGGTTTTTGCTTCCCATTCCCATTTCCATTCCATTTCCCTGGCCTCCCTGAAGCTACCATGATGCTGCTCCTCAAAGCAGGGGAGGTGGCACTCCATGCCAAGGGAAAGGCTGGATGCAGTTAGCGAGGATATCAATCCCCATGCAGAGTATGGAAGAAAGAACAGGATGTGCACAGGATATATCCCCAGGCTACCTCACCTACTTGGTTGGAATTTATGGTAATGTTACTTTTTACTCACACCCTTCCAATAGCACCTCTCCCTGACTTCTTTGGCAGCCATCTCCAGCTGGTATTTTTAGTGCACACAGATAACAATCATATGAAGGTATTGAAATATTTTTCCTACAGCACTTGTGTTCCCAGGAAAAGTGTACAAGAGCCTTTACGATCCTGCATCAGGTTACTTCCCCTCATGCTGAAAAATTCCTGTCATTTTCACTAACAGGTCTCTTGTCACAACCCCACCACCACAGACACTGTAAGGTGACACCAGTGCCATGCCAACTACTTCATTTTTATTAAGGATATTTGTAGAGATGACTTCCAAGGACAATTATTTATCCCAACCTCCTTCTCACAGATGCCCATATGGCATCATTTGTTCATTAGTTGCTGAACTATGGTTCTCCTTTCTTCCTTATAACCTGCTCACTTCTTTTCTGGTCCTTTATTTTTTTAAACTATTTAGCCATTTATTTTCAGGTTAAGAATATGATCTCATGCACGAATTTATTATTGAGAAGAGTTATTTTTATGGAACACTGGGTTTTTTCCTAGTGCCCAGTTTCACCACAGACATGGATGAGAATAAATACCTCTCCCAGCTGTGGCTGTGGAATGGAGAACAGAATGGAGCAGCAGAGAACTGTAATCTTCAGCAAACCAAAATTTCATAAATTTGGAAGGGGAGGGTGAACCTGAGTACAACCTGAGCACAGCCCAAAGAATTTTCTTAGGGAAGTCAAAAAAAGAGCCTTTCCTTATGTTGTTCTTTTTTACTGTAAGCACTCAAACTAATCTCTTTCCTGCTTTTCTCCATCTATGTTGTGTAATCTTGTCTGGTTTCTACAAGATTCCATGCTCCCTAAAGGCAAATAGATAAGACAGTTATAAATATCATAGCAAAAACTCAGGAGAGCAGGAAGAAGTGGCAAGTGCAATATAAGGAATGAGATATTGCCAATGCAAGTTTTCTCCAGAGCCTATAACAAATATAAAGTTAGGCTAATTATCGAATAAAACCTGTGATTTTATTAAACAATTAGTTCAGCCATTATTCTGAACCAACCTGATTCCATGTTTAACGCAGCCTGGCCAGTGCCACACATCTGCCAGGCACACAAATTCAGTGTTTCAGGAGGACACTGGACCTATTTGGGAGCTCTGATTAAAACTTTTTTCAAGCTTAGGGAATGATTACAATTAAATTCATGTCATCGGAGTTTTTAGCTTGATGACAAACTTTTTCTGTATTCATTACAGTCTCACCTTCAATACCCTGAGCATAAGCTTCTCGAGAAATTAATGTTTTAGGGTATCCCTGTGTTGCCTGCCATTTTCAACAGTTGATTCCCAGACATCTCCCACGTTCTCCCAATTAAGCACCAATAAAGCATCTCAGCACACTGGAGTCAGTTCAGGCCTTGATCTAAATCCCTTAAAAATCTATTGGACTCTTTGAACTGATGATGGCAGCCATTGTTTTCAAGACATTTGAGTTCCCAGCCAGCTCTCACTAGAAGTCCTGGCTCCATGCACATGTGTGAAACTGCCCGGGTCGGGGACGTGCAGTAAGGACAGCTGAGTGAAAACGTGACAGAAATAATGATGAAGTGATTTGTGTAAAAAAAAGTAAAAACCATAATTTGTAACTCTATCCAGCTTAATTTTTTTATACAACTGTACTTAGCAGATGGAAGTAATTTTTCTGAAAAGAGGAAGGAAAAGAGGCCCCTGAAAATTATGAAGGGGTAAACAAATGCTTTTTGGCTGCCACATGCCCAAGACATAACACCAAATTCCCAGCGGCCAAGGAAAAAAGCTGCAGCTTGTGTGTTGCTATATCCTGTGTTAGGAGACTACAGAGGTGAAAAGGTTTGGTTGTTAGGAGGAGTGAAGCAGGCCACCTTTGTTCTTCCACTCACATACAAAATAGATCAGCACTGAATAGTCTCTCTTCTTACTTCAGCTTCTTTATATCAGCTCGGTGTACCATCTTTAAAAGAAGAGCTTAGCTTATATTATGATGTTTGGATTACTCCCACAGGGCATAATTGAAAACACAGTTACATTACCTCTCAGACATGAGTCCTTTTTCCAGGATGGTTACACGCAAGAAAGGCAAATCGTGCTGTAAGCAGTGGGATGAAAAGACTGGGACAAACTGTATGCAATTATTTTAGGAGACTGGATGGAACTGGCCAGAATCCAGATGTGGTACAAATGAGCATAAACAAAGGAGTTGCATTTGCTTACCTCCTGTCTGAATCTGATCTATTGATTTTAGCATATGAAAAGCAGTGGTACTGGGAGGAGTTTAGCTGTAATTCCTGCTCTGTTGTATGGAGCTGAATTCTCATTTATTTCAACCTGCAAAAGATGGAGAGCAGAATGTTTGAGAAATTCAAAGCAGAACATTACAAAGCAGAGGCAGGGTCTGGAGGTCAGATCCCAACCACTTTTAAAAGAAAACACAAATATTACTAAAAACTTTGCTATGAAACTTGAGTGGAATCAGGATTAAGGTTCCACAAGAGAAAAATCACATGTAATAAAGTAACACTGCACTGTTCCAAAGCAGTATAAGAAAAATTTACTGGAGAGTGCTTCTGGTGTTATAAGACAGGCCAACTAAAACTTCTTGGATAAAACTTCTTACAACTTTGCAGGAATATGAAGCTGCATTCAGAATGAGCACAGCTCTGAGAAGGGTTACACACAGCGAACAAGTGATGCTCCTGGTGAAATGCACTTTCACTGGAATGTGCTTTAGGGTTTTCACATCCATCTGCTCAAACTAGAAATGGCCCCATCTTCACTGGCCATAAAGTATAATCTCACAACATAGCTTTTTGTTACTTTCTAAGGGAAATAATTTGTCAGAAGTGTTTGTAGACACAGCACCTGCTGCGAGCCCTTTCCCAGGAAGCAGCTGCCAGTAGGGTGAAGATACAGCCCTAACAGCTCATTTTTATCTCCCCTTGCTGCACGATTGCCCTTGCTAATCTTCAACTCCCAGCTGTTGGAGAAAGCAAAGATTTGTGACTCCAGGGACTGCAGCCACAGCCCATGGAAAGCAGGAGCAAGCAGAAGTCAATTTTGGTACACCCAGCTCCCTCCCCACAACAGACAGACCTCATTTTTTCAGATGAGACACATCCCCATCACGCCACCAAACACAAAATAATTTTTTTTAAGTGCATGACACAATGGAGGAAGGAGGTTAGTGCCAAGGGTAAATTCCAAATGGCTGGGATGTTTTCCTAGACTGTCTCTTACGTAACCCCCAAAGTTCAGCCTCCCAGCAGCCTGCTGGGAGCAGAGGGGAGTGGGCAGGGAGCTCATTGACAATACCAGGCACATGTGCACATACACACACAGCCACCACACACAAGGCAATGAGAATTAGCTAGTCCACTCCAAATGTCAGCCAATTTATGTAATATCCTTTTACTCAGCACTTCTTATTCACTGGAGAAGGAAGAATCTCAATAATTTTGTCAGCAGTCTCTGGAGGATTGAAAGTGGGGGAAGTCAGTTGGACTCACAGTTTCTCCAGTCAGTGCTGTTGCTGTCTGCTTGACAGTCTGTACCTCGATTAATAAGCAGTGAGCAAGCAAGTATTCACTTCATAAGGACCCAAATGGACTTGGTTTTAATGAGTTCTAACTGTCATTAGCGGCAGCTGTCATTTTAAGTTGACTAAGCACAACAGCTCTGGGCTGCTGCTGCTCATCCTTACCCCATGAGGCACAGAAGGCTGATTCCAGAAAGCACTTTGTCCAGGGAATAGTTTCTCAGGTGGTGGAAAGCCAGGAAGCACAGAGCAGATGACAGCAGTGCTGAGACTTCCTGATTTAACACACCTAGGACACAAGGGAAGGGCTGAGAAATGGAAGTATGGAGAAGAACATTCTGGATATAAATAATGGCAATTATTTCTCCAGACAACCCTTCTAGTAAAGAATTACATTAGTGGTAATTGCAATCAGAAACAAGAGCTTTTGTGACCAGAGTAAAGCGTATAAAGCACATCAAACAAAATTCTGAAACTAAATAATCTCCCTTCGGGGTACTAAAAAATCTAAGAAAAATTTAAGGTTGAAGTTCCAAAACCAAGTGAAAAAATTCACAATTAAATACATGGTTTCTATTTCTACAACAATGTCATAAGAGAAAAACAAAACATTGGATCAACAAGCACAAAAACTTGAATTTTTACATTTATTGCAGTTCTTGTGTTTACCAAGGACATCTTCACTAGTTTCAAATGTCCAAAGGAAACTCTGATGAGCCTTTCCTTAAAACCCATTGGTTTATGCTCCTCTTCAAAGCAGAAAATTCAGTTTTTCCTATTCAAAACATCTCAATAACTGATTATTTACTTAGAATTATATATATGAGGTAGATTTTTCTTTTGTTTTAAATTATGAAGGTTCCAAAAACTGTGCCTGACAGTCAAACCATTTTCTTGCAGCTACTTTGAACTTCCCTGAGAAACTAATTTGCTTATTCAGTCTCAGGATTAATCTGATCTTCATGGAGAAGTTTTATTCTGGAGATTTTTGTTTCATTACAGTCATCTTCAGTTCTTAGAAGTACTCCTGGTTTTCATGGAGAGGACAGATCTATTTAACATATAGATCTAACCTCTACAACTGAGGGTAACACTTTTCTGTGAAAGGCAGGGCATGCCTAGAAAAAAAGAGTCTGGCTTAAATGACAAAATTGTTCAGCAATAATCTTAAATATTGTGTCATCATCCATTTAATTTATTTACAGAATTCTTTTCTGGCTTTTGTTTTTCAAGGACTAAAGTTTCATTTGTTCATCTTGGAAATACAGCAGTAAACTATAACATAAGTTATCATTACAAATACTTAGAAGACTTTGCTGAAAGCATTTTCTCCTCAAGCATGTCCCAAGAGTCACCAGATCCAGTCTGGCTTAAGCCAGCAAAATGTTCCTTTAAATAAAAGTAAGAAATGAGAAAGTATGGGAGATTGTGTTCTAGTTCAAGTGTGAAAAGATTATGTCTCAACATTTCATTGTCAATGGCCCTTTATTTAAATGAATCCAATTGATATGACCTGAATAAGCCATTTCCTGGAACAAGAGGCACATTTCTCTAGGCTATGAATACAGAATATCATTACCTGCCGTTTTATCAGAGCTCTAAAAAACACAGCAAGCTCCAGATTTGCTCTAAATCCTCCTGAACTCAGTCTCTTGACTGAAACAGGGATTTGAGCAATGCCCCATGAGGTGCCCCCTCTAAGAAACCCCATCTGTGGAGGGCCTGCACACTCCAGAGACCTTGCAGTTTGCAGGAGGAGAGGTGGTAATTTCTAAAAGTGGAGTCCTCTAGCACAAAGAAAGAAGCAGTCTGGATTTTTATTTTCAATTTGGAATTTGTTTTAGAGATGTTTAATTTGTAATTATATCATGCTGGCTGAATGCTTAGTTGTGTTGTGGCACTCTTCCCAGAGATCCTCATGGATGCAGCTTTCAACAATTTCTTTCTGTTTCACAGATGGTCTGTATTTGCCTTTTGCTTTATTTATTATTTTTTTAAGAACACTAATTGCAAGATTTAAAAATGAAAACAAAGAGCAATAATGACAGTGGAACAGTTTTAGGCTTCAAGAGGTTACTTGTCTCCAAAATTTCTTGTGGAACTGAGCTGCTTCAGATTACTGCAAAGTCTGCAACATACCCATTACATTGATCTCTAATAATGGTTGGAAATATCAGCAATATGAAATCAATGCCTTCAGAATAATGTCTGAGCAGGTCACACAGTTCTCACAAGGATCCCTGTTATCAACTGTAGCCAACCTCTGGTAATCAACTCATTACAAAAACAGCAATAAAAAATGGATTCATGATATTCTCCAGCCTGGCTTTTCCACACTCCAGAAAACAGCAGGAAGGGGGTCCCAGCCACTGCTGGTGCTGTCCCCCAGGCAAGCCTGTGGGGTGACTCTCCCTTCCATGCACTTCACTCCCAGTGACATTTCTTTGACAGGACTGCAAAGTCCTGATTGATTGCAGCAAATCACAAGCAGCCCTAGTTCTCCTCAGAAGCAAACACTGGGCTCTTGATCCCAAATATTCCGTATTTAAGGATGTTGTGGAGCTTGGCTTTAAGCCCCTCGCTTTCCTGCCAATTTCAAATGTGATTCAAATCTCAGTTAATTTTCTCATCTGTTGCAGTCATTCTCACAGGACTTTGTTAGAAGCAGAATACAGAGGGGATTGTAAGAAAATTAATTGGGGGAATTTCTGGACCTGGCACTTCCAGAAGGATTTAAGAGGCCAAATCAGATGACGAGGCCATCATCGTAATATTAATCCCTTCCTTCCATGCACATTCTCTATGCCTAGGAAGAATTCTCTCTTGCCTAGACTTTAAATACAAAAAGTTACTCATGTAGGGACAACCTCCACTGCAGAGGATACTGCCTTGTCATTGATGAACAGGAAATTATCAGCTAATAAAAGGTGGTGACACAGCAAAACAATCCAAGAATAAATCCTAGACCACTTATGGCTCCTTCCAGTATGTTAAATTTCAGTGGAATTTTCACTGTTGTTCTCATCCGACCACAAAGAGAAACTCAGGCTGTAATCAGCAGTGATTCTAAGGCAAAGAAAAAGGAGGAAATAAATGCCACAAAGAATCCTTCTCAGGCTGCTGGCAACACCACAGCTACAAAATTAGCCTTAGCTTGGGACACTCAAACAGATGGGTGTCACCCAGGTGGAACAGATGACACATTAATCAACAGACAGTCTCTCACTCCATCACATTCAACCCCAAAATAATGACAAAGCTCGTATTTAAGGAACAAATTACCCTGATCTGCTAGGCATATTATTCTAAGTCATCCCACGTGCATTTAGAGACATAGGTACAGAAGAGATTGTGTGACGTAAGGGCTTTATCTTCACTGATTTAACCTACAGGCATTATAGAAAGGTAACTCTGTAGCTGAGCTTCCTACACAAAACAAAACCTTTTGCCCTGTCTACAAAGCAGGTATTTCGTTCTACAAAACCAAGAGGAAGGAAGCTCATAATTAGTTCCATTCAAAACCAACACAATGAAGAAATAAAGTGCAGTGTAGGGATTTGTAAGATTTGCTGTATAGCACAGACAGGCCCCAGAGGATAAGGGACATTTTAAACAGAGCTGGATCAGATCAGGTAGAACTGGATTTGAGCCTGTGGAATTCCTGAGACGTCGAGCCAGGTAACCCTCAATAGCAGCAGATGAATGGTGGTTTTAAAGCTTGAATATGTCAAAGAGACTGTTTTCCATCCAGTATCACAAGAGGGAAACAACCAAGACCAAAATAATGTCTCACAGCTTTTATTTTATGTATGAATCAACTGGTCTAAAGGAAATACTACCTTCTTTGACTCGGAGTGTGGAAGAGTTCAGGGATACAGTATGTATTTTTAAAGGAAAACCTAATACACATGTTTGGAAAGGAAAAGGACAAGACTTAAGCTGCTGGCAATATTTGCAGACATCCCCAGACATTTTGAATAGAGGTATTCTTCTGGGGGCTTTCACCTTGTCTGAAGGTTTTGTATTTGTTCCAGGTCTTGCACTGTTTATTACATTTCAGAAAGTCAAGTTATTCTTTCCTACTGCACTGCAAACTAGAACATTACTCTTGCTAATTTTGGGGACTCAGGAGCAAACAGAGCAGGGGAAGAGGCAGACACAGATGAAAGCACAATTCTAAAAAGCAATTTAAGTTTCCACTTAAAAAAATAAACCACAACCAAAACAACTCCAACTAAGCAAAGAGAAGAAGGAAGGATTTTCCTCAAACCTGCAGCAATAAAGTCTGTTCATTTTTTGCTTGCAATATTAAAACCATTGCCACAAATCTGCCCGACCCAGCACTGCATCAGCAATGCAGGAAACATGACAAGGGGCAACTTCCTACATTTTTGTCAGACCAAGGCAAACAGACAGAGATCCAATGCTGCAGATTAATATTAAAGCCATAAATAAAGAGATGGCGTGCAAAGGAAACAACTGAAAATTATGGGGAATTCTTCCAAAGAGAGGTGAACAAGAATTAGTGAAACTCCAACCTCTCACACATATACTGTGGTCTCCCTTCATTTCCCAGGCATTTGAAAAGACAACATTCCTTCCATCCTGCCAGCATGCCAGCTCGGATGTAGAGGAACTGCTCTGCTCCACTGAGTCTGCACTGTGTGTTGTGGGACTACTCAAGAGCTCTGCTTGGCACAGCTCTGTTTGCTGTGGTTTAATCTTCACCCTACATTCCAAAAATGAGCTACTGTGTTCATTGTCAAAGTTTACTATTTCTCTCCAAGAGCTACTCTGATATTATCCTTATGCAGCTTAGATTTGTGGGAATTGTGTATGGCCAAGTGTTCAGAAGGCTTTTAGAGAAATTCTGTCAGCTTCATCAGCTTTGCAAATCAAGGAAACGTGTTTCGAGGTGAAGAAACCAAATCTTAGATGACATCAAATATTCATTCATTCATTCCTACAACAACTCTGACTCCTAATCATTATCTAAGGCCTCATTTTGTTATGTACCACATGAACAGAGTAAAGAGTTTCTTCTCTACAGAGTTGGCACTCCTAAGGTAAGAAACAGATTGACAGACCTGGATGTGCCTGGTTCCAAAGCTGACTGTTCTTCCTAAGTGACATTCCCTGCAGGAGGCATCCCTTAACCTGGGGATGCTGGGCTTCTAATCCTTATCATATTCTTCTGTGGAAAGCATGGCTCAACCTACTGCATCTCTGAAGGAAATGTTTTCCATGTCATCCTTAACCAATGGTTATTGCTGCCAGAGCTTATTAGAGATTCATCTAAGAGAGAGTGGCTTTCAATGAAGGCTGCACTCTTCATCATTTGCTGTCTTCAATTTTACATTTTGTGCCACTAAGAAATATCCAAAAGTCACCCTTTACCACTATTCAGAAGAGGGCGGAAGGACGATCACAGTTTCGCAAAATTCAGTTTCTTAGGGACCAACTCCCCAAAGCCTAGGAAACTTCACTGATGTTTTTAATGAGAAAGGGATTGGTGCCTTTATTAATTCAGGGCCAAAAGGTGATTTCCCCTTCCCCTCTGGTCTCCTGAGAACAACACATCAGGGAAATAACATCTTGTCATACGTGCACATCAGCAAAAGCGTCTGGGAATTCCCAGAATTCAAGGTGACCAAACACAGTTAATTCAAACACAGTTAATTCAAACAGCACCTCTTGGCACAGACAGAAATCTTTTAAATTAGCTCCTCTATTTTTGGAAGACCTTTCTTCAGCATTTTAATAATAAGAAGTCTGTTTAATAATGAGATGTGAACAAATAAGAGACACTGGATTTTGTCCAGCTTCTCCTGGCCTTGAAACTTCTCTCTCCTTCCACAGTTTCACTGGCCTTATGAATGGTTGTGAGGGGAATCTGGGAGCCTGGAGGTCCTCCTGAAGCTCTGCTGGGAAACAGTCCCGAGTATCCAGCACTGGAGCTCAGATGTGAGAGCAGTTCCCAAATTAGCCACAGTAACTCCGTGTATAGCAATTACTAATCTGTCATTTGGCAATTCTCAAATACAAGAGCAGAGCTTTTTTACAGCACTGCTTTTGTGTTCGAGATGTCAATTACAAGCCTGAATAATTGCACAGCCAGGATCACAATAAATGACCATTTTTCAAGTTAACTGCCTGGTACTTCAGATAAACAAAGACAGATTTGGGCTTCAGTTCCAGTAAAGTTCTACTGCCAATGACATCCGAGTTTCCTGGCTTCTGGCAGCCATCAGCAACTCTGTCCCAACTAAAGAGTTCCAGAAAGCCACCTCTGCACCAGAATTTGGGTGGGATGGTTTGCATGATTATTTAAACCAAGAGATGAAGGGCAGTGAGAGGTGCTGAGCACTGACTGCCCCTTACCTTGAGCAAGAAATACTCAGGGAGCTGGAATAATGTCATATTAGCAGGGCTTTGCCAGTTAATTAACCTGATCTAATCAACGTATCTGCATTGCTGCAGGTGTACCAGTTAATTTTAATCACTCTAGGGAACCAAAGACACTATACTGATATGGAATTACACACACGGAACTGCGCCCACTTCCCCTAAAACTGGTACAGGCATATCCTGGAACTGTGACTCACCAGCAGAACTGTAAATGCAGGGAGCAGCAGATGGAATGCAGGAATTAATACCCTAAACAAGACACAATTCCTTTCTGTTTACTGGAGGGATCCTTTTCCTACAAGGCTCTTTTGGAGAAAAAAAGAGGATTTACTGATAATAGTAAATTATCAGTATTCTGATAATTTATTCTAAAATTATTCTAAAAAAGGAGGTATTTTGATGGTTTTCTTTGACATAAACAGGAGGTGAATCAGTTCTGAGTTGTGTGACTACACTATAGATTAATGCTGCTTATTGAGAAACTGTTCTACTCCAGAATGTGTGAGTATATGTACATCTACAAATAAAATTCATTTTATACAGCTCCTCTGGGGATATTCAAGCTCTCCAATCCTAACAGATAGAACATTTCTGGTTTTAAGTTTAGTCAGGGAAAGTAGTGATTCAAATTACACCTTGGAAATAAATAAGTTCACCAACTGTGTTATTTTCAGTCATCTCTCCAAATCTGCAATGCCGGTTAAATATTTGGTCTCACAACACAGTGGACAAAAGTTGTGAATAGGACTATATCCCATTCTACTCATTTCAGCTGGAATATAACACAGTCAGGGCCAGTCATCCCATTACTTCTAAATAAAAACTGCATGCTATCTTTACTATTCCTGCAATAGCGAAAAAATAATCCTATTGTTTGGAGTAGCACTCAGTCCCCAAGGAAAGAATTCCTTTTGAACTAAACAGTTTTTTGTTTTGAATCTCTGCTAGGCAGAGAAACCAAATACAGCCCTTGGTTTCTCCCCCTTCTCAAGAGCTCTTTCACCATCTGTGCATGATCATGGCCCAGCCTTTCTTTCCAGCCCTCTGAGAAGGATTCCTCCCAAACATGTCTCACCATGGGAACGCATGGCTGCTTGGAATGGGGCTGGGGAGCTTGGGGTTGGATTAAATGTGATATGGAGCCACTCCCCAGGGGTCATCCAGGGCCTGAGGTGGAAGGAAAAACTGGGGAACTATTCTTTCCTTCCATTCTGCATCTCTGCCCCAAAGTGCCCTTATGCCTACAGAATTTTCAGGGACACAATGCAACCACCTGAATCCCAGTACTCACAGCAAACCAGCATTGAAATCAGCCAAAGCACTGCTGTAGGTGCTTCTCAGAAGTCTGCAGAAATGGGTATGATGAGCAGAATAAACAGGTAGGAAGCCAAAACAGACAGCAGGGTGTGTTCTTTTCTTCTTCCCACTGTTCAGGATCAAACCCAGTTTCTGGTTTGTGCATGTAGCTGAACTGTTCTCACCCTCCTGTCTCCTGTGCTGGAATCATCCCTGTGGACATTAGTTCTTGGAGCAACATTATCTATATAAAGAAAAAGCCCTTTAAGATTGCAGACCTATTCATGCTTGGTTAGAAAAAAAAGGTCTTGGTCTTTGCAGCTTTGCAATAAATGGTTGATTAATGCAACGATGCTGGTGGCAAGTGGCAGAATGAAGTTTGTCATTTTTAGATTTTTCCAAATGATGTCATACAAACTATGCTCTGACTGTGCTGGTGTGGAATTATCTTGAAAGGACTGCTGATCTACAGAGAGAGAGGGATAAAGCTGGGTAATACAAATTGTAAAGCTAGTAATGGGTCTGTTACTCCCAGAAGTGTCTGTTGTTCACAGCAGCCCTGGCAATTCAGCAGGTTCCACAACAGCAAGTCCTTCCTTGAAGCAGCAGCTCAGCCCCATTTGAGTTTGGCACTGTCATGTAACAGAGAGTTTACACAAGAGTTTTATAGAGTTTACACACAAAAGATTCTAAAAAACTCATCAGTAACAAGACATTTCATTCACCTGATACCTGGTGATGTTGGTTCAGCTCCTGTAGATGTCCTGTCTGAGTTGGTTCCAGGAAGCCAACCTGCTCTGCATGGAGGAAGGTCAGTTCTTGATGCTGCAAGAATGATTTTTGCTGGCAATGGGACTGATGGGGTGACTCAGGCCTGCCAGTTGCCTCATCCTTGTGAGCAGAGCTGAAAATCTCTTGTCACTCCATAACTTTTCTCATAGATTTGATTGCCCTCTCCAACTCTCTCCTCTAAAAAAACCAGAAAATGTTCTCCCAGCCTCTCCATCAGCCCCGGTCTGGGGATATCTAAAGGAGTTCAGTGCAAATACATGGTCTTGACGTTTTCTCCTCACCTTCCCAGAGTCACTCCTTTGCTTGCCTGGGGACTACTGTAGGAACACACAGTCTCCTATATTTCCTAGCTCACATCTTCAGCAGCCCTGGTAGCCAGCAAACTCTCAGGTGCCTCCTGACAGCCATTGATCACTGGTCCATGTCCCTTTTTTTTGCAGGTGGCTGTGCCCTCCAGGCTGGCCCAGCTTGGGACAAAGGTCTGGTTGCTATGATTAAGAAGACTTCTACTACATTCCCGGAAATCCTCAAGGAGCAGAGGCCCAAAAATTTGTTTTGTAAAGAGAAATATAAAATGCAAAGCCATCAGCCCAAAACAGAAGGTGGAGTGAGCTGGGAATGATGATACTGGGATGCAAGGGAGAAACGAGGCACGTGAGTGGGACTTGGTTCCAGCAGGGAGCAACATGTGCCAACTGCCTGAAATCTCTGCCACTTCCCAATTTCCCAAGCACCTCACATGTAAAAGCTTAGCTCCCCCATCACACCATGCTCTACACAAACAGCCTTTGTGTCCAGAGGAGGAGCCTCTGCCTGGCAGGAGCTGAAACCGCCTGTGGCAGATGTTGAAATCGTTCCCTGTGCCGAGTGCCATGGCAGACAGGCGCAGGATCTCCATTCCATGGTGCAGAGAGCTTTAGGATATCTTAGACTGAGGGAGCCACACCAGTGTATTGTATCCCAAATTGCCAGAGAGGGTGTCTTGAGGAGAGCATGCATGGTAATCTGTGCATATTAAAGACAGAATTTTAAGTAACCCAGGATACAGGATTTACCTAGTTTATAAAATGTTCCACTTCACTGGCCTGTAGAAAAACAGGCATTAATTAATCAAACTGTAATGTCTGACATCTTTTTAGAAAACCTCTTGTCCTGGTTTCAGCATCACAACATTTAAATATATCATTATGTGCTTTTTAAAAGCCTGACTGGAAAAATTACATCACTTTGGACTTTCTCAACATTTGGTGTGTCAGCTCCCAGTGTCTAAGAACCCCATAAATAGATGTTGGACCACCTCAATACAATTCCTGTCTGCAGATTTTCCATAACACACTTCACTCTATTATTCAAATAAAGTCCAAGTGGATCTTTTCCTGGGAACAGGGCTTATGCAATGCTCAGCACAGGAGGCTCAAGAAAAACAGTGTAAAGCCAAACATGAGCTGCAAACACTTGCAGAGCAGCAGAGTCTGTTTATATTTATTTATATGTTGTGTTTCCATTTAATTCTCACTTAACAGCCCCCAGCTCCTTTTGCCTCTTTTGATCTACCAAACTCTTCCTCGCTCATGTCTTGGTACACCAAGAGTGTGGCCAAGCAGCTACACATCAATTTGCCAACTGATTAATAATGAAAATATAATTGCAAGATGATCAAAACTGTAATCTAATGAGATCCTTATGCTGCTAGGAACTACTGTTCCAAATTAAAATTATAAACCCCTAGAGTATTGTGCCAAAATCCACCGAATTCTGGGATCTGACAGAAAACCAGAATATTTAATTTCAGGTCAAAGATGTGACATGACTTTAATACACAGATACCCCAAATAAGTGCCTCAACCTTATTTGTAGATGAATTTCATTATCTGTGCTGCCAGCCACAAGCATTTTGATGAGAAAGTTCTTGAATGCAAGGATCCTCTTTAGCATCACCATTTCCATTCGTTTTCCATTCTGTTTTCACAGACTGGTGAGATATTTCACTTTCAGTGTGACTCAGAATGCCAAGTTCAGAAAAAATATCTCCATAGTTACACACTTCTCTCTCTTGCAATGAAGTGCCAGTTCTCCAGTGCCCAGTTTTCAAACTGCCAGTGCTGTAACACAGCAAAAATGCCTTGCCTCAAATACCAGGAGAGATTCATTCCCAGTTGTTAGCCAACACCTAAAACTTACAGCAACATTTTCCTCTCTGCAAAGACAGCTTAAAGACCCCATGGAAATGATCCAAAAATCCAGCTGGTGATGTAAAAGAAAATTTTGTGTAGAGATGCATCCAATCTATGATACCAAAAGGAAGGATTCAGCCTGAATTGGTCAAAGCCAGAGAAATTTCAGAGGGTATATATTGGGAAATAGATGTATGGACCATACAAATATGCAAAAATAGAATCTATTCATAGAATCTCTCAGTACAAAATGTAACACACATTATTTCAAGTTTAACTCTTATGTTTGCAATGTACAAAAATTAGGAACAAGGTATTAATTAAGAAGTAATTACAGCATATTCTTTCATTTAACACAAGTACAGCAATGTTATGTAAGAGATCTCTACCTTTCTTCAGAAGACATTAGGAGACATCCATACAGGCAGTACCCTTAGCTAGAAATGCACAGCTGGGGTTAGAGGTAAGCCCACAAATGGATTTTGTTTGTTATTTAATTCCCATTTCTAGAAATAAGAAATTCCCTTGTAGCTGTCTCTCTTTTTAATTTCTGCTGTTACACAATCACATCTCAGTATTTGCTTTATAAAGACATGTAGACTGCACCTAGGCTTCTTCCACTAGTTCATGGACATACAAATCCTATAAAAACATAAATTCACTTGACAAGGGTGAGCTCAGGATCTGATTCCTTCTGGGGCCTGTGATAATTTCAGCATCAGTCTGAAGCACCAGCAGTACCAGGTCCAGAGCTCTCCTCCACGCCTCTGTCTTGGCCGCAACATTATCACAAACCTTTACATCTGTGAGCTGGTCAGGGAAGGGATCAGAGCCACCCCTGAGCACTCCACCTCTCCTAAACTCTTCCAAAACATAGGCTGAGGGAGAGCCACAGGCTGCTGCTTTCTGGAGGTGGTGATCCACTACAGCACCTGCTTCCAGCTCCGAGCCAGCCTTTGCAGTGTTACACAGGAGCACAGAGAGGTACCGCCTCCAGCCACTCGCCAGCGCCTGGAGCACAATGGATTTATACTCTGCCAGCCAGGGACTGGGAAGCTCTCTCACAGCTTTGTCCTTTCCCGGTCGCTCGGGCTGCTCTGCGAGCGCCTGGATGTGACTGAGGCACAAGAGCTCCACCGCGCCGCCCCCAGGGAAAACCTTCCCGTCCTTTAGAGCGTGATGGAGCCGATACAGCAAAGTCCAGAACTGGTCTTCCAGGAGCTGTGCCTTGGAGGGCAGGGCGGTGGTGAGCACAGCCGTGAGCAGGGCGATGCCTCCCGCGCTGATCCGCGCCGGCACCAGCTCACCCAGATCCACCGCGCGTCCATCGGCGGCATTCCACAGCTCCGCCCAGGCACCATTCCCGACACAGGAGGCGTTCAGCTGGCTCAGGTAGGTCACTGCCTGGGCACCAGTGGCCGGCCCAAAGGCACTCAGCACATCCCGAGCCACACAGCTGATCATCAATATCCTGCTGGCCATGCACCTTGCCATGAAGTTCTCGCACACGGTTCCTTTGACCAAAACCAGGTTCACTTCAAAGCTCATCAGAATGTCCGACATTCTGCTTAGCCACGAGTCTCCTGCCCTGCCTCGCTGTGGATTGGGATGCTCCAGTACGGTCCTTACATTACGTGGCCTGTTAAAACCTAAGTGGCGATACTGCTCCGTGAGGTCACCGTCCATCAGCAGAATGCGGAGGGGTTTGCCTGCAAGGTGTTTGATGAGTGTGGCTTGCTCGGGTGACACTAATGTGACAAAGCCTGGGGAGACACAGGAATAGCTCTCAGGCAGGCCCAGCATGCAGCACGTCACAATCTCTGTGATATTAATCTGGGAAAAGCCACTGCACTCTGTCTCTCTTGCTGGTAAGCAGCAATGCTTTGTAGCAATTTCATGCTGGTCTGGTTTCCGTGGCTCAGAGCCATTGCCAGGTGTCCCAAACCACAGCAACCACACGGATCTGCTGATGGTCCTGAAAGGTATCCCTGAAAATTACCTTGCTGACTTGAAAAAGGGCTTTTCCCTAGAGTGCTGAAGTGTCTGCTGTGGGTTAACTTGCGTGTGACACAGCTGGATGCAGTGACACCACTTCCAGACAGCGCAGATGAACTTCTGTCACCTGCTGCTTTGACAACAGAAGCCACTGAACCAAAGCCAGCCAAGGGTGAAACCAGGCACTTGTTAGAATTACAATCACCTCCTTGATGGGAACAAGAATTTATTGGAATTACTTCTTCTGGTGCAGAAATGTTTCTCTGAAAACACAGTAAATTCCAAGGATTTGTAAGACCATCGCGTCCGACTTGGCCAGATTTGCTTTCAAAAGCCTTTGGCCTAGCTCTGCTAGAACACAGCTCTTTCTTTACATCATGTATTGGTATTTGAAGACACTGGACCCTCTCACAGCAAGAGTTCAGCCCCTCAGACATCATAGACACTATTGCTGGAACAGGAACGTTCTGCTGGAGGCACTCCACCACAGCATTGCTCCACGCTCCAACCAGGAACAACAGGGTACTCATCCCAGTCTTAAACTCCTTGTTCTGAGCCTGAATGGTTTCATTAAGAAGCTGTCCAGCAGCACTTGTCAAATCCAAACTTTCAATCAGCCTAACAGCAGAACAAATCAATGTGCTCTGGTTGGTGCTTTCATCCACCACGAATTTATGTGATTTCATTGGCCCCAGGAATGTTCTCCCAGTGGATGCTAAGGATGAGAGTTGCTGGAGTCCAATGTGTCTCCTGGCATTCACATCCCTGAAAGCCATGGGCAGTGGGCAGCATCTGTGAACAGAGCACAAATTACTGCCCCATCCTCACAGCACACCAGCGCACGAATCACCAACAAATCATTTTATCAGTCTACCCCTGAACACAGCTCTTCTCTTCTTCCTGTGCATTTATCGTGAGAAAGCAATGGGCAGAGTTGCTGAAATGGTGCACTGTTAAAATACCATGAAATTGTTTCTGGCCGGCTGATAGTAAAGAGCTGTTAATTCCCATGGCTTCTTACACCTCCATCAGGACAGGCTGTGTGGAACTACCACCTCCCTCCTGCCCTGATGCCTGGAATTTCAGTTATTTGCCTTACTTAGGGCAAAAGTTCACTAGAGCACAATAGACAAATTACAAGCAAAACTCAAAAGCTCTGTGAGGATCCTCCTTGGTAACAACAGTCATGCCACTGACTTTAACCTTCAAGTCCGGAAAAAC
The DNA here is from genome assembly GCA_034509425.1 of Eopsaltria australis. Classification (NCBI taxonomy): domain Eukaryota; kingdom Metazoa; phylum Chordata; class Aves; order Passeriformes; family Petroicidae; genus Eopsaltria; species Eopsaltria australis. The sequence continues at coordinate 3,285,663 of JAVTVJ010000247.1, read as the reverse complement.
ATTTTATTCCAATTCTATTTAGTCCAATTAGCATGCATGAATACTTCATTAAGCAAAATAAAAGCAATGCCACTTCTTCATCCCTTACTAACTGCCAAGACTTTAAAGTTTTGACTAATTATTCATTCTTAACACATCAAAAAGAAATCTTTCCCTCAAAATCTCTTCCACACCATGGTCCCGTGGCAGACCACGTGGATTAAAATAAAGCTCCCTTTCTGAATAACAAAGCATACACTCCAGTAATTGAGAACCCTGAGTCCTGTACCTCTTATGCTCAGATTCAAATCATAGAATCACAGAATGGTCTGGGTGGGAGGGAAGACACCTCAAAGATCACCCAGTTTCAACCCCCCTGCCATGGGCACGATCACCTTCCACCAGACCAGGTTGCTCAGAGCCACATCCAACCTGGCCTTGGCCACTTCCAGGGATGGAGAATCCACAGCTTCTCTGGGCAACCTATTCCAGTCCCTCACCGCCCTCACAATAAAGACTTTCTTTCTAATATCCAATCTAAATCGACCGTCTGTCAGTTTGAGCCCATCCCCCGCCTTGTCCTGTCACTATATACCCTTGTAAATGGTCTTGCCACATCTTTCCCTTCAGGTACTGGGATTTTTTCACATCATTTCTTCCAGCTCCCTAAAGGCCCCTTTGAGTAGCTATTCCAAATCCAAAAAGTTGGGGTTTTTTTCCATCCCACACAGCGAAAGTACACTTGCATATCAATTATGTCGCAGTATTGCTAGGGAGAGGAGGCGCGTCCCGGCCCGCCGGCCCCACGCGGCCGGGGGGAAGCCGCCCGGAGCGGACACACCGGAACCGCGCTGTGGGCGGCCTGGCCGCTTCCTGCGGGCCGGAGGGTGCCCGGCGGGCCGGGGCGGGTGTCTCACCGGAGAGGCCGCGCTGCCGCCGCTTCCCTGGACACCGAGCGGAGTTGCCTGGACACGGCCGCCGCTCCCTCAGGCGCCCCGCGGGTGGGCCCGCCCTCGCGCTGCCCCAGCTGTCCCTCACGGGCACGCCGCGCCGCCATTGGTCGGTTCCGGAAGGAGGGCGGGTCCCCGCGCTCGTTCCGCGCGCTCATTGGCCGGGGCGGGCGGCGCGTGTCGGCTGCGCGCGGCGGTGCGGAGCTGCCGTCGCGTCCCGTTCGGAGCGGCGCGGGCCCATCCCGGAGCGGCATTCCCGGCCGGATGGTGAGCGCGCCCTCCCCGCTGCGGGCTCCCTTCCCACCGCCCCCTCCCGCCCACTGCATGGGTCGTGCAAACCCCCTCCAGGTTCCACCCCTGCCCAGGCCGTCGCTGCTGCCCGGTTACCTCGCGCAGCGCACCCCGGAGAGGCCCCCGATCCAACGGGAAAAACCCCGGGATTGGCAAAATGTGTCACCTGCTCTCGGCATTCCCGGCTCCTCTGGGCACAGCTCGCAGACCTTCGCGGCGTTCGGGCCCCCGCAGCGTTGTTGGAATGGCCGGGCCCGGCAGTGGAACCTGAAAGGGATTTGCAACAAGTCAGATGAATGTGAAATAAATGGAACAGTGAGTCTCCATAGTCAGGGAAAGGTCTCCAGTGTCTTCTTCCCGGAGCAGCATATAAAGAGTAACAAGAGTCTGATACGTGTGTTAATAGCAGAGGGAAGTCAGGCGTGAGCCAGACAAATGGCTTTGCAATCCAGCCTGGGAGGGACAAATCACGCTGAAAAACGAAACTTCATTTCCAAATACAAGAAAATTGAATCTTCTGAGTTACACATCAGGTGTTTAAAAGAGAGATCCCAGCCCAGAAAAAAAATGGTAACAATTCAGCAGAGGCAAGAGACTGGTCAGCAGTAACTAGGTAACAAATTCCTTGCTTTGTGCTTGTTTTATTTACGTTCATAAAGCCTAACCAGTTGAAGCTGGGGGTGGGAGGGACTGCCTTTCCTTCCATGATTCTGTGCAAATTCAAGACTGCAGGACTAAAAATCTGTCTGCTGCTGATTAAAAAACAAAACTATACTTGAGGAAGGCATTTTTACTGGTTTATAGGGGGGAACACTCTGTATCGCACCGGCTTACACCGGAGGCAGGAAAGGTCTCGGGAGTGTCCTGGATAATGATGCACCGACTCAGCACAAGCAGATTAGTTCTCCTTATGGGACAGATTTTGTGCTGATCTCATTGCTGTGGCACGGTGCTGCCTGGCTTCACATCTACTCGATGGACAGGCAGCCTGGAGCCACGCAGCTGCCTTTAAACTTTGCTCCCATAGGAGTGGTTGATTTTGAGTCTCATTTACAGCCAAGACCCCAAACAACCACCCTTCTTAGCTATGAGGATGTTTTACTGATATTTTGCAGGTAAAGCTGCAGGAAAGGTGAGTGGCAGGAGGTGCAGAAGGTTGTGAATGCTCATTTTCAGGCTGCCCTCCTGTTTTTCTGGCATTACTCCTTTAATTGATAATCTTTCAGTTTAAAACAGATAAGAGGAAGCCCAAATCCACATTCCCCAGGAACAAAATGGTTTTTTTCTTTCTACAATAACCTAAGGAACATAGAGATTCAATGTCTACCACTTGCAGTAAGGAACGTCTGTCACCTCTGCTACAGCTTTAATGTTGTAATTTATAATTTAGTGTATTTTGAATTCTCCCTGGAGTGGGCTGTTTCTTATCTGTTCTCTCCTTCACTTTCTGAAGGCATCCAACTACAGAAAACCTGGTTTAGGTACAGCCCAGAGGAAGAAAAGTGGCTTGAAACCTGAACTTACAGAAGAGCAAAAGCAGGAGATCAGAGAAGCTTTTGATTTGTTTGACACTGATGGATCTGGAAGCATCGACATAAAAGAACTGAAGGTATTCAAATTTTTTTTTCTTTTTCCTCTGAGATGAAAATATCTTTGATCTCAAAATTGTAGCTGCTTTTTCTGTTTGTCCAGCCCAATTTTAAAACAGTTTTGGAGTACAAAGAAGAGTAGGGGATTGCTGTCATGACTGAATTTGCGGTGCACTCTGCGTGTAGTGCTTCAGAGCAGGCAGGCTTCTCTACCATATGGATATTTAGATCTGAGAGCTTTGAATAGCTGAGCATTTGAGAAACTAAACAGTTTCAGGTTTCATGACTTGTTCCTGGTGCTTGTTCCTGGGAAGTGGACTTTTGTTGTTCTGGGATGAGTGTCAGAATGTCAAATATTTTCTTCACCTGAAAGATTTTGCACACATTCAGGAAAGTTACAACTATATTTGCATATATGTAATCAAAAATTGCCTGGCTTTTAATTTTAAAAAGAGCAAAATAGGGATCAGAGTTGCATTTCAGTAACAATTCATGCAGTGTGTGTGCACTTGCATACATACGATAATACAAGGGGGAATAATATTCTCAGTTGTCTCCCTGTGATTTTACGTGTCTGATCTTTTTGAAAGTGAGAAGACTTTTAATTTAATTATTTCCTTTACCTTGATTTCTCACATACACTCTGCTCAATTTCTGTATATTGGAAGCATAAGTGACCTCTGCCTAATATAACTTAGGATTTCCACCAGACCCTATAGGAAAAATAACATCTTAAGAATATTAAACCTGCAACTGTTATTGTTCAGCAAGATGAGAGAAGCTGGTAGAGGACACTGAGGTGATTCCATGGCAGTGAGTTGTGACTAGAGTTCTGGACAAGGAATTGAACCAGTCTTTAGCTCAGCTCTTACACCAAAATTCTGGTGGCCTCCTAACAAAATTGCTTTTGCTATTTTGGCACAGGTTGCTATGCGTGCCTTAGGCTTTGAGCCAAAGAAGGAAGAGATTAAGAAGATGATAGCAGACATTGACAAGGAAGGAAGTGGCACCATCGACTTTGAAGACTTTTTGGCCATGATGACACAAAAAATGGTAGGAATTCTTAGGAGAAATTCTTGTGGCAGCCTAAGAAAAAGGAACATCTCAGTGTCAGGGGTTTTATGATTAACATGTGCTTTACTCTTGGTTTAGAGTGAAAAGGATTCAAAAGAAGAAATCCTGAAAGCTTTCAGATTATTTGATGATGATGGCACAGGAAAAATTTCATTCAAAAACTTGAAAAGGGTTGCCAAGGAGCTGGGAGAAAATTTAACAGATGAAGAACTTCAGGTAAATTCTGATTTGCCAGAGCTTTTCTAACAGGCACAGACTATTCCTGTAGCTCCTAGGGATTGGGTGGGAATTAAGGCCTGTACCAAAAGGGCTGAGAGGTCAGAAATATGAAAAACATGTTCTATTTTCACATGAAGTGCCTCTGGTTTACTGTTGGTTTAGTGAGTGGATTATTTTGTGTTCAGAGTCCAGTGCCTGATTAAATGTTCACTGTGTTTTGTAGGAAATGATTGATGAAGCTGATCGAGATGGAGATGGGGAAGTAAGTGAGCAAGAATTCTTGAGAATCATGAAGAAAACTAGCTTATACTAATATTTGTTGCCTTGCTATAGAGCTAGTCCAAAAGATAACCTGGAAAAGGCATAAAAACTGGGCTTGTGCCTCCTGCATATTTTCTGCCATGTAAAGAAAGTCTGAAAGGACAGATTTTTTTTTGTTTATTTCTCTTTTTCAACAAAGATAATTGGGGAGGGAGGGCTGCAGTACCCAAAACTGCCAAAATGAGATACTGCAGAAGTCAAAAGGAACGATGAACTGAGCCTGCAAGGCAGGGTCCCTTCCCCTCCAGCATAACTTCCCTGATTGCCATTTTGGCTAAAAACTGCTGTGTTTTACTATTTAACTAAAAGATACTTCACTTGAGATGTGAAGATTGCCACTGCTGCTGGGAAAGGCTACTTTGCCTTTCCTCAGGCTACAGATTCAAGGGACAAGCACAGTATTTTTTATTCCTTTGAAGGTTTTTTAGGTTATCTTTTGGTATTTGTCTCCTGTTGTTTATTTCCATGAAAGACCCCAAAATGAATTGCATATTTGTCTGTATTTCTGTCTAAAACACTGTTTTCCTATGGCAAGTTGTTTTTGGATTTAATGGAAAGCAAATGTAGATTTGGTTCTTCCTTTGAAGCTGTGTGCTATCCATAGATGTTCTTGTGTTTATCTGATCACCTGAAACCTGAATGAAACTTGAATGTAACCTGCTTGGGTGACCAAAGTTTATTGTTTATAACCAGGCAACACCTTGTGCCATTGTTCTTACACCCCAGACATTACAGAGCTGCTGTCACTCCAGGATTTCAGGTACCTAAAAAGTTCAGTTCCATGGTGCACTAGAGTAAATTTTGTCTTGTTGCCAATTACATAGCAGAGAGGATTTGCATCTGAAGTGAAAAAGTAGCTCACCATGGACATCTGGGAAACACTGAATATTAGATCCATGCAGTCCAAATCTATTTTGCACATCACAGGTTTTGGGGTGGTTTTTTTAGGAGTACCTTCATTTTCTTTAGTATTCCTTGCATATGCTGTCAATCTAGGACTTACTGGAGAGTCACATTTCCTTCTGAATTATACAGCAGTGACACCCAGCCTGCTATCTGATTATGTGGCTCTGCAGGAGGGTTTATCCTTTACAGACAATCAGCTTCAAAACTTTCAAATCCTGTAAAGCTCTAGAAGCCCAAGAAGTCCCCTGTTAACATAGTGGCAGTAGATGTAATTTATAGTCCTGTGTTTTAAAATGTCTTAACTTTGTATAAGTGTGAAATAAAACTGTTTTGCAAGTTAAGAAGTTTTCGTGCTTATTTTCTGTTTTTCTTAATTATTTTAAAGTCTTAAATGGTTCACCAAGTACATTTTCACTTTCATTTATCTCTTCTTTCTTAGAGAGGAATTCTTAGGTGCAGTAGTCTGTCACGTAATTCCTCTTCCACTCTGCTGATTAAAAGTTTCTAGTACTAACCACATATGTTCAGAAAGGGAAATTTGAAGTTCTAGTCGATTATGGGGAATCCCAGAGCCTGTTAGAGTGACAGTACCTTTTTTTTTTATGCTGCCACAGGAAGAGATTGATGACTGTGGTTTACCTATGATGCATGTCACTGCTCTCTTCCTGTTCTGATCCCATTACCTGCCCTGAAGGTAGGAAAAAGCCACACAATCATCCCTGCCATGTGTACTACAATGGTGAAATGTCATTTCTGGCTTGCCCATTAATCTCTGAAGTCTGGAATGTCAAGGTGTGTTTGAATGAGCACGGAACTTGCAAGTGTTAATAAGTGTCTCAAGTGAAGGAAATCATCCCCTCCTCAGCTTGGCAGTTTGGTTGTGAACTCCATCCTTTGCATCCCTCTTCCCCTCATGCTGACACGGAGAGTGGGTCCTTACCTGGCATCTGCAGATTCCCCTCAGGTGGCCGCAATTCAGACATTTATTGTGTGCACTCAGCTGAGATCCTTCCTCTGCACCATCAACAAAGCCTGGTTTTCACTCTGAGTGTTCATTCTAGGCAGGCACTGCACAGAAAGGAAAGTGGAACTGCAGTTTGTTTGGCAAACACCTAAACACCAAAGCATTGTTAAGGGCAATAAATAGCTGCTTGGGAGATAATATTGCAAATGACTTCCAATGGAATATGTTTTGAAATTAAAAAGTGCCAGGCATTTTAATAAAATAAAAAGTATTTCAAGAGAAAGAAAAACTGCTTACAAGTTATGTTCCAAAATCCAAAAATTGCATGGCAATTTCAATCTCCTAAATGCAACTTCTAAGTTCTTTATCATTTCTCAGGCCCACAGTACAGTCCCACAATCCTGCCAGTCCCACACTAAGGCAAATCTTCTGTTGGCTTTAGGGGAAAAAAGACCCAAGGAACTGCCAAGGAGTGCTGTGCTCACACTTCATTAGGTGCAAGTTTGTTTTCAGAGCAATGAGCACAAGATCAACTTCTAACACTGCAGAGGAAAAAAGGCTTCTTTTCAGGTACACCTAATCATGGCATTTAAAAGAGGACGGGGGGAAGCAACAGAGGAAATATTTGTGTACATTCACATGCCAGGAGTCTTACTAACAGAGCCCAAATAGTTCCATAAACTGATGAGGCATTTATTATTAAAATATTTAAATTGGTTATTTACAGTTTTGAAGACTAATTTTCACACCCTGCAACCCTGGTGGTGAAGTCACGCCGTGTATTTGAGATGTTAAATATTAATTCCCTGGAAACCTCCTCACTAAGTTAAATAAATCAAATATTGCCACGCTACAACTGCTTTTAAATGCCCCTGGGTAGCACAAGTGGATTTTGAGCAGGGCACAGGGCAGCAAACTGCTCCGTCTAGAGGCTGAGATGAGCCTTGGCACTTCAGGGAAAGGCACCCTCCGGGGATAACGCTACAAGGACAGCTCCCTTTGTGTCTCACATCTCAGTACAATGAAGGCCAATAGATCTGAGCGTGGCAGCCTCGCTAGAGGGCATCCAGTTACTGACGTGTGAGGTGAGTGAGGCTTTGATGCTTCTTTGCCTCCGCTGTGGCTTTCAATGACGAGGGAAAGGAGGCTCACAAACACCATCCAGACTGGGCTTGAAATACGTGGTTGGATACAGAATTATTTTCTCAAGGCTTCTCTCACCAGCCATGTGCAAAATGCTGTAATTATTAGTCAGTTGTTCAAAGCTAAACCCCCACACCACACTTTCTGAAACTCCCACTCTGTATCAATAATTGCAGGCACGCTCGCAGGAGAGCAGAGAACTTAACTCGCCTTTCACACAGTCCCCCCGAGTGCTCTAACCACTCCGTGGAGTTGTTTTCTCCCTTTGGGAATACTGCTATCAAATGGAACCACTTCCAGCAGCAGAGAGACAGAGTCAGGCTTGCTGCGGGATGCTTGTGGCCTTCCCTTGGGATATGGGAAAGCTAGAATCGTGGCCTTGCTTCGAGTCAAGAGTAACAAGGATTTGAGAATTAGACTCTTGTCCCCAAGGTGAGTGTGTTGACCTTTAGGGAGGTGGCATAATTCCAGTGGCCTTGTGGGGATCTAAACCTATAGCTCTTGTACTCTTTGCAGTCCTGGCTGCCACTAATTACTGAACTTGAAATTACTCAAGGCTTTTTTTGGGTTTTTTTGCTTGTCTGAATTAGATTTGACACAGAGAATATTAACAAAGCAAAACTGTCAAGCCTGAGCTGCAAAGCTGTAAAATTCCCTTGCTCTCAAGGCCGCTTTATTTCCTCTGAAAGCTTCTAACTTGATCTAGCAGTGACATAAGTTTCACTATGAAACGAACCCCCCCACATTAAATAAAGCCATAAAAATCAGTTTCCATAGGAAGCAAATGGAACAGCTAACCTAAGCCATTTCCAACATTATTTTGAACCACTCTCTACCTAAAAACGTATCTTAGTGCAATGAAACAAAACCAGCATAATTCACACATCCATGCTGTTGTTTGGAATAGCTTCCTAGTATGGTTCCTTCTCTACCTCTATATAAAGCAAACAGATACATAGTTTCCTCTAAATTTTTTCAGACATCCAAATGAGACCTACCACGAAAGCTCTAAACACGAAGGAAGAAGTGACCACAAACATTGTAGATTGAGTTAGAAACACTAGAAGGAATGTCATTTTAAAGAAAGCAACATTTTACCAACTTCTAAAAACATGGTATTAGATCATCTCAGTGTAAGTTTTAGGTCTGTCTTCCCCATATTTCCTCTTTAGAGAGCTTAGGACATGATTGGCCACAGAAGCACGGTTTCCACAAATCTTTTTAATGTTTTGTTTAAATCACTCCTTAACACACTCGTGAAGTTGAAGAGAATTGCTGCAGAATAGCTACTTTTGGAAAGGACATAAATTTAACAAAATTTTGGGGGTTTGTTTGTTTTCCTATCGGGTTAACAAAATTATTGATGAAGTTATTGATGCTAGTTGTGGAACAACAGAAATAAAAGATTTTTTGCCTAGCTGAGAAAAATCCATGTCAGTGAAGGCACAGTCCGTCTAGAGCAGATATCAGGCAAATCAAGTGCTAAAACTACAATTATTTTCTCTAAGCAGAAAATTACCGTAGCTGAGACTAGTGTTGGGTAAGCTTTACATGGCTCTTTCTCATCCTCCTCCTTAACATTAGGAGCCAATAAAGTACTCATCAAAATGGCTGACAGGTTTGAATAACATTTCTGTTTGTGCTGTCAAATATATAAATATTTTCTGGCAAATCCTGATAAATTGGGTCACTGTCTGTGTGGACTAAATGCTTAGGTTCATTCTGCAGCAAACAACTCTATTATTGCTTACGGCTTTAAAAATAGCAATATTACAAATCCAAGAGAAAATGTGAGTTGAAAATGCTTGTGTATAATAATTAAAGGAGTTTTTCCAGGAAAAGGAGCTTTTAGAAGGTGGGAGAGAAGAAACAGGGACTTTTATTCTCCTGAGTACTAACCCAAGATGCAATAGATGAATTAACAGGATATTATTTATTGCACGGGGATTTTTGCGCCGAGGTTCAGAATTCTCCTGACTCTCAAACGCCTGCAATGCCGTGACTCACCAAGCCAAGGCCCAGGATGGTGCAATCCTGACCCTCTCCTGCCAAGGGCTCAGCATCATCTATTCCCATTGCCTGCAGTGGGACTAAGCAGTGCTTCAGCACTTCTGCAAAATTGGGCCTTAGACAATGGAGGCTTTAGGTATGGGCTTCCTATTTCCTGCGGTGGATTTGTGTAGGTGGCCTTGTTACCAGAAATCCATACTCCTACACAGCAACTTCTGACTGTATTTCTGCAGAAATGACTATGATGAAAGGAATGAAATAGTTTGAAAATAAAAATAATGTGTTTGTTTCTCCAAAGCAGTTGGGGTATCTCCTGCTGGCGACATGAATTTCTTCTCCTCTCACGTGGCAAAATTAGGAGTGGGGTGGGAAACAAAAGGATTAAGGTTTGCAAGGGCACCGTGGCTTGGGCTGCTGCGCACACGGAGAGGGGAGAGCCCGTCTGAACTGTCCTCTGCCCATCGCCGGCAGCTGAGTCACTGGCCCAGCCTGCAGAGCTTCTCGCTGCTGCATTTCGCAGCCAGGAAAATCCCACATCCTCCCAGTGGGTGTAGGAAACGCAGCTACAGCCTCTGGATGCGTCGGCACCAAGAACAAAGGGGAGATTGTGGTGCGGGCGGTGGCTGCGGGCTCAGGGCCAGCGTGCCAGGACCTCGCCGACAGCATCCCGGGGAGCTGCGAGCGGAGCCCGGGCCGGCACCGCCTGCCCACAGCCTCGCTGATTTGCCAAGCCCAACACTGCAAGGTGTGGAACCAGCTCTACCTCCCCACATGGGGATCTGCCAGGGCCACCAGGAAACGGCCTCTCCTGTCCCACCTCGTCCTGTCTCCCTGCTTCTTGGCGAGGAGCAGGTCACACCTTGCCCTTCCTGGTCTTCCCCAGCCCAGGCTGTTTGCCTTCAAGTGCAGGGGCTTACGAAAATCTCGGCTCTTGCTGTGCTGTTGTGGCCAGCACAGCCCTCGTGGCTCCAGTGATGGTCACCAGGGGTGCTGCTCTCACCTCCCACCCATCTCACTCCCAGCTATATTCCATGATTGCAGAGCTGGGTGCAATCGGCCAGAGTGGCTTCGAACTCTGAATTTTCCAGTACTGGCTGAATACTGCCAACACTTGAAACGATGGCTCTGCAAGCATCCTGCTGGGAGAGCAACCCAAGACATTGCTCACAGATCCATCTTGTTTCCTTCCATGCATTCCCTGTGGCAGTTGCCCAGCTCATGTTGAGGGTGGTGTTATTCTGAGAAGACCACAAGCATCCTGGGTCAGGCAGCCAATGCCTGGCTCTCCAACCTAGGGTTGAGTATTGCTCTTGGGAAAGGAAACACAGGGACAGACCGGCATGGGTTTGCCCAGCTGTCCAGGCAGTTGCTCCACACAAAAGCTCTTTTGAGAAGCTGCTCCTGTAAAGGGGACAAGAGAAGACCTGACATCCCTAAATGTGTGCTTCCACACTGAGGTGGCAACCAGAGAGCTTTGCTGGCACTGGGAAGGGTTGCTTTAGGAAAGCAATCAAACAGCCTCAGTCAGCCTTGGGCAGTACAAACCCTCCCATCCCAAGTCTCCAATGGCTTACAGGCCTCTTGGATCAGAACTGGCATCAACGCCCCAGCCAATCCCACAACCCTAACACAATCCTTCTTCACCAGTGCCATGCTTCCTTGGAGGCTTCTCATCCTCCTCCTTGTGCCTCCTTAGCAAAGCTGCTGCCCCTGTGCCTTCTGTGTAGCCATCTGAAACTTCTCCTAGGAGGGTTAAGCACCAAGACTATGCAGAAAATAAAGGAGAGGAAACTCCCTCTGACATCCATTCCCTGTCACATTTGTTCCGTGCTCATATTGACCAAAACACAGAAAAGGACAGACAGGAGAAAATAGCTATGTGTCAAGGGAAAAACAAACCAGCGTTTCCTAGCCCTGTCTAGGAGGGCATCCATTTACCAGACCAAGAGCTTTTGGCCCAGCCTGATGGGCAGACCAGAGCCTGCCTTTGTAATCTATGCCAACAAGGGAGAAATGAGGCCCCACAAATCCTTTACCATGACTGGGTCACCACTTGGATGTTTTAACACTGGTGTTCAAAACCAGCATTTTCTTCTGAGAAGGTGTCACAGGTTGGCTCCACAATGGGCCTGGTTACACCACAGGTTCTCCCTTTGCTGGGTTCAACATTTCCCTTTTCACCCAAACTACTTTATAGTGATAGTTTACAGATACATCATGGCCATCTGGGACATTTCTAAACAACTACAGCTGGATTCTTGGACTGAATTTCCTTCTACGTGTTGGAGTCAGAATGAATTTACACCGACGAATCACATGTGAGCTGCTGGCTCATTGTCCTGGAGTTCAAAAGTTTAAGGTGGTTTTTGAATAGCACCTGCAAATGTCAAGGTGGCAGATTAATTCCTTTTAAGATATAAAATGATTTAAGAGTGAAGCACTGATTCAAACTGAATCTAGGTATTTAATGGAAAATGGAGTCTAGAACAGTAATTTTTTGTGGCATTGTCGCCATCCTGAAACTTTCGCAGTTCAAAAGGTGGCATAAGTCTTAGACAAAAAGAAATAATTTCACACTTATTTCAGCAGTTTCCATTGAAAGACTGGCTTGTTCAAGGCACCATCTTTTTAAAAACATTACATCAACTTTGGTAGATGTTACTTGATAACGCTCACTGAGTTCCTAGCAATTACCACTCTTTTTTATTTGCATATGAGGTCTTTTAGGGACTATCCAGCCAGAAATGTAATAGCCCGATGCCCTAGAAAGCTTTCAGCCCCAGCAGAAGACAGATAACACCTAAGACAGCATTGGCCAGAAATCCAAGGAATGTTAACATCTTTCCAATAGACATTTCTTAGAAAAGCCGTCTGAAGATGACTGAAATTGGGATGCTTTGGAAACACCAAAATACGTACACTCTTAAATATGTAACAGGAGGGTGGCAGAGCCTTGGAGCACAGGCCAGTGGGAGGTGGAAGGGAATGTACCAACAGCAAGAGAGAGACGATCACGAGGCTGAGAGTACATCATGGCTGGCCTTGGAGGAACAGGCATTTCACTTGCACCTAATATGGCAGAGACATCACAGAAATTATTTAAGCAGAGAGGTAGGCTTGGAAAATTAGCTTTGCAGTAGCAGGCAAAGACTACATAGAAGCCAAGAAGAATCCTGCAGTAACAGATACAAGAGGAATGTTTAACGCTGTGAATAAAATCTTCACGTTACTGAGTACACACATCCAGAGTTAAGCATCACCTGGACACAGAACAGTTCTAGGCAAAGATGATGTTCTGTTCTCAGCCTAACTCCTAATAGAAAACATCAGTGCCGTTTTTCCAGATTTTCTTTTTAAAGATTAAAAGCTGAATTCTAAAGATTTGGATGCATTTTCACCTTTAACTGAAGAATAAGACAAGAGAGGGCTATTTCAAGGCACAAACAAGATGCATACACCAGAGAGCAATGGAGGAAGTTGTCCAGGGCTTTGAGTGAAAGTGCAAGTTCAGTTTCCCAGTCCCTCCCAAACGGCAGATTAGCACAAAAGGATGAACATCTTTAAACACAGGATGCGTTGCACAATGTGATCACAGGTGGGTGCTTGTTTGACATGACTATGGGAATAGCTATGAGAGATATTTTTGGCAGACACAATCTACTTTAACCAGCTGAGTATCATCTTTCCTCCTCCCTGCTTTGTGTCAAGATGATCTCCTCCAGCCAGGCCTCTTCAGCATATTTGCCAATACATTCCCTGCCCAGCTGTGCCCAGGGAGCTGGGATTCATTCAGGTATGCACAATCCAGAGCCCAGGGAAACACGGTGCTGTTCTCAAACAAACAGCAGCCATACGACTTCAGGGACTGGCTTTTGATCTGGCAGCAAGCAGAGGCATGGCACTATTCAGCTCACCTCTTGAACATCTCCAATGACACATACACTTCCTTCTTTATTCATTTAGAACAAGCTGACAGCTTCTTTCACGTGCGATAAAGGGTTTGTCTTCAATTAATAAAGGAAAGGTGCAGGGAGCAGGCTTTAGCAGCAGCGTTAAAGACCAAGGACAAAAACGCACACTTGTGCAATAAATTTATCAGTTGTCAAGCTTTCCATTTGACTTTTTGAACACCAGCACACAGCCTCAGTTCAGAGTCTGTGCAGAGACTTTTGCAGCCCAGAGTCTGATGTTAATAACTGAGCAGCGCATTGGATACCCAGTAGTCTTCAGGCATACAGGACAATGTGGCTTTCAGTGGTAATTGTCCATCAATGGTCTTTGTCTCCTTTCTAATTTAAGTCAGTCTCTCACCACTAATGATCAAAAGATAGAAGCCCTTGATAATTTCTTCCTCAGCAAACCAAAACAAGGTTTGATTTATTTACATCATAGCACTTGCTATCAAATACAACTTCCATGGCTTAGCTGAGGACGCAAACAATCATGAAAATCAGGATGCTGTTGGTACTGTGCGACTTGCACAACTCAGTCACAGGTGGCTGTTTGTTTCATGTGGCTGTGGAAATGCACCTGAGGGCTTATTTTTGGCAGATACTGATCTACTTTAACCAAAGGATTTTAAGTGGTTCAGAAATGCTTTTGTGCATAGAAACCCTGTGAAACAGTTCCAAGCACCTCCTCTTAGTCCCTGTCTCTCAACAGTAAGATTTGCTCTGGTACAAAAGCAGGGGCAGGTGAAGGAAAACAAGAGACAGTAATGAGAGACTAATGCAGAAAATGAAGGTTCTGACAGGAATGGCAAAATTTGAACAATATAACTGAAAATTAAGGAGAGCTGGGAGAAGTTTTTGAGATTTTGCAACTCACCTTGAGAAAAGCAAGAGTGAAAACCTATAGTACTTCCCACTTCGTAAGATCTCATTATGCCATGATTTAATACCATAAGGTTTTTCTAAGAGAATGCCATTTTGCTTTTGGAGTAAAACTGGAATCTCAAACAAATCTCTCTGCGAATCCAGGAGAGGCATGATTTATTCATCTCCTGTTCTCAAACACAATCCATAGGTCTCAGGAGGCAGAGAAAATTGCTAGGGAAAGGCAGTACTCCTGCAAAGCCCAACTCTCATAATTAAAAGAGCCGCAGCTATACTCACTTGTTCAACCTTCATTCATTCTGTTGCTGAGTTCCATTATTAGCCTTCAATTGCATGTTCTTGCAGATTTTCCCATAGGATTCTTGCTATTGACAGAAAAAGCACTCAGTTTATCCATCTTTCTAATTGTTTGCATTATTTTGTACACCAGATAAATACAGCATGAGGTCTTGCAAAAGAATCCACATTCCTTTATGTGCTGTACTCATTCAAATGCCCTCATTCCTTACAAATACAAACACATTTACTTTCAGACAGCTGTTAGGCAATATGGCACTATTTCCCTATTTTATTTGTTAAGTACAGGAAAATTACTGGATGTGAAGATTAACAGTAGCAATAATCACTCTGCTGCCTGACATAAAAACTTTGGCCAGTGTGATCTGCAAACAAAGTGCTTGGGCATCTGCAACCCACACCCCAAAGAACCTCTTCTACCCCTCAAAAGCAAACCCCTGTAATTTTTTGTGTAGGATAACCTTAAGGATTTTAGAAAAAAGTATTCCCTGAGGATGATGCCAGGTTTTCTCAGCAGGGTCTCTGACTATGAACTCCTTTTCATTTGACATGGTATACTCCCTCAGCTGCACACCTTCCATTTCACACAGATTTTGGGAATTTTGAAGTCCAACATGGCAAATTTGAATCTAGAGGAATCAAGTACATTCTATTTAAGCAGTAAAGTCTCTGACCTGTAGCTGGAGACTTCTGATTTAGATTTTGCTGTACTAGCATTCTCTGTTTTATATATCTAATCTTTTTCAGTGTCATACCATACCTTTTAGCAATCTTTGCCCTGAAAAAGCAGGTGTCTTCTGGTTCCTGCAAAATTTCATTCCAGTAACATGTACTTATGACCTGTGTATGTTTTTCATCTTGAATAGTCCTTAAAAACTACGTTGCAAATGCCAGTACTATCCTAATGCATTGCTCTTTTCTGTGTAATTTAGCTGCCATAGTAAAGGTTGTACGTGGTTGATCGGATACATAGTAAACAAAGGTTCCTGTGAATCTCACTTCAATTCTGAGTAAGAGAAGCCCCCACAAGCCAACAGATGTATTTAATACACAGGCAGAACCAGCAGTTAGGCTGATTTTTTTTTTTTTTTTAATTTTAAGAAGCCTCTTTGCAGACCTGTTTCTTCTTATACCAGAGGAATGCAGAACTGCAGATGCAGGCTTTTGTCTTGAAGCCATTGATAGAGGCAAATTCTTTAATCATAATTATTTTCCCTTGCACAGCTCTCATTTCAGTATTAGCATTTGCAATTTTATGGATCAGTAATTTGGAAGGAGAATGAACACTAAAGAAAGGTAAGACTACAGAATGGTATCTCTTTAGTTCTGGTAAGACTTTAGCTCTTGTTTAAGGTGATGTTCTTGCTTTGCACTTCTAAGGGTGGAATCTGGATCTGCTAAAGAGCAGATCTTTCTGAATTACTCCATGTGCAGAGAGGTGTATTCTGGATTAAGACTGATGGGCATCCATATAGTTTATCCATTTTTATTCTTTCTTGTGGGGGTTTCCAAAAGAGCGAAAAAGATCTTGCAGTGGTGATTACTTCTACTAAACGTTGAATTTCTAGGATGTGTAGACAGACTTTGCCTAGCATGGCAATTCTTTTTGCATATTTCTGACAGAAAACAGGTTAACAGCCTCCTGCAAATCTTTTTTTTTCTTAATATAACTTTACCTAGATTAAATACTAGACAGTGATCTGCCTCTCACAAGTCCTTTCAGGAAACCATTTCCCCCTTCATATTCAATCAGAAAAGGATGATGTTGGAGAAACTGTAAGATTGTACCTAGAGACAGAAATCCAAATTAAAGATCTCTTCCTCAGGCCACTTAGACGAGCATTTCAGCATATGGATTGAATCCTATAACGTCCATCTAAATCTAGTGATTTCAAGGAAACTACTCTTTCTGGCAAGAACTTACCTCTGAAAAATTAAGTATTCTTAATTGGAGCTAACTTGAAGTGAAATCCTGGAGGAGATAAAGCAGGCTTTAAACTAGAATTAGGGTCTTCGGGGTGTTGTCTTCATAATAACAATGATAAAATCAAATGTGGTATGGTGTTTTCATGCTTCTTGACTCCCAGTTGATATTAATCTGCAGCCCGACCCTGTGCAACACGAACAGTGGAAATACACAGCCAAAACCCCTCTGATCCTCTTAGCTGCCCACACATGTCCCCTGACTGTGTTTAGCACCCAGGACCTGTGTGCTACTCCCTGACACTGAGAACAGAGCCTGTCCCAAGCCTTTGCACCCCGCGGCAGCCAACAGCAGGAAGTTCTGCTTTGGCTCTGCTTAAGCCAGACCTGATTTTTTTGGCTGCAGATACGCTGAAAGAAATCAGTGAAAAATCCGAGGGCAACCTCAATCCACACTGTGGCTGTGGCCTGCAGCAGTCACTGCAGCTGCTGTGGTGTGCCATGAATTCCCCCTGCTCTGCTTTCTTGCTGCTGGCTCGCGCTGCGGTGGATTTTCTGCCCCAACCCTGCTCACCCTGGGAAAGCAGCACGGCCAACAAAACCATCCTGGGTCATCTCCAGCTGCTTCTGCTCGTTGATTGCCACTGGGCAATTCCACACTGCTTAGAAAGAATGTCCCATGCAATGATAGTCAAAGCAAAGGCCAGCAGACAGCCTGAATATTTCTGCGTCATGGAGGACTCCCTAAAGGGCAAATTCTTCCATTTCTAAAAACAAGAATTCTTCTTTTCTTATTCTAGGTCACTCGTGGAACCACACAGATAACAGATCTCAACAGTATGTCTCTAATGATAAGGTCTGGGGCTTTCAGAACGTTCTTCTGAAGGCAGGCATTTTATTTAGGTGTCTAAAGGGAGGAGGCAATTTTCACCCACCATTTCCAAGACTCACTTGTGAAGGCATGGGCCTGGATATCATCAATAAATTCGGCTATTGAAAAATCAAGCAGGCTGCTCTGGGTGTTGCACCAGGGAAAGGAAAAGTGCAGTGGTCGTAAACACTGCTTTGCTCAATAGGATGGGAGCAGTCACAGCACCCTGCGTGCCACAAACATTGCTATTTTCTGACTGACTGTGACCACACAGCACTGAGTCACCTAATTCGTAGCTGCCAGTGCAATGTAGGCAGCTCACAGGCTGGAAACAGCAGCCTGGATTTTTATCCCAAAATATGCTTCCCTGCTCCCTACTCCACAGAAATTTTTGTTTCAGCTGAACAGCTTGCAAATAACAAAGTCTAAGCACGCACAGGCAAAGAATGATTTTGCAAAATGTAGAACTGATCCTTGGCTGCACCGTGGATTCTGGAGCTTGGCTCTGGATGGTGCTTCCCCACAATCTCCTCTGTGGTTCAGCCATCCCCAGGGGAAAATTCAACAGTCACTATTCCAGACGGTAAAATAATTACTATTGGCTGCAGAAATTAAATGTCACTGAGCCATAATCAAAATATTGTTTTGTTTCCAAAGAACGCTTCAGCTCGAAGGCCACTGAGTCCATCTCTGACCGTGCTGTGTCTCGACACACAGGAGGAAAAATACATAGCCTTGTTTCCACTTTTCTCTGCTCTCACCTGAATGAGTGGATCAAGGTTAAACAACCGCAGACAGAAGGAAAAAGATCGCTGAACAGAAGTGGAAATGTGCAATACGTCAAATGGCATTCTTTTTTTTCTTGTCAGAAGGGCTCAGGGGTTGTGGCCAACCAGGCAAGAACAGGCAGGCTGTCTGCAGAATGGGACATTTGTGACGGTGAAGTCCTATTGGGGTTTTTTTGGGACAGTTACATATAAGACACCAAAGGAATGGCTCAGAACTACAATCCCCACCTACAATGTTTCTTTTCCTTTACACTTACGGTAACGATGTTTGGGCAACAGTTTGCTTTTTTCAGTTCCCACCTACGATTCATTGTGAAACTTGGTAAGATTGGCCATGTTATAATGTTACTCCATGAGTATGTGGATAAAGACATTTTTCTTCAACAGCTTTTTGGTGTATTCATGAACCTATCCTATTGTTTGGGCTATTCCTTAGGGTGTAGAGCATAGGTGGCATTGCTCTGGCTGAAACCTTCTGTTATCCCTCTCATGTTTATTACTGTGCGTATAAAACAAACGGCTTCTGAAATAATTAGTCTGAAATCAAAGTGTCTACCCTAACCCTAAGCATGGGTGCAAAGGAAAGGAATTAATTTGGCTATACTACAGGACAGCTTTCCAAACTGCTCAGTGAGTGCTGCTATTTTACTTTGTAAGTGTAAAATCCTTATTTTAGATTATCTAGGCCTTTGATTCATATGAATGTAAATTTAAATTCACTTCACATTCACTGATGTTAAGTCACTTTATTCAATTCAAAACTTCATGGAATATCTGAGTCCTAGTCTGCATAGTGAAACTCAACTTTCAATGGCGGCAACCAAGTAAAAACCTCTCTTATGCCATTCCCATTTGCAGAAACAATGCCTAAAGAAACGCCCTCTGACAAAGTCTTTAGGAATAAAACATTTCCAGTAGGCAGACAATATCATTTTAAAGGCAACCTTGAATGAGAACCTTTGACATCTGCTAACTTTTTTAGTACCTGTGGATTACCTGCTGCTGGAAAACTCTCAGATGGCTGAACACTGCTTTGGCAGATGAGTTTGTCTTTCCCTGTAAATAAGCCCAAATCTACAAAACACCTGTCTATACTACCCTCAGAAATACAAATCTGTGAGCAAATTGGTGTTAGAATAAAAATTTACTGCTATTCATGTAGAAGGCAAAACAGTAGAAGTGACGAAAGACCAGTCTACATTTTTATATTTCATTTCATTAAATCAAGGTATCTTTAAATCTCTTATTCTGCTGCCTTGTTCATTTTAAAACACTGCCTTATTTTCATTCACAGGCTTAATGTTCCTGTGGGTAGTTACAGCTTTGGTCATCTCTTACTCATCATCTGGGTAGAGATGTACATTAAAAGGGAACATTTCTAAGCTAAAGACACCACCTGGGCACCCATAGAAAGTGTGTGTGAACATCCCCAGGGTCCCTTTTGCCACCAAGCAGCACAAGTTTTCACACTGATATGCACTGGCAGGGAACAGCCTGACACCCACACGTGCCCAGGGGCAAGCTCAGTGGCCACAGAGCCCAGAGGGATTTCTGGAGGTGAAGGTTTTGACACTTGCAGAGAGAGTTCCTGGCTGGTCTCAGGTTTCCTGAAACCGAGGAAAGGGGGCACCAATGTGCATGTGAAAGGAACTCTTACCACCCTGATAGGAACTGTAGTGCTCATGTTGCTGTAGCTGTAGTGACCTATGTGTGTGAATGAATCCAAGTTTGCAAAGGGAAGCTTTCATTTGTGCCCCTAAGAGGTGGTTGCTTACTGGTGTGACAGCTCATAAACTTAAAATACATCAAAGGCATAAAATATATATATATTATTTTCTCTCTGTGATATATTTAGCTTGAAATTCAGTTATGGTCAGGGGATGTCATTTCCCCCCACATGAATATGACTACCCTTAGAATACTAGGAAGGATATCTATTACACACTAGAAGAACAGCAAATTCCCCCAAACAAAGCACACTATTTACATTAATAATGTAAAATGATTTCTAAACAAATCATAAACAAATCACGTCTACTGTCTTTACAGTAGATGTGTTTGGTAAGTATACGAAATGTAGCTCTAATAAACGGTGCAGATTGTGAAACCTGGGGTAATTCTAGAATCACAGAATGGTTTTGGCTGGAAAGGACCTTAAAGTTCATCTAGTTCCAACATCCCTTCCATGGGCAGGAAACCTTCCACCAGACCAGGCTGCTCAGAGCTGCTTCCAACCTGGTCTTGAAACACCTTCATGGCTGGGGAGTCCACAACCTCTCTGGACCACTTGTTTCAGTGCCTCACCACCATTACAGTCAATAATTTCTTCCTAAATCTAATCTAAATCAACCCTCCTTCAGCTTAAGGCCACTCCCCTTTGTCCTATGCACTTGTGAAATGTCCCTCTTCAGCTCTCTTGTACCTTTGTGTACTGGAAGGTGCTGTAAGGTTTCCCTGGAGCCTTCCTTCTCCAAGCTGAAAAATCAGTCTCTAAGCCTGCCTTCAAGGGAGAGGTGTTCCAGCCCTGTGATCAACTCAGTGTCTCTCATCTGGACTCATTCCAGAGGCAGCTTGGTTGGCAGTGCTAGCAGAGCCTATCTGGGGAAACTGTCAGCACGTGGAGTTTATGTGCAGCACTGCTGCTGCTGCTCTTGTGCCAGCATGGGATGTGTGTCCTGTCAGCACTGATCCCTCACCATACTGCCCCCTCCCACCACCTTCACGAGTATTAATTAAAAGTGATTCATAAAAAGCTTTCACCAGACAGCAGCTGACTTCTGGTCCAGACAGCCCTCAGGGAGAGAGCCAAGGAGCTCGGCCATCCCACCTCATGTGCCCTTCCTGCAATTCACAGCAAGTGTGTCAGCACTGCCATAAATGTCACACCTCCTGTGACAGGGCTTCATGGCAGCCTCCATTAACTCTTGTCACCCTCTTAGTCACCCTTCCTCCTGGAAGGCACCAGGCACTGCACTGACCTGCAGGAGCTCGGGCTGGCAGCCAAGCAGGAGGGGCTCAGGAGGGGGCTTGTGCCACTTCTCTTCTCTGTTGCTCTTGCCTGAGTACCAAACTTTGGGTACCAAAACTTCACAATTTTCTTTCCAATAATTTTGAAAAAAAGGCTGTTAGGGAAATGGAAAATTTTAAAGAGTATTTCAGCACTCTTTATTCACTACTGCACTTACATCTTTTTTATTTAAATCCAGTGCAATTTGCTGTGAGTTCAGGAACTTCCCTCGCCCTCACGGTCCAATCCCCCAAACGCACCCAAGTCTCACCAGTCCACCAAACACTTCTGGGTCTCCAGAGTGCTCCTGCAGCTGATGCACAGCTCAACTTCCACCAAAGCTGTTCTGTGGACTCCCTCTTTGGGGATCATTTGATAATACAAAACCAGGCATATGAACAAGGTACATTTTCAGCCAGATTACAAAATACTCTTTCTGCTCACCTTATAGAACTGGAAACAGACTTCACACTGGACCAGACTTTTGGTCTGATTTGATAAAGAGGAACAGGAATTTTGGTGTAGGTAGGGGGATCACTGTCCTTTAAAGCCCCAAGGAAGCCAACGCACCACGAGATCTAGGCATCAATCCTGCTTGCCAAGCCTTACAGAGGCTGCAGAAACAGACACAGCCTTTGCCCAGGTGAAGGGAACTGCAAGGTCAGATCCAGCTTGAAGCAACTGAAAACCAGCCCCAGCACCCAGCTGGGGTAGCCCTGGCAGCCTGTGGCACCAGGCACTACTCCTGCATCCAAAGGAATGCATGACAGGCATTGCTGTCCCCTAGGCTTGATGTTTTCTTTTCATCCCTTTGCTGTAATTTAACTAGAGATGGTATCACCAGAGTGCCTAATTGTACTCAACCTCACAAAGGTCTTGCCTAAATGATATTGAGGCAAAAGCTCCCACAGCTTGTGTGTCACATAAAAAAACACTGCCTCACACTGTGTTGTTGTTTTATTATATATTTACTTCTATTTACTTACATTTTCTGTAGTCTGAAATATGCTTCAAATACTTCATGAAAGAAGCAAAAATAACCTTCTAATTTACCAACAAAGACATCTCCCAGAATGAATCAGTAAAACCTCCAAGCCATTTTCAAGTAAAATGATACCACATTGCCAGAATGACAAGCACAGAATTGCCTCACAGATGATAAACCAGAACTGAATTTGAGAAACCTCATGTAGACTTTCTACTGTGAATCATCCCTTTTTAAAATTATTTTTAGCTTGGGATTGAAGATAGGGTGATTCATCCCATTCTGAAATTGTTTTCTGTTTCAATACAATACAATTTTGTTTTCTGCAACATCTTTTGAGCAATATTGGGAGAGCAGAATAAGAATTAAATCAGTCCCAGCAGAAGAGAAAAACAAGTCCGGAGACAGAAGGAGGCATTTTCTGTCTGAGATTTAGGAAGGAGTGGAACAGCAATGAGGCAGAGTTTTACAAAAAAGCCTCTCTCAAGGCAAACAAAATGAATCCATTTAAAACAAAACTCAGGTTTCTGAAGGCAGAGAGGGAAATGGTCAGTATCTGGTGAAAAAGAGGAAACTGGGAGATATGGGCTTTACAAACAGTGAGGCCCTGGGAGCTGTTCCTTCACCATCAGGGGAGCACAGGGCTTGTGATGTGGACAGGCCATAACAAGAAATAAGCAGAAAAAGTCAGGTTTGGGAGTGCATCTCTTGCCCAAAATGAGGATGTCTGGCTTTAGGACTTCTAGCAAGGAAGCTAAAACAAACCCACAAGTTTTCTTGCTCAGACAGCCAGAGTGACTGTGGGTAGCCACTAGCTGTGACTAATGCCACAGAGATTCTTACAGGGGCTGACACCACGCAGGTCCTGCATCTTGCAGCAGGACATTCGTGGTTGGCACTGAAGGCACTCACCCAGGTACTTCTCACCTATACATTTAGGAGGAAAATATTGACTGTGCATTTAATTCTCAGAGCCTTGGGTAAACTAATGAACTTGGTGACATCATCCCAGGAAAACTGTTTGCCAGCCTTTAGTGTAAAGGACTGTCTTTAGCTCCTGGCTGCCCACACAGGCAGTTTTGCAGCCTATAAACAACAACATTGCTGAGGAACAAGGCACTAATCAGGTCAAGGTTTCAGGTTATTTGCTTCCCTTCTAGATAATGGTCTATCAAAATATAAACCACTCCACCCTAGCTTCAAAACACCAACATGCAGCACTAAGGTGGGGTAACCCACGGGCATTCCCTCCCTACTGGTTTTTAACAAAACATTATTCTTGGTCTTTATTCAAGCACGAGCAGCTGGGCACAGAAACAGTGTCTGTTAGGCCCACCTCAAAGAAAATCTTGGTTTCTGCCCACATAAAGCATCAAATATTTTTGAAAAAGATGCAAGAAAGGGCATGTATACACATTTCAGAACCACTGAGATGCACGATGGTGAATGCAGCTACTGAAGTGGTCCTGGTGCTGCCTTTCCTGTACATGGACACTCAAGCCTCTCTCCTGGCTTACCTGGAAGGGAGCAGACTAGACTGCACAAGGGTTTGGGTGACACCTGGCCTGGTGTAGATCCCCGACAGGGAAGCTCTGCCATGTACCTTGAAGCTCTCAGGGGTGGAGGATAAAGGGTAGCTTCCCTGTGTGCCAGCTCTTTTCATTTCTAAAAGGCAACTGAGCTTTATACTGCATTGCTGTATACTCTATAAAGCAGCAAAGAAACAAACAGGAAGATATGTTTTAAAAAAATTATATAAAATATTTTAAATTTACTTAGATTTCAAAAGAAAATAAAGTGCTTTGAAATACACAAGGCTGTTTGTCATAAGGCAATATCCAAAAGGAATCACTCTCATTCCTTTGTGCAAGCTGAGTTAGAGAATGGCAACCTCCTGGTGACTTCTCTTGGCTCCAAAGTAAATCCACCAAATCCTTCCCCTGAGCCCCTTCCCCTTCCCTCCCTAAATCTCAGCCTTGCCAAGGAAGGGCTGTGCACGTATTTTGTAAAATCTTTTGTAAAAAGACTGCATGGGTTTTGAATAGAAAGCCCTCAAGGCATTTAATAATTTAGAAATAATATGACAATGCTTTAGAAATAGTATGACAATTTGTCTTTTGAGATACTTCCTACCGGATCCTCTTGATGAAATGAAGGCTTGTACGCCTTCACAATTTTCCATTTAGACAGAATTCCACCAGTTTAATCAAAGTGAAACATTAGGTACTGTTATGGTCCTTGTACCTTCAGATTTCCTTACTGATAACCCACATATTATCCGTTAACCCATTGCATCATTCACAAGAATAAACAACCTGGGCTCTGCATACAGGAAGCTGAACCAAAAGGAAATAGACAATATTAGTTTTCATGTACATATTTTCACCTCTGCAGAGATCAGACTGACATATTTTCACAGATCAAGGTGGCCCTTCAGATGCACCTGATAAGTTCCCTATGGATACAAAAAAGCATTTCCTATTTTTAAAGTTTGAGCCTTTTTCATTTAGACCACCATTACCTCACTCCCACTAAAGGATGGAAGAGATGGTCCATAAGGGTAGCAAAAGCCAGATTTACCTCCCATTCTCTGCTATCATCTATTGCAATATTAAGGGTTAGGTGCTTGTGGAATGCCAAAGACCAGCACCTCACATGTTCAAAAGCACACAATGGAAGGGGCAATGGACAATATACCCATTTACTTGGGGACACAGGCTACAAAATTCAGATTTTTTTTACTTAATAAGGTAAAGACATCTTTCCTTAGCTTCAATAAAAGGAAGGTGTTCAATATTCTGCTCTGCAGAGGTGGAAGCCCTTCCCGACTCTTAGCTTAGCTCCTCACTTCAAGCACAAATCACACAGCCCCCTCTTTCTAGGTATGTAGATGGGAGAAGGACTCAATGAACTCCTTCCCAATGGAAGATGCAAATAATTATTGATGAGCAACAGATTTGGCAATCAGAAATTGTAGATTTTGTCCCTGCCAGAAGAGAATGAATGCGACTTAGTGTAACCAGAGCATCCACAACCAAACCAGTTTTATCACCGTGCGTGTCCCAGTTCCAGCGAGGATGGAGTTCACTTTCTTCACAGCAGTGCCATTGATGTTGTGCTTTGGATTTGTGGCTAAAACAGTCACAAACACACCAGTGCTCTGTCTGTGGCAGAAAAATTCTTGCACAGCACCAATGCTCTCTCCAGAAAGCGATTTGTTGCATACCTGATTTTGGTCATAGTATAACAGACTTATTTTCCAGTCTTTCCAATAAATCTTTAGTAGGTTTGAATCATGTTATTTGGTCCCTAAGTTATTTCAGGGCCTGTTTGTGAAATGTGTCACTGATTTTTGCTGAAATTACTGCAACAAAAGACTGTAACGGATAGGTTTGTTCTGCAATTCTTTTAAAGATTACCTGTCAATGAATCAATACAGCCAGATTATTGCCTGGGGCATTTTGGTGGATGTAGGAGAAGGACAGCAGGTTAAACAGTGAGCCAGTGCGCCTGCTGGGAAGGCCAGGAATAGAAGTGCTGTCACTGGGGGTGTTTGAAGGCTGAGCACTGCTCTGTACCACATCCAGCCCCACACTGTGCTGGGCAGGACCTGCTTTCCCAAGGCCTTCTGTGTGCATGCACTTACTTGACCTCAATCTCATGGAAATCATTAGCTTTTCTCCTGAGAAAGCCCAAGGGGATCTCACATTCCTAAAGATGAAGGTCCTCTGTGCAGCAGGTATTTTTTCCTCTGCTTTCCGCGATGCCTCAGGAAATAAGCACTTCTACTTTGGACACCTCCCCCTTTTCCAATAAAACAGTTTTCCTTAGCTCTAAGATACTTGTTACTTTCACAATGCTAAGTGCAAACACTGTCCTCTGCAAACAAACCCACAACACAGAGTTGTTGAATATTTCATTCAACAATGAAATATTGTCTTGCCACAGCACTGGACAGGAGGTATCTCTTAAAGGTGCTACTGCATTGTTTTTTCATTATAGCTCACAGGTACAGGGAGTTTTCATCTTCTGTCTCTCAGCAGAATATCTATATTATTATTTTCAAGGGTTAAGTGTACTTAAAGCTGCTGACACTATTCACAAGTCCACTAGAGAGCAGCTATGCCTCACACTCAGCAAGGTGCTGTTTTAATTTGTTTCTCTGACATTAATTGCACTTCACTCAAATGACTAATCAGCCCTGGAAAGCTTTCTCAGTACTAGACTGAGAGGCAATGGAGGTGTGGACTCAGCTGCTCTGATTCATACCTGGGTATGTGAGTGCTCACCCCTGGCACTGAGCTGCTCTTGTTCGTGCACAGTGTCACTCTTGAAGAAATTTTAGCTCATAGGAGGAGAAAAGTAAATCAACACCCTGGAGGTGAAAGTTCCCTGAAACCCTTCAGTAAGGAATATACAGATTTCTTGGAAGAAGTCCAGAGCAAGAGGCAGCCCAAGGGACTGTCTTTCCAGTCAATGGATAAAATGGGAACAGAAAAATAGCTAAATAAGGCTCTTTTACCCCATTTTCACTAGGTGAAATAAAGTGCTGTGCAGGTCTAAAGAACTAATAAGGCACAGCAGTCCACAGCAAACCATATTAGGTCATTTTCCACTAACTTATACAAGATTTTAAGTAACACTGAAGAATGATTTACACATAATAGAAGACAATGTATTGTATGAAATAAAATTTTATACAGAGAAGACAATTTAATGTACAAAATGCTGGCTTCTCCTGACCATCCTCTCGGCCTTAATAAAAACACTCAAGTTTTCTTTATTTAAACATCATGGAGCAGCATAAATATAAAGATACAGTTTGAATTCCTAAAGTTACACTACTTATCTTTTTGTCAGAGAAAAAGGAAACTACTGCCTATCCAAACAGCTGGCAAATCCATATTGCCTACCTGGTAAGTTAATGAAAATTGTCCTGGAAGCAGACGAAAATTATTAAGGCAGAGATTCTTTTACCTTTAAGCTGCATTATCCCTGCCCCTTCTGAACTGCCTTGAAGTGCCTGGGTAGTTCTACTTCGGCACACTGGTTTACTGACCTTCCTTTTTTATGTCAGGTCACTTAAGCCTCCTGCACCAAGCAGAAAGGACAATGACCAACTTCGGGCTTTTCATGCCAAAGGTCTGGTTTTACTTGTGTCCTTTTTCTTTGTCTTCCATTTTCTGGAATACTGGTTACTCACTGTATATAACCCTCGCACTGTTTCTCACCTGTGAAAAAGCAAAAATTTTTCAGAGCATGTATACTGCATCATAAAGATCTAAGAAAGCACAGAGAATTACTACAAATGTTAGACTGATCACCTAAAAAAGGGAGAGCATCTGCTTTTTAAAAATTTGCCAGAAACCATATTAAGTGGCATAAAACACACTGCAATTATTGAGATGGTTAAGAAAAAAAAAAGCTCACTGCAGGTTGGACATTCTGCATCAAACAATGAAGAAAGGTTTCTTTCCCAGCTTTTAAAACTATTTCAAATAAAATGTCATAATTAAATATCATTAATGGAAAACTGAAATGATCATATGAAGGTGGTCAGCACAGAACATTTTAATTTCTAGTTATTTATTAGCTTTGACAGAAATTGGCCAAACTTAATAAAATCAATCAGGATATGATGAACAGAGATGACAGGGAACGTTTGTGCACTGAATTAGGTCTAGTAATAAAGGAGAAAAAAATGCAGCTCAGACAATGATTAAGGAGGGTTTCCATGGCACATGATTATATCAGAGGGTAGAACTGTTTAATCTCTGCTCAATTTAAAGGCAATTTAAAGTGAAGTGAACGGTGACATTTCACTGAGTGTGGCCAAATCACTCGTGCAGAGGGCAATAGCATGGAAAAGAGACAAGAAAAAATCTACAGGGTCTGTTGCTTCTCTGCCACACTCTGTAACTTTCACAGCACCTTTGAAAACAATGTTCTTTAACCTTTCCCTGCAGATCTGCCACAAGCAGTGTTTGAAAGCGCATCGGCCTCCTTTGATCTCCGGGTATTGTTTTGGAAATGACATCTTTGTCTCCTTTTTTTCTTCAGGCCGTTTCTGAGATTCTCATGAGTTTTCCTGTTCTCAGCTTTAATGTTTCCACTTCCCTTCACGTTTTTGCCCTTTGTGCAGCAGTATCAAGTACAATTATTTTGCAGCCTTTGGAGTGCCACCAGCATCTTTCTGTCTTCTCAGCGGGGCCATCAACACCAGGGTTCAAACCTGCAGAAGGGGAGATTTTAAGGGATGCAACTATCCTGGAAGGCTTAGCTACCAAGTAAAAGAGGCATTGACAGGGTTCTTCCATGGGTTGGATAACGAAGGAGTTGTGTAATCCTTATGATAATCACAAGAGGAGGATCCAGGAGTGGAAACTGAGCTATTTGGGATGGAATGATGAATCCCATGATATTGCTTCTGGGTAAAGTCTGGGTGCTTCAAAGGAATGCTAATCCTTGGTTATCTGTCTATCTGCATATCTTGCAGTGATAATGGGAAAATTGTGATTTTCAAAAGCCTCCATTGTTCTGGGCTAATATCTTCAGTGCCTCCTCGTTTACCTTTTGCTTTCCCATGAGTTAGTTCAGAGAAACAGCACTGTCCAGCTCAAGGCACAGGTATCAATTGTTAAATCTGCAAGAAGATCATAAGTAACAGGCAAGAAAAATGTCCTTGTCCAGAAGAGCATTTTTAGAGACCAGTTTTACCATTTTCTTGTACATTCATCTACAGATGCAGTCATCATGTTTACTGCCTCAGGTTTCTGAAAAGAAAACACAAGCAGAACAAGACACCTTAAGTTTCCAGTCAAAGGTACAATGTGAGAGTAACACTTTTGATTTTATTTTTTTTCCTTGAAAAGGAGTAACTCTCCTGAATGGACCAATGAGGTAGAAACAAAGAATTAAAATCTATGGTCTTCTACTGATGTTTCGATATGGAAATTACTGAAAATTATTAAGATGAATCTTGCAGTCATCCCTCTATCATAGCTAAGTGGGTGATCACACTTTCAATCTTTACTCACCCAGAAGTCTTTGACTAATGTTTTCAGGCAGATTTTGGTGCTCCCACAAACACACTAAGTAGTTCTTTTCACACAAATAGTAATTTCAATTATATTTCACCAAGAAACTTTGTTTTATTACCTTGAATGTTATTTTTATTCTCCTTTGTTTTCTACTCAGAGGTCTATGCTCATTTTTAATTCATTGCCATAGGTTCACTTAGAGGGAATAGTGTACATGCTTCTGGGAACTTGCCTGCTAGGGGCAAAACTGCTGTTGGTAAAAACTCAAAGTTTGGGCACTCACAGCAGTCACTGATCCCGAGAGTGAAGGGAATGGGATTTGTCAATATTAGAGGCTCAGGTGTCCTGTATTGCTATGGCTCAGCTTTCTGGGGAGTTACAGGATGGGAAGCACTCACCAGAGCAGAAGGGAGGAGAGTGAGGCAAGGAATGAAAGCTCATACAGGTGGGTCCATGACTCTCCTGGCTGCAGTTAAGTGATTATTTTGTGATTCTGTGAATCAATTCACCAAATGCAGCATGGAACTCAACTACAAAAGAAAAAAGCAACTAACTGATCAACTGTTCACTTGTGTTTTGCTGTGATTGCTACTGCTTCTGCTGCAGCTACCTCTCTGTCCTGCCTGTAGAATATTTAGTCTTGGAT
This sequence comes from Eopsaltria australis, assembly GCA_034509425.1. Taxonomy (NCBI): domain Eukaryota; kingdom Metazoa; phylum Chordata; class Aves; order Passeriformes; family Petroicidae; genus Eopsaltria; species Eopsaltria australis. Next base: position 3,255,825 of record JAVTVJ010000247.1, on the reverse strand, counting down.
TTACCTTACAAGTAAATTTATTTAGTTAGACCACCTGAAAGACTATAGATACTGTTGGTTACCTTAAATGGCAGCAGTACCATAGCTCATTCTAAATTATCTCACTTAGCTGTTTGAGGTTTTTTAAATCAAATCCTCAGGTGGAAGATTCTTATTTTATAATGCATCTGTCATTTCCCACAGTTACTTACTCTATTTGTCTCCACTTGAGAAAATGCTTTCCTCTCACATCTGGCTCTCTGTATTTAATTTAAAATTTCCTTCCTAGACCTTAATCATAAGCAAGAATATCTTCATTTGTCTCGCTTTTTGAGGTCAAAACATGCTCACAGTGCATCTTAAAACATTTCCATTACCGTTTCCACTGAATGCAGGGAAAATATGTAAACTTCATTAAAAAAAAAAAAAAAAAAAGAATAAAATTGAACCAGAGATAATTTTCATAAATTAGATGTACAGATTTCACAGCTCAGAAACAAGGATGTTGAACGTGTCCAGCCTATAGCCTCCTACACAGAAACCACAAGGTTTCAACGACAAGTCAGTGAAACCACAGCATTCAGCTTTTTATCCAAGACAAGCTCTACCCAACGGGTGCTGCTGCCTTGCTGTGCTGACTGCTCACACAATAGTTTTTCCAAGGTTCGCTTAAGGTGCTGACCTGTGAAGAGAAATGAAACTCATTATGCAAACAACTGTGCTATATAGCTTCTCAAATCTGTATGTGTGTGCACATAACAGATAAATCTGCAGGCACAGGCACACACATCCCTGCATTAGATACATCTGCTTACAGATGAAGACAGAGACACCTGGAAAAAAAGGTCACAAAGAAAAGCTGTTTATACAAAGTAACTAGCTTAAAGTTTTATCTGTTAAGGATAGCACGAGCTAGTCACCTCAGCATTCTGAAACCTCCCATAAACAATTAAACAGCAGAGCTATTTATGAATCTAAAAGTCATAACAAAATGCATTTCATTAACAAAGCAATTAATGTATGAGAAACAGAACAGTATTCCTATCTTAGAGAATTCTAGATGGGTATAGCTACTTCTGCATCAGGGTTTTTATTGATACAACTGCATGAAAAGTAACAAGTCCTGCTTGAGTAATGCCATCATACCTGCAGGAGTCTTAAATGTAGACAAGGATGCAGAGTTAAGATTCCCCTAAACACCCTTCCATAAAATGATTCTGCTAGAATCATGAATTTACCCTTCAGCCACTGCTGGAGGGCTGAATGATGTCTGCACTGGCACCAAATTGCTGTTCCTGGAACGATGCTGCTGAGTGGGAGCCACTGGCCCCCTCAGCCTCACATGCTAAGGAGGCACTTGTTGCATAGGCGATCACAGTTGTTTTCAGTAGTAAAGCCTGTAGAAAGGGACTTCTGGCAACTCATTTCTATTTGCAAAATCTGTCATGGGTGCTAAGGAAAAAGTAGGGTTGGCAGTGAAATTATTGCAAGCAAAACAAAGCCGAACAAACAAGCTCTCAAGGCCTTTCCAAGAGGGATTTCACTGTAATGACCCAAGGCCCTGTAACAGAGGCTCCTCAGACTGCCAAACTGACACAGTAGCAGCGACCTGAAGGAGAAGGTTCTTTAAATGGCTTTGCAGCTGAAGAAAGCAGCTGCATTCCTACACCCTGAGAACTGCAGAGGTGGCTTCTGCCTCAGCCTTCCCTCAGGCTATGCAGTGTGACACCAAAGCCATTCCTGTGCTGCGGGAGCTGAAGTACAGAGCATGTGGTGGCTGATCCAGGGGTCTGCAGCACTCACAGTGGTGGTGCCAAGGCAAGCTGAGGTGTTGGTGTGCAAGCAGGGACTTGGAGTTACTCCAAAGGGAGGCAGACTGCATCCTCCAGTGCAATGTCACACAGTTCCTCTGTCCTCACTACTTCTTGCTGTGCCAGAGGTGCCCCAGCACCATGAGACACGACACTGTCCCTGGGAAGACACAAAAGAAAGGGCAGGAGAACAATGTGACTGAGTTTCTAGGATTTGGAATCAATGCTATCCTTAAAAATAATTCTAACAGAAACTGTGTATAAACAGTAAACATATACACATAGATGAAGGAGAGTACAATCTGTAGTATTTTGGCAGTAACTGGAAACCAGAAAGCACAACTAGCCAGAAATAAGTGGTATTCAGTCATCTGCTTCTACCAATAAGAACCATAATAAAAAGGAGAAAATTGCACTTCATTCTGAAGATAACTTTATGCAGAATGTATTAATAAGGCCAAATCAGAGCAGGTCTGCTGGAGGAAGGAAAGGGAACCATAGCCCCTCAGTTGCTGCGCCCTGTATTTAGCTTTAGACTGTATAGGAAGGGGAACAACTGCACTGCTGTGAAGATTCCACACTAGCACAGGAGCCTCACCAAACCCTGGGAGTGACTTCCAAACGAATCTGTAACATCAAACTTTGATTCTGTTATCAAAACCCAAGCTGGAGTGTCATGTTGATCACCATGCAAGGCATGTCAGGATATAGGGAGCCCCAGCTGTCACTGGAATAGTTACCTATGTACCAGACTGCACCAGACACATCCATCTTGACCCTGTAATGGTTTGGAGGTTATTTGTTTTATAGTACTGATTTTGTAACACAGAAGTGACTCTCTTCTGACTTCTGTTTCTTCTGTTCATTAACAACAGTAAATGAACAAAGGAAGCATTTTGCAATTGTGCCATTCTGCATCCTCCATTCACTGTCCAACACCTGCATGTATCTCTTCTGATTTTTCTTTCTCAACATTTGGGATGAACATGACACACACTGTTGGGCTTCAGCACCACCACATCCCTGCTTTTCACACCGTAGGCCTGTCTCTTAGACAGTGGGAAATGTGTTGGAAATGTTGGGAAACAGACACCACTTCTGTGGTAGAAAGGCTGTGCTCTGTGGGCCATCCTTCACCAGGAGACCTGCAGAGCTGCCATGCATCAAAGCCCTGAGCAGCAGAAGTCCTGGCTGCCACACAGAGCAGGAGCAATGACTTGCCCCAACCTCTCCCCACCGGTGGCTTTCAGCAGAACAACTCCTTTTTGCCCTCAAATTTTTAAGAGAATTGTGGTAGCCAAACATCCTGTCAGCTGCTGCCTTCTCTTCTGAACGTGCTGTCCTCTGGTAGCGGGGAAAGATTGCGAGCACTACTGCAAAGAAGAACGAAGCTCTCTGTGAAAGCTGTAACACAACTCAGGCATAGCTCTAAGCTCTTAGTTACAGAGATCAAACTGTTCAGGCCTTATTCAGGAGTTTTTAGCTGAGATGAAAAAGGAACTGCATGACCCGGATGCCTGCAGCGGCAGAAGATCCCCCTTGGTCACCCAGTGAGGCTTTTTCCATCCTACATGCAGAGAAAGGTGTGACCTAGGAGGTGGGAGGCTGCTCCCAGCTCTAAAGGAGACCTAAAAGGAGGTGCCCGCAAGAGGACAGCTCTGAATATCTGGTTCTGTGCAGGGTGGGTCTAAGCTTGTCTCAGGCTCTGGGTGTTGACAGGATGTTTCCTCAGTATGGTTTGTTATTAGTGGTTGGTAAGAACACAAATACATCAAACTATGTGCCTAAAAAGCATTACTGGGTTGACCTAGGAGCAGGATGGGAAAGAAATCAGGTACAAGTTAAACCTGGAGGAACATTATGGAGAATGTAAATGGTTTTATATTGTTGCCTATTAATATTTTAGTGTCTGTGTCTCCCAATTCAGAGTTATATTTACTCTGATTTATATAGCAAATACAAGTTAAGAACAGATTTTTTTTCCAGGTTAGGTTTTCTCTTTTCAAAGCAAAGTTAAAAGACCAAAGAATGATACCAAAGCTTGTAATAGGAAAACAAGATTGCAAGGCAGTAGAACTGACTTGCAAAGCTGTCAGAAATATTTTGAAGGCTAATTTTTCCAAATCTGTTTTACAGGAATCTTCTTCCTAGTCTCCCATTTTCCAGCATAACTATCTCCCTTGTTTCCCACAAACCCCCCAAGTCACAGATAGTATACACATGAAATTTCACAAAACTAAGTTGTAAAATTCTTTGAAAGCAGCCCTGTACATTACAGACTTTTTGGCTGAGCCATAGCAATGACTAAGCCATGGGAAAAGCCTCCATTCAGCTCTCCTGTAAAGGAAAATGTGGGTGGGGGAACCAGGTTTTTGGGGTCGAAGTCATGCAGCTCTTGGGTGGCACCGTCGCCGCAAAGGGGAAAGAGGACTTGGCCTGGCAGGGCTGCGCTGGGAGGTTTCTCACATTTCCACTTTCCAGCCATCCCTGCGGGGCCGGGCCAGCGACAGGGTGAGAGAGGCTGTCAGTGTTTGACTCAGCGTGTTCCTAAGCCACAAGAGAGCAGTGACGCATATAAAAAACTTCCTGCTCGCTCTTATCTGATCAGAGGGATATCAAGGAGTTTTCTCCACTGCCTAGACAATAGAGGAAGTCCTCCTTTGTCCTTGCATTTCACTTTCTCTGTCAGCATGGCTTCCTTGAAGCAATTCTTGTGGCCTTACTGCCTCTAACACAAAACAGAAGACCTGATATGCAAATGCAAGTTACCACATTGTCAAATGCCCATTGTTCAACTTCCCATTTACTCAACCAGCTTTAAAACTGATCTCTGATATAACTGATTGAATTTGGAGTAGCTTGGACAGAGCCATCTCACCTCCCATGATTTTGGTGGAGATCTGCCTCTGCCCTTTCAAGCCCTGTGCTTCTGAAAATGCATGGGGAGTTACATTGTCCATTAACTAAAGATTTTAAGTGGTTCTGAAGTTTTCTGCACCAGCCAAAACCCTCAGTGATATTTTTGCATGAAACACTGACAACCACCATATGATGTCACAGTTAATAGAGTCCTGTTACACATCCAACTGGGAAGTTCCCAACCTATCAACCAAATAAAGATACATAAATGGCTGACAGTGCTACCACGGCCACCTGCTGTAGCTGGGCTCAAAGAAACTTCCCAAAAGAACCCACAGTTGAAATACTGACAATAAGAAGCAAAAGCAAACATTATCACCAGCCTTTTTCTTTAACATGAACACTTCCAACTGTAAATCAAAAAGTGGACTGAGGATAAATGAACATTCATCCATGGTAACAGGAAAAAACCTACAGAAAAGTTATGGTAAAGAGGAGCAGAGCCAAGTCCCCACTTCGTGTAAAGAACACCACTATTGTAAATAATCTCTCCATGCTCTCAACAGCCTCAGGAAAGTGCTGGACAACAGACAAAAGAAAATTTTGCAATGCTTCAGAGGATGAAGGGAGGGAGGATAAAATGAAGTATTGGGCACCATGGTTTCTCAAACCAAAGATGCTGCTGATTTCCTTTAATGAACCATAGCCATAAATTAACAGACATTTCAAATAAAACCTACTGAGATCCTCTGTACTTCACAGTGCAGCTGTGCTGCTTATCTAAAATTATTTCATGACGCATCCATAGGAAAAAAAAATTTGATAAATCATCACACTACCTTTTCTTCAAGAAATAAAATTTCAGACTATGTGATAGAAGAAAGTGTTTTTTCTTACTTGTTTCAGTTCTCATTTTTCAGAATTTCTGTTCTATTGGGTGTGATTAGCTACTCCTTTCACCAGGAGAGATTCTGTGTGTGCATACATAAGACTGACTGCAGTTATGTGTACTTACACATACACCTTTAAAATTTATTCCTTTAAGCTATTAATTTTCTGAAAGCTGAAAAATGACTTAAGCACATAAACAGCATAGAGTAAATAATCATCTGTACATAGAAAACAAACATGTCAGAGAATGTCAGACAGAGTTCTCACCAGCCTAAACACTCATTTTTAAATGAACAATGAACAAGTGACCCAGCCTGACAGCCCAGAGTCACCCACCAGACAGACACAGGTGCATTGGATACAATGTCAGAATATTACACGGATTTCTAAAACATCCCCAAAGCCATCTGGAATCTTCAGATTTTCAGAGGCAAAGATTTAATTTGAAAGACACATGATAATCTCTTTATTCATCACAGTGAAGGTGCACTCAAGTGACTTTAACTGCCCTCTACTAATTCAACACAGGAATCCTTCCATGCTATTGGTAGTAATTAAATAATGACAATACATAAAAGTAATTTAAAGCTGGTTTCTCCCTGAAATATTGAGATCAGTGATTTTAAAATCAACTGATTCCTAGAGCTGGCAGTTCAGGAAGTACCTAGTGCCTGCAGACTTTTGTTTGGACTTTATACATTCTTCTGCATTCCCAAGGAAGTTCTCAGCTGCTGAAGGATGGAACTGAACGTGTTTAGGTGCCACAGACATTGGATCACTGCCACAACCAATAGTGTCCCTTGGGACTGACTCACCAGGATTTAGTCCCTGCTCTTCCAGTACTGCTCCCATCTTGGTAATGGGTGTGGTCCAGGGATTCATCTCTCCCTGCAACTTTCACCCCCAGTGGACATGCCCTCCACAATGCTGTTGATTTATCTGCTACTGGTTCCAAGCAAGTATAAAGCAAATTTTAGCTGGCTTAAATGCTAAAATGAGCTTTTACTCACAGCTCTAACAGAATCTAAGCTGAGAATGAAAAAGCCACCATTCATGAATGTTGGGAGGAACTAGCTAACAAACATTCCTTGGAGACATAAAGTAAGATAATACATTTAACTGTTGAAAGAAGTCCTGCCATATTTCTCCAGAACAGTACAGAAGAGCTGCAGATGGACTGAAGAGATTAATTGCTGCATGACACAGGAAAAAAATGCAGAATCTTTGTTTACCTAGGCCTGTGGTTTCTAAGTACCAACTTTTTAGTACGTTCATTTCTTGACTCAAAGTGAAAATGGGAATTCACCCTTTTCTCTTTTTTTCCTGCCCAATGTGCAGATGGGGCACATTTTCTTTCACTCCATCAATCCCTGCACCCCCCACGCAAGAGCTCGCGTACATGCACCCAGCCAGTGGAAAAGAAAAAAGGGTTACTCATTAATCCATTCTACAAAGCTTTCCAAACTGAAATGGGTGGGTTCTCCATCTCCAGCAGGGAGCAATATATAGGTAGGTGCAGAGCTTACCTGAGCACAGCTCAAACTGGAGTGTTACACTTGAACAGCACAACTTTGCTCCTGGCACATTTAAAAACAGAACTCATCAGGATGAAGAGGATGATTATTTTCTGCATGCTTTTCTTCTGCTCCAGTGTGGTGCTGACTGCAACTTCACCCAGAACAGTAAAATACAGACAGATTCAGCAGAAAATTAAACAGCTAGAAGCCGTGGTGAAAGATAAGGTAAGTGATGGTATTTGTCATAATATTGAAATTATTTTCAAGCATTATGTATTGCTTAGTACGTAGCTTGTGAGGGACATCACTTTCAAATGTTCAAACTTTTCTAACTTAGGTTTGTTTTATTTTAGGATGCTGAATTGCTGCATACACCAGAAAATCCTATGGTGAGACTACTTTAACATTTTTTTCATAATTATATCAATTTGATTTTGTACTGCTTTATTCCATTGGCAAATGGCAGATGTCTTCTTCACATGTCTGACCTAGTATTTGTAATGCAAGCTGGACCAAATAAGAAAATACTTTATAGAAATTCCTTTTTCTGGATATTTAATGGCAGAAGTATTTGTATTTTGGCATCTCACTGCTATTTTGCTACTGTATGTGTATCATAAGCCACCAATAGATCCAGAGTTGGATGTATTCCATTTATTCAAGAAATAGTGCTAAGAGTGAGGATTCATACAAGAGCCAGATGAGCAGCAGTGCTTTTCGGGATGCAGGTATTTGGAGTGGAAGTGCCTCCAGCTGCCATCCTTGGCTCCCACTGCAGCCAAATGCCAAGAGTGGCACTGCAAGGCGATCTCACTGAGTGCCTCCTCTCATCTGCACTCACACTGCTCTCTCTGATACTATTTGTGCAGAGGTTGTGCTACCAATAGGATGACAAAACTGCACCCGCAAATATTCTCTTCGGATTATAACTAGTTAAAAATACAAAAGCAGCTCCCTGTGAATCCCTTTTAAATAGAGATACTTATTTATACATTATTTAGTACTGATAGTTTCCATCTTCCAAGGTTAAGAATTTCTTATATACAGTAAGAGTCACCAAGTCCGTACACTCTCAAAAGTGGCAGGATGCACCGTGAAATTAAATGCTAATTATAGTAACATCATGTCTTAAAAGCTTAGAGGGTAAACACATCCTACTTTGATAATCCCTCAACATGCAACTGAGGTCTAGAGCAACCTGTGGCTATCTAATCTTATATTCATATTGTCAGCTGTCTTAAATTTTTGAGCCCTGACGTTTCATAGCACAAATAATTTTGATTGACATATAAAAAGGACTGCTATGCATTACTATGCTGCAAAAGCTGCAGGCATTCTTAAAAATTTATCTACTCAGGACTCTAAACTCCCTTGCAAAGCAGCTACAAGAAGAAAGAAAAAAAAACTCACCTCAGTTCACACAGGCTTTGGTTAGCCTCTTCCTAGGTTTTACAGCTGGGTGCATTTTTTACTTGCCAAAAAATATACAGAAGCATGACCAGACCAGATATATTCCTTTGCATTGCTAGAAACAACTGCAGTGCACAAACTCATTGTTGGGCTTTTTTCACTAACACCCTTTCTAACTTGTGGTGTCAAAGTGAAAAGGAGGAGATTATTAGCTGTCATTTTACTCCAGTGTTTGCCGCTGCCTCTGAAACTAAGCAAATACAACTAGTGACTAATTGCTTAATGAGGTTGTTGGGGTTTTTTTTTTCTCAAAAAAAGTCATGCTCACCTCAGGAAGGAAGACAACAGTTCACTTGCAACTTAGAACTTTAGTGTCTGATTCTGGGAGGTCCTAAGTGCCTCTGCTGAATACTAGAGAAGACAGAGAATTCACGTATTTAGAAGGTATTAAGTTGATAGGGGTTTGGCTTCTGATTAAAAACATGTAAAAAAATATCAGTGTGCTAATAGTAATTATCACCAGCAATCAAATCAACAAACTTTTCATCCTACAGGATGACTAAGATAGGAATTACAGTGTGCCAAAGCAGCACTCAGGGTGATGTGGTACCATCGCACCCCAGTGAAACGCAATTTAATACAAAAGCCACTCATATAACTGCATTTCAAATATCAAAATATTTGAAATTGTTTTTATCATAACCTGCTCATGCCAGATTTGCATTTGGTCTTGAATACTCAATGAGAAAACCACCAATTATAACATTCAGAATTAGGTGGTTCACCCCCATGTGTTTTGGCTTCCTTGAGGTTCCTTTGCTTGGACTGTCAGTCCCAATTTAATCCCACACAATTTCCTTCTACCCTCAACAATGAAGTTTCCTTTCCTTTGAATAAAGAGAGGTAAGAGGACGTCAACTCAAGGGACAACAGGCTGAGGCTGAAACAGCAGTGTTACAGCTGAGGTGATTCCAGCCTGGAGGGCAAATGAGCTCTCTTGCTGGTGGCTGGCACTGGAGCTGAAGTGGCACGGAGTGACACAACACCGATGTACCCCAGATCTGTATCTCACCCCACTGATCACTAATTCCGGAAGCGAGGGCCCTATGGGCTCATCTGCAAAGCTAGTTTGAGTCAGATGCAGAGTCCTGCTGCCAACTACCTCTGATACCAATATTTGACACGTTTCTAGCCCTCCTCAAACATTTCCAGTGGTCTGTGCTCTTTCATGCCTCATCCCTGAAGTGCTCAGCCTGTGACAACACACTGGGCCCCACGACCCTTGCAGTGCCCTGACCGTTGGCTGCCTCAGCCATAAGTGACAGCTCAGCAAAACAGAAGAGGCAGCACAGATGAGAAATGCTGGTTTCTCAGCTCAGCACGGATGAGACTGAAAATGTTTTCAGTTTCAGCTGGAAAATCGATCTCTTTAAAAGACGAGTAGATTTTTTTTTTCCAGTAAGCAAGGCCAGTTACGGTAAAGATGCTTGGAACAAACATAAACGTGTGGCTTTTAAGGAAAATAAAATGTTCTATGTGACCAACACAGAATGCTGCTAGTAATATTTGCTATAAGCAACATTCATGAAGGATGCTTTGTCCTTTCCCAAGCAGCAAACTGCAGTGACGTCTCATAAGGCAGACGAGACTCAGCTTGGGTAGCAGTTGGTATGCAAAACAGGGATGATGGCTGTGGAGTCCTTCTAGTATGTGTAATCAGCAGATCTAAATGCTTCCTTCTTTGGGAAACAGAAAGCAACTTACAAACTGGCTTCAGTAAACATTGCTTTTCTTTCTCTGTTGACTGTTAGGTTAGTTTTGGGGATAGTTTCTATATAATTTCTGGTGCTATCATGTAAGAACATTTCACTAGTATTTGGAAACATGCAGTTCTATGTCAATTCTAATTATTAACAACGTAGTATTAGGACACAAAAATTAGGAAGAAAGAAGTATATTCCCACACGTAGCACTGAGAGATATTTGTAATTTTTAAAAAATAAAATGCTCGTGGCTTTAGTAGGTGAAAACCTACTACACTTAACTGTTCTACTCTTCAGGATTGTTTTCTTTCAAATGCTGTCATGATTAACAGCCAAGCGGACATTTATTTTGTTGGGAAATAGTTAAGTAGTTATGCAGCAACAGCCAAAGTAAAGCTTCAATATCTCTTGCATATGTAAAATTAACTTTAAAAAAAAAAAAAAGGTACAGTTAAATATTGCAAGTTAATATCCTGGATACCTTCTTTTGCACATGGAACACAACCTGACGTGTGCAGAAAAAGTGCTGCAACATTGACTTTAAAACAGTTCCTTTTCCTGCCCTAGGAGGGATGTCTGTACACAGCTGTGAGCTGCTTCAAGAAAGGCATCCAGAAATTACAACCAGTGAGCAGCCAAGAGAGGCCATGGTTCACCAAAGCCATCAGAATCGTGAGCAAATTCACCTACGGAGACCCAGCAGAGGTAGGATTTCTTCACAGTGCTTATAATCCTGATCATTGCTCCTTATTTCCTACAGCAGGTGCCCCCTGCAATAGGGGAATTGTAGAAAGCAAATCTGTTAAGAAAAGCAATCTGCTTTTTCTTACTTTGGAAATTAAAAAGACCAATTTTTGCACTTTTGGGAGAGGCATTCCCTGCGCCCCTAAAAAGTCGCATGCGTTTACTTGGAAATCACAGAATGTGCCTGCAGAAGGACAGGGATCACTGCAAAAAATGTGAATTAAAGGTGTCATTACTAAATTCCTTCCCTTTTGAAAGAGCTTGTGTCTAAGCTCTTCCAGGAAGAAAAGGCATTGATTACAACCCTCTTGATTTTTTCAGTGAGAAAGCTTGAGGTTTGATTTAGGATTGTGATGTGCTGTTTAGAAGTGCCATGGTTCTCTTTATCTTTCAGCAGTGTGAGTCTACCTGTGAGTCTTATGAGAAGAAAACCCCCACAGAGTTTCTGAAGAGCTTTGCAAATCTAATGAAAATGGTAAGCAGAGTTGATTCCTCCTGGGTGCCTTCTGACATTTTACAAACCACTACAGTTATCCTTATTTTACATCCTTACTGACAATGTGTTGTTTTAACAGCTATTCAAGAACCAATCTGGGACACAGCAGAGCTGAAGGCTACTGAAAATCTACTCTTTAAAGCAGACACTATGTTATATTTAAGATGTGAAAAATGTAAATGCTTTTCAGTGCTATTATGACGTGTTCTCTGTGTGTGGTAAGTGAAAGCTTCTCCCAAAGTATTAAGGAGTCTTATTTGGATGGGTATTTGTAAGATGGATGCTGTTTTGGAAGTGATTCTAGCCCCATCTTGCAGTGAAAATTACACTCCAATTTCACAAAAACGGGCTCTTGTAAGGGACTTAAATGTCACCTTTTGATAAACCAGAATTAATGAGAGGGTTGCTTTTGTATTTCTGCTTTGATCTTAACTGAATCCAATGCAGAGATTTCTGCAACCTCTTAAAGAAAATTAACAGAAAAATTATCAGATGCTCTGAAGCCTCCAAGGAATCTACTTGGACTGATTACCTTATTTACAATAATACCACACACAGAGCTTTATTTATAAGTTCTTCGACTGTATCTTAGCTAACTATGGAAAAATATCCTGCATTTAACTGTCTTCTAAATACTGGAAAAAACATTTACAAATGATACAGTATGGCTGTGATTAACATCTTGAAGCTAATGGCACATTTGCCATTGGTTTCAACAGGGAGAGATGTAACCCACATGCTCTAAATGGAGATACAGGATTCTGGGGGGAGAAATCCTATTTCAGAAGGTGAAATTTCATCTACACTGCCCCAGCTTAACATGACAGGTACAGCAGAGGCATGAGAGGCTGGTACAACCAACAGGTCCAAAAAAATACAGTAACTAAAGATTAATCAGAATGAAACAGTTCTAATACACATTGCTCTTTCTCAGAGGACATTGTTTACCCTCATATTCATGTACCATTAACACTACTCAGTCTCTCTCCTCCTGATTAATTTTATTTGCTGGTTTTTCTTTAAAATCTGTCAAGTTTTTTGTTATGTGAAAACTTTCCTGTACAGCTCCCGCATCCTGAACATTTCTGTGGAACTATGGCCAGAGATACCACTGAAAATTTTTTAAATGAAAATTAGTATCACAGCACTTAAAACTAGTTTTAGCAGCTTAATTATATACTACCATGTTCTGTTTGCAATGATTCTGAATCCGTGGGTTCTTTCATCTGAGCAGTAACTGCTGATTTACCCAAAACAGATATTAGCCCAACATGAGGAAACTGATCTTGGAAAAGAGCATAAAGCCTTCCAGTAAAAATTAACCTTTCATCTAATTTTCTCTCTACTTAGTAGAAATGTGGTACTGAGAGGAAACTGGAAAACTGCATCTAGTGTTAGGATGGAAAATTACAAGCTTAGTTACCTCCAAAAATAATGAGGTAGTATTAAAAATATTTCCATTCCTACCAATGTCATCAGCCTAAAGGAAAACTAATACAAAAAGCTTTGCTGCCTCCACATTTTCACTGTCCTGAAACGTGAACCTCCTCAAAAACGTATATGAGAAGGGGAAGGAAGATCCTCAGGGCACAACAAACCAAGTGAACTCTCCTTGTTTCTGGTGATGGTTGTTTTGATTTAGAATGCCTTTTTCTTCTGCTTTTCTTTTTCTGTTTCAAACCCTCTTTTCCTCTGTGTAATGTTCTATCTCATACCTCAATGTTTCCATGTTACATTCTAAAAAAGAACTACCACTCATAAGTAAGTAATCAAAGTACTAAGTTTAAATGATGCTTTTTCTGCACCTTCTATCCCCATTTCTCTGACTACCTACCCATAAAGTCCCTTCATCACCAATCAGTGAGCAATATGCAAAGCTGCTGCTGCAACAGATTTTAAAGTCCAGGTAAAATTCCATTGCAGATTTGGATAAAAGCAACCGGGAAAACATTGAAGCATGTCCTGCAGTTGCAGCAGACCAGCTGATGTTTCTATATTTGTATTTTCATGGAGGGGTTTAATTGAATGCCTTCATCATTAATTCAGTGCATTTTTAGGTGAGTCCTAGAAGGCCAGCCAACAAACCAAAATTTCTCATGCAGCTCCATGGAATATTTGCATGTGCAGGATTTTGGAGGCAGAGCTTTGTTTTTGTACAAAGAACACAGCATGTATTTCTTTATTTGTAAATGTCTTTTCCAGCAACTTGCTGAGTGCATTGAAATCACTGTTCTAAAAGATCCTGTTAAAATCCCTGTTGTGCAGACGAAACAGGATTAGTGTGTCCTGACAAAGACAACATTGTGTGTTACGTATTTATTAGCAATCGTTACAAAGCATTGAGAAAGAACTGTTGTACCTGGAATGAAGATTTTATGAATGAAAAGCAATTCCCTACAGGAATGTCATAAGCTAACTAGATACTCCTGCCTACACTGCAGCAATGCCTGGGTTTTGTCCAAGAGGCAGCATGTAATGCAGTGAGTAATACACCTATCTCTGTTTAGTGATTTGCTTCACTGTTTTGAAGTATGGATTTTACCACACCAAACATTGTGCTAAAGCTTATTTTTTCTTGTTTTAAACATAATATACTTGTTTATTAATTGAAGCTATTTCTTGTACCTGCAGAACAACTTAATTTAAAATGCTCATTTGTAGTATTCAAAAAACTAGTGAGAAACTGCAACAAGTGTAACTTTAGAGGATTAACTGCTCTTAGATCTTGCTGAAAACTGGAATTACTGGACAATTTAACCCAGCTATGTATGGAGAATATTAATCACAAAATTAGCACAACTGATTTTGGCCAACACCCACACCTCTGGGCAGTGTCAGCACAATCCCTGTGGGCTACTCTGCGCGCTACAAATATGCTTTGATTTACAAGATGTGTGGCCTTGTATTCACTGTTCAATTTGTCAGAGTGATCAAAGACTGAGTGTATTATTCAAGGTGTGCTATTTGGAGAACAGAATGGATGAAGAACAGGAAATCTGTGCAGGACAAACCAGTGTTCAAGAAGACATCATCTTGTTCTGCAACAGTGTTCTCAGAAGGAAAAATGAAGATGCCCCAGGAGGAATTTGTGACCTTACAAAGGACCAGATACCACAAATCTAAATGCGTACACCCTCTTGCCTTATTTCTTTTCATGAGATGAACTGTCTTTGAACTAAGTGGACTCTGCAGAAACAATGTGTTTCATTAACAGAGTACTTCACATTAGCCATAAAAGCTCATTACCTCCCAGGGAGGCTTTACAATATATTTATGATTTTGATCATAAGTGCCCTTTGTAGGCACTTTGAGATGTGTTTTAGCATGGTATATACAGTTTTGTATAATATTTACTTTTCCTGAGAAGACTCTTTATTTTTATACCAATTGACTAATCTAATTTAATTATTTATTGCATTTCTGTAAAGGGAATGTTCATACTAAGGACTATGTGGTCTGATTAATTTATATGTCTGTGATATTAAACAATTTTAGCTAATACAATTTTCTCTTGTTCTTTTCTTTAAAAACTTATTTTTGTAGTTAACCTTTTGAGAACAATTCCCTGTGGATTTTCCAGCCATCTGTATCACATACCTGGTTTGGAGTGGGGTAAATTGTTCCTGAGTACTTTTGCATCTCACTGAGTGAGATGAGTCAGACCTGACTAACAGATAATTCCGGATGAATCCCAGTTTATGTGACTCCCGCTGTTTTCTTGTGTGCAGACAGGAGGGATCCCTCCATCCAGTGAGAAAAATCCACAGGGAATAGTTGTCACAACTTCCCTACAGTGCTCTCTGTTTTGCACTCGTGCTGATGACCCACGTTGTAACAGGAGCAAAGGCGAGAGAGAACACTTCCCACTCAAACCCCTTTGCCCAAGCTGCTGATCTCCATTGCTGTACTGCCACCTTCTGACGGCAGTTTGGAAATTCAAAGCAGTTCCAGACACAAAACAAGCAAGCTGAGTATCGTTGTCATGACAGCGAGCTCTGAGATACACCACAGACATAACAACTAAGTTCTCCACTTCCCATTTAGTTTTCCCTTTTCCTATTCACACAGCTGAAGGTACAGTTGTGTTGCTCTTGTAACATCATGAAGAGCATGTTTAGAAACATCTCTTAACACACCAGTTAGGCTCTTCAGCAGCTCCTTTCCCTTTGCAAGAGGCAAAAGAGTGTACCACTGCATGCTGTGTCCATGTGTCCCTTCATTAACTGTCCAACAACCTATCAGGAAAACCCCTGCTCTTTCTAGATTCTTTGTAAAGGACCTTCTTACTTTTATGTCTTTCCATTTTTTGAAGATGATCTTATTAGTAAACTTCTCTACTATCTCCTGTCCTCTCTCCATGCCCACCCCTGATTCTCCATCTTCCTCCCATTCTAACTCCTCACACTTGTTCTCCCTACTCCAGCTGACTTTCTTCCTTCCCTTAGACATCCTCCAGCTTCCTTTCTGTTATCACCGAGTTTTCAGACACTCAGATGGTACATGATCATCAGCTGCGAAATTCCATTAAAATGGAAAAAGAGTTGAACATAATGCTAGTGGCCCATTTGAAGTTTAATTCCTCACCATCCATGGGAGAACATCCTGATAACGAAGAAGTCAGAAAGAAGTCAAATAAGTGAGGGAAGCCGTCACAAACCAGTTGTAGCAGGAGATACAGTAGGTTTCATATCAAGCTATCACGACAAACAAATCAGACAAATACTACAATAGAGTAGCTCTCCACCCTCCCCTAAATCCTTAAAAAAATGTAGATACAATGAATAACAAAGGAGTAAAGGCCAGAGCCAGCTGATATGAGGACAGGATCTGCAGGGGGTGAAATACAGAAAAGTGTGTGAGATTGGCACCTAAATCCAGCACCTAAATTTTATGAAAACGTGAAGCAACTCCACAATTATCACTGCCTTTAGGGATGGCCAGGAAATGCATCAGTGTAAAGGGCAGATCACTGCACAAGAGGGCAGCAGGCAACTGAGAAAGCAAACATCTGCACTCTCCTCCTCCTCCTCTGACCCCGCCCAGCTCGTAAGAAATTAATCTATAAACCCTCAAATGTAGGGAAATACTGTTCAAAAAGGGGAATTAACTAAAAATGCTCCCATTCCTGTGTTCTCTTTCACAGGCACATTTCAAATGCCATCTATTTAATAATTTCTACTTTTTCCTATATTCTGTTCTTTCCCAAGAATGTTTATTCCTCATTCATTTTAGTCCTCCTTTCTACCCTCCATCTCCCCTTTAGGGAAACCATTTTAGTTGTGCCTGACATGGACAACTCTTGCATTAACACAAATCTTGCCCCACCTTATCTCACAGATCCCATTGGGAGAAGCATCACCCAAAACCAAAGAAAAAGCCAAAAAATTATCAGGATCTGTGCTATTCCTGGAAGATTTACACCTCCCTTCAGAATGGAGCACTTGGCCCATTTCTAAATTGCTAATCCAGTACCCGCAGATGAACAACAGCTCCAAGCATTCCTTATGGACTTACTGACTCTGCCCTCAGGTATCCCACATCCTGTGAGACAGCTGCTATACCCTACTGCCCCCCTATTTTACTTCTATCAATTCTTTCCATTTCTTATTTTACACCCTACAAAGACCTGAACAAACACCAGGTAACACCTGGAATGCAGCAGGTGCAGCTGGAGGTGGTGGGAAAGCTGTAGTACAAATTCCCAAACATCTGACCTGGCATTAATAATTTTTTTATGGCATTGAAGAACAAAATACTGGGAACCTACTGCCTCAAGCTCCTTTTCCACCTGTTGCAGTGGGGAGGGTTGGCTTAAACCATTCCCATTTCTTCCCCCTACTAGTCCACAACAGGTGCATTTTTGGGGGGGAGAGTGTGAGGAGGCAACTTATATTTGCTCTGGGTCATTTCTCTGACTCAGTCTCTCTGCCTTTTAAAACACATCCTCCTGAAGCATAACTGTTCTGCATCAGAAGCCTTCCCTTAAAAAGATGTTGTACAAGGCAAACTCAGAAGCAGACTGAGTTGGGAATTTTTTCAGTGCAAGTTTTTCCACTGGAGGATACCAATTTGTTGAAACCGAAACTTTACGACTTTCACTGCAACAGTCTGACAAAACTTGAAGCAAAAACCATTTCTCAGGTCCAGGGTGGAATTTCTGTTAAAAACAAAAGCATGTAAACAAGAGCAGAGCAGAGGGCAGGTTTTTGGGATGGAAAGTGATTGCTGGAGTTGGGCTCCAATTCATGCTCTGCTTGATTTGGCTTCTCCATTGAGACACACTCCACCAAGATGCCAGAGGAGGTACCTACTCCACAGGCTACTGATGGCTATGGATCAGTCTCCTTGAGTGCTTTTTTATTAGAACAGGTGAAAGTTTCCAACATGATTTCAGAGTGACACAGGGGGGAATAAAGGTCAAAATTGAAAAAGTGACACTTCTGTGAGATGGGGAAATATTTTCTAGCTAGTTCTATGTGGTTCTCATATGATTTGTCTCAGTGTTTGAGACAATTCCCCGGTAAATTTCCCAGTCTGACACATATGCCTTTTTTAGGCTTTAAGAACAATTCAGTGGGCAGCAGAGCAATAAAGGTCAGATGAAGAGCAGCAGAGGTGCACAGCAAACAGTAAATTCCTCTGTGGAATGAAAGAAACCGTAGGTTGAAAAGTCACTGGGAGAACAAAGATGGATAGTAATCTCATTTAAAATTTCTCTCTCCATGAAAGTTTCTGTATGAGTACTGATCCATCAATAACCCATTTCAAAATCAAAAGCAGCCAAGGTGCTTTCCCAGGCACCACAGATCTCCTTATTTTCCATCAAGACAAAGCACCAACACTACTATTTCACTCCAGTAACACTGCTCTGTACCAACAGTCAGATATCAGCAGTCACATGGCTTTGGATAACCCACATTCAGTTTTTCAGTTAAAGAACAATGATTCATGTCTTTAAAGATATGACAAACATATTTTAAACTAAGTTTAAGACAGATACATAACCTCAAACATTTGTAAAATACTATTTTATAATTGTCATCAGAAACTATGATTAAAATTCCACTTCTTTCTGTTGCTCTCTTTGAATGCTGCTTGTACATAAAAGAACCATTCCAACAGCTACCAGCTGTTAATGGTGATCAAATTAAAACTGGCCATGTTATGGGTTCTAGCACATGACTTTAACAGGAGTCTGACAGAGATTAGATCTCAGAATTTTGGTATTCAAAATCATACCAGAAGTGGCCCATCTTTTTATTATTTACACAGATTTGATATAGTTTAGCTGCTTTGCAACATAACAAACACGGAGCCAGCTTCCCTGTTACTCTACACTTCTCCCTTATTTTGAACTGCATGGGTTTTAATTCCTACTTTATCCTGCAAGATTTAAATGGTGAGAATAGGCCCTTCAGTGAAAGCAGAGGGATGTGACTCCAAAGAGAGCACAGACCACACCTTGTACCTGACACACAGCCATGGGCAGCAACCAGAGGAGGATGCACCAGCAGATGGGGCCTCATGACAGCTCCTGTGTCAACTCCTGGGGCTTCCTGAAAACCATGCACTGGCCCAGCCCTGGCAGAAACGGCTTCCTCTGCTCAGCTCTCTGCATGCTGCTTACAGCACTCAGTGTCCCTGAAAGTCAGGAGCAGATCATTTCAGTTTTCATTATCAATTTCCAAAGTACCAATTCACCCAATGAAAAAAAAAAAAAAAAACTTTTATTAAAAAAATTAATCACAGGAAAAGCTTACAAATAGCAAAGCCCTTTTACAAGAAATTCTTCAGAGAATATGACTAATGCACCTGTACTTTTTAAATATAATAAAACCTTGAGTCAAGGCCCACTCATACGCTTACTCTGATTTCTTCTTTTGTTGTTTTGTCCCTACAACGCTTTCAATCATTTTCTGGATGGAAAAAAACATCAACTTAGTTTCTAAACACAAGTAAAAGTCCTTTCACTTCTACTTAGAATTCAGGATTCTCACAAGCGCTGCAGTGCAAGAGGCCCCACACAATCCTTTTATCTACAGCAGCAAAGGAAATGCTTTTCATTTTCAGGGCACTGCATAGTAGGTCTGGAGTTTTCCCAAATACAGTGATCTTGAACTTGCTGTTTGCTGGTTTGGTTTTTTCCCCTCTCTGCTTTTACTGATTTGCAGAGAATGTCCAGGCACAGAGAGACTTCAAATGAATACTTGGATCTTTGTGTCCAAATTATACACATGGAAAACAGGAAAATCACTACTAATTGTCCAATTAACACTGATATTCAGGAGTTAGGTTATTATTACAGAACATCAAGAATAAGAAACTCCATACACAGCCCAGACTTCAGATTATATTAGTGTTGAAGTTGTCAAACAGTAAACACGGCTTCTTTTTTAACACTGGCTAAGCTTCATGGCTACAGGAGTGGTTGACATTCCTCCTATCAGCTATTTGGCAAACACTCAGATTATTATTATTTCTTTCACTTATGTAATTTCCAGTTTAAATATTAAATTAGGTGGCTTGAATAATTTTAAGTATCCCATAAATAAAATAATAATCCTTGGGGATAAAATGAATGAGAAAATGAGCATGTGTACACCTGTAGAGTTATTAATGAAGCTTTTGCTAACATTTCTGCTGAATATTTGTGCTTCCTGTTTAGCATCAGAAATTTCTCTCCCACAGATCTTGGTTTCACTCTGTTTTTTCCTTAGGCATTTAAGTGGAACCTTTTGACATTTTTGTTAAGACACACATAGCTAAGAGTTCTGGAGGCAGTAATGGTACTGCTGTAGGAGATACATTATAAAATAC
The DNA here is from genome assembly GCA_034509425.1 of Eopsaltria australis. Lineage (NCBI taxonomy): Eukaryota > Metazoa > Chordata > Aves > Passeriformes > Petroicidae > Eopsaltria > Eopsaltria australis. The sequence goes on along the minus strand of JAVTVJ010000247.1, from coordinate 3,235,538 downwards.
ACAGTGTCTCATAAAACATTCCCTGAATAAAACATGCTCTGAATGTAGAATCTAAACTTACAGATATTCATAGAAACCAGACAAAGAACCACTTGTAAAATTTTACATGGATATAGAAGCCAGCATTCGGGAAAAATAATTTAGCCACATGGCAATACAGGAGTTAATTGCAACAAAATAATAAAATTACTTTGGGAATGGAGAGATGCTCTGGAGATGAGTATGTTTTTTCAGAAGTACATGTCATTCTTCTTACTATTATTAAGCCAAGGTTGCTTTGTTTTATCACCAATTCCATTGGGGGGAGAAAAATGAGCCAAAATCAGGAGACAGATATATAAGGTTAGTGTTCCAAAGCTGTACATCAAAATGAAGAAATTCACCAATGCAAATCAGTTCTTGGTTTCTGTGAGATCAGGATTAAGACTGGATTATTCAGAAGGAGGCACCAAGTTCCTGAAAAATGCAGCAGTGAAATTTCACTCTCATTCACTCATGAAGATTAAAGCAGAGTCAGCAACTTCCCCAGGCACGGGGGAGGCAGTGTCATAGCCAGAATGACAACATGGGAGCCTCTGAACCACAGCCCTGCTGAAGGTCACACTTTACCACTCTAGGTAATCCAACAAAAACCCATCAGGATTGAGCAGAAAGGAAGAAATTAATATACAGTCATCTAGGAGAACAGGAAGAATTAAGACTACAGAATCCAGTTAAAAACCAGGAGAGGGAAAACCCTGAATTACCACAAGCAAGAATCTACTACACAGCATAGGGAGAAACGCCTATGTTCTACCTGTGAATCACATTTGTTAATAATGAAATTATAACCCAAATCACAAAAGCTAATCTGTATCCTAACTTTTTTTTTGTTGTTAAAAAGGTGGGAAATGGAGTGAGAATTGCTATTGTTTCTTGTGCTACAAGACAAATCTGTTTCAGTCACACAGGCTTTGCACATTAGGGTTGTGAGATACTGGGTGATCAGTTTTGGCACGGAAAGATAACCTAACATTTGCAATACTAAGTATTTGAAATGCAGCAAAATTGTAGATGGTTTTCCGGGTGTTTAAGTCAAGGAACATAGAATCACAATGTTTTGGGCTGGAAGGCACTTTAAGGCCATCTAGTTTCAACTCCCTTGCCATGGGCAGCGACACCTTCCAGCAGACCAGGTTGCTCACAGGATAATAAACGTGGAAAAAACCAAACAAAACCCAAAAAAATTTCCCTTGTAGTACAGCTACCTACATTACACATCACTCGTATGCATATCCACTTCCTAAATGTGTCTCCTGAAATTGCAGACATTGAATAGTATGAGGTAAGCCACTATCTTTTATTTCACAAATGCACTCAATTTTAAGTGCAGAAAGATTCAAGCTGAGAAACTCCACCTGAGATCTGATCCAAATTTCTACTACATGCCATTTCTACATTTCCTTTACCCTGTGCATTACCAACTAGAATTTCTAAATGTAACTGGGCTCTTCCATGAATCTGGCAACGTAGTCCAATCCTAGGTTTAAAGACTGGAATGGCAGTGAATTCTGAAGCCTCAACCAGTGTTTTCTAGGGAGAGACATGTTTGCTTTAGGAATAAATGCAAACAAACAAATATTAAATCTACTACAACCTTTTGTAACTTTTGTATTGATGTCACAATATGCCTCAGGAAAATCTGTACATCCTTACTACTGTTTTCCACAGCAGCTGAATCCTTTTCCATATAAATCCAAATCACAATTGTTCCGATGTGACTTCTGATCCCTTCTCAGTCACTTCTGATGTTTTTGGCAGAAAGCACAGTAACAATTCTGCTATTACACCCTCAAAAATGGAGGAGAAGAAGTATAGTAAGACTCAATAAAACTCAGTGGCTCATTTTCACACCTCCTAAAAAATTAGAAATGAGTTCTTGGATTAAATAAGTCAGAGAATCCTCTTGTCAAGATTAGGTGTTGGCATCCTAAGAAGTGACATTCTCCCCAAAACTCCTTCATTCTATCCATTAGATATTCTTCTTGCCTCTACTTTTTTGTTTTAGGAAACAGTTGGTCAGTTACTTCAGCAGTAATGTTCTCATTTTCTTAAATTTTTAGTATTTTTAAGAGATTTTAATGTATAATATTATTAGTTGATAACATCTCCCCCTTTCAAAGGATATAATGAATTGCCTCTACCATCAGGAGATGTAATTTTCAGCCATGAAGTGTATTCCCAACTCCAAATTCCAAAACTAAAAACGTCTCACTGGGAAGGGAAAAAGATCACCAAAAATATATATAATCCTATTAATAAACTTCAATTTTCAGATGCTTATGGTAACAATGGCCGATTCTTACACTCTAAAACCAATTACTCTGTCTTGACAGGATCAGGAAAAACCATCAGCATTAAATCTTTTAAAACAGCAAGATTCAAAATCTGATGGTAGCTTCATGTCAGAATGTGAAAAAAAGAAATAAAAATCATATTATACCAAAACAATCTTCTGAATAGATGTTTGACAGCAATCATGTTTCCTTTCCTTCTGGAAATATCAAGAGCTTTGTCTGGGGTGCTCAAAAGCTGATCACAGGCTCCTATTTTGCATGGAAAGCTAATTATCAGAAAAGGCTTCTGGAAAGTAGGGATTAAGAACCAGTGACAAAAGTCTCTTAATTTATTTCAAAATCTGGCTCAAATCTTTACATCTCAATTTAGAAACAAATGGCTTACGTTAGATTGGTCATAAAAGGCCAAAAAAAGAAGAATGTAATTAATTATATCAATTTAGCATAAGCGTAACAGCAATTTTCTAGAGCCAAAACGACAAAAGTGCATGTTCACTTCTCTTCCTGTAGCCTAAAACTGAAACAAATACACTGAAAAGTCCTTTTATCATTACTGTGATAATACATAGCAGGAGTTTCAAGCATTGAGCATCTAAATGTGTAGGAAAATCCTCTATTTCCTTATAGGAAATCCTCAAGTGTCCAAGATATTGACATCCTGTTTGTATTTGAGGAGATTGAAGGGACACCTCAATGGGGTCTTCAACATCCTCACAAGGGGCAGGTACCCATCTCTTCACTCTCATGACCAGGGACAGGGCTTGAGGAAATGGCATGAAGTGAACCAGGAGAGGTTTAGGCTGGGTATCAGGAAAAGGTTCTTCACTCAGAGGGTGGCTGGGCACTGAACAGGCTCCCCAGGGAAGTGGTCACAGCACCAAGCCTCACTGAGCTCAAGAAGTGTTTGGACAATGTTCTCAGGCACATGGTGTGAATCCTGGGGTGTCCTGTGCCAGGCCAGGAGTTGGAATTGATCCTGATGGGTCCCTTGCAACAGAGAATATTCTGTGATATTCATGGGCTACATCCTGCATCAGAGTGACATCCTTCACTTTTCCCTTGTCCACAGGTGGAAGGTGCATTTATGTTTCCTGTTTTCATATGGGCTTTTTTGGTCCATCCCATCCTCCTCTCCCACGTTTGTCTCTCCCCTTCCAGAAAGCAACACCTTAACATTTGGATGCAAATATCACTCCATGGTCAGCAGCATAATTAGGTGATTACAGTAGAATACATCACAGTCATTTTCATACTTGGTTCCACAACTGGTGACTTCTGTGGTCAAAAAGGGAACTTCTCACTGATCACACATTCACTGGTCCCACTCTGCCTCCTGGAAGCCAGCCTTTCTCATGTGCTGTACTTCTGATATGCCAAATCCAAAAGACGCTTTTCTTAAAAGCTTTGAAATCAGACACAAAGTGACACATTCAGGGACCTCTTGGCTCCTGTTCAGTGATATCAAACCCTTTATATTACTCAAATTTTTAAAACGGGATCCTGACAGCACAGGAGGACCAAATGCTTACTCTGTCATGCATTTGGTTATGGAATATATGACTGAAGTTGCTGTGATGCACTTGCCACCAATAAATCACTGTCAACCTTTCCTTCAGCGAGATATGGAAAATGAAAAGTACAGTAATTTGAATAACGGTGGGAAGACCAATACCCCAACAAATTTCTCCATCGCTTTTGCTTCCATTGCCAATTTGTCATGAAGAAAGTCCAGAGACCAAGTGAGAACTCAGCACTAAAATTTCAATCCCACTTTCCACAGTAGGTTCTACTGACCTTCATATCTGGCTATTGAAGCAGCAAATCATCCAAAACACAGTGTAATTGCATAATTTAAATTTGTATTCTGTGGTTTGATAGAGTTCTCCTATTCTATTAAGATTGCAAAAACCAAGGAGGAGTATAAACTCTAATCAGATCACTGTGGTCCCTTTTGAAACCTCTAACTACATGATCAAAGTTTCTATTTCCTGCACTTTTTAATACTAGTGAGCAAAAGTAAATGGTAAGAGTTGTGACGAGGTCACGGACCAAATGGTTTTATGGTATTTGGATACTTCAGCCCACTTTTCTCAGAGTACATTCCATTGCTTCAGAAGAGCAGGTATGAAAATCAGTCATCTTCTTTCTGCTACTGTGCTGTTCAGTCTTGCCTTGCTGTAAACTGCTTCCAGAGCTGCAGAAGTGTAAAAGCATCTTTCCCAAACTCCAGGAAACCTTGATGTGCAAGACTTAACACCTTAATCTTGCCGAACATAAGCCTTGTAGGAATTACTATTACCCAGAATTGTTCAGCAGCATGTTCAATGTAATGCAACAGCAGCTTCTGTCCCTCTGTATTGACACAGTGAAGAGAAAGGATTTGGATTCCAGTGGTCGTGGCTGGGCATTATTGTAACATGAATAACAATAACAGTGCACGCATTTAGACAGAAAATATATTCTAGGTACGAAGCGCTTCACACCTCTTGCAATCCTGCCACCTAAGAAGTCTCCACCAGTTTGGAATTTAACACTCTCAGCTTCCTGTCTGAGTACTGCTGAAACTTACTCTCCCGCATTCCAACACGACCTTGGAAAAACCTGCTTCTAGCAAGATCCATGGATTTTCCAGAGCCTCTTATGAGGCTCTTTAGGCACCAAAGAGAAGAACCACACTGTAATGTCTGATTTCTCCACTGAGGCTGAGAGTTGGGCGGGAGCTGACACAGGTGCTACCCCAATCGTCCAGATCAGAGGCGAGGTAGAACACCCAATCTCCTGTGCAGCCCACGCAAGAGCATTTCCTTTCTGAGAAAACCCAGCGGCAGGAGGGAGGCTGACGCACACACGGGGCTCGCTCAGCTGCGCAGTCATGACGTGGCTGGGGCAGCCATGCAGCTCTAAGGACAGGCACTTCTAAAATCACAGCAGGGTTTGAATTATGAAATATGTTCATACCATACAGTGTGATTTTCATTGTATCTCACACACATTACTGAGATCTTGGGCAGGGTTTAAATTTAGTTCTGATCCCTGTACTGATGTTCTAGTACCAGATCAACTGGAACCAAATCTATACATGGAACACTTGTGTCGAATGTTTTTGAATGAACTGGAGATACTGAACTGCTGGGCCTAATAGGAACAGATGTAAACCCACTAAAACTGTAATTTTTAATCGTAACAAAGCATTGCAGACACAAGAAATTCTGCTTGTCTACTACAGCATTTGCATTAGGACCAAAGACGGCTCTCCTCCGTCTATGTTAATAAAATTATCTTCAACATGAGTAACAGGGAAAGAACCAGGAACATTCCTTAGCCCTGAATCCCACTGACACAGAGGATTTTCCTAGCAAAAGATAATTTTTCTTCACCTTCCTGTTAAAATTCACATCATGCCAAGTCACTAGTATGGAAATGTGCCCTTGTAATCACTATTAAATTTGCATTAGTATTCATTATTTTTGTGGAGTAGCCTCTTACAACTCTCACTCAAAAATAAAGCAAATTGCAACTTCTAATTGTTTTTGGCAAAGAAGGGAAAGGGATGCAGTCCCCTCATTTCCAAAGAATTGTAGAGCTTCAAAGCACTCAAGCAGGAGCAACAAATCCAAATCAAATTTCTGTTGTTTTGTTCTGCAAACAAGGAGGAAAGAAAGGCTAGAAAAGAGGCAATTCTTGTGAACAAAGTTCCACCTAATTGAGTGTCACAGCACAGGTAGACAGGAGACTCACCACCTCTTCCAGTACCAGGACCAAAAGGTGAAACCATCAAATAAACCTAGCAGGAATCATGCAAAGCTATGTTTGGGATCCACCAAATATTTGTGCTGTGAGTCCTAAGAGGAGTTCAAGGAAGTACAGGAATATCATACCTTGGGTACAACAGTGGGCAAAGTAAGGACATGAGGGGAAGCCCCTGCTGCTGCTCAGTAAATTCCACACAACCTGAAGTAAATTCCACACAAGTCTGAAGCAATGGGAAAAGTGATCAAAGTGAAAATGGCATCAAGAAAGGGAACAATGCCGTACCAATGCCTGTGCACAACTGGGCGCCAGCCAGCATGGAGGGGGTACCTCAACACGTTTTGTCCTTATCTGGTGACAAATCTAGGCCATCTGCTCAGCATGTGCACTATCACAGCATTCAGCAAGGAAAAACGACATGGTTCTTTGTCTGTGGGCTGCTGGCATCCTGTATGGTTATAACCTGACACTGGCCTTTTGACCCGGGAGGGCAATTTCAACTTGCGTTTTATCACAGATTTCTCAAATCCGGACCCTGAGAAAGGTTTAGCCACAACCTGGCTTGTCAGTGTATGTACCAGCCTCTTTTCCACTGCAAAACAGTAACACTGAAAATCAGAAATCTTTTGCCTTCAGGCTTTGTCTCCACTTCTCATTCCGAAATGAAAACAAGCATTGTTCTACTACCCAAAGTAATTGACAGACCTCAGTTTCTTTCCAGCCACAATTTTTTTCTATTGAGTTGACCAGGATGCTCTTGATTTGACTTCCTCTTTTCAGGACATCTCCATTTTGCTTTCCCTCACAGATTTGTGCCTCATCAGCAGTGTATTTGTACTGGTCTCTACAGTTCTGCACCTAAAGAGAAGTGTGAACCAAAACTAGGAGAGGTTAACACTTGCAATTATTTTGTGGGTATATCAAGAATTTGGTGCCTACTGTACTAAGAGGAAGTTGGTAACTAAAGTTTCGGCAACACTCCACTGTGGAGACAGTCTTAAAAAGTCCATTTGGATGTAAAGGGAAAACATGAGTAAACAGGACTAATCATCCTTGTAAATATATGCTGGACCTCCTGAAGATAGATTATTTCTAGACAAAAGAAAGCCATTCAAGTTCACCCAGAAATCTTGCAACAATTAAATTATTTCCTCTGTAAACACAGCACACCATCTTACACATTACATCCACCTGTAATCCTTACCCTTTACTGATCAACCTTCCCAACCTGGCATTCAGCCATAACTGTCACAGTAATTTATCTTCTCATTCAGACTTGCAATCACCCCAAATTTTACCAGAGAACAAAAACACTGACTCTACAGTTCACAACTTTTGTAAAATTACTTGCTGAAAAGTAGACTATAACGACAGGAAACACCAGGGCTCCCCATATCTTAAATCACACCTATTCAACAATTACAAACAAGATTTTCAGAAGGATGAAACTCATGTGTCACACAGCTCCTAAGGAGAGATTAAAGCTACTTTCCCCAAGGACAGGCTCATTTATAACTAGAACATATTTTATTTTTGAAGTGTTCCTTCTTAATGTTGGTCCTTTCAATGGAAGATTACATCAGACATTGGTTTTGTGAAGAGATTCCCAATTGTCAACTATTTCCAGGTGATTTCAGTTAAGCCTCCAAAAACAAAAGTCTTTCTTAAAAAAATCCCCACTGACATCTTTGCAGGAAAAACTCACTCTAACAATTACTCACTTTGGGGCTGGGTTTTTTGGCACTTTCTCCTGAAACAGTGTCCCTGATCAGTGACAATATTCAACCAGCTAAATTTGTTATTCACTCCTACATTTAAATACTAATACATTATAGAATCCACTGCATTTATCTGAAAACAATTCTACTTGTAGCATCGACCAAAAAGATGAGAAACATTGAGAAAAGGCTGAGGAAGAAAGTGGTAAATGTCTCCCTTTTGATTGCTTAAAATCAAATGAAAAACGTCTGTCACTGAATCCTTTATTCAAATCTTCATGTTTCCATGAGTCTCCCCACTGAGTAGAATAAGAATACTAAAGGTTTATTTTCTACAGGTTATTGCTTAGAATGAAGAGACCTGCAAGCAGAAGTCAACCTGCTACCCTAAAATTCTCTGAAACACAGCTAGAAAGTGTTAAATCAACAAGACCATGACCAAAAAATGGTTACCACTTCCATCACACATATGAACTCTGCTGGGGTTCCTGTCACTCTACTGACAGTAATCCTGTACTGTAATAGGAGTCTGAAAAAAACCTGCACCTGAACTAAAGTACCAACCAAGACACTGACTTGAGCTGAATGCTGCTTTGTTCTGGGGATGGAGAAAAGAGGCAAGCACCTTGATCAACAAGATACCAAATGCCTCAATGAAACCACAACCTGTCCCCAAAATTCACCAGTCAGCAGGTTTGCAAGGGCAGAAAATGAAAAGAGAAAAAAAAAAAAAAAAAAGATGCAAGTTTTCAGATTAGAAAGACAAATAAGTCTAAACAGAGAGGAATCAGATCCTATGTAAAAACTTTTCCAGACTTTGAAGTTGTACAGATTAGGGGTTTAGTCAGTGTGTGTCATTTACTTTAAGTCACTTTCTAAAAGAGAAAATGAGCCCTTATTCTTTAAATTAGGCACAAGTACTACCAAAAGTATACACAATCCAGTAAAACAAGAATTTTCTCCCTTTCCAAATCCCTGATCCACAAATAAATACCATTTCCCTTTAAAATATGTGTTTTACTGTTATTTAATCTTCCTTGGAAATTTAGGCAAGGTTTTGAAGTCTTTCATAAAGCTTTTCAGGTAGGATGCATTTTCTTATATCATTGTTTTAATGTAATGATATTAAATTTAGAGATAAAATGAGACATAAATCAACCAACCTTTCATAATAGTGCATTAAAACCAAATAAAAAACCTCACAGTATGACGCCATCACTGGTACTGGCCCCAATGTTTTTTAAGGCAGGATTTTGCCAGTTCTGCATTTGTAGCACTACTTTATCCTCTATGATTCCAAGGCAATTTAAAAGTGTAACTTCATGTCCTGTTAAAATGCAATCAACTCTGTGGTGAAGCTGAAAGGATTAAGTCACTGAATAAAACCCCAAGTAATTCCTTGCCCAGTAACAAATACGAGCATGATAACTGAAATGTGACCAGCACAAGTTGTGTGTTAACATGAACTGGGGTTTTGCTGTTTCTCAGTTCATCAATACATTCCAAGCCATTTCTTCATCAGCTGGTACATCCAACAAAAAAAGGTCAAAACAAGATCTGTTGCTTTCTCCTGCTGGACCACAAATCCTGCAGCACCATATTAAGCAGAAATGAGTCACTCAAACTCCTGTGCACAATTTATTAAATGCTCCACAGACAGATTCCACCCTCCTGCCTGGATATGCAAGCCCCTTTTGGTCTTTGAAAAGAATAAACAGATAAAGAGCTGATTCCAATTACACCTAGACTACAACTAGAGTTAGTTTTGTACAATTTTGTACAGACCTGGCTGCAAACTTGCTGAAAAATTCTCACAAAATTCTCAGGCTTTCTTTTTTTTTTAAGTTCTCCAAGACCTGAAAAAAAACCAGTAGGAAGCTGAAGAAAAGTTGACAACCCAGTGCTCAGCAGCTCTACTCATTACAAATTGGTTACTATCAAGAATAAATACAAGACACAGATATAAGGTGCCAGAAAAAAATTGAGACTGCACAAATATTACAATGTCACAAGCTACAATAGCTACTAGGACTTGTGTATGACCACAGACGTGAAATGTTTGTACTTATTTCAAAACCAGGAAATGAAGACGATCTCTAGAGCTGGGACTACACTGCTAATTAGCACCAAGTTAATCATTAGGAGACAGACATATACTAATAAAAAGAATGATAGTAATGGCTGCATTTAATCCGAGCCACAGTGAATTCTAACCAACTTCCAGCAGACCCACACAGCCTCTGATTGCAGGATCAGAGGATGTAATATGGGATTCCATAATGCAACAGTGGGTGAAATAGTTACCCACCCAGTCCTGCACATCCTAAATGCTACAAAACTTCAAACCAAAGCAATGTGCAAACCAGAGTTTATTCCACTCAGCTTCAGCAGCTGAATTCACTGAGCACAACTGTGTTTCACATAATGTAAGAGCCTGCTGGGCAGCAGGGGGAGTGTTCGGCTCAGAACAACACTCAAAATGAAGGAAACCATGGATTTTAAACACTTCACATCCCAAAGAAATCAGCCAACAGACACCTGAAGCAGAAAAGAAAAACAATTTAGCAATACTATGCCAGAGTTCAAAGGACTGCCTACTGTCAACTTCAGTGCTGTGATACACACCACAAGATGCAGAGGGTTAGGTATCAGCAATAAAATCTGTAAGCATTTTACAGTGGTGTATTTTCATTCTAAGCTGCAGAAAAGTGAAAGTGGTACACAATGAAAAAATAACAGCGTTAAGATAAACAACAATAGAAGAAACAGTTTATCATCCCCAAACAAGGAATTCTGCTGGATTTTTTTCACGTTTCAAATTTGATGCTCTAAAGACTGAGTTAGGCACCTAAGCTTACACTGCCTTTGCAAAAAATGACAGGTAAAAAAACTTCAGACAGGAAGCCAACTTTCTTCCTGTTGTTTAATCAACAATTACTAAGATTAGAAGGCTTCTTTTTTCTTCTTCACTAAAATAATGATTAAATGATACATCTTTAGGACAACACTTTGTATGGCAGGAGTATACTCTGTGGCCTATTCTATGGGGGTGTAGGACAGCGCAGGGAAAAAGTGTTTCATGCAGGAAGCACAAAGAGAGGCTGCCAAAAGTGAGTGTGGGCTTCTCTTACACCAGTGAATGTAGGTAAAATCCCTCCTGCTTGATAAAAATTCCAAAGTGTCATCAGGGGAGGAAAAACAAAAGTAATGTTTCTTGCCATACAGGTAGAATACATGAAAAAATGTGTAATAAAACCTCTTCTTTGCGACGCCCCCATCTTTTTCCCCCCCAGAAAGAAGAGTATAAATACACTAAACAGCTTAATGACAACTTATCAGCTCTCACCATCCATCCCAACGCTAATATTGGCATCCAGAAAACACTGTCATGATGTGCAAAGTCCTCATCTTTGGCTGTATTGCAGCAGTAGTTCTCACGACTGCAGCTCATGGAGCATCTCTATCGCTCGCTCAAAAACAGCAACATCTTGAAGCTGCAATACTTGATTTAGAACTCCTGAAAGACATCGAGAACGTAAGTGGAGATTTTCTTCTGTCAGAACAGTCACTTGTATTTGTTTTTTTCTATGTATTTTTTTCAGAAAAATTAACTTTTTTGCCCCCCTTCTCCACAGAATTTCCTTGAGTTTTACACACCGAATGACAAACCGGTGAGTTTGAATTTTCTGTTCAGTTTTAATTTAATTTAGGGAGCGCAACTTCTTAAAGAAACTTCTGCTTTTGCTTTTTCTTCTCAAACGTTAAAAGGCTAACATGCAATATTATCTCATTGCCTCTGTGCAATAAGTAACACAAAATTAATGTTTCATATTGATCCTGCTTAAGACATTGTTAAATTCATAGGAAAAAGTGATTTATGAACAATTTAAAGATGGCATAAAATTTGCAGGAGGCAATACTGTGGTGTTAACTCTAACACAGGAACAATTCTGAGAATGAAACCAGACTTAGAAATAGATTAAAGCAGTATCCACATGAAATCACTCACATTTTATCTGAACTAGAGGCAGAGCCAGTGGTTGGTTCTGTTTAAGATGGTGTAAGTTTTCTGTATCCCACCAATGATGAAACTCAGTTATGCTCTACTTAATTCTCTTCAGGAACAGAACTTGACCAAGCCCTTCTGGATACATAAGCTGTAAATCATTGAGATAATACCTGAGACTTATTTCCACAAGAATATCATCACTCTGGTCACCTCTCTCTAAAACACTGCATAAGAGTGTGCAGAAAGTGCTGCAAGTACAGCTCTGCTGCAGATTTGTGTTCCTTTTCATTCAGCATGCAAACAGCCCAACAAGCAAGAACATGAATTATTTAGTACTGGGAAGTAGTTAAAAGCTTTACATAAGTTATCTGTTAGCTGCTTTGAACCTCTGCTAAGTTTCTAATTCAGAAGACTTCTCACTTAACAACAATTTTGTTTCAGTACAGATTTAAAGTCAGATTCTGCAACCACTTCCTTATCTCTGTGTCCCTTTTCTCATGTGCTGACAGCATTGAGACCTGGCTATCTCAGAGCTCCAGGTTTAAATGCAAATGTTTGGGGCTGATCAGTAACAGTGATTTCAGTGAGTGCCTGAAATAGCAAAACTGATGCATAAAGTTCTTTACCCTGTTAAAAAGCCAGCTCTGATGCAGACATTAGATAGAGCAACCAAAGTGCATCAACTGCAGATGCCTCTAGGAGAGGCCACCTCTTTTCTAACACACGATTTTCAGATGGCAACCAGGAGTAAGGCTCAGTTTAGGAACAAATATTGCAGCTTTGTGTCCCTGAGAGATGCTTGCAACACTTCAAGTGTCTTCTAAAGATTACTCACTTTTCAAAAGCTACAGAACTAAGGCCACATGTAACATCCCCCAATACAAATTGGATGGCAACAAATGAACTGTAATACACTATGGAAAACAAACAGCTCAGTTCCTCAGATGAGGGGGGAAAAAAAGCAAACAGGGAATTGAGATTTTTGAAAACTAGAAGGAAAGTAAGTCACACATATAACTATTTTGCTGACTGTTCTAGGAGTGCAACCACGCAACTCTAGTATGTTTCCTGAAAGAACTGAATGTCTCGAAACAAGAAATGGAGAAGAAGGAGAAGCAAAATGTTACAAATATCCTAAAGAATCTTGAGGATTTTAAGGTAGGTAATCTTTTAAAAGTGCTACCAAAAAAAAGGAAAAAAAAAGAAAAAAGCGTTTCACAGTTAGTGAAAAACCATGCCAGAAACAGTGTGTTCATGCATCAAGACCTGTGTTATCAACTCATGAAAATACAGGGTTTTGTACAAAAATATGCTAAGATTAACTACATGAAAATATATATTTGCATGGTAATCTAATACAGTAAAACAGATTTGAGCCCTACTGGTCATACAAACCAACATTTAACAAAATATGACATTTGTTTTCTTTGCTGAAACATGCAAAGCATCTTATGCTGACAAAAGCTTGCTTTTAGGAGCATAACAATTATTTACACAGCAATGGCTTTGAAAACCGTGCCGTAAGTTTACAACTGGAGGGCCCAGGGATGAATGTAGTACACCCTGACATACTACTAAGATAAAATCCATGGCCAAGAGATCCTTGTAGCATTTTAGGAGTACTCTTAAGGCTACAAACATTAAGGGTTATTTGCAGAAGTTGGTGCACTGTTGTTAAAACCAGCTAGCAAGAGAGTTATCACCAATCAATAAAATTCCCTGTATTGCAGATCCCTGATTTCTCAGACCCGACATGCAAGAAGTGTGAAGCCAGTGAGAAGAAAAAGTTTCCTGAATTTCGCCGAGAAATGATCAGCTTCCTGCAATCTATGCGGAAAGCAATTCCATAACCATTTTTATTTTTACTGCTACATTATTTATTGAAATATTTAATTTTGAATAATTTATATATTTTGCCATGTGGCATACTACTAGCTTGTTGTCCATTTTGAGACCACTGAATGTTCTTCATGTGAGTGGTAAAAGAATCTGTTCTAAGATCACACTTGGTCCTTTCTGTAAGCCCTAGGGGCTCAATGTTCTTTCGAAAACTCATTCATTGTCACTTTGTCAACAACCTGAGACAACTATTTATTGAAAAAGCTACTAAAAATTACTTCTAGATTATATTTAATAAATGTCATGGACATATAAAATTAATGTCTAGAGTCTTCTTTGTTATGATACTGTCTTTTTTATGGGTGACCTAATACTCCGTTTCTTTTAAAACACACAAAAAACCCCAATGAAGCATTCAGCAGCATGCAAGCATGCAGGTACCACACTCAAAGCAAGACACCTGCAGATAAACCTTTTCTAAGCAAGATGAAATGCCAGTTTATGCTGGCCTGCAGCCCAAGGTATAGAGTAATAGTACCAAATTGCTTCCCCCCAAAAATTTCTTTTTTTCTGAGCTGTACTACCTAGCTACACAAGCTTTCTGCAGGACACACTTTTCTCATTGGTGTAAGCAAAATACGTGGTTCTCGAAATTCTTGAGACAGGGAAGCTTTATGAAAACAGTAACACACCTGAAATAACAACTGTGCAGGTGACTGAGGTCTCAGAACAGCAACAACTGACAGAATTGATGAACAATATATAAATCCAAGTGAACACAGTGCCTTGTCAGAAATCTTCCTGTGGAAGCTCAGGAATGCCCTTACTCCCAACACAGACGGACTCAGTCATGTGACACTAATTTTATGCAGAAATAAACAATGTAAGAGCATCTTTTACAATACAAAAGCCCCAAGTCAATGCTAACAAGGCAGGCTGTAATTGATGAAAGTGAGCCTACTACAATAGCTATCCGCTATCGTTTAGACTTTGATGTGCTTTCCTGGTGGGTGTGGTATGGAGTACTTCACTTTACGCTCAAAACCAGACTAAATGGAAAAAACAGCAGTTTCCTTGCATGCTGCAAAGACAAAACAGGCGTTAATGACAGCTTTCTGCCAAAACTGGGAAAATACTCACAGCACCGGTGTCTGTTTCTCTGCTCATCTTCTCTTCCCACGGTGACGGAGTGCTTTGTCCCCACCCACAAGGACTCAGGAAAGTAAATACTGTCAGTCACCTCAGCCACAAACAGATAAGCTCCACCCTCTCCTCAAATCAGATGACAGTAATAAAAACACTTGAATACAGAAGGACACAGAAGACGAGAAAACAGGCAAGAAACTTCTGCATAAGAATTCTTTCTACCTTGTCAATCTTCATAGAAAATTTTTTCTCTTTACAGAGACTCCTTCTTACTCCATAAATTCTTAAAAGCAGCATGCAGGAAGAAACAGCATAATGCACAATGCATGGCTTTGCAAACAAACCTCTTTCAGTATCACCTCAGACATTTGTCTGCAGTGCTGCCCCAGCTCTCAGCAACGCGAGAGGGTGAAGGAGCAGTTTTCATTAAATACAGCTCTCTTAATAAATGATCTTTATCATTTCCTTAAGCACAAGAGCCCTCAACTTTGCCAACAGGGTAAAACCTACCCGGGAGTCAGTCTGTGCAGTTGGGCAGCCCACGGGGAATAACCAAGACATTTCCTATGTCCCTAAACAACAAGCTTTGGTAAGGCAGGGACAGTCCAATAGTTCAGAAAGCAGGAAAGGATGGTAAAGGGATGCTCACCCATGCATCCATAAGGAAAGGCAGAAGCTGGAGCTCACTAATGATTTCACAAACACGAGCAGTGTGAACTGACACTTTTTTAGGCATTTAGTCTGCACAAACTGTTTCGGAGGTGGGCTACAATATTCTGACACAGCTGTGGGTTCACAGTCATGGAAAGCAGAGACTTTGCCTGTCCTGGCTTTAGCTTTGGGGATTGCCACATCACTTCGGCACAGTAACCACGAGCTGCTGTGGATTTTGAAAGCATTTTCAGACTGCCTTGCTCCCCCCATGTAGCACCTCCAGCAAGAACTCCAAGACACTTTTTCAAATACTTGCATAAAGACTGCTGATATATAGAGCTAGCTGAGGTGTGAGGAAGGTGCTTGTGCTACACATGGTTATGCCTGTCAGATTTACATTTAATTATAGGTAGGTTCAAATACTTAAATAGCATCTGCAGGATCAGCTCCTGTATTTGCCCAAGCTTTAAAAGGTGTCTGTAAAGAAAAAGGATGTTGTGTTAAAAGCATCTGAAAATGCATAACAAAGGTGAACTTCACTAGACATACCTTCTCCCTGTAAGTTGTAAAAAAACCTCAGAACCCCTTAAATTAGTCATAAAAACTGAGCCACGTTCTCCTCTTTGCTTGCACACCTCTAGTATCAAATTAAGATGTATGACACATGCCATGACATGCATTTGACATGACAGGGGTGTATACACGTGGCATGTGACAATAATGTGACAGGCATCTGACATGTGGAAGTATGACATCTGAGACCTCGTGTGTCATGATACAATGCATGTCAACATGATACAGTAGATTAGTCCTGTCTCAAGCAGAGGCAAAACCATCTATGGGATTGTTTTTGTTCAAGAACCTAGGTGCACCCGGTGGGTAACGCAGAGATGGGGAAACACAACGTGAACCTCAAGGGAACTTGATTTTTGGGTGAGAACAGTCTGTAACATTGAATGTAATAATATTGTATGCGTTGTGTGTACATCTAGGATGGACAGAACCTGCAGTGACTGACTAAGGAACTCAACAGACATCTTGGAAGGACGGGCATTGACTGCGGAAATGATACCTGTGCACACATGTAAGGAGGATGAGTAATGTCCTGGTTCCAGTCAAGACAGGGTTAAGTTTTTGTGGTAGGGAGGGGAGGGCATGGGCAAGCCAGAGAGGTCATTCTATACCACCTCACATCACTGCCAGTGATGGAGGAAAGGGACCCTCTTCCAGGGAAGAGTTCCTTCTGGTTGAGAAAATGGTGGAGGGCACTCTTGACTACTGCCTGTTATTGGGGTTTCCCACCCTCCATGTGAACCACTGCTGTTCCAATAAATTGTTCTCTCAACCCCATGACCTTCGCCTTTCTGCCTCTAATTCTCCTCTCTATCCCATTGCAGAGGGGAGGTGAAGGGGGAAACAGGTGCGTGAGAGCAGCATGTGGTTTAGACTGTCTCAGTGAGGAGACAGAATTGGGAAGTACCATTCCTAAAGGTCACTGTGCGTCACTTCACATGTGTGAGTCAGGTAGAGCTGCAGGAAGTGGAAAGAACACCCCACACACCACCTCACCCTTCCCCATATCCATGTCTACATCCTTTCTTCCTCCTGGAGCTCAGTTCTTCTCAAGCAGGGAGGGGACAGGCTGAGCTCAGCCAAAGGCTGCTACTGCTGGTGCTCACATGCTTCTGTCTGCTCTGTGGCACATCTGTATGATGCACACCTGGCCTGTGTGTTGCAAATAGAGCTTCAGCCTTTCTATCAAGGATACTTGCCTCTCTGCAAGCATCCTTGCCTCTCTCAAGCTTGGAGGATCATGCCCTTTTGGAATTACTGAAATAACCTGGATGCAACACCACCATGCTTCCATTTACTAGGTTAGTGCATATGCTGATATTTAATCAAAGAACAATCCAGACACAAGAACTGGATCTACACTGGTGCCATCCAAGTAATTTCTCAAGGACACAGCAATCATGTCCAGCATGACACTTCCTTTCCACTAACAAGCCCCTCTCTTCCTAAAGCAGCACCTCAGTTCCATAGAAATTGCAGCTTGCTGTTCAATTAAATAAAATGGCTGAATCACACAAAAAAAATCTCAGTACTTGGAAATACCTTGGTGCAGATATCTCAGCAGAAGTTTATGTTCATACAAAAAAGTGTAGAGAATGCAAACACACATGTGGTATGCTACGTGTATGTCAGATTTGACATAGGTATCACTTCCCAGCATCTTCATGGATGTAGGTATAGCTAAGACACTGTCAAAGACATTTATTGAACTTTTAACATCCCTGCAAAAAGACAACACCGTGCTCCAGTCCAGAATACAATGGGCATTCCCAAGCATTCTTAGAAAGAAAACATTACATGGAACAAGCAGTTTGTGGAGCACGTGCCCCAAAAAACCAAACACCACCACACAACCCCCTAAAGTTAAGGGACAGTAATGGAACACAAGAAAGCAGATTAACCAAAGGAAGGTTAAGGACCAAGTAACAACAAGTCAACAAGTTTCAACAACTTGTACATCAGCATAGGATCATCCCCACAGAAACAGAAAAACAGATTAAGGAAAAAAACAAATACTAGGAGGAGGAATTTGTTTGAGAATCCTCTAACACTGAGAAGGGCAAACATGACTACAGCACTACAGTCAATATTCCTGATGTATGAGAACAATGCAAAACTTCCCAACCTTGCATGATTTACAGAAATCAAGGAACATAATCCAAGTGTACTGCCCAGCTTGAACACACCAGTGTTCACAACACCACAACAACTCCAAGCATGGCACTTAACAACACCCTCCCAATGCTACCATTCTTACCAGGACATACAAGGCAGCAAATTCCCCTGTTCCCAAGTTACTGTGTATGCAGACAACTTCCCAAGTTGTCAGTGCAGTGATGTCATCTGAGGGTGCAGGAGTCCAACTCATCCATAAGCACGAACATTGATGGAGTTTGGGGCAACCCACAAAAGCTGAAAAAACCTTGTTTCTGGTGACTTCTGTACTACATTGCATTATTTTCTTATTTACAGCTTTGACACCTGCATAATGCTTTAAACCCACTCCCAGAACTAGTAATTGCCACAAAACAATTGAGTAACAGCTGGTCATTCAGAGTTTCACATTTGGAAGTACACAAATTATTTTTTAACTCTTTTATCACAAACAACATAAACTACAAGCCACTTGGCAAATCCACACTGAACAAAACTCAGCAAAGGATAGATGCCTACAGATAAATCAGATTGCCCATTTCTTTTTTTTTTCCTGAAAGACTCTCACATTGGTATGCTTTTTTTTTTTAAGAAATCCAGCTTTTACTGATTTTTTTTCTTTTTTAAAGTTATGAAAAAGGGAAGAAAAAGAAGAAATCAATACAGAAATCCTGAAACTATCAGGAAAAAAAACATTGTAACCCCATAGGGTGGGGATTTTTAGGAGTGTGGGTGAGGGAGCTGAAATGAGGTGGCACTAGAAGGAAAAGCAGAACAGATTTACAAAGCTGCGGGATACTCCCACCTATGAGGAAACACCAATTTTGGGAAAAGACTGAACTGTTACAGGTGACTTAAAAATTGCATTTAAACTGACAAGAAGCAGTTCTGGAATTGTTTTCTTCCTGTAACTATGAACTTAAAGTTGAACATTTTACCAATCAGAACTATATTTACTGAAACAGATCATCCAAACTGACTTCACATCCAATCCACCTGAATCAGTCACTGAACTGTTCAATATGTGGAGACTTCACAATCCATGATCCATAACTGTGTTGCTCTAAGTAGCTCTGCAGCAAGCTTTTAGCTTCTTGGTACAGCTCAGACTTAATCTAAAAAAGAAAAAAGGAAAACCTTGGAAAATCTCAAGAATAATAGTTACAGAGATGTGTGTTCTCTACCACCAACGTGTAATAAGCACAAGCAACAAACACGGTAAAAATGATAGCTCTTCCTGTGCCAGCTCACCTTTGCCTCGTGGTATGTTGCAAACTGGAGCAGATCAGCCCGTCCTGCTTCCCTGGAGAGCATCCTGAAGCGACTGAACATGGCAGCCTTGCACAGGCGGCTGGCCAGGCAGGTGCCGCTGCGGAACGGGGAGCTGCGGTGGGAGCGGGAAACGGATGGAACTCAGAAACAAATGTTCTACAGGGAGACTACTCTGATCCTCACAGGGGTTTTTCCCTCCCTCCTAACACTTTGTGAGTGCCACCAAGCTGGAATTCATCTCAGCTGGAATCCATCTCTGTTAGAACCCAAATTAGTTTTACGCATTGTGAAAGTGAAAACATTTTCGCTACTACAGACAATGGACTACAGATATCTCCATCCCGAGAACTGCTTTGTTTGGTATCTCGCTGTGAAGGTATTAGGTCTCCAAAACGACACCTAACCACAGGATGCGTTCAGCTAACACAGGAGACAATCTCTCACAGCTTAAAAACGAAATACTCCAACGAACCAGCACAAACCAATCATTTCCAACAAAATGAAGACAAATGCTGACTGACCTCTCAGTGGTTTTCCCACTTAATCCATCCACAACCTCCAGGGATGCATCTGACAACGTCCAATTCAAACTAAGTGACCACTGGCTCTGATCTGTTTGGATTGGAAGCGCAGCTTTCACCAAGTAAATATGAGATCTGTTGACCAGGTAAGGCACGGGGAGCTTTGAAATAAGTTCATCATCAAGACGCTGCTTTATGGTTATGTCCAGTCCTTTTGTATCCTTACAAGTTCCATTTCCTAGTAAACAGGATAGGATCAGTCACTTACAAGTACATCAAATTAAAAAGTTAAAAATGCAGATGTTTCTGCATTCTTAATCTATTACAGTCATTTTTTCACATAAAATTCGTGTTTGGAAAGATCAGTTCCAATACTCGGTTCGCAGAACAAAAATGATTTTCCACTTTCTTCTCCAGAGGCACCATTATTTCCACTGCATGCCTTTGTTTTTTCAACCATTGTTTTTCACCAACTCTTTACGTTCCCTGCAGAAGGTATCACTAAAACCGAACTTCAACACTCCAGACTAAAAAATACACTGGGGAGTTTGTCCACATTACCCCACATTCAACAGCATTTCTGACTGCCTACTAAATAAACACACTTTGGTCCACTGCATCTCAAGGAACAATTCTGTAATTCCTTAGAGGATTCTTGGGTTAGTTCATGCTTTATAAAATGCAGTAAAATTGGAACACAAAAACATACAAATCCCCCATCTGGCATCTGCACTGAACATACCCACGAGAATGTTGCTGACATACACAGGTTCGATGAAGTGGCTCAGCAAGGCTCCCTGAAGACCAACCACCTCCCACTTGGTCAGTTTGTCTCCAGCTGACATGCTGCTCACTCTGACAGTCTTGGGGGGACAGCAAACAGCCAGGTAAATCCTGCCTTCCAGAGCCACGTGCAGGCTCAGCTCTTCACTGGCTTCGTAAGCAGATATAGACTGGGGAGCAAGATGGCTGCAGCAGAACAAGAGGATGGATTTCAGTGAGAAAGCACTCTGATCAGAGATTACACTAAGTGGTATCTGATGCTGTTTCTCAGAAAAAAATAATCAGTACATCTGGGCCTTGCATTATCTTCGTTTGTAATTCTTAGAAGCACCAGACTGAGCTGCTCAAGCGCCTAGAATACTGACATCAGTACTTAAATTGGAAATAGCCACTCAATCCTAGCCACCAGTCATACAGGCATTAAAAAGATCAGGTGAAACAAGCTGTCACTTTATGTCTACTCCCACTGTAAAAGAAGTTACTTGTGAAAAAGCAGCTGTAAGGTTCTTGAAATCTCATTTAAAACTTTACTTACACAGTGATTCTTCAAAACATTTAAATAAGAAGAGGCAACACATAAGGGAGACAAAAGAGTGGTTGTTCTGAAGCAAAACAGTTTTCCCCTTAGTTACAAAGGGGTAAGACATCAAAGCAGAGCTTCTTATTTCAATTCAAGGCTTTTTATACTACAGTCTTGTGGTGTAAAGGAAGACATTAAGTCATCACATCCACTTGCTCAGTGGTTAAATTAATGATTTAGTAGTACTTTAACAGTATCTTGGGAAGCGGGTTAACAGGTAATAAACAAAAACCTGCAATAAACAAAAGCTCATCCTATAGCCCACACAGAAGCTTTTTGTATCATCATATTGAGCTGTATCTCACGTTTATCACTACTACCATGTACATGAATGCTCCCAAAACAAGATAAAAATTAATCTTCCACTCTATCTCTGTAAATACCATGGTACTTACACCTCTGATTTTAACTGAGCAGCTCCTTTTGGAAGCTGGTTCATGTAGAGAGAGAGGGTAATATTCTGCTTTAGGGTAAGCAGCTTTGAGCCTGGTGCTGTGCAAAATATGGATCTCTCTGCCTTGGCTGGATTTTTGTTATAGAACAGCAAAAGATGCCTGTACAAATATCTAAAAGAGAAATAAATTATATATTTTATACAATAGATAATCGAGGCAGGTGTTTACATTATTATGTATTATTTATTAGTTTATGTAACTATAAAATGCAAGTGGAGAAGTAAAACTGAGACGAACTGGCTGCAGGGGAACGATTTGCAGAAACATTATCACCTGAGCAGGGAACGCCTGGCAGTGACAATGGCGTGGCTGTCGTGCAGGAGCCTCCCACAGGATTCAAAGCGCCGGCTGTAGTTGCACTCTCCTGTCCCCAGAGCTACCACTTCATGCTGCCCACCTAAAAACAGGGATGGGGGTGGGTTCACCTGGCCTGGCTGCCCACCAAGCTGCTCCCACGCTCTCAGTGCTCTGTGGGAACAGGCTTCCCACTCCCCAAAACTCACAACCAAACCAGACTTGCCCTTTTCGATGATGAAGGCAGCCAGGGAACTGCCACAGCTCTGGTACTCGGGATGTTGGGTAGTCAGGCGGTTAAACACTTTCTCGAGTGCCTGTGAGAGTTTTTGGTAGATGTGCTCTCCTCCTAAATGAAACAGCAGAATCCAGCAAGACACAAATTCACAGGTAGGGGAAAAGCCAGACATGAGCAGCTTGCCAAATTATAAACCTGAACATGTGGTATAAGCACAATCCACGTACTTCTGGGATTCTGAAGACGATCAGGATTAAGAAAAACTCAAGAACACTGAAACACTTGATGCTTTTATTATCCATTATAATAAGACCAGAATATGGACTAAGTTCGATCACCTACTGCACACTAGTTCAAGGACAGAGAACACTGTTTCTATTACCTGAACTGGTGATAGAAATTCAAGGAATTTACTGAATTCAAGCAATTTGCTTAAGTTGTATCCATTTGTAGAACCAACCTTGTGATTCCAGTCCTCATACCCTTCTTCAAAGCGAAGATGTTTAAAATAAAAGTAACAACAGAGAGATCACTATATGCATTAAAAGATTAATTTTTTTTAAAAAGAAACTATTTGCTGGGCAATTTAAATCACCAGAGGAAAACCAAGACTATTCCTTACCAGTCCTTGAAACACAAGCAGAGATTGCTGGAGGTCGGAGCTCAGCAGGAGCACAGGGAAAATCTAAGGATGTAAGAACATTTTCAAGCGGAATGAACACTATTAATTTCCAAACATCAATCTCATGCTATTTCCAGCAAGTCAAACTTTCTAATTTTCTAAGAATTTTCTTTTCTGATTCGGAAGTCCTTGTAAGCTTAGAACAATTCAGACAGTGAAACTCAAAAGAAGATAAAATATTATGGCAACTGAATTTGCCTGAAAGCAGTAACTCAGGGGGGAACCCTTTTAATCATAAAAATTCAAACGCACTTGAGATGTACTTCATGTTGCTGTACTTAGTGAGTAGCAAATCAAGCACAACAGCAACAAATGAATTCCTTCAGTATTCTTGGCATCATTTGATGCAGCTCTTAATACACAAACGACAAAAATAAAAAACGATTCCAGAACCAAACTTCAGACTTGCCCCAAGGATTCAAAAAAACCTGATAGAGGCCCTGATACTGCAGCATTTAATAAAGCCACAGATATTTTGCATAGGACACTGTTCAGCCAACTATTTCAAGTTCTAACTAGCTATTACTGCAATATTTACCTGAATCTTCAACAGACTTTGCCCCTGTATTCTCCAAGTTAAGTAGCTCAGCAAGAGCCAGTTTAGCTGCATTTAATTTGGATTCCTTCTTGTTCTTTCCCAGCCCAGTCTTGTAGCACACACCATTTATCACAGCACAAAAGGCAAAATAAGGCCTTATGACATCACCTTTAAAGGAGAAGAAAAAAGCAGATACAATCAGTGAAATTACTTTAAGGTACTTTATCCATAGCTTTACGTCCTATTATAGATACTAATTCCTAGAACAAAAAAAAGACAAAACGACAATTTTGACAAAGAATAACTCTCATCCTTCACCTTCCCAAGAGTTTGGGTGACTTTCACTTTGTGGACTTTTGACAAAGTTCTGGCAACAGCCATAACTTTGCACAACTCACCTGATCTGTTTCTGTGGCACCTCAAAATGAGAAACACCGGTGGAGGCAATAAAAGGGCAGCCAAAACCCAACACATGTGGGGATAGGGCAATCAAGAGCAAAAGGGTTCAGCTGCACCACCACCATTAAATACTAACTGCAGCAACTCAGATAACCACAAGGATAAGGAAATACTACTTTATTTAGCAACAGAAGTATTTACCTGCCACACTCGTTTCTTTCAATTCAAGCTGCAGGCTGTGTAATTTAGCAAAGAAATGCAAGGCAGATACTGAGTTTATAACTCCCTGTTTGTATCTTTCAATCAAATCCAGGTCTTTCTGTGAGGGAAGGGCTGAGCATGTGGTGGTGTCTGCTCCTTTTTTTTTTAAAGGTCCTTAAACAAAATTAAAGAGAGAACTGAACAAACTCTCTGAAAATCTGCTTACAATAAGTGCTTTTCAGACACTTCTTCAAAACACAACCCAAAATTTACTGAAGTGTATATTACTGCTTTGTTCTGAACCCTACATTAGCAACAACAGCAATTCCAAAACATGTGTACATCGTTTTTTTAAAAGCATCAAAGCTTTTACTTGCAGTAAATCTAGTAACCTCGGAATATAGACAGATATTACAAAAAAATACAACATTATATCCTCCTCCCCTCTCTTGTAAATCAACAATCAAATCAAAGTTGCTGATAGCAGATATCAAAGAGTGGAACCTATGTTTTTTCCACACAAAACTGCAGCAGCAGGACTACTTGTTGTAAGACACCATAAAAGTCTGAGCAACCACTAGATGGATAAAATCATCAGCTTCAGAGGTGTGATACAACCAGGCACAAGTACTAAAATAAATCCTCGCTTTTAAATGTCATAACAGGTGCCTTTACCTCAATACTACTCAAATCTACCCAAGTGACAGATTCAAAACACATCCTGGGATATCTGGAACTGCAGTTAAAACCCTCTGCAATGTTACTTCTGAAAATTCACACAGCAGAACACATTCTTTATTTTGTCAATCTACAGTACTTTTAATGTTTAACTTGAACTTTATAAATAGGTAATGCTGCAGACTGCATAGGCCACCCTACAACAAATGGCTAACAAACTTCCAGCACAAAAAGACTTCAGAAGAGGAGGGACAAGTTTAAGGAAGTGCTAAAGAAGTCATATAGGAAAAAACAGTGATAAGAAAAAGCAAAGTTACTTTCAATAGCATTAACAGCCTATCCCGGAGTATAAACTGCAGACTATACCTGGATTTTTCACCATTCCTGGTTCACTGCACCTTATAGAAGGTGGAGGATTGAGCCTTGCAGTCACAGGCGACGAGATATCCTTTGAAATTGGCTGTTTGAATACCTCGGGTGGCAAAATCTTCTCAAGTGCGGGGTCGAAGGCGAACAATGCTGCACCCTCAAAGCAGCCATTGGTGCTCGCCATTTCCGACCGACCTCACGAAACTTCGAGTAACAAAGACACCCTGCAAAAACCCAGCAGTTCTGGTTAAACTGTTTCACAAGAGCACCAGGAACACGTCAATTTGTACAGGCTGGGGTAGAATCCAGAGCCGGTGCCCTTCCCGCACGGCGGCCACTTCTCCCTTTAGTCAAACCCGCTTCCCTCACGCGTAACGCAGCCCTGCCCCTCGCCTGGCCAGCCCCTCCAAGGACACACCAACTCCTCAAGCCGCCCTTGAGGGAGTGAGGCGAACTAAAGCAGCAAAGCTAATTCCCCTCAAGTTTCCGAGACGAGCTGGCGCTGGAGCTGAAGGGTTTGGTACCTGCACCTGCTGCCCTTGTCCTGCCGTGGAAGGCTCCTCTGCGCTCGCACCCCGCGGGCAGGCGAAGCACCCCAGAACCCATACGAGGGTGGAGGAGCCGGGGAGGTGCCAGCCGCCGTGAGGCGATGGCTCCGAGAGCCGAGCAGCCCTCACGCCTCTGCCCGCCAGGCTTTCAGAGCCGGGGGCGGCCCCACACAGCCCTTCCCGCCATTTCCTGAGGGGCGCGGCCGAGGCGCGAAGTCGCAGCTGTGCCTGAGGGAGCAGCTGAGGGAGCAGCTGAGGGAGGAGCTAAGGGAGCGGGGGCGCCGCCCGCTTTTACCCTGGTGCTGCCTGCTCGGCTTCAATAGCGCTTCCCAGCCACCTGCTCGCCTTCCCGGGCCGCTCCCGCCGGGCAAGGGCGGCACCCCAAGCCGCCACAGCCCTCCCGGACCAGGAGAAGCCGCGTCCCCGCCCCTGGTCGGCGAGGCGCTTCCCGCCTTCCGGCTGCTTCCCGAGCTCCCGGCGCCCGGGCTTTACCTCACTTAAATCACACTCTGCAAAGTTACACTTAAAACACTCTCTTCTTCTTGTTCAGCTACCTTGATTATAACCAAAAAGGGTCCTGTACAGTAGTTAAATTTTATTACAAGTGTAATAAACTTCATGATTTTTAGCACTAAGGCAATCACAGTTTCATAAGTTATATATATATATAATTTACACCAGTCTACATTGACAAATCAATTACTGGTCACATCAACAAGGGGTTTTGTGTTATGGCAAGTAAAATCTTAAGAAAATTCACAGTTAATCTGCAAGTATTGTAAAGATGCAGGATCATATTGCACATCATAAAATGGACGCTGAGGAGCGGATTTACAGTGTTCCAGCTATTCCTTCACAGAATATACATTGGTCATCATCATCATCATGCAATAACTTCAAATACAGAATGGTATCAAGTACCACAGTAAACAGTTACTCACAATGTAAGTTTTAAATAGAGTAGCAAAAAGCTGTTAGGTTTCTCTTTAAACCATATTTAAGTTCTTTAAAATATAATAAAACACTTTGATAAAATCAAATGGAGTTAGGGTTGTCACATTGTACTTTTAATATTCTTCTTTGTCTTTTCCTTTCTTTTCCTTTTCGTCCTGTAGTGCAGTACCAAGTTTCTTTATCAGGACTGACAAAACTTTGTCCAAAGGATCCATGACACCACGCTGCAGCCACTTAGGGATAGTAGTCCTTGCATGGTGAAAGCCCAGCTTTTGGAGGATGTAGTCAACACCAACAGGATCAATTTTTCTCCCAGTCCAGGATATTAATCTAAAAAAACAATACATAGATTCAGTCTCAAATATATAAATATAGCAAACAGGCATTTGTATATACAAAAATCCATTTTTCCCCAGTGTTACTTGTGGCAAGCTTAAATCTAACAGGCATTGTTTCAAACTTGATTTCGACAGATAAACGCAAGATGATCAGTGGAACATCCTCACAAAAGAAAAAGATGTTTATGGAGGTAAAAAGCCTGACTGAAATTAGTGAGTTTAAGTTCACTGTATCCTAACCCTGAAGAGCCTCCAACAATGCCATTAATCTGCATAAATTCTAACCCAGAAGTTAATGCATAGCCAGAGACTGCAGCCAAAGGTGCCTCTTACCTGAGTGTGGGTTCCAAATGCCAAGTATTGCACATAAACTCCCTCCAGTCGACTGTAGTGTAGGTAATGCTTTCCTCTGCCTCTTTGTCAGTGGAGCTGTCCTCAACGACACCAACAGAGTTCTTCTGCCCTGGACGAGCAGCCAAAATGCGAGGAGGAAAAATTGCTGCAAGGGGGAGAGAAGAAAAACACCAGTCAGTCATGAGCAGCTTACCTGGATTCTTTTCATACACAGTTTAAATGAAACAAAAGCACAAGTCTCAACAAGAAGAGAACCACCTCATGTTTCAGTTTCACAGGTTTTCAGCAAAAGACCACATATTGCTTAAGAATGAACGTGCCAAATTTGAATGGTGCAACTGAACACACTGAGGTAGGAAAGAAAATAATTCTGAAACCATGTCTTGAAAGGACTCCACTAATGAAAGGCTTGCAATAACAATAATAAAGCTTCCTAAAACAGTGTTCATCTGCCTATACCATCTTACAAAGAGAAAGTTAAACACCAGGTGTCAAAATAGGAGCAAGGTAACAATTTAAGATTATATTTACTGTCAAATAATCTGACAGCTGCAGATTGTCAGACAAGTATTCTTTATTGAACAACTCACCTTTTTCTTTTTCTTTTAGATAAGCAGACACCAAGTCATGCAGAAACATGATCAGTTCAGCATCCATAGTCACACAGATGTGGTCTGTAAATTCAGTTACTACACTGCATTCCACCTTTGGTTTAACACTTGTATCTGTGGTCAGATAAAAATAGTATTAATACACTACAAGTACATACAGTAAATCTAAAAGTACACAGAATTTGAATGCAAATAATTTGAAAATAATATTCCTTTCATTGAACCAGCAACTCTGGAGAGGAAGGACCACAGTTAACATTTAGTAAATATAAGGAAACCAACCCTATGAAAACAGCCAATATAGTTAATATGTTCATATGAATTTCTTTTAATTAGTTTTTTTTTCTGTAGTGACCAGTCCCTGCACTAGATCTTCACTCTCTCAAAACAATTCCCTCTACATTTTACTAAAAATTTTATCTCTTCTTGCAGATCTGCAGCAATTATCAGATTAAATCCTCTTATCAGCATACTACCTTTGCCTTTAACCCCTAATTTGAGAGAAACAGTTTTTGACCAAGAAAAAAAATAAATTATGTTTTACTGCACCTTGTAATGAAGGCTCTTGGGGCTCTTGAACATGAATAGATTTAAAATCCAGCTGCATCCTTGGCAATGCAAAAATGGTTTCAGTTTCATGGTTGTAACTGGAGCTGCCCCTGAAGCCACTTAACAAGCTTGAGCTTTTCACTGTTGTGCTGCTCTCTGGGTTGTTGGCATCAACGTTCCGAAGCAGGTTCAACTCTACAGGAATAATGGGAGATGTTAAATTGTGACAAGGCAAAAATGTTAACAAGAGTCACTTGTAAAACTGCTGCTGTATGATTATTGAGATTTTATCTTTTATTCTGCTCCCAAAAGCATGGCTGGAAAAGGTCAATCAAATTTGTTGTTTATACACTTGAGATTTGGCAGCTTTTCAACACCTCCATGTGCAAGTAGATCAATCCCCAGACTGAATGAGCCTGACCCTAACCTTCATTCCTCGTGGCTGTCACATAATTGAACCACTCCTTCACACTGGCAACTCCATGGGGGGGATTTTCATGGCGGCGCCGCGTTATCTTCGTGATGGTGGCCATGGGGCTTTCCAGGGCCCCACAGGGCTTGGTGACCATGGTGTTATGGCCCAAATGAAAGTCCAGGGTTTGCACGATGTACGTGGAGTGTTCACTGGTACCTGCATTGAACGTGCGGGCAGCGTGGGGTGGGAGAGGAAAAAAAAAAGTACAAGCAGCTTAGTGAGGGTAGTGGAATTTTCTCTCATTCTCCTGCAGGTATTCAACATGAATAATTAGTGTGCCAGTGAAATAAAACCTGGTATAAAGCTTGTAAACAACACAAATTAAATCCTCAGTATCTATGGACAGTAAAACTTTTCAGTACTAAGACAAATATAAGCAATAAAAACACCAAAATTCATCATACAGCTACACAAACACACAATTAAAAAGCCAGGCAATCCACTTGGTAGGCTTGTTACCAGGGACATATCCAGTACATTTGAAAATGTACTTTGCATTATTCAACACATAAAGCAAATTGTGGTAAAGATGTGAAGGGAACAGACTATTTTTAGATAAGTGGTATATTTTTGGGAAATAATCTTGATTCAGACACAATAAATTTTCTTTGATTTCTTCTCATGTAACAATACATTCTTAAAAACTCATTTCAAGAAATTTAGAGAAGTTACGAAATAGTTTAAATTACCATCTTCCAAAACTTTCTGGGCTTCTGTCCAAAATGCAATATTGGGTTCTTCCAGGTGAAACAAGGCCCATGATTTTGAGCGGAAATTAGGCCCATGAAAACAAGCCAGGGTCATGTGGTTCCCGTGCAGGCTCATGGATCCTCCGAACTGCATCCCATCTTCTGGCAGGGGCATCTGGAACAGGGATATGTGGCACCCAGACACCACCTTCAGGACTCCTGGCCAGTGGCGATGATGGGCTGCATCCAACACTGCAGAGCAAACATGAAAAACAAATTGCAGGCAAGATACAGTAAAAAATTGCTGGCATATTTATATTTTTAGTAAAATATGGAATTAAGAGTGGTATTTTCTTATCTATTCCACTGATTCTCTCTCAGGTAATTTTTGCAATTAGAACATTCTGATTGGGAATTATTTTTTGGTAGCACTTACATTGCTCATGTGAGCTCCTCTCTAAGTTGTTTGCCATTGTCTTGGGAGGGAGATAAGGAACAGGCCCCCAGGTGGACAGAGCTCGCTTGCTTGTGTCAAACTGCTGAGTGAAGAACTCCTGGAGTTTCATTCCTATTTTTATCAGGTCTGGCGTAGTCGACCTTGAAATCATCACTTGGAAGATATCCCATTTCAAGTCCCCATGGACAAATATCTCACTAGATATTAAAAATAACAAGAAAATTAGCAGTTAATGTATTTCCTACTGACAATTAAAAAAACAAAATACAAAATCAAACAATGAACCCCTCTGCATTCTAGCAGACACACAAACTTCTGGTTAGCAATACTGGACAGAAGACATTTGATATTATCAAACATCATACATTTTAAACACAGGAAATATTATTACCTTTTATCTGTCATGCTTGAATCCAGATTATTATACAGATTAATTTTCCATTCATCCTGGAGTTTAAGATCAGCATTACTGAAGATCCCCATTAGGATACTGGATCCCATATAGTCAACACGTGCTTCAGTAGAACCCATTGTAATTTCAATTTTATGATTGGGTTGTTGGTTTGGGTGTTCAGAAATATGAGCTGAAATGGAACCAAAGCAATAGAGAAATACAGAATTAAAGAGGTGAAAATCAGTTTTTTAGTGATATCACCTTTATGGATTGGAGCATTTGCTAACAGCAGGAGGCTTTCCAACTTACCCACCATCTCCAGGGTGTTAAC
This sequence comes from Eopsaltria australis, assembly GCA_034509425.1. Taxonomy (NCBI): domain Eukaryota; kingdom Metazoa; phylum Chordata; class Aves; order Passeriformes; family Petroicidae; genus Eopsaltria; species Eopsaltria australis. Next base: position 3,204,649 of record JAVTVJ010000247.1, on the reverse strand, counting down.
ATCTATGGTACCTCCAACAACTCCCCCTCTGGAGTCCAGCTGGGATCTTCCCAAGCCCACAGACATGCTGATTTCCCGGTCTCTGCTGCTTCCCACAGACAGGCGGCCCTGACTTTTCAAACCACTGGTGGTCCACCTAGAACAGAGGTGAAAATAGACAACAATTTCCACGCTGTCGAAAGAGAAACCCAATATTTTCTACTGGAAAGGAGTAACTTTCTGTGGTTTAGGCATATGTGATTTCAGGATTAAGCAACTACAGTATTCATGAGGGGATTCTCAGTTCAAAACTGAAAAAGGTAGGATTTTAAAGCTAAAAGACAACAGGATGGTAACAGTCTGTGGGGAAAAAATTGGTTTTTTTGCCCCCAAAACACCACCACCTGTTAAAACATGATTGATCTTGTTTTGTACTTACGTGGTATTGCCCATTACGTTGCTCATATTCATTTGAACATTTAATTGTTTTAGGTTCATAGCAAACACAACCAGAGTTTCCCATGGTGTCCCTTGCTGGCTTCCAGCTTTATTTGACTTATTGAATGGAGTCGATGTTTTTGAGAGAGTATCTAAACAGAAAAAAAAGGTAGACAAAAATTTAAATTATCACACATCCTAGGAAAAACTGACAGAATACATCCATTGTGAATATTACAAAAGGACTGACGAGCACAATATTTAAAGAGCACAAAATTCAGAGAGGATAAGTGAGAACTAGAGGATTTGTTACAGAAATTGACTCACTGTACACACACAGTGCAATTTTATGGAAAATATGCTAACAACTTTCATTCATCCATTTCAGGTATTTTCCCTTCTCTAAGCCATTGACTCTCCAGTGCCAGGTGGAAAAGAGTATTTTCAAAGCAGTAATGACATACTTCTTTCATACAACTGAAATACTTTAAAAAAATATTAAGAAGTCATTATCTACTCACCTCTCTGAGGCACTGAGGAGTCAGACACGCTCCTGGATCTTGTGACAGCTGGAGACTTGAGGCTGTGAGCTGCTGTCCCAGGTGACATACTGCTGCTGGCACTGTGCTCACTGAACACGTTGGGTGACTGTGCCATGTGGGTGAAGGAAGCAGACTGGCAGGGCTGCTCCCACGTCCTGCAGTATGCTTTCCTTGAGGATTCAGGAGAAAGATGCTGGCTCACCCCTTCAATTGAATCTGGTGTTCCAGGGCCTGATGCTGCTGGAGGAAAAACAGCACAGGAAACACAGAAAAACTATTTCATTTGTGTCTAAGCATATCCTCCCTTATGCTACGAAGCATTATGAGAGTGTCCAAATGTAACATAACTGAAAGTTTTCTACTGTTTTCATTTCTACGTCATAGAACTGTAGAATGGTTTGGGAAGGGACCTTAAATATCATCTGGCTCCATCCCGGCCATGGACAGGGATGCCATTTATTAGATTGGGTTGCTCAGGGCGCCATCCCACCTGGCCTTGGAATGTGCTCTTTAAATTATTCAATGACCTACTTCAGCAATTTTTCACTTCTTCCTTCTAGGATTTCCTATTAAACTTCTTTGAGTGACTGCATATGGAGTAAATAATAATACATTTACATCTAGTCACACATCTAATAAGATATGGGTAATAAATGCTTGTAAAATTCCTACCGTAACCCTTTGTATAACAAGTTTTTTGTGATAAGCAGCAGTCTCCTACCTGGCAGATTTATCGTCTGATCCCCCAGGAAAAGCCTCCTGGCAATGCTTCTCCTGTACCAAGCCCTGGGAAAGGCCAGGATCTCACTGAGGCGGCGCATGTCGTATTTGAAAGAAGCAGATCCTATGTCACAGACAGCTGGAAAAGGCACATGCACACAATTGTAAATTCCCAGTAATAACAGCTTTTGGTAACCGAGTCAAATTCTCCTTCACCTACTAGTATTGTCTCTGCTGTCATGAAAAAATAGTTTTCCTGAGGTGTAGCCATTTCTCCAAGTCCAAACATTAGACAGAAATGCATTTCATAAAGGCAAGATGGAACCCAAGAACACAGACTGTGTTGAGTCCTGCTTGTGTTGGATGTGCCTCAGACTCCTCATGGGAGGATTTGAATGGCAGATTAATCACAACCATTCACTGTTTGCCCAGTAAGTCAGGGGCAGAAAATAAGTACATAGACCTTAAAAAAAAAAAGCTTCCAAGAGTAAAGTCCATCACTGGAACAGCAGTTCTCTAGTTAGCTAGGATTAAAATGAAAGAAACATTTACCAGATATGTTGATCAATGTGGTATCTATCTTGCTGGTAGCTTTGCTCGCAGACTGACTCTCAAAGAAGGAGGAGCCTCCCGAACGCCTGATCCGGGACAGGCTGACTTTCACAAACTCCAGGTTGATGCTCAAGGAGTCCTTCCGGCCAGTGACCGAAGTGGGCTCCTCATCCACGTTCCCTAGAAGCAGGAAGGAAACATTTTCATCTTCTGTGATTCCTTTCAGATCTGCAGTTCAGAAAATGGTGCCACACTTGAATAATGTTCATAGAAGCAAACAAAACCTCATTCCGTACCCAAGGCTCCTGATCCAGGGGTCAGCACAGTAACAGCTGATTTTTGTTTTCCAGCTCCGTAGGGATGAAACACATAGAGGGAGAAGTCAGACATGCAGGCAGTAAAGCTCAGGCCTGAAGAGCTGCTGCTGGAAGTCGTCAGATCCGACTGACTGCTGCTGTGCCTCGTCCTGCCCAGAGGGCTGCCCAGGCCAGGCGATGAACCTGAAGTCATTTTTTTGGGGGCAGAAGTCAGATTTTGAAAATATTTTCAAACATGAAATAATACTTAATGTTAACAGCAGTGTTAAACAGATCAAATGCACTTCAAAATATGCCTCTAGCAGCAATGTAGCTTAATATTCAGTGTATGAAATCAACATTCACACACTTATTACCTGGTGCACCAGATTTACCAGCTGAATTCTTTGAGCCACTCTGTGAAGTACTGCCACCAATGGACACACTTTCTGATGGGTATGTGGTGCCTAAAGTTTCCAGTTCTCCTCGGTTGGAAGAGAAAACAAGATCCAGGGAAGGCAGCTTCAGCATACATTCAACTCTGGATACTGGCAAGCAGCTGAACTTGATTTGAGAGGGCTGACAGGCAGAAAGAAAATAAAGCATTCAGAAGGGACACTTGAAAAGATTTTTATTTTTTAGAAAGCACTTAGAAGCATAGATTGTTTAACAGACAGTGACTGAAGTAAGTTACTATCCTGAATGTTGAGTTAAAAGCTCACCTGGACTCGTACATAAACCACCACATCTACAGGGAAGGAGGAATATGCTGATGTTGAGGATGACACCAAGGATGTTGTGGATTCCTCTAAGGGATCTTGGATATCAAACTGTCCCATGTCTTCATCCTGGGAACTAACAGCTTTTAACAAGTACAAGAACTCATTAGAAAGTGGAATTGGAAGGGAAAGTAAAAAAAAAAAAAAAAAAAAAAAAAAAAAAAGGCACAAAAAGCACAAAAGTGCCAAAAAAGCACAGAATGCCAGAATACAACAATGCAACTGACCTGTGTAATTCCTTTCAATGGGTGTGATGGGAATAGTTTCAAGGGCTTTCTCCAGGAAGTCCAGGAGGCAGGGGCTGATCACCATCTCCTCTGGCAGTGACTGGAGCGCAACCCACGCGTAGAGTTTAGCAGTTTTCACTCCCCCACTTCCTTTCCCTTTGGCTGCAACATTGAGAAGACACATTTGTCTAAGGTAATACCACTGAGCAGTCACTGATAAACATTAGAAGACACTTCATAACTTATCAAGCTTATCACCCTCTAATTTTCTTTATCATCTGAAGAGATATAGATCAGGTCTGCTATAAAAATTAAGTTGTTCTCACTTATAAACTGCAAAAAACAACCATTAGTCTGTAAGGCTTAATTGTAGTAATTCCATTGCTCATGTTCTTGACCGAGCACTCTGTTGTCATTGTCACCACCTCTATTTTTAGAAGATATCACTGAAGGCAAACACAGATAGTTCTTCTCCAAATACCCAGAGCAAAGTAACCACAGCTGACTGGAAATGAAAGTGGAATTAGGAAAAATAAATGCACAAGTCTGAAAAGAATGTCAGTTTAAATACATTAAAAAAATTAAAACTGTAAATGGCAAGTCCTACTATAATTATGCAAAGAATAACCAAAGATCCTAAACCAGCATTTTTTAAAGCTTGGAACTAGCCAGAGCATAAACTAATAAAAAGGCTACTGTCTTCTAAATCTGTGGAAGAGGAATCTGGAATCCATGCTCACTAAAATATAAATATGCAGAGGAGATATTAGGACCAGCTCACTTACTATCTCTATGCAATATAGCTATTAGAATGAATATACAGAAATGGAGATATGGATTTAAAATTCTCCAAGAAAAATACAAAAATTAACTACTAAAACAGAAATTTAAAATCCTTTCATTTGCTAAAAAAAAAAAAGCACTGAATTTTCATTCTGTGCAAACTATTCTGCCTTGTTTCTCTGACTAAATTTTCCCACCTTATTTTTACTGGAAACCAAAGACAAGACAACAAGTTGGTCTCCATTCCAGAGGAGTGGTTTCCAGTGGAAAAGTACTATTATAAAAAAGTAGTATAAATGACAATAAATGTGTTTCAAAACCATTCAGAACTAATGAATACTTACAGAAATACAATGCATAAAGAAATAAAGCAAGTAAAATCCAATCTCTAGTCTGGGGAGACATTTATATTATAATACAAATGCAATTTCCACACCAAATGCAGAGCTTACAGACATTTAACCAGTAAGACTCAGTACCCAGACATGATGTGGTAAGAATTCAAAGGCAAAGATTAGAAAGAATATAGGAGAGTAGAGAACAAAAGTGAAGGAGCATAAACCACAACATTTGGTAATCATAAAGAGGATGGCCACCTAAAGGAGTAAGAGCTAATGGTTCAACAGCATGGAGAATTGAGGAAGGCATCCCCATTTCACAGCTCTCTCCCAGCGTATCTCTGGTGATTTTATAAGGCAAAACCCACAAGCACAACTTTCAGTTATTCATTTTGCCTGGTGATCAAATTCTGACAAAATTTTGGCTTTGTGTTTGAAGCAGTATTTAAATGCCAAGGGAGAGAAGAGTGAATGTCTCAGAAATTGGAGGTGCAATCTACATGCCTCTCGATCTGACATGAGGTAACAACAGCCTCCTGCTTGAAAACGGGAATCACTGGAGACAAAACAAAGCTTGTTTTACATGATTACTCCAAATCCTGGCTATTGAAAGGCCTGCAACAGGAGATACTTACAGATAATTACACTTTGCTTTCCAACATTCTTTTGTTAAATGAATGGGAGAAAGCAGTGACAGCCCAGCACTGGGATATGGTGACTATGACAGAAAAATTACTGACATTGGTTTGGCAAACAATGTCTAAAAATGCAGCTTTATAAACTGCATTCTTGCTTCTGGGGTCAAGTTTCTGCAGCCACAGTCAACCCTGGATAAATACAGTCCTCCAGGTAAAGTGCAGCCAGATCTAAAGGCATTAGATTACACCAAGGAAAATTATATTCATGAAAGGTTCAGAAAGTTCATCTATAAGTACCTGATGGGATGGGTGGGGGTTGGGGAGGAAGTAAGGTGTTAGTCTTGCTGTGGATAGTGCTAGAGAGAGGAGGAGATGTGGCAGTATCTTTCATACCATACAGCTTGGACTCTTTGGAAAGGGTGCGTGGCAAAGAGGATCCTCGAGAAGTGTTTGGCGATTCAGTCTTTAGAGTCTTGGAGTTGTAGTGCAACTGGAAAGCAAAGTAAGATCATGTTATTTCACATAGAGCTCAATTTTTGTACAGCCACTTGGTGTCACTCCTTCCCTTCAAAATTTATTTCTTCTCATTTTTTACAGATGTATCATTGTGAGATACGTTACATTCCATTTCATGTCCTACACATATAAAGAACTGAAAACTACGTACACAAATAGATAAATTAATACACTATTTAAAAAATCAATGAAACACAGAGAAACAGAGGAAATTCATTATTAAGGAACAATGTCTAAAGCTTGTTTCTCTTACATCACATGCATCCTGTGCCATCTGGGCACACAGCCTCCTTTCTGTCTCAATGTGTGGTGGAACTGTTCCACTACTAAGCACAGGCATACAGAAACTGGCATAAAAAAATCAAAATAAGATATTCCAAGAGTTCACACCTCCTCTGTGCGCACATAAAAACACAGAACATAACAAAAGCTGCAGAGAATGTTTAGTTATTCCTAAATGTGACTAAAAGCAACAGGAAGGACCTGAGGTAAAACTGTTATCCCTGAAGACAGCTTGGAATACTGGAAATGGACACGTAAGTCCTTCCACATCAAAAAGCCAAGCTGTTTCAAGTGAGGAGCATTTGATGTATGGCATTGCCTGAACTGAATTGCATGAAATTTTCCTTCAGTAGTGAAAGATTTTTCCCTGTTCTTACTCCATTAGGATTTCAAATCACAAAATACAAGGACATTTCTGTTGAGACCCTTTCTTGCCAGGATATAGAGACAATAATTAAAAAACAAAAGGAGTGTAGTTTAACTGTGTTAGAGAAAACACTGTCATTGCCTTCCTGCTGAGTGATCCTTTCATTTTACCTTTACATCCACCCCAGGAATATAAAACACTGTTGTTTCCACATCACTGGATTTTGTCTGTAGAGATGATGGCACTTTCTTGCCAGCAAGTAAGTGAGTAGTAGATGCATAATTAGTTTGAAATTTCTTCTTTTTTGAAGGAGACTCTTGATCCAAACTCCTGGAACTCCGATCATAGCTTCTAAAAAGATATACTCATGTTATTAAAGTAATTTCCTGTGTCACACTGGGCCAGAACAATTGCAATTTATGGTGCTGTTATTAAGCAGTGATAATTACTACAAATGAAGTGCCAGTAATGAACTAATGCACACATTTCTTACCTTCGCAAACTGATGTCGTCGTGCTCTTGCTGGAGCATCGTGGGGTGCAGCACACATTTCCCACAATCAATTTCCACCCTGATATCAAGCTCAAAGTCAATGTTTCTCTCCGTGGTGGTGCCAGTGACACTCCTGTTGGTAGGTGTTGTTGGCCAGCGCTCGGTGAACAGCTGGTGCACAGCAGCAAAGCCCGTGGCTTTCTTGCGAGAGGTGCTCCTGCACAGGCACACGTGGGGGCAGGTGTCAGCAGGACATTTACCTCAGCAGGGGCTACAAGGCATTCCAAAACTCTGTCCACACTCAGTGTATAATCTTATAGAAACTTTCAGGGAAAAGGCCTTATCTGATATGCAGCAATACAGTGACCCATCTTGCATTAACACATTACATTTCTTAATAAGGGGTAGTACAAAAACCTAAGCTTTTCTTAAATTCTCAATCAAAAAAGGAACAAATATATATATACAGAATAAATTTCATATTTGTAAGTATCCACATTTTTACATCCAGGGAACTAAACCCTGTTTTGTTCCTCAAAAACCTCACTTTTCAATTTCTTTTATTCTTTTCCAAGCACTGAAATTTCTAACAGTTGCCTCCTCTTCTGATCAGAATCCATCCTTCCCACACAGTCACCTCTAATAAACACAACTTTCTTTGCCTTCCACACACACACTCGAATGTATTCAGTACTTCATCAGCAACAGAATTTGTAGCTTTACATTCACCATTTCCAGCTTGAGAGTACTAAAGGTATATTCAGGTATCTTCTTCATTTCTGTGTTGTTCCTCAGGGCCGTTACTTACGGTGGTTTCCTATAGAAATAGGTCCTCTCCCTTTCATGGTCATCCTCCTTGTCCGAGTCCTCAGTGCTGGAGGATAAGCTGTCATCCCGGCGGCCTTCTTCAGGCTGGAAGGGAATGCCGGGTGAGAAGACTACTGGAGTTTTGGGTGAACCAAATACCGAGCATGAGCCTTCACTAGTAGATGAGTAATGGGAGGGACCATCAATAGTTACGGACAAAAGGTCCATTTCTGTCTCCTCTGGAAACTGATTGTGAAAAGACAAAAAGATAGTAAATTTCCACAGGTATGATTTCCACCGAGAGCGCAGTAGATAGATCTGGAAATAGAGAAGCAAGAGTGCTATGAGAAACTCTCGCTTCTGAGTTCCTCATAACAAGGAGAGAGCAGGTAAAGGAGTTGCAAGAGGGATTATGAAAAAGAAGGGAATGAAAGCTTGGTGGGGAGACCTCTGCCATTGCCTAGTGATTGAGCTCAGCCTGGTAGATCAAGACTCATCATGCTCTTAGCAATTCAGAAGGAAAGGAAACATTTCATTTCAATTTAACAACTATTTTGAAAGAAGAGGACAGAAGGCAGCCCAAGTGCCCATGGCTTGCAGGAAGCATTAGTGGGGGCACGCAGGGCACTACTCAGAATGTACGGTATGATCCCCAGAACCAAATGTCCTAAAGGAGCCTCCTGCTTCTCACAGAAATCATGCCACAAGCAATTTCCCAACATTAAATTCTGAAAATGCCTGTGGAAAACATCTGCAAGTGTTAAACACCAGCACTTCCTATGCAGCGTTACTGTACAGCTACACAGTTGTTGTCTGCAAAATAAAATAAGAGCTCTATTGAACAACTGGCATTATGATGTCAGGAAAACACATTTTAAAAAAATATTCAACATCTGATACCTTAAAGTGTTTGATAGCATTTTGCTATGCCAACAGAACCTAAGCTAACTGGACTTCTACCTAACAACAACAGGTAGGGTAGCTTTTAAATGTGCACATATTCAAATGTGCAAAGCACATTCCCAGGTGTGATTTCCACCATTCTCTCAGAAACAGGAATTTTTTTCCTGGGAGCAAAAGGGGATTTCACCTTTCCTGATTTGTTTCGAGTTTTGTGTTTGCTTGATTAAATTTTTTTTTTTTTTTAAAGTACTGTTTTCCCTAAACATGGTTTTGAAATCAGTTAAAAAACTCCGGTTGTTCTCTGTATATTAAATTTTGGAACATTCCCTACTTGCTATTACTTGAAAACGTCTTATTCCACATTAAACATAAGAATTTTGCCAGAAATAAGTGTGTGAGAAGATGTCCTCCCACCCGGTAATTATTTTGTACTGCTGTTGACTGCTGTTACATTGGAACACAATGTAACAGGTGAAGGCACACACCCTAAAATGCTCTTCTAAAGCACATTTCAAGCCTAGACTTGGGTCACTTTACATTTAAGGTCTACATAAGGGTATTGGAAGCACTTCCATTGTTGTTCATCAACAATAGATCATGTTTCCTCTGCTTAGTTTACATTTTTAAATATTTTCAAGCTCGATATACATTCTGTTTAGCTGAGTGCAAAAGAGATGAAATATTGAAAAGCAGCTCCCTATGAGATAAATTAGTTCTCTGGCAAAGAATGCTCGTTTCTGCTCAGAAATACCTGAAAATACCCTTCCCCTGGACAGCTGGATTGTTGTGCAATCCCCAAAGCTGTTTGATTCAACTTAATAGAAATGAAAAAAATACAGAAATTAAAACAATTAGAAGAATCTCAGCCACACAAAATCAACATTTTAAAAATGAGAAAACATAGCAACAAACAAAAAAAACAACAAAAAAAAAGAAACCAAAACCAAAACCAATTCAACAATCCATTTCAAACACTGAGAAGGATAAACCTGTAGAGCTGCAGCAAACTGACTAATACCCATTTCCAAAACTCTATATATATTCAAACCCCAAAAAAGCCTACATGATTTTTTGCACGTTTCTGACAAGAAGTCCAAGGAAATTCCTACTATTTGAGCCTAAAAAACAAATCAAGCCATTTAAAAATATTTTTCTCTCATGATTCAATTAATTTCTGTATCAAGAAACCAAAATACATCTGTCTTCTAATGAAACAAGTCTATCTGCCAAAAGCACATCTGTAATTTGAGGCAAACACTAACAGAAGCAGACACACAACTCAGGTTTGCCTGGATATAATTATCTCATGAATTTGTGATCAAACGGCACAGGGAATGTAATTACATGGCATATAAAGTAATTCTTACAGAATCTTGGATGTTGAAGGTTACTCTTGGCCCAGGGGATGCAGCATCCACACGGATATCCGGGAGGTCTTCACTGTCTCCCAGTCGAGAGCTGTAAGTAAAACAAAACCAAAACAGATTCTTGAGTTATACTACAGGATTTTTGGGTCATGCAAACATTTAACTACACAAATATAAAGTAATACTAATCACTTTGTTATGGAGGAAGATATTAAATGATAATTGAAGCACTTGGGTACATGAAAAGGAAGGAGGGGGAGAAGAAAGAGAAGGAACATACACATGACTTGGCCAGTATTCTATCTCTGCTAATTTCTCTATGAAAGCTTTTCAATCCTGAGCCAACATGCAGAAGTTACAGAAAAATAATTTTCATTAAAAAATGATACATTTTTATATTATTTTAAAAAAACAATAAATTTGTAATGTACCACATGAGACAATTATTCACACACAAAAATGCCTCTCCCTTTCTTCTGCTCATTACAGCAGCCCTTTTAAAAGGCAGATGACTGTAAATCAAGTGTAGAAAACAAGATTATTACACTATGCCATTTTTCCTTATATATATTTCTTCAGTATGTTTTGAAAGCAGGATTCTGTGGAAAACCCCAAGTTGTTGTGGAAGTGGAATCTTCTCAGAGGTTTTAAAAAAAAAAGAGAAAAAAGCTTTTTAGAACACGCCTGTCTCGCAAAATGACCTCCTCTTATCCAGTTCCATCACAAACAGCTGCTGCCTGTAGTAAAAGGACTCTTCAAGCCAAAGTCCAACATTTCCCCTGTTCCATGTGCTGCTGCTGCTATCATAGATCCCAGATTCCCAGAGGCTCACCTTGTTCTGTCCATTCTCTTCAGAGGTGGCCTCCCTGATGCCGAAATGCTCTTCGAGCGGCTGTAGCTGGGTTTGTAGCTCAGACCCCACTTGTCTTTCAAGGAGGCAGCCTAAACCAGAAATAACATTGAAATGCAACAACTGCCAACACAGAGAAAAACTCTGGCAGCAAGTAAAAGGATTTTTGGGACATGAAGTGCTACAATATTCTCAAAGTAGCCTAATGCTGCTCACTCTCATGCTGGATCTCCGGAGCTTTTTGCGGACGTCCCTGCGGATGTCGTTCACAGCCACCGACTCCAGCTGCTGGTAGCGCTGAATTTCTTGGTTTATGGTCCCTTCACTTGCACCTAATTTCCTGGAGATGAAGCATGGTTGAGTTACCTTACAGATATTATTTCCACCATTTCAAAAATCTGTGTTGTAAGAATGCTTTCCCTGGGAATTATCCCATTTTCTCTTTATCCCAATACTTACGACCAGTGCCAAATACAGCTGCAGAAATATTAGAAAAAACATTTACCCTAAAATCCAAAGTTCAGATAAAACTTCCCTATGAATGGTGACATCAACTTCAATTCAAGTACAAACCGTAAAATGTGCATCTCTTCATTATTTAACACATAATTACCAACCTCTGTATTCCCATTCCAGACAGATCCATTTACAATAAGTCTGTCTTGGGAAAAAGGGGAAAAAAAGCCCACAGAAGCCCAGCAAACCATATGTGCAAATACTATTATTAAAATACACAGAAGTTCAGAAAAAATTAGTGAAATTTGAAATAAGTTTTTCTTAAGGATTTTCTTGAGTACAGAGTAGGAGATTTATCTTGAAAACATCATGTACAAGATGCAAAAGAAAAGTCAATTTAAATATTTTTCTTTTTCTTCCTAAGCTTATTACGGTTTCAAAGTAACATATTTTGTTCAAGTAGTCAGCATGATAATAAATCAAGACGGAATTATGATTTTGAATCAATAGGAAAAGGATTATAAATCATTCATTGAAATGCAGAGTCAGAAAAATACAGACTAATCTGACACTTATGGAACAACCAGAGAGATTTGAGAGAGTACTTGCATATACAGCTTTTGCTTTTGGAATCCAAAAGGACAATTCTTTATTTTTAAATAAAGGCAGCGATTTGCATTTAACCATAACAGTGCCACGAGATGCATGAGAAGAACGTAAAGCAAACCCCACTTACTTTAGGTCATCAATGACTTTTGCTTGCTCATTGAGCTCTCTAATATCAACTAAACGCTTCATGAATTTCCTTCCTCTCTGTTCTCCAGTTTGGATACTGGAAGCTCCCTGCCGCCGGTGATCAACGATCTCCTGTTAAAAATCAACATTTCATTAATGCCCTCATCAAAAACTGGGCATCAGTACGATTTAGGCAACAGGCAAAGTGAATTTCACACCTTCAAATTTGAACTAGTGCATGCAAAGGAATCAATTCATGTGAATAGGCAGCTGATTGGATTTTTTCCAGTGATCCAAAGCCCATCATTCAGTTAGACACACTGTAACTACTACATACATGTCCCCATGAGCAGGATCTGCCTGCTTTCATATGTGCTCTGCTAGACTGCAGCAAATCCCGCTTCGCTGAGCCCAAGAGAAATTCTACAGGAACAGAGTATCGGTGGCTTGGGGGGCTCAGACCCAGCAGGTGATTTACAATCCGCTGCCCAAATGTGAGCTTGCGTGTATCTCCACCCAAGAAGCTTCCACCTGATTTCTGAACAACAAACAGGAGCATTAGTGTGCTGGGAGAATGTTTCCTCTGTCAGCAGGCAAGAGACATTAAGGAACAGCTGTTAAAATGGTTGTGTAGAAGACCAAAGAGTAAAGTAGCAGCATTTTGAGCAGAAGTAGGTTTTTTAAAATTTTTTCATGTTAATAACTTACTCTCCTGTGAAGAAAACCTAAAAGAAAACCACAGCGTTTACAATTCAGGCACCTGAGGTCAGGTGCTGTCCCCCCTTCATGTTTTCAAATCCAGATCAATATTTCCATATAACACCAGTAGAAATATGATCTGCAATTTGCTGCCCTTGAAACACGGAGTTAGAAAACACACACACAAGCATTTTTCATTTGCAACAAGACTTGCACGAGCTACAAAGACTTCCCTGTTGGACTCAAAAATAAGACCTTTCCATTTGACACAAGATCTTCCAATTACAAGCACTTATTTTGGTGGATTCACTTACTGCATGTATAGTGGGAGACATGGTGTCAACTTCATCCTCATCTGAAAGGTCAGCTATGTTCACAGAGTTAAGGTCAGCAATGTCATCGATGTCTTCCTCTCCTGTCAATGTTGTGAGGGTGTTGCCCAAAGCATTCAGTCTTTTCCCAATGTTTGGGTCCATGTGGACATCAATACCACACATCTTCCACAACACATTCAGCGTCCAGGTTCCAGCACTACTACTTTCTGTGTTAAAAAAAAAAAAGAAAATCAGTTTAACCAGTCTTTCCTCTTCTAAAAAATCCCCTACCCTGAATCAATGTGTACTAATTAGCCAAGACAGTGTTTGTCAGTTACAAGGAACTGTCTTTTCTGCTCATTCTGAAAAAAATACATTCCACAACTGAAATGCTTGATGAAAATACTTCACAGTATTTCTTTAACAAGTGATATAACATAGGCAGACCCAATGCAAATACATTCCCTTCAGAGCAAGTAAAGAGCATCTCAAGCTTCAGCTCTTACAAATGCAGGCAAGTACTCTATTCCAAAACAAAATTTCTAACAGCAAGAAACATGAAACATGCCTTTCTGCATGCACAAATGCTGACCTATTTATTCAAGTCTTGAACAACAATGCTGGAAGATGTAATATGTGTAGCGTGCCTAGTGAATGAATATTGTGTCTTCCCAGGATTTTCCAGCATCAAAATACAGACCTTGCTCTAAGCACAACTCCACAAGACACTGGTTTTCTTTCTAGATGGAAGTATGACTAATACAGAGACTGACAGCTATTTTTGAGTGCTCTGGAGGATGTCCAGACTACTTAGACCGGGCAGAGAGGGAGTTTGGAAAAAATAGAAGCCTTTTCTGGGAGAGGAGAGAGAGGAATGGCAGCCCAGGGGGCAAAGCCTTAGCATTAAATGTGGCAACTGTTGCTGACTCTCCTCAAACCAATTAAAATAAAACAACGTTAAAGGACTTAAATTTCATATTTTATGAGCGTTTCATTTATGTGTAGGACTTGATTTATTAAAATAAGCACATTACCTGCTGCAGCTTGTCCTGTTGTCCTAGAACACACTTCATAGGTACCATCTGGCACAACACCTACATGAAGCATACAAAGCAAGCACACTGATTATTCAGCCAGTAAAAGTTGCTTTACACCAGCTCTTCCCAATTCCACCCTCAGTCTCCTGCCTGTCATAATTAAAGGAGTTCTACTTTTAATTCCCATTGAAGGACTTTTCTTAGTCAATAAAGTGAATCTATTTGGTAACATACAAAATTCTAAATATGTATTATGTATAAATACATATATGTATTGAATCAACTTAAAATTCCATAAAAATTTTTAGCATTTTCACGTATATATTCTATATTAGACTATTAAGATCTTACTGGGATCTTATGAAATTATATAAAAACAATTCATCCAACTGCTCCAACATCTCTCAGACAGAGCTTAAATTATTACAATAGTACACAAAGCAGCAAAGTTTATTAATAAAGGAAAACAACAACAAGGGAATATAAACTTCTAGATCCAGATTATTTTGCTTTCAAAAGTCTTCTCTTTAGGTTTTTTGGGAAAGCTCAAGTCAAGAGGAAAGGCAAAAGCAGATTTATATATGAAATACTCTTGTCCAGTATGAAATTACCCCCACTTACATGCATTCATGACTAGATCTCCTCTTATTTCTGGTTTCCAGTCATCCCAACTTGTCTCAAAGCCATCAGCAAAGCGGATGCAGAAGTTTTTAAAATGACCTTTGCTCACTAAAGACTCTGAGGAGCAGGCAGTGATGAGTGTGCTTTCAATAGTCAGGACTAAAGCAGAGCCAGTGTCAAGATCTGCAGAGTGATTAGACTGGAAAATAAAACCACAGGGAGAATTTACTGGGCAGTGCAATGTCAAAGTGACAATGTACATTTACTAAATGCCATTTATCTTTCCCTATTGAGTCATCCCCTGCTCATATCTCCTTGTGTTTTTCCTTCTCTGCAGAGTTTCAAAAGCATCACCTCTGCCCATACGATGCCTTGCATTGCTGTTTCCTAAATGCAACATCTACATTATAATTTTATTAGGGCAGCAGGAATCAAGCTCATTTGGAGAAGGAACAAAAATCTATGTTTGATCAAGGGCTATAATCCATATGGCCCCATGACCAGAGAACACAAGTCCACGATTGATTCTTTCCTTCAAGAAGGGTCACAAAGGACTTGACTGAACAATGACAAAAAGTAGCTTTAATTTTTATGTGATTTTTTTTTGGTGCTTGTTTTGACATGTACAATTATGTACAATCTGAAGTGTACAGGATGACTGATTAATTTCTAGCTCTGTACGTGAACATTTATAATTATGTTTCCCTGTAAAAAAGCCCACATATTTCCTTTTATAAAAGTAGACCTCTTTTGAAATATGTATCACCTGGTTCTTGTGGACACCACACACAAACTGGTATTTTAACAGACTTCCGCTAATCACACTTTTGCTTACCTGAGGTGTGTTTGTGATGGGCAGGCAAATTCCTAAGTCATTGACAGTCAGCTGAAGGAACAGGGTGCCAAAGGCCTGTGCAGAGGTTTGCTGGATACCAGGCAGCATATCCACCACTTCTTTCGTGGCCATATGAATATCTTTGTGTAAAGCCATTCTCTGTTCGTTCCAGTTGTCATAAGCTGCCTTGTAGTTCAGCCAGAATAGCACAGCTTGATGAAAAAACCAAAAATGCTTAAGTGAAATCAACACATTAAAAAAAAATAACGTACATTCACTAAATAAATTTTTTTTGTTTCTCCTTTTTACAGTTCCTCCATTACTTTAAGTCAGAGGGTGAATAACAATGGACACACACACATTCAGGATGCAGTGATGTGGCTCATGCTACAAAGGACAAGATGGACAAACCTGATCATTACCATCAAAGTTAATACATTAAAATACAGAATGTCCTGCTCTTCTCAGCATTATTCATCTGTGAGAATTTACAACAGCAACTTCCTCCAAACCATCTGAAAACCAATCATCTCAAAATGTGGAATTTTTGATGTTTGATGACAGAGTTATCAATATGTTGGCATGAGTAGTTTCTCAGCTACTTAACATATTGACTTAACATGAAATAAATTGAATCTTAAATAATCAAGCCTCTTCGGGGGGGGGGGGGAATAACTCTTCCTCAGTATGAACACAAATTTGTAGCAATTGTCTGTACAATATACAGTACCTCTGTCAAAGGCCACGGGCTGGGCAAAAACAATGGGTCTGTTCAGAGTAATAAGCACAGCTTCCCTGTCTGAAGAGCCACTGATTTCTTCTCTGAGAGCATTTCTTAAGCCAATTCTTGTCTTGAAATAGGCAACTTGATGGAAGTCTGAGCCAGCTTCTTCATAAACCTTAGAATGTTCCAAAAAATGGGAAGAGGAAGAGGTTTGCAGCAGGGAAGAGTGCAGGGATAGGGAGTGGGAAGGGAAAAAAAAATCATATTACTCCATTTGGCAAAATATAAAATTAAAACAGCATGTTGTGTCCTTTCCTATTTTTCTCTTCTAGTCAAAGTCCCTTTGAATGGACTTTGCATTAAGGTCTGATCTTTATTTATCATAAATTGTTAACTAATGTAACTATTCATATATCCAGATCTTTTATTGTGACAGTTGATTTATAGGTCCTAAGATTTCTATTCGTCCGTTTGTTTCTAGGCATCACAAAATACTTTAATATCCTAGAATGAGTGATTCCAGGTTACAGCAAGTTTAAGAATACAAGAGGTACAACTGTCAAACCAAGACAAACTAGGCCAAAATGTAGGTCTAGCAAAGTCTGGATCTTCTCTGATCTTATTCTTTCATTCAAATATTCTAAAAATTTTATTAATATCAACAAAAGTTTTGAATTTGACTCAGGAGAAAGGTTGTTACCCTTCTAAAGGGCTAAGAAGTTCAAAGATATTAATAGCATGGGGAAAAAAAACCCCAAAACAAAAAACCAGAACTGTACAACAACCTGTTGGCTTGGTTATGCAATTTTTTAATTACATGTTATTAAGAACATTACATGCAAAGATTTTGAGCACTAACCTGATGTTTAACAATCTGTCCCAGTGCCAGATTCAAATCCACCTGGCATTTTCCAAACAGTTTGAGGTAGCTGCTACTTCCAGGCATTGCTTTGGTTTGCAGTCTGTTGGAGAGCTCAAGTTCTATCAACCCCGTTTCAAACCTCACCGCACGCATTGAGGGAGTTGTAGCTGTCACCTGAATTCCCTAGTGGATAAGGCAGGTATAAAGTTATGAGGATCTGGTTCAGAGACATGATGAGAAAAGGAAAAAAAAACCCACCTCTGCTTTGTATCATAAGGTTACCTTAAACTGCAGGCTCAATGAGTAAAGGAGAATTTTGGGTTTATCTCCATCTGTTGTGCCATCGTGTTCATTCCACAGAGGTATTGGCTGCTCCCCTCCTGTACACATCAAATGTACACAGGCAGAGTTTTAACAAAGAAAACATTTTCAAACCAATACATATAAAAAGGTGTCAGTGAATTAAGCCTCATTTTGAACAGTGACTAGCTGAAGATTTATAAAAACAAATGAGGATTGAAGACAGCAGGGCTTGATGCTGGAAAAGGCTAAGCCATTAATTCTCTCCAAATATGCCAATTCTTCTAATTACAGTTATTTGATGGTAAAAACAGGCAGTTAAATCATGGATTTAAAAAAACCCAAACAACAACAGTAAATTTTTATCACTCCATTTTGTATCTGGATAATTTTATTTTAATCAACACTGCCTTCAATTCCAGATGCAATTAGTATGGGCTGCTCTGTTCATTAATTAGCTTTCAATCTGTGCAACTTCACCTTCAGTAATTGGTACTTACACAGTTTTTATAAAAGGATCATATGCAAACAATATTTTGGTACAACACAAACTGTAATTAGATAAAACACCTGAGCACATTACACTAATTGGTATTTTCAAGCCATTTAAAAAATTACTTTGCTCCAAGCCAATTTCTGCCCCCATTGTTGTGCACTGAGCACCCAGACCCACAGACGGCTGACCTGACCAATGTCCCTGCTGAACTACCCCAATATGGAAGGCACAGTCACATTTCAAAAACCACCAGGCTACTACTTGCAATACAAATTTACAGTCTGGAAAAGCCAAGAACCAGCACTGCCCATAAATTCCTCACATAAAAATGCAGAGGAAATCAAAATGAAGAGTCTAAGAAATGCTGTAAAAGCTAATACAGGTTTCCTGGTTCAGCACTATATGCTCCTCTACAAAAAATGTTCTAATAGAATAATGACAGCTGTCAGAAGGTTTATTCTTCCCCTAAGCATTTTCTTACTACCCAATACTAATATATTTTGGCTGGAACAAATATCAGGGTGTTTCTGGTTAGCCTTCAGGGAATGTGGCATTTTCCATTTTCTCCACTGCATTTTTTACCTGCCTCAAGGGCATTTCATGTGGACCTGCAGAGTTTTTTTATTACATTTGTATATCTGAATATATATATATATACACACACACATAGAGATACATGAAAGGAGGTAGATGTACACACAGACACTCCTTTCACTTAGTTACCCCTTTTTCTTCTTTCTTTCCTCATGATGCTTCCAGCTATTGATGAATCTTTCCTCTAAATATTAGCTGCATTTCTGTAACAGCCTTTCAGGATAACCCAGAAAGTGTTCAAATGAAACAAAGAGAATACAGAAAGTAACCCAGCCAAGGTCATGCCATGGATAGACACAGAGGCCTCCCAGGCTGTCCAGAATGCCAAACAATCCTGCTTCCCAATAAAAGTCCTGCTTATGATAGACCCTGAATAATTTCCAGAGCCTCTGTTATTATTTCAAAGTCCAGTTCTGCTTCTTGCTGCTGCTTGAAGTGCTACATGTGAAATAAAGAGCTGATCCTGAGAGCTATTATAATGTTGCCATCAAACAAGGTTTGCGGATCTTACTTAAAGCTGCTTTTAAGTCTTCTTCTTACCTGAAACCTTCTGTATGACCTCATTTACTTCCTTCATGAACACTTTTTGCACAAACACTAAATGGTTTAAAAGGTCAGTTGTGAGATTATGTTCGAAGGAGCCAACCTGCAGAAACAGAACATTTGAGAACAAAACTTAGTTTAAAACCAGTGGTTTTTAAGGTTTTTTTTTTTAGCAGAAGTTTCAAATACAAACATGTCAGACTATTTTTCTGACTAAAGAATTAGTTAGCAGAAATGCCCTGCTTCTCCCCAGCAGGTAGGTTCCTTTTAAGAAGTATCACTTTTTTGTCTGGGAAAATTAACTTTGGAAATTGGCACACAAGTAGAATTTGTGTGAATAGAACACACTGTATCAAGCAGAAAATTTTATATCATTAACGTTTTATGTCATGTCATGTCATTATTCACCAAAAAAACCCCCAAACCAGCTATAAAACAATAAAACAGTCTTCCAATTCTTCAGTAATTGTATTCAACCAGTAACCTGAGAGCTCTGGGGGAAGCAGGTTGTTAAAAAAATGTGAGGATGCACAGACAGAATTGTACCAGGAGGGAAATAACAGGTTGTCAAAGATGACTGCAGCCTTCAAGACCTACCTCAGCCACGCAGCGCAGGTAGTTGCCCTGCAGGTAGTAGCCTTGCTTGGCAGGGAGCTCATCTATGCTCCAGATCTGGTCAGAGTAAGTGTCATGCTCTTCCATGACATATTTCCCTGACATGGTGACAGGAGGCAGGTTGAGGCTGGCCGAAGGAGGAATGGTTGACATGTCAGTGGCAGAAACTTTGGAAGTGAAGCGGAGTCTGTGGTTTGGAAGCTCAAAGTTAAATCTGGTTTGGGCACCTGTAAAAAGAAGGTGGGGAAAGAAAAGGTTTGAACTGGGAAAAGAATCTCTTACTTATCCTTAAATTTAAGTACATTTTTGGAATAATAGGAAAAAAATACTTAAGATGTTGTTGAAGCACACAGACCTAAAAAATTATAAATATCCACCTACATGATTCTGGGTTGTCTTAATTTCTAAACAAAATGCAGACTCCACAGTAATAAGATTGAGAAGGGAGTCATAACCACCTCAAGTGTACTGAGGCCCTACAAGACTGTTCTCAACTAGCATTACAAATCAGAATTTAATTAATCAAGGATCATAAACTGATTTTAGCAGTCAGAGGAAAGCTTCCTAGGAGGAAGCTATATATATATGTATACATGTTTTAATGCACTTTTGCATTCTGTCTCTGGGAATTGTGTTTAACAACCTCAGAGCAATTTCTCCATATGGGCCCACCTGGTTGAAGTACACATTAAAATAAATAAGCTGATGACAACAGATTCAAAGCTCCAGCTATAATTCAACAGAAATACTGAATGCTTTGGGATGCTTATAGGAAGGCCAAACTAAGAGCAGTAATGTTTTTAAAGCTCCAGAGAACTATTACCTGTCATTCCATGACTCCTCATTCTTCCCATCTTGTATTCTGCCTTCAGCGAGGGCAGGAGCGCTGCTCCAATGGCGATCCCATCTATCATGGCACTGAACTTCAGCACTATGGGCTTCTTCTCCAAGCCTTCTGGCAGCTGTGGGAACTCATTTGTTTCCACTGGCGTTTGATTGATGCTTGTTGGAGTCTTCTCAGAGGGCAGAGGAGTCGCCACATCTTCCTTGGCTGGCTGGGGCCTGCGCACCGAGACAAAGAGCGGGAAACCCTTCCTGTTATTCCACCTGGCCATCCCACAGACACCTGAGGTGACAACACCCTGCGAGTGGGAGGGGTTTGGGAGGGATTTGGGAGCACTCACGCGGTGGAGGGCTGGCGGATGAGGTCGGAGATCTGCTTGGAGAGCTGGTGGGAGCTGCGCACCATCATGCTGTGCAGCGTGGCTGGGTGCTGCGGGATGTTGATGCTGATGGCGCCCACCTTCACCACGGCCGCGTTGTTGGTCTTCAGCCCCCTCTGGGCGCTGTACAGGGCCTGGGATTTGGCAATGCTGCACTTCACCACGGTCCTGACAGCAGAAGGGAACAGCAATCATTGGCACGTCCTCCCATTTGTAGGTTACACTGAGTTTATAAATGTTAGCTGAATTTTGAAGTGATTTAGTTGGTCAGCTACTCCCACATTCCTTTTTCTTTCACTTCACACACAGATGCACTACATGCCACAAACAACTACGCTACACTTAAGGGAGCTACACATCATGCATGGCAAAAAGATCTCTAAAAACTGCTATTCTTGCCTAAAGTAAGGTCATTTCAGTGCACACACACCAGGCTGCACATAGACAGACAGATTTGCACACACAGAAACAAAAAAAGAGCCTTCCATTTCAACTCCTGTTCAGGAATAATCTTGAAGCATATTTTCGGTAAAAAGTAAAATCTGATTTTAGCATCCAAATAAGTCAATGGAGGAAATACTTAATATTAAATACATAGCAACTGATAAATGAATTTGGAAATTAATCCTGATGTTTAATTCAAAAATACCATCTCAAAATACATCATCTAAACTTTATTTTAATGTTGAGGAGGATATGGTTCACAATGGTTACCCAAAATAAAACCGTAACTGCACAAAGGTGACAATTTTTGATGTCGTAACAGAATTTTGGTATAGCGGAATTCATTAAACTCCTATTTAAAAAGATATTGGGGTAACACATTAATGTTTCTATGGTCAATTCCTGGAGGGTTACCCAATGGAAGTATATTATGTGCAGCCAACACAGAATTACAGTCTCAAAGAGAAGAACATGTAGTTGTCAAGATGCAATACATGAGCTAAAATTGTTGAAAAATAGGCTATAAAATTGCAGCATTCAATGCAAGTTTCTCAAATACTATATTTCAAGGGGTATAGCTAAAACACTTTTTGTATCCTATTTAAATGGTTTATAGACAGTTGGGTCTCACGGTGAAAGATACAGTAATCTATGAACTCCACTAAGCAATGTTTTTTCTTATTCTTATGGTAAAATATCAGCGAGCCCAAAGCAACCCAGATGTGGAAATACAAACCACAAAAAAGGACATCACCCTTCTGCTTATAATCAAGAAATACACAGAACTGTAAGGCAACCACTGGCCTATCAACAGCAAATTAATTGAGTGAAGCTCAAGGAACATTCTCAAACTTTCACAGCTATGCAAGAGATGCAAGTGACCTAAAGCAGTTCAGAATTAATATTTTAGGGCAGAGCGTCAAGTAGAAATGATTTCAAAATACACTATGAAGGAGAAAACAAATCTTAATTCACAATAATTTTCAGAAAGACATTATACAAATAAACATTACTTAAGAAAAGGCCAAAATTGTTTTAATCCACCTCTTCAGAAGAAAACCACAATTATTTCTCTCTTATGTTTGCTTATTTCCGACTCTCTCCTGCTACCATTCTGACTCAACTGCTGTGAAGCCAATCAAGAACACATTTCTACCCCCATCTATAACACAAACTACTATTACATTCAAGCCATTTAAAACACTTCCTTAATTAAAAAAGTATTACACCAGTATAGCTGTTGCAGGAGAAAAAACCTAAGCAAAATTAAATGTGCTTTACTCCTACAGTACTTCCATATTTCATGCAACAAATTAATTTCGCTGCTGCTTGCCTACAAAAAAACTACTTCCATGACAGAATGAAATGTGGAAGGAACAACTCTCTGGCTAGGCATTTATTATTTAAGATCTGCAGTCTGCTTACCTACAGTGATATGCCTGTAACAGATCTGGTTGTATCTCATTAAAATCATGAATCATTATTTAAGTTATACACCAGTAATGCTTCCAGAAAGAATTTTATATTCTCACATCAATATCAAAAATAATCACCCTCCAGACAAATTTATGACAAAAAGTCTTTGTCTCACTACAGAAGTGACTACAAGACCAGCAATCAACCTAACAGATTTTTGGGGATGTTGTAAAAAGTGTCTGAGGAAAAAACAGTCAACAGGAGGCCTGTAACACACAGGAACCACTGCACTGAGTCAGCTGAAAACTTAGGCAGCAGCAGATACCTGAGGAGTAAGTAAAGTGATCCTTCCCTTAATTCCAGCCATCAGGAATTTACTATCGAAGCCAGAGGATGTGTTGTGTTCATGACTCACCACCAGACCTCTCCTACATGGATTTGTCCAATCCTTTTAATCATTTATACTTTTGTT
Source organism: Eopsaltria australis (assembly GCA_034509425.1). Taxonomy (NCBI): domain Eukaryota; kingdom Metazoa; phylum Chordata; class Aves; order Passeriformes; family Petroicidae; genus Eopsaltria; species Eopsaltria australis. Next base: position 3,181,387 of record JAVTVJ010000247.1, on the reverse strand, counting down.
GACCACATCATATGGCAGTGAATTCAACAACTCAGCACTGGTTTAATGCTGCTACCAGACAAAAAGGAACACAAATCCCAGTATCTTCCCTACGTCACTTGCAGTTTTATAGTCCACAATTTCTCCTTCCAGAGCTGTAAGGACATTTTGAAGTTAATCCTGTATTACCACAACACTGAATAAATAGACACTGAGAGAGAGGAGACCTACACCCACACACAGACAGGGAACACACCTGGGAGTTAGAACACGGGTAAATAAGGAGAAAAAGGAATGGCCCTGTTCATGATGACACCACAACAGGGATTATCACTCCAAGCACAGCAGCTCCAAAGCAAATCTCACCTGTGTGTTCCCTTATATTTGTAAATAGTATCTCAGCTCATTAAAATATGCACAGAACCAGATCTGAAGAACTTAAGGGCCAGTGAAACCATTCTAATATTACAGGAGTGAGTGCAGTGCAATAAGAGCCCCTAAAACTACATTGCTAACATTGACAAGGGCTTTTTAGGACAGATATTAAGCAGTCTTCATTAAAAACAAGCTCATCTAGGTAATACCAGATGTTAAACCAAAATATATTCAAGCAACATCTTCCTCCACAATCACACAAAGTAGGAATGCAGCCATCAGCTACACAACACAGAGTTAATTGCAAGACTATTAAACATAATAATATGACATACAGAAACTCTTGTTTGGCTGTGCTTGTAGGAGATGTAGGAAAATCCTCCAGTCTACAGATGAAGATTGAAGAGAAAGCAAGAAAAACAAAAACAAAGCAAATAAAGAATAAACAGTCATGCAAAATTAGTCAGTTAATTAGTTGTAACCCACAATATGACATCTATTGTCAAAATCACCAAGCTGAAGGTTTTGCTCATGTTTGTTCTTTGCTCTTGCTGTTTATAAGATTTATCATTATTTCCCCCCTTTGCTTTTGTACTCTCCCTGCATGTAAAACAGACATGAAGAGCCTCAGTCACCTTCAGAAACCCTTCATGACTTCATGATCGGAACTTTCATTTAACCCTCTGAAACAAACTTACTGGAAGCAATTTAGCTGAGGAAATTATAAAATTCTGTATGTTTTAAGTTCTATGTAGCATCTTCCAAACCACCCAGGAATTAAAAGAGAGAGAGAAGAACTCAAGTCACATTGTTTAGCCCCTTTCCTACAAGAATCATGTTCTAAGACCAGTTCACATACTGAGGGTTACCCAGCTAACACCTGAACTGTGTGAGGGTGATCTGTGCTACAAAGAGTCGTGGCTCAGCTCTTGTTCTGCAGCTCAAACAGAAAGAGATGCAGCTGGGAACAAAGTAAAATAATGCATGGCCTTTTTGAGTCTGTGAAACTGGCAGAAATAAAAAAGCCAGAACAATATGGATGCTGAGCAAATGATCAATGATATCCATGCACAAGAAGTGGTTCTCTCTCCCTCCCCTGCCAGGTTCTGTCAATTATATAAAGGCTGGAGAAGGGATATTAGAACTGTAAAAACAACATGAGAGAGCAAAGAATGATGCATCATGAGAGTTGAAAAATATATCTGTTAAAGAAACACTGTAGATCTTAAACAGGAATAATCAGTATCAGTAGATTAACTACTCCATAAAAATCTCGTATGGTTTGATCCTACAAGTTTCAGAAAGCAATTAGAAGCATAAGAGAAAAAATACAACTCATACCACTTCTATGCACTTGGGCAATTTCAAATTGTGAGACTTCCTACTTACTGGATATTTGGGGTAATTCCCTCCAGCAGAACGATATTGACACCTCCTATGTGAGCAGTGGCACATGTCTCGGTCATCTTTTGGTGTAGCACATCTTTAGGAAAAAAATATAAATTTAACAGCATTTCAGTCAGTAAAACACTTAAGGAATGCTTGCTGCTTTTAAAAATATTGCAGCAGGAAAAAAACTGAAAAACTACAGCTTCAGCAGTCATATTAAGTGATGCCAACTATAAATTGTGACAAGAAGAAAACAGTGACATTTTGAAAATGAGTGACTATCTTCTAAAGGAATTTCCTCCATGGCACTTTCTGAAAACCTTGCATCCTTTAAAAATCCTTCAGTATTCTAGAATCAGTTTTTAAAAGAACTTGTTGAGTATTATTATATTACACACACATATTACACATTCACATAAATACATAAACTGCCAGCGAATTTAATTACGGAGAACACTTTTAGCTCATCCCACCTTTCATTTTCTCTTTGAGGGTGAAGCTGCCGTGGATCCTCTTCAGCTCAGACTCCATGGTGAGGCCCCCAATGTCAGCCTCCAGGTGGGTTCTGTTCACCATCCCTATCCCAAAGACGATGAGGGTGACGTGCTGCGGCTCCGAGGTCACCAGGCTGCGCTTCCTCCCGTTGTCCTGCTCGTTCTCAAACACCACCCTGCAGGCAGGCTCAGTGGGGCTCCGAACGCCTGCAGAAACACCAGCAGTTGTTTCAGGCTTCATTTACAATAAATCCTTGCCATAGCCCATGCATATTTGTATTTCAAACCAAGGATCATGCATCTTTCATGTCAAGAAAACTCTTCAGGAAAATTATCTGTGCCTCGCTCACTCTACCTTAATAGCACTGCAACTGAACCAAATCCAAAACACAATGGAGACAATAATGAGTGATGTGGTTTCATTATTATTCATAGATATGCTCTTCTGCACCTTATATAAATATTTGTAATTATCTGATTTTAATGTTATACCAGAAAAATGCCCTGACAGTTTCCAACTGTCCCGTTTATTTTTTGATCATTCCACAGGCAAAGGTTCTTATAATTCAGTTTCAGATGAGCAAGTTTTCCTTTTCAACACTCAAGAGCCTAAAAACAATATAAGAAAACTTACATTTTGTGCAGATATTATAACTCTGGATATGATATTCCGTGCATGAAAGACACTGGTATCTGTTTAATACAAGTTCTCATCTGACACACTCAGTTTTCTATTTTTTAGTTAAAAGAAGTCCAAAGAAAGTACAGCTATAGAGCAACTATACCATTTCCTGCATATTTACAGCAACCTGAGTTGGGTGAAATTATGGCCCAAACACGTGTAATCTTCGTGGGACTTCACCAAAATCAGTATTTCACCCTTCCTGTTCTCACAGCACGGTTCACAGATTTATTTTTTACAGTCAGTCCTTCTCAAGGCAGAAATTATCTCCCTCAGGATGGCTTATGTACACCCTTGCATATTTTCACAGAATGTCAATAAACAGCATTTCCACTACCCCCTTGAACACAAAACAATACTTCAAGAGGAACAAACTCAATCCACACTACGCAGTTAGTGAGAAAAGTTAAGCTTTTGCTTTGTACATCATCTTGGTGAACTAATCAAAAGCTCACCTCCATCCTCACCACTTGCCCCTCTGATCCAAGTGAGATGGGGTGGGCAACTCTCAAAAACCAACCATCTCCAGACCAAGCTTTAGAACGCCCCATTTAAGCAAACGCACACACACTCAATTATTTGGATTCATGAACCACTTTACCTGTCGGCCCAAAGGTTTCAGAAGACTTTTCCAAGATGCCAGTTGGATCAGAAATGAGTGAATAGAAGTTCAGTAGCTTATACATGTTTTGCCAGCACTCCGCTGAGGGTTCACTCTGCTCCGACACCGTGATGGAGTCAGAATCATCCATATGAATCGTCACGTGGTCAACCACATCTTTGGAGCCTTTCCTGGACACTTTGGAAGTCCTTCTCTCTGACCTCCCCAGGGAGTTCTTGTTGCGAGACTCCTTCTTGTTGTTGTCGTTGTTTGCCCGCTTGCTCTTGGTGTTGTTGACCCTGGTGCCCCCGTTGAGGCTGCCCCGGGAGCTGCGGCTGAAATCCGAGGAGCGGAAGTCCCTGTGCTTGCGGGTTTTGAAGGTGGGGGTGGGCGAGGCTGAGCCGGCCGTGTACCTGCTGAGCTTGATGTCTGTCTGCGTGGCCTTGATGTCGTCGATCATGGTGCTGAACTGGTGGATGAGGCGCACCAGGGCCATGTCCACGTGCTGGCTGATGGACTGGCAGGAGATGGTGAAGTTGCAGTGGAAGGTGTTGTAGTAGCGCTTGTTCAAGTCGTGGAAGGAAAGGGCGTTGGTGGAGTTCTGGGGGGTGCACATGGATTTCTCCATCACCACGGCGCTGATGCTGAAAGTCTCCAGCATCAAGGCTGGCTTGAATTCCAGAGGAGGAAGATTGACAGCTCCTTGCCTGAGGAAAGGAAAGGTGCAAGTTACTACTTTGTTTCTTTTTATGAGAGTGAGAGTCAAATATGCTTTTTACACAGCTTACATCTAATTTACTGAACCCAGCCTTTTATTTCCCTTAGGATATCACCTTTTTACCACATAATAAAATGAACTTCTACAGTTTCATGCTGTGTGCTACTAACATAGCAATCACCCAGTCCTATGAAACCTAGTTTGGCATGCAATCACTCCCTTATATCCTGAAGCTTTGTTCAAAATCGATCTGGGAGAAGATTCAGCATTTTCACAAAGTCCCACCATTATTTACAGGATTAATTATTAAACACCATTTCAGAGCCACTCAAATTGCCCACTACTATTATTCCCACCAGCTCTCCCCCTTCACCAGTCGCCAATTTTCCAAAGCAGGTGAGATTCAAATAATTACAATTCCCAAATCATTCCACGGGAAGATTAAAAAAAAATTTTAACATGAAGACAAAATGAAATATTAGAAGAATAAAGGGCTGCTACTTATCCTATAAAAGTGCTTTGGAAATCTGTCACCACATGAAGAGTCTGATTTCTGTTCTTTAAGCAGCATAAGTATTTTTAAATCTCTCAGGACATACCTTCGGGCTCGCTTGCTTTTTCTTTCCTTGGCTGTGTCCGAATCAACAATATCTGCTCTGAGGCAGTCCAGAGTTCCTGAGAAAGAGAGGTACTCTCCAAAGTACATCCTGTAGCACAGGGGCATCGCATCCTGAGACTGAATTCCCGTGTAACTCAGCAGAGGTTTGAAAACAACCTACAAAACAAAACCCACCCATTTAGTTATGAAAGCCTTGATTATTTCCACACTCTTGTTCACCATTTGGTGGATGTGCAACCCCAGTTACCTGTGCATCTGCCAGCTGGACAGCAGGAAAGCCCTGGTTGCCCTCTTCTACTCCTGCAATGTCATCCTGGCTGGTGCTGTGCTGTGAGTGGGTGCCATCCAGGGTGTTCTGGTCGCTGGACAGAACCGTGTTGAAGTCTGAAGCAGAGGGGATAGTTGGAAGATTGGGTGCCACACCTGGAAAATAAATACCCATGGAACACTAACACCACAGCAAATCTTACCACCACCGACTCTTATCGATTCAGCAAGATTAATTCTAGAGATACACAAGCCACAGTGAGGTCTGTAACCTCACAAAGGTGGCATTGAGGACAAAGAAACAGCCTGACATTGCTGGAAGAGGTAGAGATTATCCAATTCAAATTTGGAAAGAGTCTTTCTGCAGAGAAACACATTCCAGTTTACAGAGGAGCCACACCAATTCAGCAATATGTACAGCACGAGGATGTCTGTAGGATCAGACTACTCATTCAATATTAAAAACAAAGTAAAACAACTTCTTATTGTCTAAGATTAATACAGCACAACTGAAGGAGTGTTAACAGAAAAAAGATTCAAACATAGTGTAGTGAAAAAGAAAATTAAGACACACATGTGAAAAGTCTGAATGATGACAGCCTGGCAAGCAAAATAAATAAGCTGCAATAAATTGTTACACTTCTGTTTCTTTAATACACCTAAGGCTTTCAGAAATATATTTTTTCTTCATTCCCTTACACCAGTTAACCCATTCCTAGGTTACTCTCAAAATAGATGTTTATGATTAGTCTCAAAACTGGACTGAGAAAGAGCAAGGACTCCAATGCACAAACCACAAAAAAAGCATAGGCAAATTAGGTCAAAAATAGCCAACAGAACCAAGGAAGTCAGCAACAGAAGATGACTTTAATGATATATATAAAGATGGCTTAATTTTTGGCAGCTACTCATGGTTTTGACAGCAGCACTGACAGCTCCAAATACAAGAACAAGCTAAATTTTTGGAAGCAAGGTGAGGCAAATAAAAACAGCTTTGCTTAAATCCCATCTTTTCATTTTCCAGTTTGCTGCTAAGTCCTACGAGTAATACTTTAAACCAATTAAGTTCTGTTGAACATAAATCACTCTCCCAATTACTATCAGTCAGAACAAACCCAGGCACAGCCAACCCAGAACCATCAGGAACTCAGCTGCAGATTAGCAATACCTGTTGGAAGGCTGTTGTGCCCAGACTTGGTGGCCGGGCTCTCCTGCACGACGCTCCCCCTGTTGCCCACAGCATTGGACATCCAGTTATAGAAACTCACAGAAGAGGGCTCAGATAGCAGAGGGTGTTCAGACAACATGTCTGTGGCCACAGTGTTTCCTGTGCAGATAAATCAGAAACTTCAGCATTTCTTGCATCCCAGTCAGCAAAAACAAGGAACACGGCACAATTTCACTGACAACACCTATTTACTATCAAAATAAACCTAATTCTCAAGGTTTATTCCACTAAATTATGTGTCAAACTGTACTACAGGTGCTACCACAGAAATCATACACGGCACTAATGGATGTTGCACTACACATGGCTTTGCATTTGCTCATCTCTACCATTAATTAGAGGAAAGGAGTCATTAAGAAACCAAAATACCTTTTTTTCTGAACAATATTTCAGCCCCTGACAGCAAAGGAGAGAGGTTTTGGAGAAAATACACAATCAAACTTGTAACTGATGTAAAAAGAAAACCACACACCTACACACTCTAAAAAATAATACAGAGCACAAACATTTCAGTATTTAGAGCTTCTAAAATATTTGTTGAAAAGACCATTACTAAAAAGCTGCAAATTATCATATGCAGACTAAGTTACTGAAATATTAGTTTCAGCTCTCTTTTTGACCTTACTTACAAGGTCAAGATAAAATGACCTTATTCATTCAAAAAGACACAAAAATTGAAGCTAAGTAAAATCAAGAGTAAGAAAAGGAAAAATATTTTATTTTTTCTGTTAGTTGCTGTCTTAGGTTACAACGGGATGTATTCTATCACCATCTTCCTAAGCTGTTGGGGCCAGGTGGGGCACTCTTCCATGCTCACCCCTGATAACTCCAGGGGGTATTTTCTGTTAATGAGCCATTGAGTCCCACTGATAAAACTCCATCATCCCATTGTGAGATGCTCCGCCCAGGGGGAGGAACCAAGCATCCCTATCTGGATATAAACTAGAATTTGAAACACCACAAGTCAGCTTTTCTACTGGATTCCCAGAAGAAAACCAGACCCTTCTACACCACCACTGGACCTTCAAAGGAAAACTACACCCTTCCACAGGATCACTGCTTCAACAGAACCACATTTATCACTCCCAGAGGACTGCAGCCACCATCTAATTGGACCGCTACCAACACCCTGACCAAAAGGGTGTCAAGTTGTATTCTGACTCTGTCAGAGTTTTTGTACTATTGCATTTATTTTAATTTTTCTATTAAATTGTAGTTCTGACTTGGACTCTCTCACTGATTTGCTTTCAAACTACCACAGCTGCAATTTTTTTTCCCAACCTGATGCACTTGCAATTCTCCCTTTGGCTTGCTTATGCTGCATCATACCTGTTCTTGTTAAAGAACTACTTTTAACTGCAGTTGAACTTCTTTGAGGAGTCCCTTCCAAAAGATTGTGCAGGCTGGGAAAGCTCCCAGTGAGATAGCTGAGCAGGCTTTCTTTCCTTGGACTTTCCCTGACTCCCATCCCGGAGCGGCCAACGTGCACTGGTGAATCCGTAGCTGTATCTCCACTGGTGTAACTCAAGGAATGATAGGGATGGATGCCCTGTGTGCAGGAAATAAAGAAATTAATGAAGTACTGTGCAAACTGCAAAAAGGAAGCAACACTTGGTCTGAATATGAGGTTGGAACACAAGAATTTTACTGCAAGTTACTGGAGAGCTTTGCCAGTCTTAGGTTTTGTATCATGATAGTTAAATCCTCCTTTCTGCTGCCGTAAATAAAAGAGCAAAGGCTATAAAGGTTGAGGCACATCCTTAACTGATGCACATGAAGTTAATTGGCAAGAAAAACAAAGAACAGAAGTAGAATACAGGCCAAATGCTGGAGCATCCCTTTTGTAAGGAGAGGAGCAGACCTTCCATGTGTTATAGTTACTTTTTGCATGCATTTATTTATCTGCTGCTACAGGATTGCTCCTGAACAGGCCAGCTACAACCCCCTTTGCCCTGGTGCCCAGCCCTGCACACTCACCTTTATTTTCAGCACAGAATCACTGTGAGTGTGCGTCTTGGACAACTTCCTCATGATCTCAGCACCGGTGACAGGCCCAGAAGAGGCGCTGGCAGGGGGAGGGCGATTGGCTGTTCCTTCCAGGAGCATCGTGTGCTCACTCACAGTAGCTGCATCCAAGCAAACAGTTTTTCTCTTTTAGACATATTTGGAGGACCAAGATTACCTGTGATCAGGCACATTTATCTACAAAGAGTCTTGAACTTTCAAGTGCTGACACACACCTACATAGTGCTGTCTGATTTATAAACAAACAAGAACGCTTCAGACATGGGTCTGCTGGGTTTTGTTTAATAATCCAAGTGTTTCTGCTTAATCAAAAAAGATATTTTAGAGAAGGGGAAAAAATTCATTATACTGTATGATTATATATAAGTTTCTCACACAAACGTCTTTGGGTTTGCTCTCTTAAAGCTGATAACTGCTGCCTGGCAGCACATAGCAGCAAATAATTAAGCCGGTTTATTTTGTACAGGAAATAACAAGACAAAAGATATGAAGAAAGAGAGGTCTCCTGTTTTGTTTTTCCATGAACAAGCACTAATTATTGTAATACTATAATTATCAATGTTAACAGCAGCTTCAGAAGGAAGGTGATATAAAAAAGAAGCTTGATAGTTCTAAAAAAGGAGACTATAATGTGTCAAGCACTAAAATTAAAGAAGATATAAATGCTCTGAGAGGAGCTGCTTGTCCCTATCAATTTTTATAGAGACAATCATGTAAAAATACCTGCATCAAACTCAAACTCTGCTCCATCAGCACTAGTGTCACTCTGAAGGCCCCCTCCATTGTCCAGTCCAAGGCCATCCTCATGCTCATGGGAGGCATTTGGCTGCAGTTTCATAGGCTGGGTTGGTCTGTGCAAGCTGACTCCTTTAAAGGCTGGGGTGACCACAATGAACTTCATCCATTGCCTTGCTAAGGCAACCAGACCTTTCTTTAAGGTCACTAAGGCAGGAAGGCCATCACTCTTTAAATAAAAAAAAAAAAATTAAAAATTTATATCACAGCATTTTGAAGTCAACTGGAGGGGAGAAAAAGTCAAAGCTCTCGTAAATCTCTGTGCTTAAGAGGCTTATGACAAACATGCTGGCACCACAACACATCCAGCAAGAAGCCAACAAGCTGAGAGATAAAAATCATAGCTTCATTCAACACAGTAAATAGATTTATCTTCATGACCTGAGGATCTAGCCCAAGGGGCCAAAAATAAACATCAGGAAGCAGGTTTATTAAATATGAAGCTAAAAGTACTTGAGTAATTATAAGGCTCTGTACTATGGCTAAGATTCATAGCAACTCTGTACAAACAGAGCTGAAATTAAAAGAATATGTTTTTTCCATTGTTCATAAGCAGTATTTTAGGAACAGAAATTTGAGGCCAAATATAGAGATTGTTTTGATTACATCACTGAACTGTCCTAAAGAAAACAAAAGCCTGTTATTTTGACCACAAATCAAACTGTGCTATTTGTGCCACAAACTCTGCTATTCCTGATGACTAGCTCTCAGCTGAATATGCTGAAAACCAAAGTGTTTAAATCTGACAGCTGTGGAATTGGATTATGAAAATGACATAAAATCAGGAATAAGCACTCCTCCCTTATGCCTGATGTTAGTTCAAATAACTATTTCCTACTACTAGTCTAGACATTTACATTCTAAAGCCATCAAGAAAAAGATTTGATTCTTGAGCCCTAAAGTTTGTACAATTCTGGTTCCTTCCTTAAACTGCATTATCCCAGTGTTTCTACAAGACATGAAAATTGGTTCTAAGGAGAGAATTTGGAATAAATGAACCAGTTCATTTACTTGCCTCAATAATTGAGATTTATTCAATTTTAAAACCATGCAAAATGAGATCTTATAAAAAGGCCATTGAAGTATGATAGAGAGGAAATAAAATCTCATAAAAAATGCATAAGGGGTTTTAAAGGCATACTTTTTTGTTTTATAATTTCTCATGTATTTACTAATAAAATAATTTGATAAACACTATGCATATATACAGGCCATAACAAAAATAGCAGATGTCAAAGGAAATGAAATGAGAGAAACAATATCTACATAGCAATTTAAAGATACATATGAGCTTGGGTTATATTTTATTGTTTGATAATCTTCCTCAGACTATTGCCATATTTAAGACATTAGAATTGGCACATGTGAAACTAAAGGACTGAGATATTTGCAGTTTTCCTGGATAACTCACCATAGTGGCATCCTCAATAATGGAGTAATTTGCTTGATGAAGGTAATGGTGCAATATATTACAGAGTAAACAAGAAGGATTTTCTTGCAGGAAACGAGCCACTTTGGTAAGCCTATTGTACTTGCTTCTCAGGGGAAAGTGCACACTTTTATTCTAGATTAAAATAAAAACATTTTCAAAATATGAACATACTTGCAAACAGAGCATCAATGACAAGATTTCATCTATGAGACAACAAACTTCTAACCTCATTTTGAACTTCTGCAACAAAGATTTGCTTCATGGATACCCACCTTATTTTAAATACTGCATGTGAAAAAATATTTTCTAATTATTTTTCTAATTTGGTTTAATGCTAGAAAGAGGGTAGGAAAAAGAAATAGAAAGGGAGGTAGGAAGAAGTGACTGCTGCAAAGGATAATTCTTGACTAGAGCAGAAAACCAGCCTCACCCTCAGATCATCCATCTCACAATGCAAGACAGGATCCCAGTGTGGGTATCACCTTGAAATCTTCCCACTAGATGGTGCCAATCAAAGCAACAGCAAACAAAAATATTTCCTAAAATATACCAGGCACTACAGCCATACTTCTTATTCTTATTTTACTTGGAGATGCACTCTAGTAAGAAGCATGAGACTTTCTGACCAGTAACAGCTCTGAAATTTAGCCTGTACAAAAAGTACAGCTACTAAATTCTTGTGACCAATTCCAAAGGCTCACAAGAGATGCTCTAAGGTGGCCAGTGAAAACATCCAGAATTCAAAAAAAATATATATTATTTCTCACACTGTTCTAATATGCCCACTGATTTTATAAAGGTCATTTACCTCTAGAGCTTCTGTCATGATGCACCCCATAACAGCACAGATTCGCAGGGTGCCTTCAGTTTCCAGTTTATTTAATGATGACTTGACTTGATCGATGGGAACAAGCCAAGCACCAACTGCAGGCGTGGCAGTGCTCAAAAGGTTCAGCTGCCTGTGAGACAAATAAAGAGACAGGGGTGTTCACAGGCTGCAGCAGCCATCAGCAGGATTTTCTGGTGCTGTTAGGAACAACAGTCAAATAGGTGGGACATTGATGCAAAGCAGTAAACACAGACTTACTGTCCAGAAAACAAGAACTGGCAAGAAGTACCTAAGGAAATTTTTGTTTTACTCACTCACACACTCATCATTCTTCCCCCTTTTGCTACTCTTTCCCTTCCTTTTCCCATTTGATTCCGCACTGAAATCATACAGTTTGAAATTCTCATCACTGACTGAATACCACGTGAAGTGTTACATGTCATGAAGGACTTTTGCTAAAGGGCTGAGGCAAGAGTACCAGCAGAATATTTTCTATTTTATGGCTCTATACTAATAGACTGAAATATATAGCTTATTTTACATACGCAATCTGGAAAACTAATCTTAGTTATAGTGCAGTGGCAGTCAGATCATGGATGATATCAGGCCAAATACCAAAAGCACTGAGCTGTTCTCTTCACTAGCATCTCACCCACTCAAAGCAAACACCTTCCCCTTGCCTTTCTCCCTCATACATTTCCATCTCACCAGAAGCTGTTCCTGAGGGCTTTTTGTTTCATTTAGGACTTTTAATCTTTCTTTTTTCTTCTTTTAATCATGTCTAGCTAAGAATTGTCTAGCAGCACTTCCATAGAAATTACAGTAAAAACAGTAAAAAACTGAAGCAAGTCTTCCTGTGAGATATACAAACTCAAAATTATCATTTCCAGAGAAGCTTCAAGAATTTTTGAAATTCCATTCAGAACCTACCAAATACAAAAGCAACTTAACAAAGCAGAGCTGCCATTTTCTCCCTTTTAAATCAGGTAAAAGTATACCTTGAATATATATGGGCTGGGGAGCGCACATTGGTGGGGGCTGCAAAACTAAACCAAATTTCTTTGATTGTCAGCTTCATGCTGCAGGAGTCAGGGGGAGGAGGCATCAAGGGGATATCTTTTTTCAGATCATCTGATTCAACACCTTCATCCTTAAAAAAAAAAAAGGAATCATGAAGTCAGAAGGGAAATTATTTTCAAAATTATTATTCTGAAAGGCACAATATACCATACCATGCTCATAATTTTTTTTTTCATAGGCATTTAGGCAAAGAAAAATAAACTAATGCTGAAAAGCTGCAAGTTCAGTGTCTAAACAGACAGGATGAGTAACCAATCATTTCAACCCAGTATGAACATACCTGCTCATCTGAAACTGAATTTCCATTTATATCTGAAGAGGGACTTATTCTGTCACAAGGGAGGTTATCTTCAGACACATCAGTGTTGTAGCCACTACCAGTGGGGGAATCTGAAGAGTTGTTTGATGCAAGCAATCCACCTCTCTCTGTGTCTCTTGATTTGCCCATGACTCCAAATGTGTTATACAACACTGCCCCAGACTGTCTTCCCCCTGGAAAAGTACCCAGAATGTAAAGGTTGGCAGCACATAAACACTTGTAAGTTGTGTCCCATAGAAAAGATCTGCACTGAAGCAGAGAAATGCATATGGTTTTGGTTAAACAAGATGCATTAACATTTTATTCAACAATTTACATTTTTGAGCTTCTGATGGTTTATCACAAGTAGGTGAAGAGTACTCACATAAAGATTTTTAAAATATTCTCTGAAAAAAAAATGAATTTGGATGATAGAAAACACAGATACTGTGGGTTTTTTTACTTTTTGTAGCTGGCTTTCCCCTCCTAGAGCATAACTCTGGCTCTATAATGCACTTATTGTGGATAAGGTGAGGATTTGAGTGATCAGTGAAAGCATTAATCTCAAGCTTAAGATTAGACACTGATGAAACCAGTTCATATAAATTATTTCACTATTATAAGCGTATGAAATACACTTATCTATAAATACATAATACTTATATATTTCTAAGTGTATGTATAAGTGGTATTTACAATTAGAAGTGTCTTCATTGTATAACCCATGTAACGTAATTTATTTCCCACAGACATGTACTACTCAATATCACCGAGATTTAACAATTTCTAATCAAATAATTGCTCGGCTAGAAGAGCTAACAACAAGAACTGCCAGTAATCTCATAAAACAGAATACTATAAAGCCTTGAAAAGCTTTACCTTTTATAGTTAAATTTTCAATTCCACACTCAAACATTATCCAACCCCACTTCTCTTGACTAGGACCAATGCGAGCTACGTCTGGAACAGCCTGTTGATCTGTTTCATCCACAAAAGCAAACTCATCCAACTCTTCCAAAGTAAAAAGAACTTTTGATTTCCCAAAAGGAATGGCTGTAATTGCACAGGTTCCAATATCTGTGAAAATAAACATATTTACTACTTCGTTACACAATGGAAAAACTTTATGTCTTCCAACAGCTCTCTGAAGTTTAGAGTGTTTTGGGGGAGTTATCATCCCTTTAGTATTCCTCACACAGGAAGGGGGGAAAAACAAAGAAAGAAAAAGTTTAAATTTGAAGCATGAATAAGAAAAAGAAGCATAGAAAGAGGAGAAAAAAGCCTTGCTCCTGGTGTGTTCATATGGGCAGGATAGCTTTTAAATTTGGAAAAAAAAACAGGGACTGAGCAACATTTTAAATAATTTTATACCTAAATGTCAAATACGTGAGGATTAGAACTACACTGAGTCACTTTATATCCCTTCTAATCCTTACTCTCTGCCTCCAAATTGTAACTGCATCGACTTCAGAAGCATACATTAAATTAAATGCTAAGATCCTTAGAAAGGCTCTTCTCAAACCTTCTAAATAGAAGATGATGACTTTTCTTGGTTAGAACTCCAAAACTGGCCCTTTTGAATGCCTACAGCATACCTGACACAGGGCACTGCTGCTAAGATTCTACCCATAACTAAGTAAAAATGGAGACACCCATTTTAGTGTTCTCTTACTGCTTTTGCTTTCCTTCAATTTCATTTGCTCACTCATATTTGCACAGCAGTGGGATTTTTTTGTTATTTATTTATTTATTTATTTATTGAGTATTTTTTAATCATCCTTGCTTTAAAGAGTACTTCCTCATGTCTAACGACTCCTGCTCCTTATGGGACAGAGGAAAAACTGGTATAGATTCCATGAAAACTGAAGGAGCTTAACAAAAACTGCCTCTACTTTTGGTCATCTTTTCCTTGTTAGTTCTTCCAGGATCAGGAGTTTTAGCAAAATTTAATTCACAGCTTCTTGAAGGCATTTCCTTAACACAAACAACAAGGAAGTCAATTGTGTAGATCTCATTTTCAGCTTTGGAGTCGTTATAGTTAAAAACCTACAGGTTGTCATGCTGAAACTGCTGGTACAACAGGCACATTATTGAAAGTGTTAGAAAGCAGTAAGAAAGCAAATAAGTGCAATTCATTCCCTGCAAAAGGTGACAAAAAATGGGAGCTGAAAAGAGATCAGCTGGGAGGAAGGGAGCTCAGACCTCAAATTCCAGCAGTGCAGGTCAATATCTACAGGACAACACATCTGCCACATAAACTGCTTTTCAGTTTGTCTTGACAGCTTTTAGTTTGGCTAAATTTAAATCTAGCACTTAGTGGAATAACAGAAAATAATCAATCCTAAACTTGTTTTTCAAGCATCTGCAAAAACCTCAGGTGCAAGTGGCTTTTTTTCTGTTGATGAAAACCCACAACCAAACTACAAGACCAACACCAACTGTAACTACTTGCTTCTATAAAAACTGACATTTCCCATTTTAATATAGTTTAATACCTGTTGTATCAAGACCTCTCAGCTGTCCATGAACACGGTGGATGTTCAATTTAGCAGCAATTTCTTTTCCTTTTTCTGCTCCAGAATTGGATCTCAGTGAGCCAGAAGACTGGGGCTGCATTTTGCTGGTTTGGATGTAACGATCAAACGTGACAGAATTCCTCCCAGTTTCTGCATTGTTTGAAGTCTCTTCAACTATGCCCCTTTTCAATACCAGGGAGGAAAAAACAATGAAGCAAATCTCAAAATAAACAAAAAAAATCAAATGAAATATGTCTAAAGTTTATGAGAAATAGTGACATGTGCTATTCTTACCTGTTCATACGGACTTGAGTAGCAATTCTATCAAAACACAAAGCTACTAAGGAAACGTGAGTCACAGTTTTGCTGGAAGAAACTCCTGGGGATTCATCCACAGATGCTTGGAGCAAACACAGGTTCACCTGTACAGAGAATTCCATCAGAGTAAAGACATTTAGAAAAACATGTTACATTAATCACTAATTTTTGATACGATCTTGTCTTATACTCTCAGTAAAAAGAAAAATAAAACCATCACACCTACAACATAAAGACATGGCAGCCAGTTACCCCTACAGTGGTTGATATTTACTTACTGTACATCTACCACCATAAAATTAAGCTGCTCCAAAATTCAACACTTTAGTTCTCTAGCACAAACCCACAGCTTTACTTCAGTTTTTGGGGAATAGCAGGGATGGGAAATAAGGGTCATTGTGTGTGAGGCGCTTTTCTACTGATAAGCTAAACAAAAAATGGTTACCTTTGGAACTGTAACATTGGCCTGAAGACCTTTAATTGTCACATTATCTTGCTTAAGTGAGAGATTGGTCTGTGCTGGTCCCTGGTTTGTTGTTCCTGTTGTGGTGGTGTCTATTTTTGTTCCTCTGATGTCTTGCTTCGAAGATAACTTGAAGAGGGGAGAAAAAGAATTTATTAGCACAAAATCAAGAGTTGCTCAGCTCAGGAGTAACAGGATATTTTATAAGCACTGAAGCAGCAAGAGATTCTGACTTTATTTGAAGCAATTTACCACGATTTCCAGAACAAGGGCTGCAGCACTTAGAAGTACAGTAGGTTGAAAATAAGGGCAGCAGTGCCATTCTGCAGTAAAATTTCTAACAACCAGACTCCAGCTGAAACTTCAAATTCCACACACGTAGTTATACAAAACAACTTACTATGCAGCAAATTATTAGTGTCCACTACACCATGAAGTCTAAGAAATCATATAATATAAATATGGTCATTACCTTGGACAGAAAGAACTCATAATTCTGCAGAACTACCATACAATTCTTTCTAGGTTAAATTAATTTTTTAAGGTCTCAGATGTACTGCAAAAAAACCCACAGGCACTTTCACACTACTGTAAAATAATAAATAACATCTTGCTGAGATGAATGTAATACTTAAGAATACCAGCTACAGAAATTTCTAAGAACAGAATAGGTGATTTGATCTCATGTAAATTACTCTAGTTATGAACTAGACCACCCAAAACAGAAAAACTTCAATCCTGTAAGAGATTTTTGGACAGTGAAAGACAATATGTAAGAGTTGATTATGAAAATGCATATAAGTATGCATTCCAAATTAATACAGCATTTAGCTACTATATCTCCAAACAGTAAACTCAATTCAAACTTTTTCTATGTAAGATACAGAGAAGAGCATTCTCTCAAACCCATGTGGATTTCCCTTGTTCCTGCCTTACATTTTCTGAGAAGCTGGTCTTGCTGTTCTGCACAGCATCCCTGAGGACTTTGCAGTGCAGGTCATCCACAATGGCTGCCGGGTGCCGGGAGCTGGCACAGTGCACCATGGCCTCGATGTACCTGCGAGGGGAAACAGCCACAAGAGACCACTGAAACTCTCACATGGCACACCATGAGCCACGTGTAATTAACCCCACAGAGGAAAAAACAACACTGACAGACACAAAGGGCACTTCCTATTCTTCCAACCACCTCATAGGAAATGCAGAATAACATCCGCTGGGCACCAGGCCCTGCTGTTCCATCAACCACGTTACTCAATCCTTTTACCTTTGCTGAACACAACAGCTGTGATTTTAGACAATTTTTAATGCCATCAAAATAAAATTACCTATCCAGTGCCTCTGCTACAAGAGGAGTCAGAACTACATCTACAGTTCCTTTTACTTCCACGATTGCCGTTGTCCGTGTCTGGAAGACCGGGTGATCCAACGTCCACTCCTCTGTTATTGTTTCATCATCTGTGTTCTCTGCAGACTTCTTATCCAAAGGAGTGTAAGGTGTGCTAAACAAGTCAAAGACACAGTAACGATCAGGCTTTGTAAAAAAAAAAAAATACAAAAGTGTTCTGGTAGCATTTTCATTCTTAATAAAATCCACATAACGGCAGGTTTCTTCTACCACATAGATTAGAAAGCACAAAAATATAATCCCACGGCAAGGCCCTCCCCAGATTCAGGTTCAGCTCCTGGCAATGAAATGGACACTTGCCATTAGCACCTCCAAATTCATCTAAATTGAATCACCATTTGTAATGTTGAAAACGCACAAGTGAAATAATTTAATGCTTGCACTGTGTACTTTCTGTTTGACCAAACCCATATATTTCATAATGGAATGATCTGTTCTGAAATAGATCTGGTACTGAAAACTCCTGGTATAAATCAAATTTTCAAAGGGCTAGCAGGAGCCAAAATATTTCAGAAGAGTATCAGGAAAATCCTACTCTTGAAAAATATGCTAATAATGTCAGGCTGTGTTCTACTTACTTAGATGTTGATCCTGTGAGCTGCATGCCTCTGTCCAGTAATGAATTAGCTGTGAGACCCTGTTTAACAATCTAAAATGGAAGTGCAAAGAAGTTTATTACATTCCTTCCATATATGAAAAACCCCTAACCAAGGAACCTTTAAAACTGCCCCTTAAAGCTGCTTTTCATAAAAGAATCCCTTAGAAGCAGATTCTCCAATATAGGATAGAGGAACTCCTAGGTTTATTTTTAAAATTCCTTGAAAAGTCAGATTACACTGCTTTTACATAAATATTTATTTATTAATTTCAAAAGAACCCTTTAAATACTAATCCATGTAAAGTTTGCATGAACACAAACCTTTTCTGCAAAATGATAACAAATTCAATTCCAGAGCTCAAACACCTCTTTTCTATCAAGTCATTTCCATTAATTTTCATGTATTTCATTTCAGCTTCTTCTTTAAGCATGTATGCCCAAATCACTTAAAAAAAAATCATTTCCTAAATCTGAGCTGCAATTTTATTTTGAAATAAAGCACTGAGAGCCTAAATTATACTTTAGCAGTATTAAATTAAATGTACTGCTGTTGCAGTTCTGTATAATATATTTTAAACAAAACTCACATAAATGTCTTCCGGCTGTATATCATTCAACAGGCAGCATTTTTAAGTGCAACCATGATAATTCAGAACACACATCCACAGAATCCTAACTCCATCTCTTTTTTGCCTTAACCTCCCAGCCACTCAGCCCCATGGTCTGAAGTCAGAAATTCAAGGTATTCCTCAACTAAAAGCAAAGAAATTCCAAGTTTCTTGTAGCTTTTTAACACAACTTGTACTAAGCCATTTTAAGTTATTTGGAATTCTTACTCCTTTCTCTACTCTTCCATACCTTAAAAGTTGGGACAGAGAGCTGCTCAAAAGATGAAGAACTTTCTTCACTTGTTGGTGTGTCAAGGTCCAGAGGGCGATGCAATGAGGATTTGGAAGTTCTTTTGTTAGTTGGATGCTTTACTGACCAGTTGATCACCTGGAACTGTGTCAGGTAATTTTGGTAACACGCCATTACAGGCTGCTGGGAAGTGATTTGCTCACGTTCCACAGTCTTCTCAGAGTCCAGGACATACATGTTGTCAATGTGCTCATCATCTCCTCCCAGAGCTGAAACAAATGAAGCCTGGGAAGGATGAGTCTTAATTGGCAACGTTTTCATATCTTGACTTATTTCTCTATGGATTGTGCTTGTTAAGGGCCCTTCCACACTGTGATAAATAGACCCCCTACTGTATTCAGCTTTTTGAGCTTGCTTTTTCCTCTTCTTCCTCCCTGGATAGGTTCCTGGACCTTCATCACTGCTTATTGGCTCAAACTCTTCCGCAGCTGAAAAATACGCCTCGCTATCCGCCATGGACATGCTGGAATCCATGGAGCGGTACTGGTGGAAGGAGTTGGAATCTGCTGACGGCGTGTAGGGGAAAGAGCCAAAGCTCCTCCTCTGCTTGGGGGAGTCCAGGACGTTCTCGTCGCTGCGGGACACATCGCTGCTGAACTGCACTCCCACGGGCACGGGCTGCTTGTCCCCGTAGAACGCCGCTGTGAGGCTCTTGGTGCTGCCCAGGCGCGTGGAGCACACGGACGCTTGTCTCTTCAGCGGGGACCTCATGGGGGACTGGCCCACCGGCCTCTCCTGGGGGCCAGGGGACACAGGCCGGCCCTCTGCAGCCTCCACTGAGACACTGGGGACAGAAATAAACACTTCACTTGCTTGTTTCATTACTAATGCTTCTCTTCCTACACTGTAGGAGCTGTCAATGCATCAGTGATTCTGTGACTCTCTGTCAGTGTAGCCATTATTTTCATAATGTTGGTTACATACTGAATTCTGCCACTTGTTTGGGTTTACATCCTCAATAACACAGACATTTAACAGCAAGTGCTGCTGTCTTTACATGCTGGATTTTCTACCTTGCTCAGGTAACCACCCCCTATAAGGGATCCCAATTCAAACTAGGAAACACATCTCACCAACACCATCAACACTTTAAAAATTGCTAAATCAAAGGTTCTTCTTACATCTTGGAGCGTTCAAGAGTTGAATTATGTGCCAACCCCGACAAGAGTACCAACCTTCCATGAGCATCTTCCCTTTTTGTACTGGGCAGGAACTCCTTCTGTCCCAGGTGATCCTCAGCAGTGGATGAGGGGCTGTCCTTCTCCCCTGCAAGCAAGGGCAGGGCAGCACTGGAGCTGCTCGTTTCCTCTGAAGAGGAGGAGGAGCTGTGGGAGCGCAGTGGCACCTGGAGGCTCAAGTGTTGTGCCTTCCTTTCCATTTCTATCCCCACAGACCTGCAGTCCCAGTCTTTTCTTTTGACACCATTTGCTTTACCTGGGATCAGGGATGGAAAAGAAAAACTGAATATCTGATAACACAACTGCAGTGGACTCTTCCCTGCCTACCGAAATAAAAATCATTACTAAATAAAAGCCCTAGTTTTGAAATGTATGCACATACTAGCATGTTGTCCTGACAAAAATTAATAAAATCATGGCAGCAAAACATCAGATTGTCTTGGTTGGCTGCTTTCTATATAGGTAGAACAGACACAAGTCAAAAACCCCTTTTTACTCAGAAATTAGTTGCATGTTAATATAAAAATCCAGCATATGAAAATTTGCTCAAGCTCTGTCTGCTCTTAGAAGGGGTCAGGCCACAAGAGGAGAAGCAATTGTATTCATTAATCAGATTCAGAAGCACTACAAATACCAAAAAAGTTAAGAAATTATACTTTTGGGCAAAATAGAGCACAAATACAAGTACAGTGCATTCTCACCATCTAAAATTTTAGGAATCTCCTTAGTAATTATCCATTCTCCTGGCTGTAGTAAAGACTGCCCATAAAACATATCAGATTCTGCACTTGTGCTTGAGAAAGCAGAGCTGCTTGAAGGTGTCAGCTCCTCAAGTTTGAAAAAATCCAGTCCCGTTAAGGTGCCACCAAAGAATCGACAACCGCCGAGACAGCCACACTTGTTCTTGCTTCTCTTATTTCTCAAATTATCATCAGGCCACAAAAACCACAACCTACAAAAGGCAGAAGAGCAGAAAACAAAACAAAAACATGACCACGCCGAAGCTCAGTGAAAGCAAGATCAACAGATATCCCTCTCAAATGCACCTCCCTCGACCGCGTCGCTCACCTCTTGGTGCGGTTATCGTGCGTTTCCAAGAAATGCCTCTGCACCTCATGTTTGGAAGGATGATCTGCAGCCAAAGCAATGTCAGCAGTGATGAGGCCCAGGTTGACAGAGCCAGCTTCCAGCCAATATGCCCTCCTCAGTATTGGCTGGAGGCCAGTCCTGCAGTTGTTCACCTGCTCGACGTACTGCCTGAGCTGAAGGTCTTGGATGGCGGCGCTGACGCCTTCCCCAACAGATTGGTTGTGGAGGTTGCAGTTTGCAATGCGTATGGCACCCATCTGGAAGCAGAATTTAGACATGAATTCTGACTTCTTATGAATCATTGATTTCTTCACTGTCATCTAAAACCCAAGAAATCTGAAACTTTCAAACTTGCTTAGCCTTCAAACTTCAAATAGTCCAAAGACATTGGGCCAAGTTTCCTGCACAGCTTGAGTCCTCTCCAATATGTCACCATGAAGCACCTGAAATTTCAGGTCAAGCTTTCCAACTCAAAACCAAGGAAAGCAGAAAGATAACCCAGCCACATAAGAGTTACCCACAGAGTTAATATTAAATTATTGCTTCTCATCTCTGTCAGATTATAAAGGACCACTGAAAATCTTTTTTTTTTTTTTTATTCTTAATTTGAATGAAACACATTCAGGATATAATTTCCTAGAGTGGTTCAGGTTATTAAGTTGCCTTTGAAAATACTGCCATTCATATTTATGCCTGCAGACACCTTTAATATTTATGATGGTGCTTTTTAATATTGGAT
Source organism: Eopsaltria australis (assembly GCA_034509425.1). Classification (NCBI taxonomy): domain Eukaryota; kingdom Metazoa; phylum Chordata; class Aves; order Passeriformes; family Petroicidae; genus Eopsaltria; species Eopsaltria australis. Next base: position 3,159,349 of record JAVTVJ010000247.1, on the reverse strand, counting down.
TCAAAAGAATTTGGCAGCTCAAAAGTATTTTTTACTGCCACAGGGCGGCAAGCCATTCAAATGATGAGATACCACGTCATTAAAAGAATGTCTAAAATAATTACCACTGCCCTTTTGTTAGATTCTTGCTCATATTGTGAAGCTGTGCCCAAAACTTTTAATTGTAAGTATACCACTTAAAACTGCATTTATTAACTAACAGCACAATTACTACTCAGTTACGTCAGCGTGGCAGTTTTCTTTTTTTCTGTTGTTACTATAACTCAACTGTATATTTTGCTACATTTAGTAAATTATTCCTTTTTTTCCTGTGCAGTACGATAATGGAGAGAATATCAGCTCTTCTCTGCACAGCCCTTTTTGAACAGAGGATTCAGTCAGGCAGTGTCACAAACACTTCTCTCTTCTCTACCAAAGGTACATCTAAATTCACACAAGATGATCATGAGCTATCCAGCACTGATTTGTACATGACCCATATCAATCATTTCCTTTTGCTAAATTATTAATTCACAGCACAAGTTCTTACCAGCTCTCAGGTACAAACACCGAGATTTATATTGCCGGGTGTGTTCTAAATTATTTTACACCAGCCCTGCAGTTTTCACTTTTATTTTGGGAGACATATACTCCTCCTTACCATTTTCCAAGAAGTCAAATTGACTTACTCCTGGTCCAGTCCACGATGACCTTTTATCTCTTAAAGTTTCAGAAATTCTGCGGCATCCATTGCATGCAAGCAAGCCATTAACTCAGGTAGATATTCCATCAAAAAATACAAATATCTCCACTGACAAAGTATTTTAATTGCTGTTAAGAGAAATATTTTTACCTTGATATTGGTGGCACAGCCATGTTCTACCACATACAGGTCTGCTCCATCCATGGCTAAGCGTGTCATCGTGTACTTTAACTCATCAGAGGTTGGGCATGGCCCAGGCACAGAGTTTGTCTGAAGGAAAACGGAAAAAAAAGAATCAAGATAAAAAAATACAAGCAATTTGTGCTGATGCTTTTATTTATGTTCTGGTCCCATTAAGGTTGGATTTCTGATCCAGAGAACCTGTGCATATTCAGAGAGCAGAAGGGATAGATGAAAAGGTACCTTTGGGTCACAGAAGCGGCGATCGATGCCGTGCTGGCACAGGATCACGGATTTGGGCCTCTCCAGCTCAAACTCGCGGCACACCACGTGGAACACAAAGGTCTGCCCCCATTCCAGAAGACAGGCGAGCTGGAAGCAAACAGCAGCACATTGTCCATCACCACCCACACAAAATGGACTTGTAGTGTTCCATGGAGAGCTGAGAACAACCCCAAGGAGTGGGACATGAGCAGAAGGCCTCAGCACACCCTCCTGCCTGCAGCACCTTCCTGCTACTCAAGGCTGATTTTTATTCTTGTGTGTGCCACAACATGCAAGTCTGTACTTTTCATGGAAAAGCACAGTGACATTAAACAATTTCCTAAATTATTTCTTAATAAAAGGCAGCAGCTTTTGCTCTTACAGTCAGCTGAGAACTTCATTGTAAAGACAGAGCTCCCCCAACTTTATCACAAAGAATACCTCAAGGTACTTCATTACCATTCATAATTCAAATGTCAGATTTGCTTGTATAAAAGCAACAAAGTTACATTTAGAAAGCACAGGAGGAAACTGGCTCAACAAAACCCTGCTGATTCTTGCTAGACCTAGTAATTAGCCTATTGTTGATTTAACTCTTTTATATAGTTAGCTCGCTCATAAAGGAAATGATTCATGACTGTCTGTCTCTATTATGAGAGGGAAATGGGTTTTCTTTGGCTTGCCAAAGAAAAGGGCACTTAAAATCAGCAGTAATTTGAATGGAATTTAATATAGCTATGACTGTCCTGCACAAAATCTCTCCTCCTCCATTCGGTGTAGTCCCTTCACAAATTCTTACAATACATCACACTATGAAAGGGAAAAAGCCAGTGAACCTGAAACAGCAAATTCAAGTGCTGACAACTAAAAAAAAATTTAAAAAATTAAAAAATCCTATGTGATGCATACAATTGAGAATGGCTTTATAAGGGAAAAAAATCCTTAGGTTGCATTAAGCATTTAGAAATGTTCTTTAACCTTCGAGTACTTCGAATCAACTAAGTTTAATTTTGAACCATAGAGCAGTGGAGCAAATCCCACAGATTATCTAAATGAGTGGCAGCATTTTGGAAAGTAGTACCACAAATGTGTGTATATGTACCAAGAAAATGCCTATTCTTTAGATTTACTAAATTTCCTTGTATGACTTAATTTATTTGCTTCATAAGTCTCCTAATGAAATATGTGTTTAATCCTAGGAAATAATGCTAATTTTTAGAGGAACAAGAAGATGTAGAAGTGTCTTAAAAATTTAAAAACAAATAAAGCAAATACTAACTATTAAAAGAACGTAGGTACTTTTCTTATGCCTCAGAACACACTGGCAAAGCAACCCCTCTTTAAAGATCTGGCAGACCACAGCAGAAATAAATCAAAACTATCTGCCTGTTGCCTACTTGGAGCCATTCAGCTGGCTGGAAAGACAAATGTAACATAAATGGCAAAATTAAAAGGGGTTAGTGCTCAGGCTGACCTAACGAAGTGCAATCCTGGGAAAGCAAATGATGTTCCAGCAGGACCAAGCAGCAGAATTTATGCAGTGAGCAGTTACTCCTGAGGCGTACACTCCCACAAATGATCTCATTTACCTCCTATTTTAAAACATGACTGTGACAATGGCTCATTTGGCATCTTCTGTCCCTTTACAGAAGTTACTGGATTTTAAAGCTATAAAGTAAAGGTTACTTAAGGCACAGACCACGCGCTTTCCAGAAATCCACGCTGCGCCAGCTTTAGAAGGAAGAAGAAGGGTAATACTTCAATACTTCAGAATGGTTTTTGGATGGTACCTGTGGTGCTGTCACTTTGGCTGTGAGGCTTCCAGCCTGCACATCTATCAGCCAGGCGTATTCCAGAGTGTCACTCCCCAGGGGCAGCCCTTCCGCAGAGAACATGGCATGGGCACGGAGCTGCAGGCCCGACAGGCTGATGTGACCCTCCCGGAGCACCTCGTCCACTGCAGGCCGCTGCCAAGGACAAGGAAGTGGGAGGCAATTCTTGGAAAAGATGCAATACTGGCCTAATTTAATCCTATTTATTATATTGACAAAATGAAAAAATACCGGACAAAAAAATTTTTACAAAACACGCATCAGATTTTTCTTTAAACTTCTCACAATTCACAAACCTTAATAAAAACACAACAGGAAAATTCCTACCAAAAAAACCTCAATCTTAAGATCAACACAACCTCCACAACACAAACACTGACTGACTACCTGATAGTTGTCATTCAGAAACAAATTCACTGGAGACAGCACAAGCTGCAGCATTGTTTCTCTAAATCCTTTCTTCATCTCGAAGCAGAGCCTCTCCAAGAAAGCTGTAGGGCACTCTGGACCATCTGGACTGCAATGCTGAAATACAAAATAACCACATCTGTTTCAGAACCTGAAAATACACAACATGGTTGAAGCTTTACTATGAGTTGCAAACCTGTGAGCAGGAAGTATGTCCATTTTCCTCTAAGTGGATATTCAAAAATCAGCCTGTGTAACTTCAAAAACCTTTTGACAACTGCATAAATAGCAATTCGAAAATATGTGGGTGAACCCAATGTTTAATCTGGATTTTTTATTCCTGGGGTTCCCTCAGAAGTCAGGAGCACAGAGCACCATTATAAGACAAATTTGCTAATCAGCAGAGAAATTGTAATGGTCAGTCAAAAATATCACACAAATCAAGTTATGTGAATAACAAACATATTTAAAAATTATCCAGTTCTGCCTCCCAGATAAGCAAAATAAATCACATCTCAAAGTTGTTTAGATAGCCAGTTTCAGCAGAGTACATACACATTTCGGTAAGCACCACACCAGCAAAGTGTTCCAGGTAGTTAAATGTGGATCCAGATTATGAAACTAAAAGAAAAAATAAATTACATGAAGCAAATTCTTTTATGATTATAAAGTACTTACCACTGGCAACCTCCCATGCACTTTGTACAAATTAACAAGCACGGTGATGTCCCATGGGCGTAAAGTAAGAGGGTGAACAGGCCTGCCTGAACTTTCATTTTCTTTTTTGTCATTTTCCACTCCAACAGCTGTCCAGCCAGAGCTTGAGGATGTTGACAGGGACAAAACAGGGCTTGAAATTACCTCTTCAAAATCAGTGTACATGTCATCTTCCCCAAAATAATTTTCCTAGAAAAGGAATTGTTATGATCATAAAGAAAACAAATATAAAACATGCAGACAATGAACTGAAATACAAACCGAATTTTCTGGTTTTAGTCCTCCCTAAAATAAGTGGTATAGCTATAACCTATAGCTAAAGGAACATCCATACTTTTATTTTATGAAATCTGGATAGCTTAAATGTACAAATTTGGGCCATGTGCTTTGCAGAAAATGAAGGCAGCTCAGTAGTTCTCACAGTACTGGTGTTTGACATGCATGAAACACAAGCAACTGTTCTGAAATAGTATTACTGGCATTTTTAAACAGATTTTGTGCTTTTAAAGACACACAACAGAGTAAGAACACAAAACACATCCTGCAGGAAGTCACCCTCATCCAACTTTCTGAACATTTCTTTCAGCAGGCTTAAAAGCCTTAAACATGCTTTTAAAATATTGGGTCATAAACATTTCTTGCTCAGGTCTAAGAGCCACCTTGTGCCTAAGCAAATCCTCTTCAATTATCTAAGCCCAAAGCAACACTGCCAAATTCTACTGGGAAACTGAAAATCCATCAGATTTCTGGCAATTTATCACATCTTCTCCCTTAAAAGAAAAGCTGAACTCTCAAGAAGAATTTTCTTACAGTGATTTTTAATGAGGCAGACCTAGCAGAGGGTGGTAGGAGCTCCAGTAACTCACTCCTGGCAACTTCTGCTGCGAATGCCAGGACTTATAAATCATTCATTTCCAGACAGCAAACCCTTAGCAGGGTGTGTGCTACACCAAAAAATCTACCTCCCAAGATTAGAAGGTTTAACAAAGCTGCATGGACAACATGTGTCCAGGGATCTCTACCCCATGTATTAAAAAAAGATCAATGGAAGCAAACTGAAAACATTTCAACCACAAGTCAGGAAAACAAACATTAAAAAACCCTCCTAGAAATCTTTCAAGAGATGGTCCCAGCACAGCTGGAAGAAAAGTTCTAAACAGAGCCACAAAAATGCTAAAAAGAGCAATAAATGCACATTTTCATAAACAAGCTATTAATCTAAAATTTCTCTTGAGAGTAAGAATAGAACAGCTAAATTTCATCTGAGAAAACTGCACCTAAAACTGAAATCATTATAAAATCAAGGATCTAATGTAGCACTGTTTACATTTACCTCCAGAGGCAAAGAACACTGGCAAAGTGCTGCTTTGCTTGAAAAGCCAGAACTCTCTCATGAATTTATATGGGCTTCAAAAAAAGGGCTCAATAAACAATTCAAACATGGGTTCATTTCCTCTGTACCAAGAGAAATCAAGTCTTCAAGATGCAGTGCTGGCCTAATTTTAATCCTATTTATTTTATCGACAACATGAAAAAATAATGAGCGTATTTGCAAGTCCTATACTCTACGAAACAGTATTTTCTGCTACTCCTTCCTTACATGCTATACCTTACAGAAATTCATGCAAATTACTGTTTCAGTGAGTTCTGATATTGATCACCTGTCTCAGAAAATTGCTCAACCTCTGCTCCAAAATGCAAGCCTTCAGCAGCATTACCTTAACCTAGATCTCCACAGGTTGAAACAGACGTTCAGAGAAAAACAAACAAGCAAAAACTTGCCCAAAAAAACCTCAAAACCGCACACATACACACACAAAAAAAAAAAACCAACCACAAAAATCAACCAATCCCCAAGCATTTTGCTGTTAGTCAAACAGAAGTCAAATGTTCAACTGCCTTGGCTTTTGTCACCACAAGGGAGGGTGAGGGAGATGGGAAGGAATTAAACTTTGACACCCTAAAAAATCAGTCATGGAAGAGAATACAGCAAAAAACTACAAAAACACACATTCTAAAGCATAATAGATTAATGTTAAGAAAAGGATGCACAACTCTTCTCCAATATTTATTGAAGAAGCTTTTTATGAGCTTATTCTTGTGTGCTTCCCCACCCCTCTCCATGATCCTAACTCCAGAAATGTCATGGAATCTAATTAAGAAAAGCAACACGCTGCAGAACTTAAAATGCACCAAAAACATGGGTTCTGATATAACTCTGCATAAAGATTGGAGTTTAGATAAGCTCTAGTCACAATCATGGAATATTTTTGATTTTACTACTGCAAAAAAAAAATTAATTTTCCATTTCAAAACTAATCATCTCCCTTCCCTACAAGAGGCCACCCATAATTTTGAGTCGTGCCCCTCTGCCTACCTTTATGGAGAGAAAGGCTTTGAGCAAGGGTCCATAGAGGGTTATCTGGGAATCTGGGGAGAGCTCCAGCTCCACGTGGAGCTTATCTGGTGGCAGCTCCGAGGGGTCGAGGGGGAGGCGGGTGGAAGCTGTGGGAGATGAAATCACACTGTCGGTGGCTTTCTGCGATGGCCTTAGCACAGACAACATTGTTTCTTCCATTTCTGACACTTGGGAGCGAAATAAGAGTAGAAAACAGATTTGGATTACAAGTCAGGCTTCTGTTGGACAAAACCCAGCAAACAGGAATGTGTGTTAAATATACAACTTCTGGCAGATATCTAACTTGGACTATAAAATTACATTAATATGCTTACGCTACAGAACTGGTTTCTCATCTCTAGTAACTATGGGAAGACAAGAAAATATAGAATATTTTAGTCAATGTTAATTATGCAAGAGAAAAACAATCCCTCAAGTTCTGAAAAAAAAAGGATTCAGTGTATTTATCTTGCTTTTGAAGTTAAACAGAGACGTGCTTTCATTTCAGCGGAGCAGATTTCCCACAACCACACAGCTACTGCAGGATAAACAAGAGAGAATAAACAAGCAAAGTGCAAAGTTATACTGAAAATCTGTTCTGAACTAGTAGCTCTGTAGGCCAAAATTTTGTCTCTAATAGTTTGATTACTCTAGTCACAAAACATTTTGGAAATTCAAATCTTATTTCCTACCCCTTCTTTCTAGTTGCAGTTAGGAACAAAAGAGCCCAAAAACTGTCTTTTTTAAGTGAGGAAAGGCAATGAGAATGTAGTGAGTAACTGGAAGTGTTTTGGGGATGTGAAGTGATTGCTGGGGAGTGGGAAAACCATCAAAAATTGATGCTCCAGCTGGAGGACGATTTCAGGTGCCAGTTTAACAGGAAGAACTGGCACATACAGAACTACAGGCACCTGCAGCCAGAAACCCCCAAGGCTTGAGCTCACAATTATTGTCTACACTTCTTCCTCAGTGCTTGCTCCATGTTATGAGTTATAAATCAGCCAAATGCTGCAGTGAGGTGACCACTTCTTATGGAAACTACATCTTTTGTATTGCAACATATTTCTCAGAGTTTTATGGACTGACTCAAAACAAAATACAGATATTGCTACTGCAACTAACAGATTCCATCAGTACCATGGAGTAGGAGTGAGGTGGACTGTGCTGAATTATTCACTGGAGGAAGCTGCAGATGAATTACCTGTGTATGTACAAACTTGCAAATGCAGGTTTCAATTGCTACAATTACAAGTAAATGTTCTCAGACTGTGAGGAATGCACATTTGACACCAGCTGACAGTCTCACAAGAGCACTTAATGAGCACCTGCAAAATCAATCTCACCTTTTCTGCTTCATCGTCACAAATCAGAGTTCTTTCAGATGTCAATTGTTGGAACTCAAACCCTAAAAATGCTATCCAGCATGTCTTCTAACACCTGCTGAGTGTGGCCCTTTCAAATCAGCCCTCATTATTCTTCTAACACCTCTCCACCAGTTCTGCTCCTAGCCTCTCAACTGAAAGAGTTTTATGTAACCCCATAACTTCCTGCATACTTCCCTCTGCATTTAAATTAACTTACTTTAATCTCTGTGTTTATGACTTTTTTTTTGCAAGCACCTACTTACAGGATATTTGTTGTTTAGAAATAATTAGACAGTTAAGGTAAAATAAATTTCTAAATATTAGAATTTGACTGACCAGTCTAACACTCATTTCTGATGGTTCACTTTAACAGTGAACAATGAAATCTCAGTTTGATATCCCTAAGGGGCAGACAATATTATTATATCTCATATATAATGTACTTAAACATTTAAATCATAAGATGAGATCAACAATATCCTAAAGGAAAAAAGCTTAGAAAAGCTAAGGAACATGATATGGCCAAAAACACAGTACTGCCTATTTAATATACTGATATTTAATATACCATGTGATATTTTATCTCCTGCAACAACCCAGTTAAGAGATCCACTTTGTTAAGGACAAGAAGTGAACTGCAGACAGCATCCTTTTTTTTTACACAAGGAACTGGGACACATCCTGAAATGCAGCAGCATGGAATGCTGTCAAGCTTTAAATCAATCCCAGTGCATTCTAATGATCAAAACATTCCCTTGAGACATAAAAAAAGCAGTTCAGTTCCAAGTTCATCTCTGCAGAGGGAAGCAGCATGATCCAAAGCCCCAGCAGCTTCCCAAATGAGCCATACTAACAAGGAAAAGGTAGTGACACTTACAGGATTGTTTTAACTGCTCGTCTGCCTTCTGAGGGTAAATTGGGTGCCAGGAGTAGTCAATTGTAAACACAACACTGGGGACTGTCCAGCATTCAACCCATCCAGCCCTTTCAAAAGGAAACAGCACACTTTTATTTCAAGTACAGTAATTCCATTAAATGTCTTTAAAGCAACCTCAGAAGTTCATGAACCATAAATAAAACAAACAAATAAGAAGACTCAACATAAAGATATAAATACATGTATCTTAATAAAACTCACTCTTCTTGTGTAATGTTCCTCCACTTGGGTTTGCCTGTTTTCTGACCACTTTGGCATTCAGCAGACATACAAGACTCAGGATTTATTTTATTGGGCTGACAATCTTTTACCAGCATAAAAAGGGAATATTTACTAGGATGGCAATCGGGTAGATACAAATGAAGATCAACATCTTCTCCCTAAAATAAAACACCAGCAACAGAAAAGTTAATTTGCATTCACTTTATGCATAACAGTCATGCTATTTTCATGTTTGTATGTGCCATCATCTTCATTTTACAGGCAAAGTTAGACAAGAAACCTCTGTTTCCCACCAGTTTTTAGTACAACCCCAAGAGCTCTACAGTTTGAATGCTTACAAGCCCAATAACTTGCACATAACCAGAGCAGTCTATAAAACACTAGACAGCTTTTAGTGATCTCTGTTCTTCTGTTGTTCAAACCATCCGCAGGTATTAAATGACTAAACCAAGTTTACCCCACATTTCAGCCAAGTCACTCTTTAAAAAGAAAAAAAACCTATAAAACATGATTTTCTCTGCTGCCAAATTATACCAAATTAGCAACATCACCATCAACCACTTTTTTTATTTTTAGCAGCAGTAGACAAGCTTCTATTTTAAGGAAGACAAAAAGTACAGTAATTCAAAGAATTATCTGCATCTGTTAAAAACACTTTGTGATCACTATTTATGTTACAGAACCTCTAAAAAATCTGGAAGATGACTTTCCAAAATGGTTTGGGGATAGTCACTACAGTATTCAATTCTATCTTTGAATATACATTAGATTGTCACATTTCCTAAATAGAGGGGAACAGAATTCCAAGTGATAAAACAGAGACACACAATTTAATTATACATAATAAAGGCAGATACTAGATGTGTATCTTTATGTATGTGTAAAGCATAAGCCTGCATATATTTTTAAGAAACATCTTTTTGTGTATGCATAAATTCAAACAGCCTATGATCAAATGCTTCACACAAGCAAACAGATACCATTTACCTCTGGGTTACTTAAAGAAAAACTCTATGAACTGGAAGTGAAAAAGAGTATTTTTCTTTCAGGAAAGAGTTAATTCAAAATTTCCTGATTCAAGAAGGTAAGGGAAGCTGTCTTGCATTCACAAGACAAAAGATCTTACCCTTAAGGAGAATCTTGTATTGCATGTGGTTGGAACAAAGTCAGTGAAAGGCAGAGAAAAAACAATGTTCAGGGTTTCTCCACAAGCTGCTAGATAAACTAGGAGGGAAAAAGAAAAACAAACAAATTTGTCAAAATTACTCCCTATTTTGTTCTTAGATGAACTCTCAGACATGCAGATAGAAATAATGAAAAGATATTAAAGAACTCATGACACAATATTACTATTTAACTGCAGTGCACTTACAGTAATAAATTACTGTAATCAATTATTCTGAAAGTATTTACTACCCACAGCTCGTTCTTTCTAGAAAGACACTGTACTCAGCCCAAGGAAATTGCAGGCAAATGATAAAAATAACAATAATAACTCGGTGCTTTTCTTTACACACCAGGTTTTGGGTGTAATTCTAGTACTTTCCCTCTATATACATATTTATACACCCTATTTTGTGGATGATTACTTCTTCCAAATAAAAAAGTGATCTCACCATTCTCCTGTTGTTTGGTGGAACAGTCAATCCAGTTGTGTTGATTCGCTGCCCAGATCATTTCAAACTGGTGGAACATGACTTTGAAGTTCCACATGTATGGAACAAATGAAAAAATATCAGGTGCGCTGTCACTGGACCAGTCCTGGATCAAATCTGGACCCACACCAAGCAATAAAAGGTGAGTTAGTAGCAATCAAGTGAGTGATTTCTTAGGATTTGGGTGTTGGAGAAGTTGATGTTTGCTCTGAGCACAGGAGCAGGTTACACTGGGCACTGTGGCACTACCCAGACAATGGCTCTGGCCCCACTCAGGGGATAACTTCATTAGTGTGGCACCACGCCTGTGCTAATTAAACCTTCCTCCCAGCAGGGCTAATTAGCCCAGGCAGTGATGGGGCTGTATTCTTCCCATGACTGCAGCTGGAGCTTGCAGCAACAGTTGGGTGGTGCTGCACCACCTTGCATTGCCTTCTTCCTCACAGCCAGAATCCTGAGGAGCAAATTACTTTTCCTCATCATCTGTCAGCCACGGGGACACAATCCAAAACCCAAGTAGTTGCAAATGAGCCAAGCAAAGAGAGATATCAAGAGAAATCAACATCATGGGTGACAAATATTGAGCAAATCGGTAGCTGTGATAAGAGTTTTAGTAAGAAATAAATTTAAGATCACTTAACTGCAAATCAAATTTATTTAGATATTAAAAAATTAATTATTTGTATCATGTACTTAGACATTTTGTAGGCACCAGGAACTTTGCCCTCAGAAACAATTTGTTGCCCTAAATGCATGAAATCAGAGAGCCTGACCTTGCATAGCTCAGCAAAATTTGAAAAGAAATCCCAAGGAAATAATATTTTATTTGACATGTAACTTATTTAGCAAAGAGGTTACCTGTAAAGAAACTCTTCTGAGCAAAGATGAAATGATAGGTGGCTTTATAAACCTCCAGCTCACACTGCCATGTCTGGGGCATGTTCCATATCCGGGGGTAGCTGGCATTGATGTGGAACTGTGGACAAGAAATGAAAGCATCAGGATTACCTGAAAAGATGACAATGCCTGACCCTGTCTCTCAGCAGTTTTCACATGTGTACCCTGCTGAATAATTAAAACTATTTTCCTGCTGGGATGAACAGAAGGTCCTTCCAGTTCCTTAATAATTTAATCTCTGTCTCTCCTTCTGTGTTTGAAGGTCAAGTGTTAGTGTATGCATTATTTGGAAAGGTACGCTACGAGTTTCTGATACAGCTGCTGCTGCAGCAATTTAAAAATAAAGTTTTCATCAAAAGCATCACTTCTTACAATACACCAAAAGAAAATCTCCCAGAATAGAGTATTTTTCAACCATTGATACACTGCTCAAATTCAAGCATTAAAACATTACTCCATAAGGTCATTTAAAAACCATTAAGAAGGGTAATCTACACAATTACAGTGGTGCAGAAGTAAAATACTAGGCAGACAAAAAAAAAAGCAGTATTAAATCTGTCTGAAGTAGTTCAAGCACACTTGAGTACTTTTAAGTACTTGTGCACACATATCCTTTAGCAGAGCTAGTGAGTGTAATCACTTATTAAGGCTACACAGTAAATGAGGCAACATATGTAAATACATAATTTATACACCAAGTTAGTGCTTTTGAAGTCACTAAAGGTTACACATATGCACAGTTATTTGTGTATATATATAAATTCCTTATGTATTAAGGTCTTGCAAAACACATTAAAAAGGCATTTCCCTGTATTAAGAAAATAAAGACTGCTCCACAGAAAAATAAACATGTTCTTTATCAAAAATCCTCTAGGGACTGAAGCTATGTTCTTAATGAAAACTTACAGCCAGCATTTCTGCTTCCAAGAGAGTCCTGTACTGCATACTGCTGGTGGCATCCACGTGGAGTAGCTGCCCTTTAATTGTGGGTGAATAGCCTGACAAACAGAAGTTATCAAATCATCAGATACCTGAGTTACACCAATATTTAAACAATTTTCACCAGTGATTTCAGCAATCCACTACCAAGAACTACCCTGATGGATATCTGCCTTAACATCTTGCAGTGAACTGTACAAGGAAGTATTTTTGTTCCTTTACACAGGAATATACACCTCAAGATTACAAAAGAAAAACACTAAAGAGGAATTAAGATAACTGCTCAGAAAAAACAGCAGGGATAACTCACCATTTTCACCCACTGTCATGGGAATATTTATTTCCAAATAGGATCCTGCACCAACATTTACATGTACAGCATTTGTTTCCTGCATTGCAAAAAAGGAAAACAGTCCAAACATGATTTCCAGCTTTATTTATGCCTCTGACTGTCATTACCCATACCTGGTCTAAATGATGATTAAAGTCTTTCTTGCCTTCAGAAAAATCACTAATGAACTATCAATATGCATTGATACAACATAACAACACTTTTAGGCTAAACAAATGCTGCCTGAGGTCTACTAACAGAAACAGCACAGGCCTGATCCAAGGCCTAGGAGGGCAGACTAATATACATTTCTAACACTACAGTTTTAACCCTTTCAGTCCCCAAAAAAGAACTAAACACGTGTACAAAGAAGTGATGCTGTATCCCATTTAAAAGAGTAGCAACAAGGAGAAGAAAAAATCCAAATTCCCCCCCACACAAGTTTTGTTCCCCCCAATATCATCTCTTCATTCAGTATCTGAAGAAATTGGTTTTTTATCATGGTGAGCTACATCAGAATTTAAGACTGCACAGGACATGTCCAGATCATGAAGCCCCAAGACTGTAGGAGCTGGCACGGCTTGAGATGTACCTTTGAAGCTTATAAGAAACTTAAAATAATGCCTCTCAGAATATATTTCTGTTTGAAGGGTTTGTTCATCATTATAGAAGACTAAGACAAAAATCACCTGGCTTTTAAAGCCATACTTCCGTAAAAAACACCTGAGACAAGTAAAACTATGCACAACCAAAAAGCACAGTGCAACCACAATAAACAAAGTTAATTTTTGGATAAGGTTTCAGTATTTACCCTGTTCTTGGTAAAAAGCAAATCAATGGTGGCATCTGCAATGATATTCATCCGCAGTTCAAAAGCAAGGATCTGTCTTGGTTTCCCAGGCTGAGCAATTTCTGAGACTTTCATAACTTGATAGTCTGGTGGGAAGAAAAACTTCCACAAGCAATCCCTAGTGGGGAAGAAGAAGAAGAAAAAAAGAATTCTTTTTTGTTCACAGAAGAAATACATACATATATTTGTGCATCTACTTGGTCCATTTAACTATTTTCCTTTTAGTTGACTCTTTAGACAACCAGTGGATGTGATAAGGAAGAATGTTTGCTGAAAATCTTCATCATGGAAGCCTTCTAACTCATTACTGAAATTTTCAAAAGTGTCAATGGCAAGAAGTTACTTTTGGACAAAGGCCATAAATTTTAATTCAGAAGGCAAACAAGCCATGTTTTTCTTCTTATTTCTAATCCTTGGTTTACAAAATCTGCTACAAAAGCATAGAAGGAAGTCATCTATTCATTCTTCAGTTTGTGCATAAATAATTGATCTAGTGCCCAGAAATAAAGAAAATACAAAACTTTAGGATCTCAGAATGGAAATCACATTTCTACAGATTTATAGCTGAACATGCCATGAAGTACGGGACAGGAAAGGCAGAGCACAGACAGAAGAGCTTACATAGGTCTCAAGGGGGTGGAAGTTCTTCCTGCACTCAGCACTATTGCAGCATCTCAAAAGTTTCCAAAATTCCATATTCTATCCATAGCAAGATGCAAAAGTGCTCCTAGTACATTTCTAGGAACTCTACACACTCTGCACTAAACTGCTCTCTACTGAGCCAGTTAAGCTTATAAAAAGCATTCCATTATAGGGCAAGCTTTCTTTGGAGTATTAAAAGTGTCATTAATGATTCACTGACCTCGTATTTCTAGCAAAGGGTTCTAGAAAGTGACATTTTCTCTTAAATGCACTATCATATCTAATGACTACTCTGTGGGCTGCCATCCTCACACTCTTGAGAGACAGTAAGTCTTAACAGCTTCACAGGAGAATTAGTGAAGGCCAAGTACCAGCCTGTAATTAACAGGGGAAAAGAGGGAAAGCACTGATTATGTCACTTGTACTTAATAGTCTTTTACTCTCTAAACAATCCTACTGTCCTCACCAGAAATGCTCATGTGCAAAACATCCAGGGCCAAGTGAAGAACAGTAGAACTCTAGCCTAATATTTTGTATTAAAATAACCAGATAATAAATACTTTGGAGATAATATCAAGCAGCTGATTATGCTAAGCAGGGATGAATTATTCCTCCCTCATTATTTTCATAGCCAGATTTCTGCTTCCCTAAAATTTCCTCATCAATATGCAGTTTATTCTGCATATCAGCTAACAGGAGCTTGAGAAATCTAAAGATCACCAATTAACAAGCTAAACCTCTGGGTATGTGACACTTGATAAACAGTAAAAATACTTTGCTTACAAAAAGGGAACATAATCTATTAACTTAATAATGAGAGTAATCCTAACTTTGGAAGGCCAACAAGATAAACACCAATGAATTTACTCATCTTAAATCACTGTGGAAATCATGGTCATACCTCTGCCTATCAGCCCAAGGCCCATAATTGAAGTCTGTCCCTTTTCCACACACAATATCCAAGCCCCAGCATGGTGGCAGATCCTGCAATTTGCTGTCTTCATTGCTGGCTTCTCCATCATTGCTTTCCTCTGTCTCCTCTGGCACTAGACCTGTATTACATAAAATAATAAACAGATTATTAAAGGAAGTTGCTTCAAATCAGCATGAGAAATGTTTGCTTAAGCACAAGACAATTAAAGTGTCCAGATGTCAGTTTATTTGAGACAGCTACAGTATGCAAATACCGAGACTTGATTCGACATCAGTGCACACCATTATCAAATGTGTTGTCTTTGTTTAAGATTCAGGCAATGCTTTAAGGGCAATAAGAGCAAAAGCATATTTATGATACTTCTACTGGCTCCAAAACATTGCAGTAACTCTCTTAGCATAAAGATTTTTCACCATTAAAAAAAAAATTATCTTTGTATTTAACAGCTTGTACCTGGTTCGTCCATATAGTAGTAGATATCAACATCATTGGACTGCATGACAACAAAGCCTTCACCCATCAGCCTCGGTGGCCTGCAAAGAAAGAGTGCAAAGATAAAGAGTAAAAATCCACATGCTGAGATTGATCTTTATGAATTCAAGTAATTTTCAATGCAACACATTAAGCATAATGGATTTGCATAATGATTTGAGAAAAAAACCAGACCCTTGATCATAACGTTACTATTATTATTATAATTATGACATCAAATAACTTAAAAGTTTTGTTAACTCAAGCATGAAGATACAGGTTCCTCTGCACAAAGGTATTTCTCAGACATTCTAAATCACACGTAACTACTGAAGTTTTACTTTCAGTCAAGAGCTCCTTTCTCCTTGTCCTATATTGTTCTTTCACCTGCTAATTGTTTTCTTACTAAAATAGCCCCCTACACCAAAGGGACCAGACATTCAGTAATTAGACCATAAGTTAATAAAAAAAAAAGAAAAAAAAAAAAGCTGTTCTGCCTCCATAACACTTCCCTCAATACAAAAGGATTTAAGTGATAAAACTAAGAGATTAAACATTTCTCCTAACACTATCATATTGGTATATTACAATCCCTTTCTCAGGTTAATTTACATATTAATAGATTCTAAAGTAGTAATATTATAATATAAAAATTCTGGTTTTACTGCAAAAGACACTATTGCAGCTTCTCAGTCACTTTCATATACTGTCATTTCTTAACAAAAAAAGACAATTCCTATGACAGGTTAAGAGTGTGACCTATTAGAGCCCATTGCCCATTTCTCCATAGCTCATTTCCAAAGCCAGGAAACCTTGGAAAACATGGAAAACAGCAGATGCAGAGACCATGTACTGCCAGAACCTCTTCAAAAGCAACAGAGCAGGAGCCCTGAAACTAAGTTTACTTTGCAAGTAATGACAGCAGTGAAAGATCAAACATTTTAACACAAACTAGACAATGGCAATGAATGATAATGAGATTATCATCATTTGAAAGTATTCCCTAATATCTATCCTGGACTATCACCTACTGCCTTGTTCTGCTTTGACCTCCTTTTCCCAGCACCATTTTTGTTCTTTTCTTGTATTTCAGAGGACTTATTTGCAAAGAGTGATGAAATTGTTGAGATGGAGATTTGTAATACAAAATGACAGTTTTCAAGGTGAAATTTTGATGTTTCTATTGATTAGTCAGTCTATTACAAATTTCATCAAGTCACTCGGCTGTCTTTTATACATTCACTGCCTGCAGGAATTTCTGACAGTTAAGACACCCAGCTCAAATTTTAATCCGAAGCAGTATAAGAGGGCAGGGTCTAAAGAGTCAAACATTCTCCATTTCCAGTGAACTGGGCAATTTTTTTAATTTATCCAGTAAATTAGAGCACATTTTGTGCACAGATGCCATCCTTCAGCCATCAGGATCTGCAGGGACAGTAGGAGCATAAAAAGAAAACACTTAAGAGGAAGCAGGAGGAAAAGCTAATAGTTTGAGTATCTTAATCCTATTTTGTTTTAATCTCGTTTGTTTTCAATATTAGTTGCAGAAATTTCCTTTGTCGTCATGTTGGAAGAGTAAGATTCTGTACACAGCCACAGAATGTTCTTTGAAAAACATAAAGGCATATAACAAACAGCAGCATTTGGCTGATAAAAAGCCAATTAAAGGTACAAGTGATGTACAGTTTATTTTATTACTTCATGTAAGCACTCAGGCTTGTGTTTGACTTCCTTCAGTTTGTTCAAGCTGCCTGACCCCGTTTAGGCAGAATACACAGAGGTAAAAGGATCAGCAATCTGTCTTCAAAAGATAACATGATTTCCCCTCTACCAAGTATGACACAGCTTTTGCCCAGTTTTGAGGGTTTTTTTTTTAGTATTTCCCAAACCATGAATCAGCTTTACAAAAGTCAACACCTTAAACCTTGGATCTCAGCTAGAAATTTAGTGCTGGCAAAGCCTGGATACAGTTCTAGTAGCTGAGAGAAGGCAAAGAGACCTTGGACACAGGATGTCACATCCCTGGAAACATTCCAAGGCCAGGCTGGATGGGGCTCTGAGGAACCTGATCTGGTTGAAGATATTCTGCTCATTGCAGAGAGACTGAACTAGATAGCCTTCAAAGAAACCTTTCCAACCCAAACTATTCTACGATTCTACGTTTAATCACAGGGCAGAATACACACACAAAAATAAAAACTAGAATTACACAGAAAACCAGTGCTTTTCTCTATAAATGAAATTCGTTCAAAGATGCAAAATTTAAAACTGTCAGAGTGGCAGAAATGCCAACTGAGTAAAATAAAGACACTGAAGCACAATCAAAATCCTCTTCTCTGTGTCCTTAAAATAAATAATAAAATAATATGGATACAAAAATACCCCAAACTTACTCATCATTTTGAAGACCAACGTATCTTGGACTTGGAACCAGCATGACTCGAACATTTTCCAATTTTCCCTTCACAATGTGCATGAACTGATCAAGGTGGCTTGAAGGTGGTTTTGTGGTGTATGTCAAAAAGGCATCATCAAAGTTAATGCAAAGTGTTTGTGGCTGATAATGATTCCCAAATGCCAAGCGACCCTAAATCAAAAAGCAAACCCAGTTACCCACTGCTAATCACTCATCTCTTATATTTAAGTATCTCTTTGCACTGATCTCTTACATTTAAGTATTTATTTACCTATAAAAATGCAGTTGAATCACCCATGTGCAAATAAAGAGCATGGACAAAAGTCCTGGCTGTAATCTGTGCATATTTAAAAATACTACCGTACATGTTGAACTCTGAATTTTTTTCTCCTACCACCTCAATAACAGTTTTCTTGGGGTTTTTTGGGGTTTTTTTTGCTGTTGTTCATTTGAGTTTTTTGAGGGGGGTGTGGTTTTGGGATGTAACATCAACTTTTAAAGAATATGTCCAAATACCCCTATTAAAACATGCAAGGAAATGAAAAAGAAAACAACCCCAAACACCTGTCAAAAACCCAACACACCCCATCCTGTACAACACCCACAATTGAATTATTTGGTGATATTCCTGAAATCATTACAAGTCTAAGACATGAGTATTTCCCAAAAGTTAGAACATAACTGTGTTTGCAACAGCACCAGCAGGGTTTGTGACTGTGTCATGGGAGTGCTGATGGTGTAGTTTTAACTTTCTTAAAGCATCAAGGCAAACAAAAACCTCAAGTAGGATGTGTAAGAAATATGAATGGCAAGTGTCATTTTTAAGAAAATACTGATAAATATTTCTCTTATCAGGATCATTTAACTCACCGTGCTCACATTGACTTTAATGACAGGAATAAGTGATCTCCATGAAGAAGAAGGGTCTTGAGACTCTGTTTTTACTTTAACACTAAGGTTAAAAAAAAAAAAGGATTATAATTTTGTCTTTTCTGGAGAAGAGCCAACCAAATTTTTCTTCTAGAAGTATTCAGGGCACAGATCTTGGGGAGCACTCCTTCCCCTGAGAACAGCAGGAAGCAAATGGAGCTACACCTTGGTGCTGACACTGGTAGGAAACAAGCACGCCTTGTTTAACTCAGAGGAATAGTTAAATAAATCTTCCTCAGGGGATCTTAGCCTGTTCTAAATACTCCTGTTGAGGCATGGGAATTTTCATTTCCCAAGACACATCCTCCTCAAAGGCAGAAATCCTTCCTGTGCCTGTCAATAAGGGCTTGAGATAAAAACAAAATGAGACTGGCTGGGAGGCAGAGCCCTTACTCAAACTCAGGACTGCCACAGCATCCTGCAGCTGCCCACTCTGTGATTCAGTAACTGGCCAACAGCAGTGGCAGGACTCAAGCTTCATTAGATCTTCTCTGCTGCTGACAGTAAGTCTGGTGCTGGTCCTGCCCAAAGAGAGGCTGATTATTGAACATCTGACTGCACTGCACACAAGCCACATAAAACCCCTTGTATTTTCACGCCATGTTTTCTGGGGTACCCCAAAACCAGGAATTAACAGGAGACAGAGATCCTCACATTTTGCCTCTTCAATGTCTTGAGCAGCTGTTACTTCTACTGAGCAAAACCATTATTATTCTACCAGCATAATCCTCTTCAACACATGCTTCCTCTCCACACTGTATTTCAAATAGATTTTTCAGCCTGTCTCTGATCATTAAACAAGAGCGCTTGGTTTGTTTGGCTGTGTTTTTTAATTATTATTGGTAGGAAGTCTGAGGAAAGGGAAAAGATTCAGACTGTCAGGCATGTCAGTGCAATTTCTCTCAGCTGTGCTTCCCTCCTTGGCCTCCAGAGCCCACGTTAACAAAACATTACCCAATTAGTTCAGCACTTTGCACAACAAAGCATCGACAAAACAGCAAAATGAATAATTATTTACCTTTCAAGATTGGCGTGTGTTCTCTGCCTCCCATTCACATGTGCTCTCTCATCATCTTTCTTTGCTGGAATGATTGTGGGATCCAAGCCAAATAGTTCTTGAAGTTGTCCATAAAGCTCCGAGCGGTTGTACACGTGAAATTCAAAGTCATTCACCATAATATACAGTCGAGTTTCTGCCTTGGGATCTAATCAAACAGTAGGAAAAGAGGTTCTAATTCTATTTCAACATTCCCTTGGAATATTTACAGTTTCTCAAATATGTACATTTTGCAAAACCAATCCACACCGTAGTGAACAGCTGCTGAAATACATATTAAAAAGCATTAAAAACTCCACATAATATTTACAGCATTCTAAGCAAATCAGTAAAACTTGGAAAATAAGACAGCTGCACACAAAGTATTAAATCTGAAAGGCATTTCACCCCTAGGTCACAGTCCAGAAATAAATCCAGGCAGAAACTGCACAAAATGGCAAATGCAATTTTTCAGTCTCATGTATAAAAACAAACAAACAAACAAATATCCCTCTTGATGCACAGCACAGAAGCCTGGGTGAAAATTTCTGCTTTTCAGCACAGATATCACTGAGATCAATTCAATCTCAAAACCCAAATGGTTTTCTAGCCAAGCTCTATGGTACAGCATGCCTGAAGTGGGAGAAAGCTTTCTATTACAGAGAAACAGAAAATAATATGCAGAACTAACAGGACCATACTCATTTTGCACAATCAGTCAACATTCTCACAAATTTAAAATTTCAACTGTTGTATCAGCTTGACTCTCTGATCCTTAAACTCTATTTTAACATTTGCTGATCATATAGAGAGCTGATTGTGGCATACTTTGACACACTTTTGCCTCAGAAAGTGTGACCTAATTATGTAGTTAATGTGAGGGAAAAGCTTGCACCACTTCCCCCTAATTACCCAGTTGAAAGAGTGCCCATTACACATTGACTCAGGAGACCTGAGCTGCTCTAAAAACCTCATCTGGTCTTTCTAAGTCAAACAGACTTGAGGCAGCTGAAGAATCAATGGTTATTACAGCAGTCCCCAATCTGTAACTCAGGGGTACAAACTGAAGGCAGCATTTCCCAAAGACATGAGAAATTAAAAACTCAGAGCAAACATTTGTGGTCAGGGTCAAAAGAAGAAATGCAGATGCCCAAGAGACAAGGTTTAGAGACACCCACTTGATTCAATGGTCCAATTTGATAAAAAATCTCATCTGTCCCCCAAAATTACACATCTCTGCAATACTGTCCCAACAACAGCAACTCACTTTTCCCCCATCACACCTAAAGTATCAGAAATTTCCATAGAATTATAAAAATATATACATATAGAAAGCAAGTTTCCAGAACACATTGACATCACAGTTTTCCTGACCAGGAGACAGAGAAAAGTTAATGAGCCAGCTTCAGTTCCTTCCTGTTTTCATAAAAGCACCATCAAATCCATTTGTTGCCAATGTTAACCTGCATCAATAAGAGTCAGGCAAAGAATGACATGGACAAAGATCGGGACACGCAATTGCTCACCCGGGAGATCTCAGTAGCATCAAGAACACAATAAATGTAATTTTTCAATTCCTGGAGGCCAGCATTAGACTTCATTAA
This sequence comes from Eopsaltria australis, assembly GCA_034509425.1. Classification (NCBI taxonomy): domain Eukaryota; kingdom Metazoa; phylum Chordata; class Aves; order Passeriformes; family Petroicidae; genus Eopsaltria; species Eopsaltria australis. Next base: position 3,137,640 of record JAVTVJ010000247.1, on the reverse strand, counting down.
CTAAATGAAATCATATGTACTAATTCATTTCTTTAAAGGGGATTTAAAGAGACAAGTATCTGTTTTTCCTAATAACAAAAATAAGGTTTGACCTGCACACATCAATTTGGTTGCCTCACACTTTTGGAAAAGAAAAAAAGGGCAAAGAAAAAGAGACAAACAAATCTGAATGTTATTGAATGATTCAAAGAACCATTTATGTAGGTTACGTACAAATAACTACCAGATTGTTTCACAATGTGAAAACTGATAATGTAATGTGGCACCTAAGCCAAGTCATCAGGGTGTGCCCTATCCACAACATGATCCTCCAGCTTTTGCTCCTAAACCACTTCCATTTCTCAAGTATGTACAAAACCTCAAGCCCCAGCATGATTTAACACTTGAAAAGCATTTTAGCCACATGACTTTGTTGTCAGACATGTACACCTCTAACTTCTGTGGTTGCTTGGATTATTTGTCCACTAATTATGTGGCCTTAATTGCCAGCAGGAAACCTTAAAGCCTTGCAATATTGGCAAGCAAAAACGCCACCATAGAGGACAGACAACTATCTTCACCACATTAAATTTATTTTTCCATTCTCTGAGCCACTGGAGAAATACGTTCTAACCAGCAGATGAAGGCAATCCTACGAAAACCTGTTGGACAGTAACCTGTGGTTGGCAAAATCTAATTAACTCTAAGACTAGGTTTCACTTTCTGACTTAGTTTTTTTTATGGCATAAAAAAATTTGTATTGTGCCCTACCATCTCAGAGAGTGAGCAGTGTCTCAGTAAACAGAAAAGAGCAGCTCTTCCAAACTCCTAACACTGCCCAGAGTGGTGTCTCACATTCACCTGATTCTGCTGCCACTGCTGAGCTGGTACTGACACAGCAGCAGCTCCATGAGCTTGCTGACAAGTCTAAGAGGCTTCACACCAGCAGCAGCCACTTCCAAAGGCTAGGTGGGAAACAAAAAGCCCTCCAAAGTTCAATGACCCTCTCACTTAGTGTACTCAGCTGTAGACAGCTGACATTTCCGGACCTCCCTGAATGAGCAATGGAGCTGTGATGGCTCCAAAAGTCAAGAGAGGCAGGACCAGAGTCCCATTCAACAAGATTCTAATCCTACAAACGATTAAGCACACAGCAATAGCCTACTTATGCTTTCTCACTGTGTTTTCTGCAGATACAATTAATCTCTTGCATCTGTGTTAATCATCCATCTTCAGCCAGAGACAAGGAAGAAAAATAAATGCATTTTCACACTTCCCCCCTTCCATAACCACAGATGTCATCCAGGCACAGGTTTGTCAAATACTAAAGAACATCCCTTACTGTAACACTTCAGCTAAAATAAGGAAAGCACAACACTCACTGAAACTCAGAAACTAAAACCACTTGCAGAACCTAAGGCATCTCTATTCATCATAGTTATCAACTTCAATACAGAGGCAATTATGCTTGGACTCCAGCTAATGAAGGCTACTATTAAGATTAATGGTTTGTGTCAAGAAGGGTTCATGTCCCCGATAATGAATCCTGTATTTATTTCATCTACTCTGCAACCAGTGAACAAATCCATACTTTCTGAGGATCCAGTGTACTTCAGGTACATATTAACAAAGCAACTGAATGCCTGTGATTGTGCAAAGGAAATATATTTCTGTAGGCTACTTGTAAATTTAAACTTTGAAACATTTTTGGGAAACTTACCATGCTGCTTCTGCTTAGGGTTGTACATCTTCCACCAGCGAAAAATGATAAATCCATCTTGAATTCTAAATCAAATCAATTGGAATAAAACAGAAGTTGGGAGAGTGACAATCCAACATACTACATGCAGTTTGTGCAGAGATCTGCAGCTGAGGCAGTGTACAAGCAACGTGAAAGCACAAAGCCTTACAGCACACAGTGTATTACACAATTCCTGCTTTAGCTGAAACTCGTACAAAACCCCATCCCCACTGCCTCCTCAAGGCTTCCCAAATTTGACAGCAAGAATCAGAACTACAAACTATTTGCTGGCATGCAGTTCACGAAACAAATTATTCTGAACACCAGTAAATAAATGCCAACTACTTGGCCAATGTGAATCTTCCAGACTTAAGAGCAGGAACATGAGGGAGTCAAAGACAAATGAAAAAACTATTCTCCTTCACACTCCAAAGTGGTTTATTTTACAAATATTAAATATTAAGGACAACTACAGTCTTATCCAACACTCACTTGTAAATTATAAGGCTAAAGCAGTAAATGAGCTCACAAGTATGTAGGAGTGTTAAATCCTAGCACCAAGAGAGACAGTCTAACACTTATAAAACTACTGTTCATTTGGAAGACTGCATTTTGATTTGTGCTATTTAGACCTGCATTTAAAATCCTTATTTAGAAGGGGATTGGAAATCTGTACCTGATGGACATGTCCTCTGTGATGAAATAGATTTCACGAACCATGACTTTCCCAGACAGCACAGAGAATGAAAAGGAACCTATTTATATTAAAAAAAAAGTGCTTATTAGCCTAAAGCTGTTGATTTTGTGAACAGAGAGAATACGGCATTCAATTATCTGAAATGGGTTAACCGGTTATCTTGAGTTTCCCTTTTTGAAGGAAGTCAGAGATTTAGAACACACAAAGTACACAACTAAAGGATGCTGGGTTTAGCACCACCCAACAATACAACCCAACCCCTGAGGCACATGAGTCACTCAGAAACACCCAGGTGCCCTGCAAAGGTTGTTAAAAGAGTTAGAAAAACTGTTTCGAACATTTAGAGTTTCAAGTCATTGTGTGCAAGACTGCAATCAGAGAAATAAAGGTTCCTGATGGACTGTTTTTTAAAATTTTAAATGGCTATAAGGATTTCAGTCCAATTGTTATGACGAATTATGTTTACAGCAGGAAGGATTAATAAGCATGAAAAGAGCAGCAGGTAATGCAATAGCTCAGATTTTTCCTAAGGCTTTTCAGCTCACCCACAGAAAGTTAAGTACACCATAATTTTTTTAAAAAATGAAATAAAAATCAACATTAAACAACTGAAACCAAGCTGTAAATCATGGGATTTAATTAACATTATGTTCTACTTACTGATGAGGTTTATAAAGAATATCACGTATTTGGCCAGCCAAGCTGTCCTTACTTAATGGCAATTTCACAGAGAAATTTTAATAAAAGCCTATAGATCAAGTGTAGCAGCCAGTAAGTATTCCATCTATTCTGCTCTTCAATAAAGCTGGATTTGAAGATGGTTTGGAATACAGTTCTTAGATTCCTGAAGACATAAGCAAATGAATTGCAAGGGTGTCTCTAGCAGGTAAAGCATGTGTGGGATTTTTTGGTTTTAAGTTTTCACCACATTTATGATGAACAGTTGCAGAAAAAGTCCAGAACTAAAGTCATTGCTATTCTGTGAAGCAGACAGAGGAAGGCAGAGGAGCAAGTGAAAGAAAATTAAAAGTGTGATCAGTGAGGTTGTGGGCTACAGCCCTCTGTGACTCAGCACTAGATATTTTTGTAAGTGGGTGAGCGCCCAAGTGATTTGTACTGACCTGTTTTATTCAAAAAAGTTTAAAATATTTTAACAAAAAGTTAATGGATTTTGATGCAAAATGTTCTAGCCAGTATCAATTCTACATATCACAGTCCCAATATGGATCAAGCTGTGATTAGTTCCTCTGACAGCTTATTTAGAAAGCAAGGACAGTGCTGGAACAGAGACTCAAGGCTGGAGTCTCTGCTTTGAATCCATCCCATACTGAATGTTTTCAAATCACTCTAACAAAGGAACTTTTTAGTTTTCCTCAAGATTTTAGCATACTGAGGTATGATAAAAAGCAGCAAAGAGTGACATTACATTAATCATAACTTACCAATATGGATGTAGCCATGTTTATATAATCTGTTAAGAACCAATGTTAAAATGAGTCCAATGTTCCGGGAATTATAGTAAGTAAGGTAGATAATCCATCCACAGGACAATATTGTTGCTGTTGAAAGATTACAATGAATTAAGGCATTTTTTAAAGTACACTGACCCACATAAAAACCTTACCTATTAGGACTACGAGGCATAGCAGTGTTCTTCCTGCTCTCCAAAATATTTGAAACTCATGGGATGCTTTAATGGGTGTTTTCAGAGAGATGGTATAAGAAAGGTGTCAAGAGATGGGGGGAAAAGGGGAAATGGGAAGTCCAGAAAAATACAGATTCTTCACTGCTCTTCCACTCCCCAATATGAAAAACCCTGTCCCCCCAGACGACCTGCAGAAGGCACCCCATTACTTCATTACATCACTTCTCATTTAAGAAGTTAGATTTTATAGATTGAATTGTAACATGCATTGTCCCACATGGACATTTAGTTCAGAACACTCTAAAAAACCCCAACATCGCCAAAGTCATACTAAGTCCCTTCCCTACTCCTCTCCAATTTGTGAACTGTCACTTAAATTTTCTAGTCTTTCATATATTATCACAGGAAATATTATCATATATGAAACCACCTCCTACGATGCTGCAACCTGAGAGAAAACGTATCAGCCCTTGGGTTAGCAGAAATCTCTCAACAGCTCAAGCATGGAATTTGATAGGAAAAAAAGAAAATAGCAATCCAATGAGAAACATGTTTTTTTAAAAAAAAAAATTAGGTCTGCTAATCCCCAAAGTAATTTTTACTTTAGTTGATTAAGAGCTAGTAACCTATTTCTAACTACAAGGGTTCTCTAAGCTTCCAGAAGGACAAACCCAAAAGGAATGGCACTGCCAAGGAATGGACTAGTTCTAATACACCTTACTCATAATTACCATTCTGTTCCACCCTAAGCAGAGTAGGGAAAAAAACTGAACTTCGTCACAGAAGTTTTTAATCTATGCTAAAAATCACAGATTTATGGTACTTTCATGAAAAAATCTGAATTGCAGAAAGGCATAGGGGCATGGCCCCTACACTTTGAAGAGAGTTCAGATGATTTTAAAAAAATACAAAATATTGACAAAAAGAACTCATTCTTTTACATGTTCCTTTTCTGTTTTTCAGTGGGATACTCCACTGCTCCATAACAACTTTGTAGAAAAAGAAAGAGAAGGTGAAAATGACTCCCACGACTTTGTCATTCCCTTAGTGGAAAATGGATCCAGTGTGACCAAAATTCTAGCAGCTCATACCCTCGGGCAATAAGCTGCTTGACACGTCAAACAAACCAAATCTGTGCGGGTGATTACACAGCAAAGAGCGGGGAAGCTGGAAGCCACATCCCAGGAAAGAAACTGCAGCAGGCAGTGAGGGCAGGCACACTCCAAGGACAGTGTTCACCTCCCCCACATTCAAGTGAGTAAGCTCCTCTGAGGGTAGGGAGAAAGGGATGACTCACACTCCACACTCTGAGGGTCCATAAAGCTTAATTTGAGGTCAAAGTTCAACTAAACACTATTAGCTGAAGTAAACACTAATAGTTGAAGTCAAGAAGGTGCCCTCTTAAGGTGAAACATACTGAGAAAAAATTGGGAAACCAGTGCAGCTTCCAGTCCTGATCCACTGCCTTCTCCATTAGTCTCACCCCTGCCACAAATCGTAGCCTTTTCCCTCACCAAATCCCATAAACTCCATTCATTTCATTATTATATTCCTGATTTTAAAGCCTCTGCACTCACTGAAAACGAGTTTCGGAAATTACATTTCCAAAGTTTTACTGCATGTGATTTTTAGAAATTATTCCAGAAGTGAGCAACAGCTCTTGGAGGAGCATGTTCATTTCTGGAATTCATCACCTTTTACGGAAACCAGTAGTTAAGTGTTTCAATATTCAGGTGAGCCAATTACTGATATCTTTTTATGTTCTCTTATTACAGGATACCATAGGTCAGAAGATAACAGCAGAGGAGAAAAGGCTACTTGAAACTGGGTCATTTAATAAACATCACTTGAATGTGTTTCTGTCCAAATCTCATAACAGGAAGCATGTCAAAGCTTTTGAAGACAAAATTTTCAGATCTATTTGCATCTGTTCCATGTTTTACCACGAGCTCCTACCAGTGACTTCCCCTATTTTCATCTTGAGTACATTGAGAACTCTATATTGAGTACAAACTTTCCATTTCAACACATTAAAAGTGAAATAAATAACAAACAGGAAGCACCCTCAGCTGATTTACTTATGTCCTTTCTATTTAATTTGGTTTACTGAAAAATAATTCCAGTATATCAAAGCCAACAGAATGCTTTAACTTGTCAGAAGATAAAGTGAAAAAATTAAAGTTGTTCTTGTGTTGGCACCTCATTCCAAGTCCAAGAGTCAAGAGGCTGAAGGGCAGGCATTATCTGCCTTTGGAAAAGTCTGAATTCATTGTCCACTTGTAGTATTCTTACATAGACCTGACTAAAATTTCATATTTATTTTGCTGTCCTTGATCCACTTGTTTATAGATTAAGAAAATAAAAATGCCTACACCAATATAAGCAGCAGCACTAGTGTTATAAAAAAAACCAGCATACCTAAATCAGGCACATTTACAAATCCAGCTCATAACTGATTAAATGACAGCTTGGCTTAAAGGTTCATTGTGGTACACAATTTAGTCTGGAAGCTGTGTCATTAAACACAATAGTCCTTAGATCACTTTCCAAACTACACCATATTAAATGGCAGGTAGGCACATATTGGCACAAGGAAGTTATTACAGCTGACTGTCATGCTAATCCTTTGTTATGCTATTCTAAAAGAAATTTAAGCAAAACAGAAGAGTTAACCTTACCTACTAACAGCCAAACCACGTTGGAGTCATGTTCTGTCAGGAAGTCTTCCAGCTGTGTGATACTTGGGACAAAACTATCATTTTTTCTTTGATCCATTGCTACACTGTTTTTGCATCAGCACCTATAGAACTGAAGGAAAAAGAAAACCAAATCAAAACCAAAATGAGTAACAAGCACAGTACAGTTTTGAAAAAACTGACTATGTACCATGTTAAATCATCTCCAGCAGTCTGATTCACACAAAAATGAACATATTTCTTTTATTCCTTCAGTAACAACTTCATGATTCTCAGCTACCTCTTCTTCTACTCCAGAGCTCCAGAAACACTTCCACTCATCTCTGCTGGAACTGTTTCCAGGCACATGACTGCCCCAAACAAATTACATATCAACAAAACACCAAAATATGCTCTCCAAATTTAGTACCCTGAATGCCCTGTCCAGCATATAAAAGCAAATAAATGTCTAAAAGTGTTGTGCCACAGCAGTAAGTCAAAAGGCAACTGAACATACAAGCAAAAATGAGGCTGTACTACAGGCCCACTGACATGCAAAAATGTAGCACGAGATGAAACCCCTGCCCTTGCAGAAGGAAAGGCCAAAGCAGACACTTCCAGGAGTTATGGAAAATTCCCAAAACCTCCTGATTGACTGTGTCCATTAGCTCTGCTTTAGGATGAATTTGCATAGTTTTATAAAAATTGACTACTTGGTTGCTCTGTTACAGAGAGCAGAAAACCAGTCCTGATCTTACACACTTCTTCAAACCACCCATAAAACACCTTGCAACTGGGTTTATATTAATTAAATGTGATTAGCAGGGAGTTGCTCAACTCAGCGACATCTGTAATTACACAGCAGTATTTTTGTTGCATTGGTTTCATTTGAAGTCTTCTCCCCTGGACTGTCAAATCTTCTTACAAAAAGAAAAGCATTAATTCTGCTTTTTCTTTTTTCTAACACCTTGCAGCTCCTGGAAGACGGTCTGCCTGACAGTATTCAGCCCTCAAAAAATATGAGTAGACTTTATTCCCCTTTGTTGTGAAGTCTCTGATGGTCTCTCCATCAAGGGCTCTAGAACATAAAACTAATATTGATGAGTCCTTAGTTTTTCAGCAGCACAACAGCTTTGGAATAGCCAGCATTTGGAAATGTTAGCAATAAATGTAGCAATTAATCTGTTTTGTCCTTTAATACTCATACTGCTCTCATCATTTTAACTGGAAGAAGCTGGGAAAAAACTGCCTTTAATACACTTGTTTCTCCTGTTGTACCCTGAACCAACAGCCTGTGTTTAGAACTAAAATAGGAGTACAGTCCCAAGAAAAAGTGCCAATAATGTGTTCACTAACCCTTCTGTAAGAAGGAATAGTATGGGGAGGAAAGAACATGACAGCAGCCAACAGAAAAACAGAAATAACAAACAAAAAAGAACTAATACCAGTTTCCAGCAGGGATGATAAAAAAGCTACCAACTCACTCCCCTACAAGGGGGAGAAATAAGAGGAATAAACATCACGCACACAGACACAGACTTTAAGAAAGGAGCTGTTATTTTAGAAGGGACTCCAGAACAGCAAATTAAATCACATAATGGCACTGTGATTTGCTTTAAGACAGCCACAGTACCTTGATAAAAAAGCCACATGTCAGTTTGTGTGATGAAGCAGACAATGCCTCTGCAGGCAGCCTCCGGGGGCCTTTAACCCCTGAATCACAGGGTAAAGGGAGAAACCCAAATCAACATTTCCAGCATAAAAGGACAGAACTTCTTCTCTTCCTTTCTCACCAAGGGACAACAGGGACACTGTGTTGTGACCAGGACTACCATGGAAATGCTGTCACTAGGTGAGGAATGCCTATCTATTGCCTCAACCACTGGTATTTATCCTGTCAGGGAAGCAAACCATGGCTTTTTCCTAAGAAATTATCACCCAACATCGCATGACACTGGGACATGATTAAAAATCATTAAATAGGACTGTGGCAACACAACTTGGAGACTGAAAGTATGGAATCTTGATACTTAGCTACTTCAATAAAGACAGTGTTCATCATTTTTTTTGGTCATCACTATCCATAACCATAAACTGGATGCACTTGGAATTTTTTTCTGGGATACATTGGATATCTGCATGCAAATAAATTCAGGAATCCCCCATCAGTCATCATGTGTCAATATAACGTATTTGAGCTTCAAAGATGATCCTTTAACACCATGGCCCACTGATTTGTTTTTTGTCTTTTGTCAGTGTAGTCTTTGCCCTTGATCAAGTCCCTTGAGGAAGAGGATGCCGGCAGCAAAAGCGTAACCACACAAAACCAGGCAGTAGCAACACCTGCACTGGATGTGAGCTCTCAACACACCTTGCAGAGAAATCAGGGGCTTAATCCACTTAGATTATGAATAACCGTAATAGAAAGGGGATGTGAGCAGAGACTTAAGGAGTACACACTGTTTATGATGTTTATCCCTGTGCATTTGTAAGGCTCAGAGGATGAAGGGGCAGCATCTGGATCATCAAGATTGCTTAGACGGAGAGATGCAGTCTTTTCAGGACAGATATTTGCTACTTTCTGTAAGCAACACTTCTTTCAATCCACAGTCCTACAGCTTCCACCCTCTATACACTGTAACCACTGGTTTAAATCCTGTACCTTGCAGCCTTCCTCTTCCACGCCCTATACACTGTAGCCATAGGTTTGAATCCTGCACACACTCTGCTACATTGACTTCTGTGTGCAAACTTAACTTTGCCATCAGCCTAAACTGCTGCACTCTCCAGGAACAGTGATCCACAGGCTGCTGAGCCTGGAATGTTCTTTCATACTGCCTACTGTGTTCGCTGAAGTAAACTCTACATACGTTAAGGAACTACTCTTGGAATGATGAGACCCAAGGGTGTGAAATTGGCTCCTGCCAACCACGCAAATGCACAAAAGAAAATGTAACAAAGAGGAACAGAAACCCAGAACTTCACATTTGTATCTCTGCATTTATTTATAAACTTTTCTCAAGGTCTCTGCTGTTCTGTGGTGAACAGCTCAGCCAGCATGCTGAAATATAGTCCAAAATCATGGTAAGTGTTCGGATTTATTTGCCTTCTCCCCTGCTTTATTTTTTAAACACATTTTTACTGTTCATTCTGTTACTTGTGGCTCTCATTCACCACATACTACATTAATAAATACAAAAAAGCTTTCTCCTGGGAAGAAGACATGAGAACAGGAATATTCTGTGGCACTGAGGTGACAAAACACTGACAGTCCTTCACAGCAGTCCTTTAGGGCATCGTGTAGTTGTCTTTCTGCAAATGAACGTCTGAAGCAAGGAGAGATAAAGGCCAAATCCCATATTTATGATGCCCAAACTGAAATTCTCGGGGCTTGCTTTTCAGGTTGTGCATGTTTGGAGCACTTAACAGGCTCAGAGTAGACACTGGACTGCCTTGAAGGTGTGAGGGTATGAAGTTGCACCTCATGGCCAGCCAGGTGGTTTTCACAGCAAAAACACGTACTTAACAGACTTTTTAAAATGAATTTTAATTACTTGTGTCATACATTAATCCATTCTTCACAGTACAAAAAAGATGCAGGGGAAGCTATAATCCTGGGGGGATGCACTTCATTTTCAGACTGCTTCCAGTGTTACAAGCCCGGTCCAATTTTCACTGCAAATACCCCAATCCCTAAAAAGCCAAATACTCAAAAGCAGCTGCTCCTAATCTTTATAAACTCATTTCAATCACATCAGATTGATAGGTAAACTCGTTTTAACCTCAGCCTGGCAAATTAACTCAACACCAAGAACAAACCTCTGCCTGAGCTAAGTCATTAAAAATTTACAGGAGGCATGAATATATGCAAGAGCTGGCAGGAGAGAAACCAGAAGCTCGGTGACCGCGCTCTCGGTCACCAGGGTGCAGCCACTTGGCAGGGACAGCTGCACCCACCTGTAAAAGGTCTGTCCTGCACCAACAGCTGAGAACAAAGGCAACAAACCTTTTACTCAGTGTCTGGAGTGATGTGGGTCTTGAGCTCAGCAAGAAAAGGAGATAGAAAAAGAAATGTCTGTTTACCACATCCTTTGTAAAACTGTGTTCTTGGCACGCCCTTGTAAAAACAGCTGAATAAAAGGGGTGTCCAAAGGTGAGGGGGAAAATAGCACTTCATATTGAGAAGAAATACTTTTATATGATCATGAAGTGGGTAGGGAAATAATGGACACTGCCAATTCTCTTATTGCTGCTGGAATTCACAGGGGGAATAAACCAGGAGTTTAAATTTGCCAGACATATCCCTCAGATCTTCACAGAAATCAAGTGCTTATCGAATATATGTTAATTGGTGTTATTAGAGGTTAACTACCATTCTGAGGATACTCCCAGCTTCTACAGCAATTATTAATCAGTGGAGTTACAATTACACCCAAAGTGACACATTAAATGACAGGAGGCAAATCCCCCTGGTCTCAATAAATGCATGCAGATAACAAGTCTGGATGCCTCATCTCAAAAAAGAAGCCATACCTAAGACAGTTCCTTAAAGGAAAGAAAAGGCATTTTTGCATTACCTACTCCATCACTGCCTTTCAAAGGGTCTCCAGCACTTCTGCTACGACATCAGAGGTTTAGATAAGTAAATGATATTATAAAGGAGGCTCAAAAATGTCCACACAACTGGACTGAACTTTCCTCTCAGGGTATCCTCACGCTGTCAGCACCCAGAGGCACATTAGGCACATCTCACAAAACAAAAAGCTGCCAAACTTGGCGCCTCTCCCAAAACTCTGCAGCTAGGTCAAACTCTTCAAACCCATCCCAGCGCAGCTTAGGGAACTCAGCTACTCTTCAGTCAACAACCAAAGGAAAGAGGAAGGAAGAGTAGGAAAATTGTTCTCAAAAAAAACCACACAAAAAACCAAGGGAAGTGACAGCACCCACAGAGCAATTCTCCCACAGGACACATTGCATCGCCTTCATACCTGGTACCCAACTAAAATTAGCAGCGCTGGGTTTTTTTAAGAAAGAGCAAAGATTCAGGTCTATTTTCCTGCCTGTCTGCCAATGCCTGAAGTCCCACTAGCGGTAAACTGTAAACAAAATAAGCTAGAGCTTGAATTATACTAATGAAATCCTGCCACAACCCCCAGCAGAAGCAGCTACACTGGAAGAAGAGCCCAGCAGAGCCACACCTGGTTGAGCCGGTGTGTGGACAGCCTTAGTCAAACAAAATTTGCACTACAGTAGCTCAGTAAGTAACAGGTCTACTTCAAAAATAATTAAATCAAGACTAAAGCACACTCAAAGGAACTGTAAGATACAAGATAAAAATCATTCTCACAATAGCCTACCAAATGAGGCAGAACTTCACAGCACAAGTGGTATCTTTTATTTATCCATTTTTAATAGTACAGGACATGAGTTTTTCTACGGAAGAAATTAAAGACAAACTCCTGCTATGGCAACCAACATACAAATGTGCTTCCACTGCTAGCCCAGGAATCCCTGATTGAATTGGGATGATTTTTCATTAAACTTTTAAAAAGTAAAAATATACTGCTTAACCTTGCCCCCCAGACTTGTTCAGGGGAGCTGGTTCTTTTCCTGCTTATGTTGCCAGGTTTTGATGCTGCAGAGGAAAAAAAAAAAGGACAAAACAAAACAAAACAAACCCCAAAAAAACTCCACCAAACTCAAACTCACAAACAATGGAACCTAAAGGCTCACAACACTAGAAATAAATAAGAGTTTCCCTTATGCACAATCCTCAAATTAGAGAAAAAAACCAAAATATTCCCTTTGGGGCCTGGTCTCAACAACAAGGGAATAGCTTTTCTTTCCCTCCCCTTTTTTAATTTAAAGTACAGCACTGTACCTTTGAAATACTCTATGAAACTAAGTCAACTACTCCTTACCTATGAATTCTTCCAGAAGTATACTTCCTCTAAATTTCTGCCCTGACAGATCACCACAATTTGGGGAAAGGGGAAGTCTTTGCCATAAATCAAACTAAGAATCAGTCTTGTAGCTACATATACCATCATCCTTAAGGGAACTACCTATAGGTTCAACCCAGCCTGGAGTCACCACAAAGATTTTGGTGCAGCAATAAGTGCTAGAATAAGCTGTGTGAGAAGATAAGAAGTTACTAGGAGAAAGTAATACACGCCACAGTAAACACAGGATAACTCTGCAGACTGCTAACAAAAAGCATTAACCTCTTGCCTATTTCCCACAGGATAAAATGGTGCAAAAGAGCAATCACCAAAGAGCAGCTGATGCACGTTTCACATGCCAAAGTTCCCTAACAGCATTCCCAAAAGGGTAAGTGACTTCAGCACGCCATGAACAAGGCTAAGAGCTCTCCCTAAATGTGTCCATACCTTTACACAATGAGCCCAGATGATCCAACACGAGCAAAACCTACTCATGAAACACTGTCAGAACGTGCAAATTCAGGCCATGATCCTAAACAAACATCCCTGAACATCTATTCAGAGTCAACTGCCTAACAGGATGCTCAATACTGTTTTTATCAATAGCTGTTTGAATAACCTATTAACACACTTCTAAAAACAAGAGGAATACTCCCTCCTACACTTCAGTTTTTCTTCTCAGTTGCCAAAATTTCTGGCCCCGTTGTTTAGCTGGTCACTACACATAAAAAGCAGGAGGGGGGGGGGGGAAACTCTGCATGGCCATAATAAAAAGAACAAGCCAGGAAAGCAGAATTAATGGATTAAGTGACACAACAGAAGAACTCACATGGCAGCAGTTGTGGCCTTTTTAATATAAAACCTGATAAAGTTACATGCTGCAGCGAACGACCAACTTGGGAAGTTTTCACAAAGTGGAATGAACGCTGCTGTGGAGATGTGTCCTGAGATGGGAAACCAATCCAGACACAGAGTGTGATTGGGATGGCCAACTCCAAATCGCACCTTCACCATATCAGTGTTATGTTATGTCTTATATCAGTTATGAGCATGTTACAGTGGTAACTACACCGGGTTTTTTATTGATAATGCAAAATGCAAGCACGTTATCCTAACATCATTACATATCATTACCATTACAGCTTCGGACGCACCAAAGAGCAGGTGCACGCCGTGTTAAATCACTGTGTGTGTGTTAAACTCGCTCAGGACCAGAGGCATTGGCAGAGATCGCCTTTCACCGCCCAGGGACCAGCACAGGGAAACTTCCCTCGCAGGCCAAACACAACCTGAGCCCCCGCCCCCTGGCCTCACACCCTTTCTGCACGGCGCTAACCCCCGCCAAAGAGAAAACAAGGAATCCCGGACACCGGAGGGGCTTCCCCTGCCACCGCTCCCCCGGCGAGCGGCCGGGACCACGGGAAGCACGGTGGGGCGGGCACCCGGGGGTCAGCACACCGCCCTCCGAGGCGGACGGATGAGCACCAGGCCTCCTCCCCGTCCGGCCCGGCGGAGCCCCGCGCCGAACCGCGGCTCCTCCCGGCGCGGGGGCGGCTGCGTGGTCCCGGCAGGCCCAGGGCGAGCGGCGGGGCCGACCCCTGCGCTCCGGGCCCACCCCGCTGGGAAGCGGAGCGCGGCCCGGTCCCAGCTCCCCCCCGCACTTACGCCATCGCCCTCCGCGGCTTCTCCCCCGCGGACCCGGAACCGGCGGCGGCGGCGGCGGCCGGGGCCCTCCCGCACCTCACGGTGAAGGCGCGGCCCCGCCCACGGCGCCGCCGCAGCCAACCGGTAGGCGCCGCCGGTCCGCGCAGCCAATGGTGGAGCCGTCCTCCCCCCGCGGGGGCGGGACCGGGGCGCCGCTCCGCCAATGGCGAGGGCCGGCGCCTGCCCCGTGTGTGTGTGCGGGGAGCCGCGCCCGCCCCTCCGCGGCGCGCGCAGGCGCGGGCACAGCTGGAGCCGCCAGATGCGCGGGGCGCGCTCGGCGCCGCGGGCGTGGCCGGCGCCGGGACCCATACCGATACCGATACCGATAGCGGTACCTTGCGGGGCTGGCGGACACACGGCCCCGGAATTGCAGTCTCGCTAGAGGATCCCGCCCCCGGCGCGGCTGGCTGCCCGTTAGGTCGGGAGAAGGGGTGCTGCCCGCCCGCCAGCGGCCGGGGGAGCGAGCGCCTGCACGCCCGCCGCACCTGCCGCTCCGCTCGCCCTTGTCCTCGCAGCGCTCAACTGCGAGGCACCCGAGGGGTTTGCTGGCCGAGCCGCCCGATAACGGGCTGTTCGTTTTCCCGCCTGTTGTTTGCGCCCTGTAAAGCGGGGGAAGAAAGCTGGCCCCTCGAAACCGGATAAAAAGTGGATTTTTAGACATTTTTGAACTCCTGTGGCCGTGATTTGACTCGCAGGTGTAGCCAAATATGAGAACTACGCACATTGCTTTAGAATCGCCCAGACATGCTAAAACACATAGCTTTCTGTAAAATCACCCTGGCGTGCATCCTCCAGCCTTCAGTAGCACACTAGAGGAAACCAAAACAGTGACTCTGTGTGTGTGTACATGTACCTTTTTCCACGTGGTCCTAGCACACCGTCAACATTGCTGCTAAACTCCAATGCCCTCAATGCCCCCGAGGTTTCCTGAAGCTGCACCACACCGTGTCTCCCGAGGTGCACCCATCCTTGGGCACCTGGATCGGAAAGGTGGCCGTGCCACTTGGTACCTGCAAAATAAATCCTGTGGGTGAGAAACACAGGTTCCCTCAGCCAGCGAGCTGCTCTCAGTGGCCTGACAGTGAGACCTGTCTGGATTTGCTTGGGCCAAAGTAAAACAGCCCGGGTGAGCAGAGGGCTCGTGGCTGCTCTCTGTGTTCGTGCCTCCTGCCTCATGCCTGCTCAAGCATTCCGCATGGTTTTCCCTGCAGAGCCAACTTTCAGCTGTATCAGCAGACGGTGAGCATGATCCCACTCACTGCACAAGGGCATGGATGCCCCTGGGCGCCTGGAAAGAGCTTTTCACCTGGCACAGAAAGGCAGGATTATGCCTTGAGCAGACCACAGGTGAGCCCTGACCCCAGCTGCCCCCCAGCACCCTACTGGACAGAGCCCTGCTCAGAGCAGCTCCAGGCATACTCCACTCAGTGGATGAGCCACCATCAAAGCCAGTGTTACCTAACGAGGTTTATCCTCACTGTTTTCTATTACATTCCTATCATACTAAGCATAGTAAGAAAAATAATGTTTAAGTGTTCCTGGTTTTCATATTGAAGCCCCCCCTCCCAGCTCCTTCCCTGCTGTTGCTAGAGCTGTGCACTCCAGTGTGCTTCCCTGACCTGCTGTGCCGAAGGGATGGAGTCTTGGGAGGCTCTTCCAAATGTTTTTATCCACATGGTGCCTGAAGGCTTTAATGAGGTCCACACATGAAGAAATTTTAGCTCAAAGCTATCATTAGAACTTGGGGAAGGTGGGCCTGTGTCTGCTGTAAGAGATGGAATTAAAAGCTTTAATGATGATACAGGCCTGGCTGGAAAACTGAAATATGGGATTAACACAAGGAAAAATATTTACCCCTCTACGCCTTTGAACTTATTTGTTTCCTAAAGGACACTAATATTTACATTCTCTGCAAAAAAAACGTGCACTTTCTTCTCACAAAAATATTTTTATGTTTGACTAGACTTATTTTTAAACTCTTATCAATACAGGGCAGAATGTGTCCCAGAACAACCAAAATAAAGCAGAGGGAGAAATTATTTCTATTCTTAGAGTAATTCCACAATTTAAAGTTACCAGGATAGCCAAAACTCTGGGTCTTAGTCCAATTTCATTGGTGGGCAGGAAATGGAGAGGCTTTAGGTCTACCTGAGTAACAGACAAAATCAAGCACAGGAGTTACTCTATGCAGTATTTTTAAGCAAAAGTCAGCTTAAGTCCAAAATGTTTGTCTAAAAAATGAGCCCCTGTGTGTATTTGTAACCTGCAATTTATCAGCTTCGCTTTGCCTTAGGACAGCCAGCAGCACTGCAGTTTTCTATGTCTTTGTCACTTTTTTTGTTAATGCAGCAAGAATAAGAACTATTACCAAAACCGGTAATAAAAAGTAGTTTTAGCAATTAGTGCCAACAGTTTATATAATTTTTAGATTTAGATTTGTTCCATTTTCAGATCCCTCTATTTTTGCACCTGAGAACTATTTTTTCAGCATCATCTTACTTGGTCCAAACAAATTAGTTCTTCTCAGGCTTTCACCATGCCTTGCACTTGGACAGTGCAGTGAATCACTGCATCCCAGCTTGGGGCCATGGAAAGTGGGTGCCAGGATTTTCTGTTTTCAGGTGGGCTCTTGGTGTTATGGCCAAGTTTCTGACCCCTGAGTGCAGCTCCCTGGAAGCAGGGGTGTTGCCTGGGTGTGACAGGGACTGGAGCTGGTGGCTGCTGTAGGTTAGTGCTGACGTGAGCTTTGTGGATTCTCACAGCACCCCTGCCTGATTGCCTGCTGCTTTCTTGAAGATTGCATTTTTGGGATGTTTGCCTCCGATGCTGATTTCCATCACCAGTTTCATTCCTTCCATTGCCTCCCATGACCTTTTGGGGGAGTGTCTACAAATTAGCTCCTGATATGTTCCCCTGCTTTCTTTTCATTCTCTCTCTTCTTAAAGGGGATTTTCCTTCATTTTCTTTCCAATGGGGAATGATGCTGAGTTGCTTTTCTCAGCCCTTCCTTCTGTATGCTGATTCCAGACAATAAAATATATTTGACATTTGAAATTTATTTGTAGAAATTACTTTTAAAAGGGTAAACTAATAATCAAAGCTTCAAGATACGTTAGCCACAAAAACCTAAAAGCTCATGTCATAGGAGAAATGAATTGATTAATTACCTTTGTCTTCTGTAACCCAGTTGATTCAGGTCTGAAGCACCAGGAAAGCCTCTCCTGACACACAGAGCCATTCTCAAGGCATCTTGAGATTAACAGATGAAATACAATGCACTGCAATGCAATTCAGTACCTTTAAAGCAGAGTAACAAAATGACTGTAATATCTAGATTCACATTTTGCAGGGTGGGGCTAAGTCAGGGGGTTCTTCCACTTCTGTCTGCTCTGTAACATACCAGAGGCTCATTGCCTTTTTGTGGGAAAACTGGCAGCTTCTGATGGTGTTATGTACATGCACACAGCACCAATGTTGTCTCTAGGGTATAACTTTTCAATCTTGCCCAAATTTTTCTCATGGTCTAGAAAACAGAGAATATTTCCTCCTTGATTCTTCCCAGCATATGATATTGTGTCTCTAGTTATCAGCATGGCAACTGAAAAGAGATTTTATAAGTGTTGTCTCATCATATAACTTTCAAGTTAAGGCAAATTACAATCCCCATCATCCTCTATGCTTTGTTTTCCATTGGGTGGCATTGCCACTTATCTCGGTATGTTTATTTTCATGCCTGAAATTCCAAGACTTTCTTCATAAGCAAAGAGGAGTAGTTGAGTAAAAGCACTGTCTTTAAATTATTTATACCTCTTCTGCTTTGCAGTGGAAGATGCTTCTCTGAACATTGTTCTAAAAGCTCCCAAGGCATTTAGTTCATTGCTTTATCTTTGGGTGATGCCATCCAAGGGTCAAAGACAAGCTGATGTCGAGGCTGCCAGAATTTACTCAGAAGCTGCTGGGTACATGACACTATTTAACCAAAGCAAAAATGTGAATATTCGTAATCATTTCTGGGACTTAAACCATTTACCTTGTTAGGGTAGCCCTGGCATTTTCCAGGGGAATGGAGCAGTCACTGCCCAACTGACATTAAATGACACTCACAGGTATGACCCCTCTAAAAATCCTGCAACAGCCCAGTAAGCAGAATCAGGCATTCCCCATCGTGGACTTGGAAGCTGATTCACTGGCATCAGTTACTTTAGGAGACAATTCATTTAATCTGGAGGCTGTAAAGAGCCCTTCCATAGCTTTTTCAGATTGAAAAGCCCTTGTCAGGCAATCCTCTGGCAGGGAGTTCTCTAAGAATACCAGGGAATTGCTTTCCTGATGCTGTATTTGGTATCAAAGGAGGCTGCAGAGTGCAGACATGGGTGTCTCACACCTTCAGTGGATCAGGAGCAGCATGGTAATCAACTCAGAATTGGAAATATGTCCCACTTTCTCCCAGCTCTGATACAACAGTTGCAAATAAACAGGAAAGAAAAAAGCACATTACTACCACTCTCTGTGTTATGAAACTTAATTTTGTCTTCAGCTCTGCTTAGTGAGGGGTTTGAAGTTGCTGGAACTGTGAGGATATCAGTGGTTGATTTAGGCTTCCTCTAAATAACTTCAGTATTTACTATAAGAGTTCATTCTAGATTACATTAAAAACAAACAAACACTGAGTTTAGAGATAAATAAATATAAATATTCCTTATGCAAAATATTCACAACACTGCAAAAACTCACTTCAACAAGCCAGAAGCTGCCGGGTCAAAACACCCACATCCTTTAACTTTGGGGCAAAATCTTAAATTCCTTGGTTCTTTTCATCTGAGGATAAAATCACAGACACTCAGTTCAGAAAACAAACAAATATTATTAACTTGTTTTAAGTACATAATTTGCCAGAGCTGGAAGTCTCTTGTTATCAATTACAGAATTAATTTATTCCATACTTGACCTTTCAGTACTCACAGTGTCTTTTTAACTTCCAAAGCATATTTATTCAAGGAGTTTCACTGAATGTTGCCTGTCTTTCAAAGGAGTTCCTCATCTCACGGTGCACTCAAAAACTGATTCCCAAACAGGTTCCTTAAATGAGGAAATCATCCTTGCTCCCAAGAGTAATACACTGATGTCTGGATCTGTGCACTCAGATCTTATATAAGAAATATAAGAATATAAGAAAAATGCAGGAGGATCAAGCTATTCTTCATTCAACCCCTAAACAAAATGCAAAGGAAAATATAATTTACCTTACATAAATATTATGCTGGCATATTCCTCTAAACTAAATTTTCACTTTGATCAGCAGGCAGAGTAGAGTATGAAAATACTGACAAGACATGTTGGTTTTTATATTAGTTTCTTCAAACTATCACTTTTATAAACTGTTTCCTTCTGGTATGATTAATGAGTGTGATTGCAAACCCACACTGATAACAAAATCTGCATTGTGCCTCTCATTCAGACCCATTGCACACAGATTATCCTGTGAGGAAACAGGCGTCAAACACACAAAATTAACAGTGATTTCAGCAAGCCCAGGGTTTAGCTTGTAGAAACCAAAAACTTGCTGAAATTCATCTATCAGAACTGTTTTCAAACAGCACTGAACACCCTGTTTCTGTGAAAAATTGGTACTTTTAAATTCAGAAAATGCCAGGTGAAAACAAGCAAACAGGAAGGGATTCCATGAGATCACTAAAACACACTTGAGTGTCCTTGTGTTGCATCTGCACACGTTTTTTCACAAAATCCTTCATTTATTATTTTAAAATCCCACCTTTCTACCCCCCATCACTTGCTGGATGTGCACACTTGAAACTTCCCTTCTTCAGTATGGTTATTTTTGGTACGGGTTATAACTGTCTAACTTCCTTACTCTTAAGAAAATGGTTGCTTTTGTGTTTTCCTATGATCTGTTCACTGAACCCACTAAAAACCTGTGCCTGGCTTCAGGGCAGTATTTGGAAGCCCCTTAAGATGCTGGACATCCTCCCAGCTCCCTGAAGTGGCCCCAGTGCCACTGTATGCACCACAGGTGACAGCAATATCCAGCATCGTAGAGCTCTTTCTCCCCATCTTGTATCTGGCCAGTTGCATTCCTGATTTATACTGGATTTTATTGTGTGTCTCCAGCCCTATAAATAGTTATCTGCAGGGTAACCAGAAGCAGCTGTGTCCATTCCTCCAGAGTTCCTATCTTACATTTCAACACTGCGTTTTGTGCTGTTCTGCTGGTAATAAATGGCGTCAGATGGTAGGTTAGCTTTAGGCTTTAAAATTTCTCTTATTTTTAGTTATTCCGGCTCTCAAAAGAAGTGCATTGTACTGAAACACACTATTATTAGACTTTTTGTGCTAGATGTATGGGCATATAGTATAAGCTTTTTGTCTAGGCAATCTAAAACCCATTTTGAACAAATAATGAGAAGTATTTACCAAGTAAAGTTTCTTTTTTAAACTGGAGACCCCATTCCTGGCACTACTAATTATCTAGAAGAATGAGCAGCCGTACAGCAAGTGGGTGTTACACTCTGTTGCCAGAGAAAGAGGTGCAAGCACATTCTTTTTGGTGGTTCATGACTATTTTTAACTTTAATTTCCTTTGTAATTATTTCCTTCCCTGGATTCATAAATCTGCAGTAGCCTGTTATATAAATCTCAGCTATCCCATGTTTACAAATAATTCTGGCTTATACTCCATGTTCTTTGCACTTTGGAAATTCCCACAGACTTGAAGTTTGGGTGTACAAAGACAGACACAGGGGTATCACCCCATGTTTAATACCAGCTCTGGACAAAAAGCTTTTTTTAATAACAAATATCCACCCACATTTCTTTTAAACCTCCTCCAGCGTTTTTGTTGGAGAAGCTACTTTTCACTTGGTATCTCAATGACTGCTGTGTGGCAGGACCATAGTGAGACTTTGTGGGAGTTTATGCCTTTTCATTACTTGTTCATTTTTTGGTTTAAAAGTGAAAAGGATGGAGGAGTCCAACAGTGAATTCATCATGCACAAATATAACATGGATTTTAAGGGCTGATATAATTGTGCCACTGAGGGAATAATGATGCTTAAGTGCAGATTTTAGGGAAACGATTTAGAGGTGAAAGAAGAGGTGTAAAGGTAATAATTGTGGTACAAAAACCAGACCAAAGGCTGTCAAAATTGTGCCCATGGAGAGCCATTAAACACAGGAAATAGTGATGGTTTATTATTGTAAATTACTGTGCAATGAAACTTACCTGTATTCAGCACTTGAAATGCTTGTGCCTTAAGTGACCAAGGGCTTTGGAAGTTGCCTAGGAGATCCTCTGGCACATTATTCATCTCTAATGTCATCTTTTCCCAATCTTTTGTGGATAGCTCCTTGGCAGGATTGCTTTGAGGCCACAGAGGTGACCACACTCAGCTAGAGCAGTGCCTGCCTCTCTGTGAAGTGACTTCTTAACACATATTTTCCATGTCTCCTGTGTTCTTCAGAGTAAACAGGAAAAATATAGCTTTGGCAGAGCTGTAAGAACAGTGTCTTAATTCCCTGTGGATACCTCCACTTCCAAAGGCTACAGTGTTGAATTGCAAAGATGCTGCATCTTACCTTCCACGCTCAAAACACCTAAGGGTGAGCAAGGTGACTTTAAAAATGTTGCTAAAAGAACAAGCAGCAGTAGAAATTGCAGAGGAAAGGCTTCAATATATACTGGATCCAGGGAATAAATTAATGAGGTGTCAGGACTGACCATGGAGCTCTGGCCCACAGGGAGCTCCCAAGCCCTCAGCTTGGAGAGTGGGATCATGCCAGGAGAGAGCAGAGCAGCACATGTGAGGCTTGGTCCTGTTCTCAGTGAAATCACTGCAAGTTTTGACCATGACATCCATGGAGGCAGGGGACATGCCATTAATATTTCCCAGAGACCCAGAGGAACTGTTGCTGACACTTCCCCAGTGTAATCACTGCAGATCCCACCTAGCCTGGGTAGTGCACAAAGCAGTGCAAATAAATATATTGTTATTGGTAATAAAATATGATGATGATGAAAACTGGCTGGAGGTAACACTTAGCATTGCTAATACACAGATCACAACCTTGGAGACATATGATTTTGGTGATTTTAACTAATAAATACTTCACAAATTATATTTACAAGCAGTAAGTAATTTATAAACAAGCAATTTATCACATTTGCATTCATTAAACTAAGCAGCTTCCCTGATTATATTCTGACTATTCTGCCATTTGCCACTCTGCAAGACTGAGGTGGTTTGTGCCTTCAAAAAAAATCAGCTCTTTGTTTTTTTCCATCTCATGGGTACCTGGCAAATGACAGCTCAACATTTTCTGTTTGCACAGTATGCCCTCTCCATCCACCTGAGCCATCCTTGAAAATAGCCACACCAGCAAGTGTCCTTGAACTAAGGGTCAAAGTTATTGAAACTGCTGGTGTCAAAAAGAACACTGGTCACCATTTCTGTGCTGCCTCAAAAGCTGTTACCTGAAATCCTGGATGCTTCCTACAGCAGTGGCCAGAATGGGGAGATAGGGAAGCACTATCTTCTAGCAGAAGGAGCTGCACAGTTTCCCTTCCAGCCTGTGGTTATTCCGCTTCCCTGGCTCAACACGTGCACAGGAAAGGGTTTGTTGATAGACTTTGAAATGTGTTTATGGAGCTTATCTTTTTATTTTTATTCAATTTACATTTGCAAGAGGCAGGAAAGGAAACTGAAAATCAAACTTTACTATGGAAAGTGTTTTCAGTATTAACTGTGCACTGTAAGAAACCCTGCTCCTAACAGATTTTACAAGTGAGACTTCAAAATCTTTAGAAACAGGGCTTCTGCTAAACTGACAGTATTCCCTTGACTTTGACCATATTGGTCATTGCTTTTGCAGACTTAGCAAAAAGGAAAACTGCTGGCTTTAGCACCAGCAGTTCCACAAAAAAAAAGCAAGCCTACTCTCTTTTGGCCTAGTGCAATGTAGGTGCCAGCTTAGTATTTCAATCTAAGAACAACCACCTTTGTCAGTCCAGAGTCAGCCCTTCCTGGCAGGGAGCAGCCCTGGATCAAATGGTGTCCCCTAGGTTATTTCTCTTTGTTCCTGTCACCCACAGACACATCCTCTGAAAGCAAAGGGCCCAAGAGGGATGCAGCTGACTGCTGAGCAAGGGGCATCATTCAAGCACCAAAATGGATTTTGACCAGCCAAACTCCAGGAGTTGTTTCTTAATCAGCTCTTTTAATACTTTATATTGATTACAGATCTAACTTGAAGCCCACTAAAACCAGTGAGGACAGGCTGTGCCATAGGGCTCTCATGATGATGGCTGAAGTGATGGATTTAGTATAACTGTCTGCAAGCACAAAATCCTCTGAATACTGATTTACTTTTTTAATATTTGCTCTCAATTTTCTGCATGTTTCCCTCTTGCTACTGCATCTGCCCCTTCCCAGCTCCAGAGCCCTGAGTGTACCTTATGCAAAGGGATGGAGGAGGCTGGTGCTGACAAATTGGAAAGAGGCAGGGAGAGCAGGGACAAGGAGAAGTTGCACAGCAGCAGAACAGTGAGCTTCTGACAGGGTGACTTGGCAGCTCCTGCTCCCCAGCACCAAAGTGGATACACCTTCTGAAGAACCAAGAGAGTAGAAGAGAAAAGTTATGATGAGGGCAGGTAGCTCAGAAAGGGCTTGGAAGCTGTACCTGGACACTTTCCAGCTGTGTTGTTGATCTGTCTTCTGAACAAACAACCCCAGACTGGGACCTTGACACAGCCTTTTGGTGGTATTAACAGTTTTCCAGCTCCCAGGACACACTGGCCCCAGTGTGGATCTGCCACAGGGACTTAGAGGTGATGCCTGCTCTGCCTAGAAGGGGCATGTGCTGAAAACTTGGAGCTCTGATCTCCCAGTCCCAGCTGAGGGGATCACCAGGAGTGCTGGGCTGCAAAATACCCAGTTTCCCTCCCAGAAAGGCTGTGTCTGGTACACAGCTGGGATGAGGTGTGAGCACACACAGCACAGCCCTTGATCTCACATTGAGACCTAATCACCTTGACAAAATGAGCATCGAGCTTCTTTCCTATTTTCCCAGTCACCTCTGATGGTCATCTCTGCCTCAGCCCAGCCTCAGCACTCACAAAGATGGAAAATCACTTTCAAACAGAGCTCTTGTGTTTTACAGCAATAACGAGTTCTTTGGGTGTTTCTCTCTGGGAAAGGTGTTTTCTTTCTGCCTAGAAAAAACAGTGATCTGAGAGTTGAAATTGAGCATGATTTTACTTTTAGTGAGAAAAGGGGATAATAGAAGCTAGTAACACCTGTAGGTAACAGCAGAAGGCTGCTGTTTGAGGTTGGGGGTTATGGTGGGTATTTGTTTGAGGGTGTGTGCTCTGTTTACATTTTAGACTCAAGCAAGGGAGTCCACTCTTGTGTGTGCTTCTTTGTTTTTCTTGCCTGAACTGCAGTGCTGTGTATTTTAAATTCAAAAAGTGGAAACTCCAGCAAGTACTTCAAAAGATTATCATGTATTGTTTTACATTCTGTGCTGGACCTACAAGAAAGTCTCAGCAATTCTCTGAGCTGTGGGAGTCCTTCCTCAGCTCTCCTGGCCCAGCTCCGGTAACAAAGTGCCTACCAGAACCTTCTGTTCAGCTAAGAACTTCCTAAAGTTCCTGACTGAACTTCATCAATGCCTTACTGTTACCCAGGTCCTGTAAAATACAAAGACATGAAATATTGAATTAAACATGTTTCTTTATCTTTTGTATGTGCAATACTAAGGGACAATTGCTCAGACAATTTCATTTACTGTTTCAGTAAGAGCTTTCATTAAAAATTCTGGTATTGGTGGACTTACATTGCCTCAAACATCAGCTTTATGCTTTTATGCTTTTCAGGCTTTTAAGATGCTGCTTCTGTAGAGTCTCTGGCTTTACCCAGACTGATAAGGAGCCTCTAGAGCAACTGGTATTGATTCCAGCCTGCCAAAGGTAGCACTGGCAGCACATTAGGTGTCCTTCAGATGATCTGTGCACAAAGTCTCTCCTACTTGTCAGCAGCAGCTGCTTGAGGGCAGTCCCATCCCTGCAGTTCAACCAGGGAGCAGATTACATGAGCTCTCCTCAGCCACTCCAATGTTAAATCAGGCAAGTTACTTCAGGCAGCCCCAGCAGCAGCACAGATTAGATGGGCTGACTTCTGCCACGGTGTTGATGAGGAGCATCCAGTGATTAATTCCCCTGGCTAAATTGCTGGGCTGAGTTCTGGCAGAGCAGTAACAAGCAGCTCTGGACAGATGTGTCTAAAGCTGCCACCACCTTCCCAGCGATGTTTGTCAGAACACAGCCTGAGTATAGGAAATGCTAAAATTACTGTTGGGATTTAAACGCAGGTATTACATTCTCAGGAGTACATGATGTCATCGAAGTGCACCAGCATTTTCCAGAGCCTTCTCTACATGCATGTCCCTAATGGTGGGTGCTTTAAAGGGCAAAAGCTTTCTGCAAATCCTCTGAATAGTAGAGCACTCATTGCCACTAGCATCAATGACAGGACTTACTCTAGACTCAGATGCAAAATCATAATTAAACTGAAGAACAACCCTGCAGTCCTCTGTGCATAATCCCTAGCTCTGCAATTTCTTCTGCAAAACTTTTTTCTCATTAGATACAAACAGAACTGGCCCAAGTTCATTTTTTGCACAGTGACTGAAAAGTTGTGATAAACTCCCAGTATATTTGGCAGTATCAGTGGGTAAGCAGGTCTGCTGGCACTTTTGTGCTCCCAAGCAGCATGTGGCCCTTAGATAGGACTATCTGGAAATGAGCTTTCCCGCCACAGTGCCTACCTACCACACTCCAGGCTGGCAGTATTTGCTCTCCCTTTCATTTTCCTGCTTTGTAAATTCTTCTCACAGCTCCTGACTCCCACAGGACCGTACACACCACCAGGTAGTTTTTCTTCCATCTGTAGCTATACATTTTTTCCTTCTCACCTGGTCTGACTGCATCTCGTAGGTTCATCTCATTCTCTTTGCAGTCTGTGAAAGAGAAAAGCAAATGCAGAGTCCCTCATTCACTGTACCCCAGAACTCCAGAATTTGCTGGTCTTTCATTAAATTGATCTGTTTGCAAGTTCAGAAGAAATACAAACTACACTGACAAAAGAAAAACTATTTTTTCCACCCTTTTAAACTTCTCATAAGTTAATTACCAGTTTCAATCTATAATCAGAAAGAAGGAGGGCAAATTGTCTTTTGTTGTTATTGAACCACATACAAAGACTGAATTTTATTATGATACAAAAGGAAAGAATTTGTCATCATTAACCATAATGTTTTCGGGAAGGAGGTTAGATAGGAGACTTAGCATCATTAAAGGTTTTTATCTAAAGATTTCCTGCCTCAAGTAATTGTTCTGAAGAGGTAAACACACAGAGAGATTATACCATTAATTCTCTTTAATGAAGTTCTGTGGTAAGCGTTGTTTTCTAGGCTCAATTGAAGAATATTTTGAAAAATCTCCAGGGTTTGGTTTATTTACTTATTTTGCAGATGCTTTGCAAAACTGTGATTAAATAATATATTTTGTGTTCACGGTATTGCTACTAGCTTAGTTCTTTGAAATCAAATGGGATAGCTGGTTAGGGGGGTCCTTTTCATAATTCAGGAAATTAAAATGAATACAGCAAATGTGGTTAAAATAAGATTTTTAATTACCCTTAACAAATTCATTTCTAAGCATAAACATCTAGTCAAACTGCTGCACATATTTGTGCATACAACGTTGTAATACTGTGTAGTTTATACAAAATATCTGTGAAGGATCACCTACTCAAATATTATCAGTATTCCTTGTTTTATTATTCTGAATATTCCTCCTGTTCATTGGGCAGTTCCTAACTTTGCAGTGTCTGCATTTCTTTTTCTGAGAGTTCACCCACATCGTGCACATAACCCTTTTATTCCTTCTGGGTTGCCATTGCTTGAAATACCAAAGCAGATTAATGGAGACTAATTCTTCAACATTTGGAATATGTGTATTTTCAACTTTTATGGGAGATCATAAAGAAATTTCAGTAGGTACTTCTCCTATCAGCAAATCTGCAGCACTTTTATCTTTGTCTTTTTATCTGGTAGTACAACATTCTAATTTTAAAAGCAACTTTAACGAGTTTTCCCAGAGACATTTCTCCTCAAGTCCCTCAGTAAGATGTTTCTCTGCAGGAATTTCATGACAGCTTGCTGCCTGTTCTTGTGTAGCAGGC
This sequence comes from Eopsaltria australis, assembly GCA_034509425.1. Lineage (NCBI taxonomy): Eukaryota > Metazoa > Chordata > Aves > Passeriformes > Petroicidae > Eopsaltria > Eopsaltria australis. Next base: position 3,110,001 of record JAVTVJ010000247.1, on the reverse strand, counting down.
ACGGTCTATTAGAAGTTAATTTAAAACGTTTTCCTGAATGGAGCTGCATTCTAGCAGCTATTGGTAGTGCAAGTAATGCTCCATTTTGTCACCAATGAACTGTCTGATTATACAATTATTTTTCCTTTAGTGTAGGACCTGATCCTCTAGCAAAGTTTTGACCCTTCTTAATTTGTGGGGCAATGTAAAACTTGTCTTTACTGACTTCATTATGACATTACTTCTCACCTGTAACTCTTTTGGAAGCATGAAAAGAGAGGGGAAATAATCTGCCATTTTCTTTCTCATTGCGCTCTTAAATGGAATTGCTGGTAGAAAATCTGTAATGCCAATGATTTTTGAAGTGCTCCCATCTTTTTCAAGGTTTTCATGCACCATTAGTGAGGACATCATGGAAGAGACTTGAGTGAAGGAGGTCAAAGGAACTGTATAGCAAAGTCTACATCGTTCCTCCCTTCCAGAGGCTCTAAGACTCTCCACTCCAATTTCAATTTTCCTGCTTCTTTGTTCCCAAAGGCACATTAAAGGAGAGGGAGATTTGTTCTGCATCTGTTTCTTTCTGAATAATGAGCGATCATTTCTGTTATCTGATTAGGGCTTGCTACATTCCAAATTAATTAAAAATTAAAGGGCAAAAATGGAGGAAAATAATTATTTTAGCATTCTGCAGTGTTGAATACCTTGGACAACACAGCTGTGTGGCTGTGTGGTTTGGGACAACTTGGCTCTTGCTTCTGTGGGCATGTGGAGGATGCTTTAGCCATGGTGATTTGGAGTAAGAAAATTCTCAGGATAAAGCCGGAGAATTTTATCCTCCTCAGGATAAAGTTTGGGCAGTTTCTTGGGAGCCTAAGCCAAGGTACTGCAGGTCCCTGTTCTCTGAGGTAAGGCTCCTTTGGAACAGTACAATATGCTCTTTGAGGTGTTTTGTTAATAGCATCCAGGCACGCAGGTAGGACGTAGCTCTCCTCCCACAAAGCAAAATTACAGGAACAATTAATAAAAGGTCTCCAATTCAAGGGATTATTCTGCCTGTGACTTAAGCCTGAGGAGGATCATTATCACTAGCCAGCAGAGGATCTATAAATAACCCATGGAGCTGAGTTTAAAGCATTAATTTAGCCTCTCAGGGGGAATTCAGAGCATTGTCTAAGTGTGGTTTGAGGCAAATATTATCGTAAAGCAACTTATTGTTTCACTTCACAGCAGCGAGGAAATCAGCATTTCTTATTATCAGGACAACTGAATTCCAGCTCGTGACCAAGACTTGTGGCAGAACAGGGAGAAACAAAGAGGCAAAGCTGCAATTCCTCAGCAAGCACCTTTTCTCAGAGAAAGGAGAGGAGAGTATACCCTAATTCTGAAAATGCTGACTGATAGTTCTGGATATAGGCCCAGTCCACCCCTTCATGTGCAGGTAATAGCAGCAGGCAGGCTCCTCTTCCACACCAGGTTCTGCAGAAATGCTGTTTAAATAAAAATGTCTTTCATGTGTTCCTATAGAGGGTGTGCACACATTCTATCTGGCCAAGTATTTTGGCTGGTCAGGAGATGAGGGCTTGCAGGCTTTGTCAGGTGCTGAAGTTCTCCTGTTAATCTTAGTTTGTACATTCAACAACATGCCTGGTGATGTGGTCCTTGCTTTAGTGAAAAAATGTTGCATGCTTGCCAGTGAAAACACACAGTATTTTTCTTGCTAAAACAGTGATATTACCTCCAGAAATGTTGATAAATCCATATACAAAAGCAAAGCAGTCCAATACCATGCAGCTAGAATTATGATCCCTTAAAAATAACGCTTGAGTAGGCTAGATCTTCTATTTTTATCAATTCAACATTATTTACTTATTATTAATGGCTACAAAAATTGTTTTATTATTCTTAAGAACATGCACAACCTCTCTGTTTATTTTATCTGTTTAAAGATACTGAGGCAGCCTAGGCAGCCTAATACTTCCCTTACTTATGAATTGCAGGCAAGGGGTAACTGGAGAGAAAAAAAGGAGGCTTATAAATGAATTCCTCATCCTTGGAAGTGTTCAAGGCCAGGTTGGACAGGGCTTGGAGCAACCTGGTCTAGTGGAAGTTGTTCCTGTCTGTGGCAGGGGGTTGGAACAAGGTGATCTTTAGGGTTCATTTCAAACCAAACTATTCCATGATTCTCTGCAAAATACCTTTTTTTTTTTTTTTTTACATGTAGAAGCTGTACCACTCTACCTGGAAAATAGAAATATAATAGTCTATCCAGTGTGAATGTAATTATTTTTATACCAGCCTATGGAAATTAGTGGATAAAGCATTCCCAGTGTGAGGTCTTCGTAGGGAAACTGTCCTTGAAGCCTATGACTTCAAGAAACTTTGATATTAAGGTTCCATGGCTGCACTCAGAATGGGTCAAATTAGGTTAGAATGGTTTCAGTCAAAAAATCCATTTTTGATCGACACATTGCACAATGAAATTAAAAATTAAAATAATAAGGGAAAGGGTAGGGAAATAAAAGTTAGCAAGAGCCAACCATTGTCAGAGCCCTGAGTGCACCAAGAGAACAAATTACAGAGTTCTCATTTTGAAAATTAAATCTTCTTTTTCGTGGCAAGGGAAAAATAATTTTAAAAATTCTAATTTTTAAACTAGATTTTAGCAATAAGGAGATCATTTACAGAATTTGTGGAATCTGCATCACTGAGCATGCCAAAGAACAGGCTGTACAAATGTATGTATGAGTTACTACATTTGATCCCAGAGAACAGAATTTATGGCTGGAATTATACCCAGTCCTACATATCTGTGGTTTCACAGACCTTTATGGTAGCAAAGTAGATTTTCATTTAAATGTGGTGTCCTCTAATCAACCCCTGCCATATTATATTATTACCTTAATAGTTTTCTAGGTAAGAAAGCTTGATGCATAATTTATCAAATTGTGCTGTACACTAGTAATGGATGTATATGAATACACATTTTCCACAACCTGAGTAAGAAACTCTCATCACATTTGGCCAACCTATTGGCCTTACTGTCTCAAAAGGCAGGCGAGGAAATGGACTTAAAAAGCAGCCAGACTAAGTGGAGTGACCTGTGCATGTTCAGTATTTCATAATCTGGAAGAGCAGTTGTATTTACTGTTACTGCAATCACAAACAAAAATGTATTCCCAGAAGCATTCTCTGGAATAGAGCACAGTGACTGCTAATACAGCAGCAAGATGGCCAATCCAAATTCAGGGCAAAGGAGCTGGGCAATGACCCAAATATATTTGCCTGAGCTGCGACTTAGTGAATGAGAAATGAACATTTTGGTTGGTTGAGGGCAGCTCTCAATAAAACAGAATGTTTTATTTGCCTTTTCCCCAGCCTGGCTTGATTTTAGATGTATGTCAAAGTCCTTTTTTATCCCTGAAAATTAATGAAAATTATTTAATTTCTCATGCACAGATAAAGACATATGCATCTTTTATATCAACTACTACTTTTTGCTTTTTGCCAACGCTTTACTTAAAAGCTCATAAAACTAATGGGTTTGTTCTAATAAAAAGGAAAGCCCTTGAGACCTCCTATTCCCTGGCTGCACAGAGCTGCACAGATGAGGGCAAGCTTCTCATAAATCCCTTCAAGCAGAAAGATGTAGTAAAACTTAGGTTTTACTGTGTTTTGGAAGCCAGGAGGCATTTGCAGGCATCTGCAGCATCAAGGGACATACCTGTTTACCTCCATGCTCCAAAGAAAAACGTTCAGAAAGCAGCAGGAATCATCAGCCCAGGAAACTTGAGAAGAAACCTCTTCATGTAACTGTCTTGGCTTATTACCCGCAATCTTCTTTGCTACCTCCACTTTGAGGGTTCTCAGAGATTACTTCAGTTCGTGCCCAAGCTGTCATCAGTGTGAAAAACTACTCCTTGGCTCATCATTTTCTGGCTCTCACAAAATCCTGCCTGTCCTGTGACAGGGAAGTTGTTATTTGTGACAGCTTATGCCTTTTCAGTGTCTTCTCTGGCTGCTGTAAAGGAAAGAAATTATCATCATCTCTTTACAGCTGCCAGCTATGACTGCTTTTGAAAGCACTTTCAAACCTTTTCTAAGGGGCAGGCAGATGATCTGACCCTAAATTTGTTATGAACTTAATATTTTGAGTAGTGGGTACACCACAGCAATTATTTATGTTCTTTAAGCTCTTTGAAAAAAAAAAAAATGAAGCACTCTGTAAGCATTAAACATCTGTTCATATGGCAACATGACCATTCCCAGGCGAGTGCTTACACAACACTGAAAGGTCTAAAATGAAAACACTTTTAGGAAGCACGAAATTTGGATGTACTCAGGTCTCCTTTCTGCACTTTGCCCATGGGCCCTGCTAAGCAGTGCCCACTTGTCATGTCCATATCACTCTGACAAGTGAAGCTCCCTGGATGAGCTGGGATTGCCAGGATGGAGGAAGCTGAACACTGAAAGCTTGGAATAGAAAGCCAAGGTGGTTTTTGTACTTGAGACCTTTTCACCTCTTCCTCATGTCCTCTACCTGTGTTTTCCCCACATCTTTCCCCAGGGAAGTGTCCAAGACTGATAGGAATCAGAAGAAATCTTTCAGTAACGTTTTTGGCATTTAAAACCCCACTTCCAGCAGTGGATTCTGGTAGAGCTGGCATCTCAAAGTTCTTACCATGCATGGAATAACACAGAAAAACTTAAATAAAGCTGGTAAACAATCCCTTTCAGAGCTTCCCCTTTCTGACTAAAATGCACCACCTGACCTTAGGGACCGAATGCAGGTGGCTAAACTGGAGAGCCAGTTAGATTCCCTTGTTACATTCCCTAATGCAGGCATTTAGAGTGACTGTTTGGAAGAGCTGCTCCTTTTTTCCACTGATACATAAGGGAGGTAGGAAAGCTCTTAATTCATTCCTTAATTTAGAAGTTATACAGTGTGATAGTCTCTGCTCCTGCTATGGCTCACTGCAGGATGTTCACCTGAGCTCTGAGGCAATTTAATAATTATGATGTAGATTGGAGGGAGATGGATTTTAAAGGCTCTTTGCCTTTATTACTGCAATAGTTTTGTAGCGTGAAGAAACGACACGCACAAATCCACTGTGCTGCTGCGTGTAGTCCCTGGACAACAACAACGGTGTTCAGCCATGGAAAATCAGTTACTTGAACAAAGATGGAAGGTTCTAGAGTAGCTTTCTCACAAAGGGCAAGAGAGAAGCAGGTAAAACACCTAATTACTTTCAAGACAAATCCCTTTAGATTCAGCATTTTGTAGCACTAATGGGCAGCCAGGCACCAGAGGCCCTGTCTTGCCCTTTTTCTAAGGGTGTGGGCCTGCCACAAAGAGGGCAGAGTGGAAGATGATGTCATTCTGAGATACTTATCCATTCCAGCCCTGCCTATGCCTGTAAAAAGGTTTAAATGGGTTTTTCTTATTTCTTAATTCTGAGTTAATTCTGATAAGAGGTTTTATGGCTGTGGGCTAGGTAGGTTTGTTGCAATACACTGGCAGAAAGGTTATAAAGACAGCCATCACTGAATTGTATCTCCGATTTCCCAAGGCTATTCCCTTCACTTTAACTAGAAGTACTTCTCTCACAAGACCACCACACTTCTCAGCTACACAGATATTAACACCTCACATTATAATAATGTAACAATAATATTAAATCATGAGTCTCACAAATTTGTAAATCAGAGTGATGCACCAAAAAATCAAGCTACATAAAATGAATGAGTTTCAACAGAAATCATGCAGGTTCTTTTTATATAGGGAAGGCTCAGAAGAATATATACGTTTTCTATCAATCCCAAATTTGTGTCTGGAACAATGCCCTCTGCCAGTCAGTTTTGATAGAAACATAGGATCTGCCATGCTCCATTAAGCCCATGATCCATCAACTCCAATATTATCCCCTCTGCTTGGCAAATGCAGGATGCTTCAAAGGAAGGCAAATTGTCCGTCATGCACATGGCCAATTTTTCAATTTGAATAGTCCATTGTGCAAAAGCCACTCCATCCTTCATGTCAAGTCCTTGTCCCATGTGGTTGCAAATGTTAAAGTAATCAAATGGCATGAATGACCCAATGTACCGGTTTAATATTTTAATAACATTTAAGGCCGTGTTTATGCTCTGGTTGGGTCTGTTTCTCTTGAACTGTCAATTGTTTTTGTGCACAATGCTGCTCACATTCATTCTCATTACCTCTCCCACTTCTACTTCAATTCAGCAGCTGAATAAATCAATAGTATTCACAAATCTCCACAAATTTTGTGCCAGTATTAAAAAATCACTTCTGATTTTAAATAGACATTAGAGAATATTTCTATTAAACAGCTACAAACAGGATGCACTGCTCAGAGCCTTGCAGGAGTGCTCCACTGAATTTCCTTAATTTGAATCATATTCTGTTGCTGCTGAACTGGGTCCAGATGCCTCAGTAAGAACTACAGGCAGTTATTGCTGCATTGCGTGGGGATGGCAGCAGAGGGAAAAGAGGAAAGATGGGCAAAGTAAAGGAATATTAATAGGGAACTTATAGGGGAGCAAGCAAGGCTTATGTGCCTTGGTACAGAAAATTTCCTGCTTGTTTTTCTTCATGGGGTGTACAGTCAGTGTGTGACAGGGATCTTTCAGTTCCTGCAAGTCAAGGGCATGCTTGTGCCGTGTATCTGGATCTTATTTGTGGTTTCCACAAAACTGGATGCTGATTATTTAATTGGCTCAGCATATCTAATTTAATAGGGCAACAGGGAGACGTGCTCAGGACAGTGTCTAGCAGTCCTTTCAGGATCTAATGAGCTGTGTTGTGCTAATTGTGGGAATGTCACAGGGAGAAACAGGCAGAAATGCTGGTACACTCCTGCTTCCTTCCCTCTCAATATCTACCTTCTTTCTGTGGCGATGCCAGCTCTGAAGATGGCTGAAAACAAACTCTTGCCTCCCCCCCAAAATATTTTCAGTCATTTCCTATGTATTTCAGTGGTTTTGGGACAAGTCAGTGCATCACTCTTGACTTTTTTAGAACTTTGCTTGTGTTCACAATAATTTTCACTCTCCCCTTTTTACAATGCAAATGTTAGAAAGTTTAAGTGTGTGAGGCTTTCAAAGTTTTCTTAATCTAATGTTGCAGCTTAGTTTTTTGTTGTTGTTGTTGATTTCATGTCTAAAAGGGATTTTATTAAATAGAGAATCCAATTTTGGCCACAATGCAAATTTTTTAAATGCTTCTGCAAGTCTTTTAACATACTGGTTTTACACACTTAATGCATATTTACTCATCTGATTTTAACAAGCCCTTGAATAACCTTTAGGATCTCTTCAACTGAATCCTATGCCCACATCAAAGTCCCCAGTTTGCTGATTCCCAGTTTTCCAATTTCTCTGACTCGTCAGGCACATATTTCTGTCAACAGCTGTCAACATCTGATAAGGAAACCATTTGTATCACTTTTCCCTTATGGACTAATTTTGATGCTCAGGATTTCAATTTTTCAGGGTTTACTCTACCTCTGGTTATTCAGATGAATTTTTTTTGAGCTCTCTATTGGTAAGAAATCCCTGTTAGCTGAACCTGGAAGCTGAGGGGGTGGGATTCCTAGACAAAACCTTCATTGTTGCTGGCAGTTTCCACACAGCAGCTCTGGTAAATGTAATGAAAAATATTGAGGGAGATGGAAATACCTCTGTTATAGGCAAATAAATGCTTTCTGCATGAAAGACACTTCCTTGTGTCTGTCTGTCATGTTATCACAAAATACTTGGCCTTCTGCTGAATAAGCACCTCAGGTCTCATCTTGAGTTTTACTGGGAGCTGTAGTTGCAGTTTACTCCTAAAATCCAGGACATGGATGTTTTAAAAATTAATGCAACCTGTGAGGGTCTCCTGAGATTTACCTTTTCTTCTTAATTTGTCTGAGGTGCCAGTCCAGCTGGACTTGGCTCTGCTCTGAAACCTTAGGAAAATTTCCCCCAGCTTTTCATGGGTTGCTGTTTCTATTAAAAGCCAAATATGAATCTCAAACTTCACTTAAAGTGATTGGAATGGGATTGATGGAATTGACTTGAACACAGAAAAAAAAAAAAAGGGGGGGGACAAGATCCTTGAAGCTTTTTTGCTTTCCTTAATTTGGAAAGTGAAGTGGGAAATGTGATGTCCATACCTTTGTGTCAGCACCCTGGTCACACATGCTGGGGTACCACAGGAACCAGAGAAAGACAGGAGTGCTGAGGTTCTTTTTCCTTATTTTCACCTCTACAACATCTTCCTCCCCAAAACACATTAATTCAATAGGACATCTGCCTGTTATTGACAACAGAAGAATTATTCTAATTTTCACAGCAGAAGATACTGTATCTCCAGTATATTCTAAATTGCCCGCAGGGAGGAATTTATAATAATGTCATATCTCCCTTTTCCCACACTTTCTCATCTTCTCTGTCAGTTGCTTCGAAGATTGTTACCAGCAAGTACAAGAGAAATAGTGTCTTTCCAAATATCCTGTTTGTTTGGGGTTTTCTTCTTTGATTTTTTTTTTTGAGCATCTCTCAATTGCTAAAAATTTTGGCATTTCCTCACTCCTTTTTCTGAAAAGTGGCTTTTCTTACATATCAGGCAGGAAAACTGCGACAGAAATATATGTAGGATTTTTATTTTCATTTCATAACACAGAATATGGGATCCCCAACCTTATAGAACACCTGAACTTGGCATGAGTTAAACATGTTCTGTGCTATGGAAAAGCAGGGTGTTGGCACCTGCGGCTGTTTTAATCAGACTTCAGGCTTCACCATGCCGCTGATATCAATTCTGATTAATTCCTAATTAATGTCTCTGAATCTCAGTTCAGAGGTGAGATGTGGCCTCTTTATAAGAACTTTATTACCAGGAGGTTTAAGACTAACCCATCAGCTGCCAATATCATCTCCTGCTCCCCTGGGAATGATACTCAGAGTGCTCAGCCCTTCACTTTGCACTGAACAGCATTTCAAGCATAGGAATTATTTGCTAGAGCTGGAAACATGATTTTTGCTGTACCAGATAATGAGGCATTTTTTCTCTTGGCCCCAAATGACTCTGGAGCTGCACAGGAGGATGTGCTACCACTCACAGCATAGCTTAGCAGGATCTTCCTTTGATCTCCTCCCCCTCAGAGCTGTCCATCCCTCTGATGCAGGATGGAAAGCAGGGCTTTGGGATGACCCCCTGCATTGCTGTCACTCAAACAGTGAACACCTCTGGTGGAGTGTTATCACCTGTTCCACAGCAGCCCGTGGAAGGAGAGATTACATTTCCAATCAACCCTGTGCACTGTGGTATTTACTCCTCTTCCAACCAGAGGAGTTTAATGCTCTGAAGTATGGCAAGTAGTTAGGACCAGATGGTATTTATCCAGGGGTTCTGATGAGATTTAAGGAAAGCAGGCTCTGAACTATGACAGAATCAGGCAACCTTTCAGTCAAAACTGCCAGAGACCCTGGACAAGGGAGCTTGGGATGGTAAAAAAAACAGGAAGGACTTTTTCCTCCTCAGGGAGCCACGCTTGTCACTCAGATTTGTCTTTCATACTGGCAAGCTGCTGTTTAAAGTTCTTTCTGCTAAGGTGTCACAAGTGAGAACATGTCTACAAATTAAAATATATTACAATTCACAAAACAACGTGAAAAAGCCCCTTGTATCTGGGTTTAAAAATCATCATGAACTATTTTAATTCATCACTTGACCTTTTTGCCTCTTGCTATTATTTTTATTATGTCCTGCTTCCCCTGTTCTGATCCCCACAGTGACTCAAATCCCCCAATTAGAGAAAGATCAAACTGTGTCCAAAAATACTCAGACTTAATTACTTGCACAGGATGGAAATCATTGATAACTTGCTAAAATAAGAGCTACTCTGCACTCCATACATCCATTGCAACCCTCAGCCTCATTAGCTGAAACACTGGAAATATCCATGCAGTAACTTCTGCTATCACCCAGCAAGGGGACAGAAGGGCACATTGCACTCACCCACCCATATTTGAATCACTGTCAAAAAGAAAAATTATTTGTTAAAGATGTTGGCTTGTGACAATAAATTTACTTATCACGTGGTTCCCAGCACTCAGCTGCAGGCTAAGGTTCATGTTTGCATTTTCAAGGAGTATTGGCAGACACAGGGACAGGGAACCCAATCTAAGGAAAGAAAATCCAGCCTTTATATATAAATGATAAGCAAATCTTAGGAAAGTAAACTTTATAGAAGTTATAAGCTATACACATTCCCCAGGGCAATGCAGAGATAAGGGAATTGATTCTGCAGTCTTTTTCCAAGTGGCACTTCTGCTAACTTCTAATTTCTACTAGTAGGACTGAAAAGAGAGGAATAAAACTTAATTGGCACAGACTCAGGATTCTGTGGATTTTTTCAGAAGTGGATTGGATTTGTCTAAAGACATGCCTGGCTTGCCTTAGGAAAAAGGAACTAATAGGTGCAAATATATAAATGTACAAATAGTTGCCACTTAATGCCAAAAAAGAAACACTGTCCATTTTCTCTTGAAAAATGTAGCCAGTGTCTATCTGAGGGTACCACTGGCACTTCAGTAGCCTTCTGTTATTATTAAGTAGACCACATAATACCACTGCAACACACAGCTCTGAGGGCCTGGCTTGCAGTGGGTAATTTGACAGCATTTTATACCCACTCACTTCTCATGGGCCTGAATGGCTGCACAGGGTGCCTGAAATTACAGGCTCGAGTCTCAGGAATGTGTCTTTTCATCTCATGTAAAAAGCCCTAAACCATAATATTAGTTCTGAGGCTGAGATCTGCTTACAGATCAGTGACATCACATCACTCCTTCTTTTTTCTTCATGCTGATTTAACCTGTTTAGACTTTCATACAAGTCCTTGATGTAGGAGCTAAATGTCCTTGAAAACACTGGGTTCTTGGCAAGTAGGCAAATTCCCAGTATGAGGCAAAGAAGGCCAATTTTGCTTTCATTACACTGTTGCTATTCCCACCAACTTCCCAATTTTTGTGAAAGTAGTACACACACCTTAGAGAAAGGTTCAATGTACTGCACGACCTGGATTCTATTTCTAGCATTACCATGAGTGTCTTTTTGCCTCTCTTCACCCATCACTTCGAGCAAATACAAACCAGTTTTGTCTCTTGAGGGAAGGTACTCTTCCTTTTTTTTTCAATAAAGCAGGAAAATAATAATTTGGCATGTAACATACAGAGTTGTTCCACAAGGGAAAGTGCTACTAGAAGTTTCTTGCATCTTGCTGGTTCTTAAATCTAAATCACTTGGTTTCAACAAGGAGGCTTTAGTGTCCACAATCCAATTTTCAACAAACAGGTTAGATTTATTTTCAAATTAACAGTGTTAATGCACCTGTCAGAGAAGTTCTGGTAAAGGATAACCCCAGGGCATAATTCCCTAAATGATCTTTTTCCCCATCACTTTTCCCAGTCTTACTTAAGTGCATATCTACTCATTTAGGTGCCTCCTAGACACTATTGCTATAGTAGTTGAGTCTAAGAACCTGAATATATTTCCTGAGATTTTGTTATAATAAATGCTAGCTGTGCTATCTGTTTTCATATTTCAGGTCTTCATTTCATTAATCTTAAAGAAGCTGAAAAAGAATGGGGGAGAGAAATAGAGAACTCATGTTTCTGACAATATTTCAAGGAAATGTATTGCTGTGGGTTCTTAAGAGACACTTTGTTTCCATTTAGAAAAGCTATTTCTCGATCCTTCCCCTTCAGCTGAAGAACAACTGCCAAGGGAAATTTTGAAATCTGAATTGTATATTTCTCATAATTTTGAGGAGGACACAATAATTCTGCCAGAGAGTAATTGATCCATATAAACAAAGCCTTGTCCCACTCCAATTTCCACCTTGTCTCGATCAAGTCAGTCTGGTGAAAAGAATGAAGGATTGTATTTTGACTGCAATTCCAAATCAAACATGAAATAGCTATGGCGTGAAATTCATGTTCTAAAAGAAAATGATGAATAATCTAGCACCTTGAGTAATATAATACCATACCTGCTTGCTGTAAATCTTTGGGGCTTTTCTGCTCCTGCTCTGTCCTCAGAGTAGTATTCCTTTCATTATTTCACTCCTGTCTAAGCAACTTCCAGAAAGCATTTTTCTAGATTAAAATGACATCACTCCCAAACCCTGTAAATTCAAGTCAGCATTCACAAAATGTACTGGATTTGGCAGCCTTTGGCTGTAAAGTCTTCACCCAGCTGAATCAACAGCCAGCACAAGCTTGCCTGCATTTCTCTGTCTGGTATTTCAAATTTACTCATCCTTTCTCCCTTACTTTCTGCAGCTTGGCTATGTTGATATCTATCTGATACTGTGATAACATGAAATATTTTTAAGAGTAAGTATTTAGAATACTGGCATTAATGACATTATAAATGTTTTCAAAAACGTGAGCCGTGAACAGAAATCAGTTTTCTGGAACATTCAGCCCTGACCAGGATTTTGTAGGTACAATTTCTCTACTCTTAGATTGCTCTGCTGTTTCAAAAGTGCAGCTTCATGCATTTTATTTGTCTGAATCTGGCACTTCCGAGCCTCAACCATGCCACCAAGGCATAGGAATGATTATTAAATTCTTACTGTCAGGAAAGGCAGTGATGGCTGCGGTTTAATCATACGAGGATTCTCACATCCCTGCTCCAATGGTAGCAGCCTGACACTTCAAACTGTGGCAAATTTTCTCTAAACCATTTTACTGTGACCAAGATTATCACCCTACACATTCCAATTAGAAATATGGATTATTTCTAACACTGTAACAATACAAAGTACATTTGAGATTTGCAATGGATTCTTCTGTTGCCATGCTGGCTGGTTTTAGGTTGGATCTCATGGAAGGAAACAAAGGGGAAAATTACACTTAAATCTAAACAGACATTAGGAACCATGTACTTCAGCTTGGTGCCTCTGTAATAGTGTGGTGAGAAAGAAAAAGTGATTTGGTAAATTCTTTTTACATTACCCTTGTCCTTCAGTATTAAGATTACTCAGGCAGTTATCACCTTACCCCTTGAAATGGAGAATCTTCTTCTCCCCTTCTCCCCTTGAAATGGAGAATCATCTTCTGCAAAGATGACTTCCAAGTCATCCTTCCAAGGATGAATTCCAAAGTGTTATCAGTGACCTAGATAACAAAATAGTGGACATTACCTTTCATTATAGGAACAGTAAACCAATCTCTATTACACAATACTCAAATTATGAAAAACACAGCCCACAGAACACAATTCAAATGAGTGATGGGAGATGCAATGGAGAAAGAAAGAATGGGACTTGCTTAAAATTAAGAACTAATACTGAAATAATTTTCTATCCATTTCTGGAAAAACAAAATAAAACAAAACAAACAAACCTTGATATGTAAAAGTCTTGTTCTGAGCATACATTTGTGAGGCAAGAGCATTTCTCATTGACTTTCAGCTGTACTTTTATATTTTGTTCTCAAGGGAAATACTCAAGGCAATTGAAAGTCCACTCCTGTAGCCCCCTGTAATAACAGAGGACTTTTTTCTATGAAAGGAACACAATATGGGCAGTACCATTTTTTGAGTCAAAGGATCCCTGTAAAAATACAGCGTTTGATGCAGACAGACTGCTGCATGGCTGTGCTCTGATATAGATGTATAATTAGGTTAGACACTGTCTTAAATTAATAACCCCAAGCAGAGTTCAGAGTTACAGTAGCTACACAATATATTAGTTTCTTAGAGAGCAAAATTTGCTCTATTGTGCACATAATTCCACTGAAGCTCCAAGGGCTTTTGCATGTGAGGAGAGACATAAAAAACCGCTTCCCTAAACAGTTCAAGATGAAAGTTAATTAAACTTGCAAAACAAAACCCAATTCTTCCTTCAAAGCCGTAGCTGAGTAAATTATCTCTGTGAAACTCTTGGTTGGCTTTTCCTGTGCTTCACGAGGACAAACTTTGTGCATACAGAAAATAACAAAGGCAAAACCATGGATGATACTGAAAACAATGTGAGCTAATAAGTATTTTGCACTAAGACTACTTGATGAGGCTCCCAAGTGAGAAATTCATCTTAGTGGTGATATGTGGATTGAAAGTCCACTTTCTCTGAAGTAATTGGTAAATTACTTCATTATATAAATTTCAATTTCAGCAGCACCTGAATGCAGATCTGGAATGCAAATTTGTACCGATACTGCTCCAAAAAAGTTTAAAGCAGGAGAAAAATGGCATCTCAATAGCATGTAGACAAAGTAATGACTTTATTATATATAAATTGATGCATGTAGTCTCAAGGTACCTATCATTCTGTATGTTCTGCATACAAAGGCACACAGACTCTGCCTTGGTTTTAAAGGGGGTGCCCTGCTATCATGAAATAATTTTCCCTGTGAAATAATGCACCAAAAAAAAAAAAAAAGAAAAAAAATCTCATAATAATGGAAGAGGTAGTATGTCTCTGTACGGCAGAAATTTTTGTGACTGGGATCTGTAGAGCATAATTAGTCCTGATTACATGCCATGGGCGTCTCAGCATCCTCCCACTGTTTTTCAGCTTGGCACCACACAGAACTAAAGTAGTCAAGCCTAAGGCAGAGACATCTGCAACACTTTGGGGAACCTCGGCTCGCTCGGTAAGTCAGTCAAAAGCGCCTCTTTTTTACCCGAAAATCTCAACGTCAACTAATTCCAGTGTGGGGCCGGATATTTTTCTAAGTACCTGCCGATCTTTGTGCGGCTTGGGCCGGGCTGTTGGCCGCTTTTGGGCCGTTTTGGCGAGAATCACCTTGCGGCTGGCAGCCCCCCGCCTCACCCTGCAACCGGGGCCAGGCAGCCCGGGCTCCTGAGGGCTCGGTGCCGGCTTTGCGGGGAGCTCCTGAGGGCTCCCCTCACGCCCGGCTGGCGGGAACAGGGTTTACCTCAGGCCGGCAGCAGCGGCGGGCGGCTGAGGGACATTTGTAGCGCCCCTGTGGCAGCGCGCCTCCCCCTCACACACCCCCCCTCCCCTCCCCGGGCCGTGAGGGGCGGAGGTGGGACGGGAGCGTCCCCTCCTCTCCGGAGCGCCCGCTGCGGGAGGCGGGTGCGCTTTCCGTGGCCCCGCTGCCTCCGTGACGATGCCGTCCTAGCGAGGGATGATGACAGGCAGAGGAGGAGGAGGAGGAGGAGGAGGAGGAGGAGGAGGAGGAGGGGGGCAGAGCCGCCGCTGCCGCCGGGAGCCCTGTGTCTTGCTCGCGTCCCCGGCACTTCCCGGCTCCCGCTGCCGGGCTGCGCATCGCGCCGCCTTCGCGACGGGCGGCGGGGTAGGCGCGGTTTTGTGGTGAGGGGTTTGTCCTCCCCAGGTGCTCTGTGCCCCCGCCGGGCAGGGCTTGTGTTTCCCTCCTCCTCCTGCTGCCTCCTTCCCCGCTGCACACGCTGCCGGACGAGGCCGGCCGGGAGCGGGAGCAGCCGCCGCCGCCGCCGCCTGAGGGGACCCTGACCATGTCGAGCAAGAGCAGGAAGAGCAAGGAGCAGGGGAGAGTGACCTTCCCCCCGCAGCAGGAGGAGGAGGAGGAGGGGGCCGAGGAAGAGGAGCAGCAGCGCCGGCGCCGCGGCTGGAGAGGCGTCAATGGGGGGCCGGAGCCCCCTCCGCCGCCGCAGAGGGCTGTCAAAACCCTCCGGGAGCCCTACGGATACTACCCGCCCCCTCCTTTTGCCAGCACCATGTAAGTGGGGCCCGGGGGGGGTGTTCGGAGGGGGCTGCCCGGCAACTTCCCCGGAGCGGGGATGCGGCTCCCGGCGAGTTTTGGGCCCGGGGGCGCGGGCGGCTCCGTCCCGGCGGCCCCGTCCGGGCCGGCCCCGCGCAGCGCGGGCGGGAGCGAGGAGCGAGAGCGGCCGGTCCGCGCTGTCCGCGCCGCGGCTCCGCTCAAAGTGCCCTGAGGGCACCGTCCGGCCCCTGCCTGCCCTCCGCCCCCCGTCCCCAGCCCTCGGCTTTGCCTCCTCAGCGTCAGGCGGGGACAGGTGTGTGCCAGGGCAGAGGAGATACCGTCCCTTCTTCTCCCCCCTCTTTTTTTCCCCCTGGATGCAAGCGTAGCTGCCGAGAAATTGCCCAGTTATTGGCTCGGCTACGGTTTAGAGAGCCCACTGCTAATGCATCCCCTTTATCCCTATATATTTCTTTAATCTATGCTGAGATAAAACCAGATTCCCCACAGAAATCTAGGACACCTGTGCAGAAAAGCCTTCGTTCTGGAGATGCACTTTATCCTGTTTGCATGTGCTCTTCCAAAATTTCGGTTTATTTTCAAAGATGCAATCATAAACACCTCTCTAGATATATAAAGAGATGCTGCCCATCCAACTAGACTTACTGCAAGATAAATGCATTCAGTTTTACTAGTAGGGATGTTAACTTTCTTTTCCCTAACTTGCAAAATGTAGGTTGTCCATGAATTATTCACAAATTTTTATAACACGCTGCAGTTTAGGTAGACTTAACCTCAGAGGATTGCTTGACTGTTTTATATTTTCAGGACAACGTTTAGTTCTTAATTAAATATTTTAATTACCAGATAGCAAAAACTGAGTTTTAAGATAAGATATTCAGCATTTGTAGAAGCCTTAATTAAAATCACCCCAGAGACAACTGTAAAATACAGAAATAATTAGGGTAGTGCTTAGAATGGCATAACCACAAATAAAAGTGGGGTTTACCATCCCTCTACAGAAATGCTTCACAAATACCCTGTGCCCAGCAATCGAGTGAATTGGTCTTTCACGTGTCTTCAGCTGTCAAAAAGTTAGTTGTGCTTGAGTTACTTGTCTAGACTCCCATGTAGATGATGGAATGGGAGAGGAAATAGCAGTGGGAAAAGCAGCATGGTCATTTATCTTCTTTTTTGGGGGTTCCTGTCTTTATCCGCCATAAAAAGAGACTTGGACACGTTATTTTTAGACAGTTGAAGCTGGCTCAGATGCATTGTAAGCTATGAGTCCTCAGCTTCTGGGTCCTCAAGTGCCCTTCCGGAAATGTTGGCATATTCCTGTGTTTGAGAAATGGGTATTACACCATGGGGGGATAAAACTGGAGTTCAGTTTACACAGGTATAGGTATTTGAGCCTGGAGTGAGCTCTGCCTCTTGGAATTGCTCCCTGGTAGATAATTCTTGATATCCTGGGAATCTGTGAGCCCAGTGGACTGACAAAAGGGCTGATATAGGTTTTAATGTAGTAGGAGTGCATTGAACTGTTGAGGCATGGAGGTAAAAGACACAGAACTGTATTTTCCCTGTTATATGCCTGTGGTCATCCTTGGCCTAGCAGTGGGATTTTTCTCCTGGAGTAACATTCTGTGTTTGGTGCTAATGCTTGAAATAATTTTGCATGATATAAAGATGAGTATCAGCTTCCTCGTAATTCCTCAGCACTCAGATTGACACATGTCAGGCTTTAACAGGCACAGAGTGAGAATCCTTGGCTGGAAGGATTTGTAGTCTAAATATTCAGCACAAAGTGTGAGGGGAAAGAGGTGGGAAGATGTGAGGTAGTCAGCACAAGAAGGCAGACATCGTTGGGTTTTGAAATCTCTGAAAGCAGTAGCCTGTGCAAGGTGCCTGTCAGTGTACGGCTGGCTCCCTCCTGTGCCAAATATTGCTGGAAAAAAAAGTAATTGACCTCGGATTCCCACTAAGATTGTAGACTGGATGTAATACTTGAATCACAGGGTACTATATGCCCCAGTGGGAAAAAAGGTGGACAAAACCTGTAAATTAAATGTAGTAGGCTTCAGATACCTGAATCCCTGAGTCTATCTGAAAATCATAGTGTAGTTTTCTGGCTGGAGAAACAGGAAACAAGGAAAGGACTGAGTTTCAAAGGAGCTTTAAAGTTCTTTGTTGGTGCAGCCCTGTTAACTTGGCTCTTTCCTGGTGAGATATTTGCCTTGTCCTGTGTGTGTATAGATGCCCTCCTGCCATCAGTATATAGTCCTTTTCTTCCCACAGGAATTCATTTGGTTGGTATTTTCCTTTGAGGAGTTAGTGAAGAGTCATGGTTGGAAAAAGCTCTGCATAGTTTTATGGGGCAGGAGTTTATTCCATCCCCTAA
Organism: Eopsaltria australis; assembly: GCA_034509425.1. Lineage (NCBI taxonomy): Eukaryota > Metazoa > Chordata > Aves > Passeriformes > Petroicidae > Eopsaltria > Eopsaltria australis. The sequence continues at coordinate 3,091,910 of JAVTVJ010000247.1, read as the reverse complement.
GCGCCTTCTCCTGATTTCTCATTGTAATGTTTTTTCCATTTTTTTTGACTAAATCTTTCCAGTTTGGAGCCAGAAGTACTGTGAGAGGACATGAGGGCATTTTGGATGATGGATGATGTCGTTTCAGACCAGTGGGAGAGTACAGACCTCAGTCAGATCTTGCAGCTGGCCTGATTTATTGGTTCTGCTGTTCAGCTGAATTAGCGTCCCTCTTCTGGAAAGTCCAGGCAGTAGCTCACAGAAGGGCAAAGGAAGCTCCCATTTAATGCGTTTTGGATTTGGTGTAGGGACCCCCACATTTTTTGGAACATGAGCCAATGGACATGAAGGAGACACTGGTTTTGGTGAAGAAACAAATGTACCAGTGGCCCATTCTGACACGTGGCTGTAGCAGAGCTTGGAGAGGTGGGAAAGCCTTCCATTGGGAGAGGCAGTGGGGATGGGGGATTGCCCCTCCAGCACTGCTTGTGGCCCTGCTCAGAGCCAGGAGCTGCTTCCTCACATGGAAGAGCTCATTTTTTTCTGTGACAGTAACAAATAAAACACTTTAGATCACTTAGTTTGAGAGATCTCAGGAGTCATTAGCTACAATGCTGCTCTTCTCTATGTGCATGTCTGAGCACTTACTTTTGTAAGGTAATTACCAGTCTTTAATTTCAAAACTGGGACCTCAGGGGTGACTTTTGGCAGAACAAGAGGCACAATCTGCATCTCCTGCTCAGCTGACTGGTGTTGTTGCTTTTAAATGCTGTTGGCATGATGTACTTATCAGATCTGTCTGTTACCGCTGGACTGCATTTCCTTTTCAGGGCTAGAAGGGAATCAGGATCACTAATGTACTGTAGTTTAGCAGGGGGTAAACTGCTTGTAAATTGTTGATGCCATCTTTTATTGTATGTGATAGTTCAGGGAGAGTAACAGCCTGTTCTTCAGCACAAATATTAGAAAATCTGGGATCTGGGAAGGCCCAGAATGAAATCTCTGTTTCTCCAGCTACTCTCCTTTCCTTTAAAATTGCTTCTGCCATGTGCAGTGTTAAAAAGTAGACTTAGAAACAAGATTATAAATCTTTTGGATTGCTGTAGATAATGAGCAGGATAAGGAAAAAGGAATTCTCAGGTCAACTCTTTAGTCCCATGTTTCTTTTCTGCTGCAATTCTAGATTGAACATGAGAAGGGTTAGGTAGACTACCATAGTAGAAATCTGTAATTGAAACAACCCATGGTAGAAGCAGAGGGATTGTTGTGCTTTCTCCAGCCTTTTGCAGTTGCTGTGCTGCTCAAATGTCTTGCCTTGTACATTCCTTGTAGGAATAACTCTGACCAGGCAAGGATATGATGCAATGTAAGGTCATAGTAAATGTGATGTGTACAGAAAACAAGAGACATAGTGGGCATTGATTGTTCAGTGGAAATTTCTTTTTTTTAATAATTTTTTATTTCCCATATGAAGGTCATACATTTTAGATGAAAATGTTTAAGATAAGCGCATAAACATGTTGTCATGTTTGTGTCTTATTTACCAGTTAATTGTTCAGGGTGCACATAACATTTCTCTGTCTAAGAGCTTGTGATACTTATCATTAGGTAAAGGTATTCAAAGGTGATGTGCTCCTTCAGGAACCTTGGCCTTACTCACATGGGAGTTCTGTTGTAAAGCAAAGCTGAGGAATAAATTATTCTGAAGATTGCTGTACAGTTCCTGAAGTTCTTCCTTCTTGCCAGTGAAGGTTTTCAGTTCCCCAAAACAACTGCTCAGCTGCTGCAGGCTCAGGACAAAGTGAAATGTGTCCAGATGTGGTGGGACAGGTGTGCTTCAGTTAACATGACTGATGTCCAATTCCTTCTTTATCTCTACTGTCAAATTAACACAGAATAATTGGGCATTTTTCTTACTTGGTTCTTTTGTGGGGATTTTTTGCCGTGCATTCTGCAGATTTATTTTTAATTTTTTTTTTTTTGCTGTGGGTTCTTTCAACTATTTGAAACAGTTGGGAAAAGGAGCATCACGATTCCCATCCCTCCTTCTCTCTTTTTTTAAATGTAGGTTGTCAGCACCTTACAGAGATAAGGCTGAGTATCTGAACTTTAAAGGCTTTGGAAATAGAATGCAAGTAATTAATGCACACTTAGTTCTATTTTAATCATATTTTTAAGCCAGTCTAATGATGTTGAGAGATGCAACTTGAGATTTTGCTGGTTTGATTATTTCAGATGGCAAATAGTACATATAAGATATGCTGAAAATGGTCTAACACTTAAAACTGAAATTCTAACTATTTTATTCATGCTTTGGGATGGCTAAAAATATTAGATGTAAGAAAAGAAAAGCAGAAAATGGAATAGGAGACCTTGTACCCAATTCTTGCATGAATTACTCTGACCAGGGCTATGCTGGCTTCAAGGTCTTTGAATTTGCTGAGGGAAAAGTGGAAGAAAAGAGGGGAGAGATTTGGATGAACACAACAGCAGGTCCTGTGGTGCTGCACAGGATTTTTTGCTTTTCTTTTCTTGGGGATGCCTTGACAATATTTTAGCCATTGAGATACCAAGCATCTTGCAGCTTTGAGAAGGTATTCCAGTCACTTCAGATACATCATTTCTGTCACAAAGTTTGCAGTTAAGGATATCTTCCTTTTTAGGAAGCCACTCTTGAAAGGACACTTTTGAAAGGATATGTGTCTCTCTAGAGGAGTCAGATGAATCACCTCAGTGATCACCCGGATAGTGGGTTTTGAAAGGAAGGGAGATAAAATGAAAATAAATGTCGTGTTTCAAAATATGCTGAAAAATTAAACAGAATATATAAGGACAAATGTATTGTGTATTTCATAAAAAGATAAATGAGATTCCAAGTGGCAGTTTAGAGTCTTCTTGAAGCAAGAGGCCAGCGAGAGTCAATTTGTTTTGTCTTTGTTACATTTTTAATAGCTATAATTTTTTCTTCCTAACATTACAGTAAACATTGCATTTCTGTACCTGTGTGACTTTGGATGTGGAGGAAGAGTGAAAGTGTAACAGCATAAAAGACAATAATATCTTGTTTAAAAAGAAACTTTGAGAAGACAACGTATCTGGTTTTACTTCTGATTTTGTTGGGGAATAAGGTAGCAGTGCACTGTGGCTGTTCACAATGTGCTCTCTGGGCTCAGATCTTTATTTCTGAGTACTCCTAAGTGGGAAATATGCCTGAGGTTTAAGACATTAAATCAATTCTGTGTTTAACAGAGTTACAAATCCTCTCTGTTATGCAGCCTTTTTTATAGATTTAAAGAAAGCGGTACAGAAGTGAAAAAATAAGGAAAGAATGGATCATGTCACGTTCACCAAAGCAGTTTTGCCATATCTTTCAAAAAGTAAATAGTAGTTAACCTTGCTTATACTGCAGTGCCACCCAGGCTATTTCAGGTAGTCCAGAAATGCCAGCCACAGATAAAAAGGTAAAAAGATCAAATGCTTCATCCCAGGAGAGACCTGCCCTTGCTAATGAGTATCAGATTCTCTTCACTCAATGTGCAGCTGAGCTCCCCATTTATGTTCACTGAAATGCTCAGGGCTTGGACTGGGTTTTAGGATATTTGCAGCTGTGATAAAGTGATTAAGATTTTAGATTTTGCTGGATTTATTACAACTGATGCAGATAGCTGGAAGGGCAGGCCTATCCTTACAACCTGAATGGAATTAGTTCTGCCCAATGAAAGCTCTTAGGGCTGGCAGAGCTGCATTCAGTGATGGCAGCAGGTGTATTTTGTGCAGTGTCAACTCATCGCTTAAAGATCACACCCACAGAAACCCCCCCTGCCCAGCACTTAGGAGGCTGTTCCTCTGTATGTGGATTTGAACCTGCACCAGTTTGAATATTTACCTTCTGAAGCTGCCCATGCAGGTGCTGCTGTGTCCACTTTAATGCAGAGCCCTTCTGTGCCCAAAGGTGCGTGTGGCATTTTTCCCTTGGTCCTGTCCTTTTTGCAGACTGGCAGGGTTTGCTTAAAAAGGGCTGTTTAATATTTTGGTTTGCCCTTGGCATTCAATACATGGACTCACATCTCTTCGAATGCACCGAGGGTAGAAGGATTAATTTCCTCTTCGGTTTTTCTGTCTGGCCTTTTACTCCTCTGTCTGAGTTTTTCAGCAAAGTGAAAAAAAAAATTAATTTTCACAATGCTCCTTTAAGATGGGAGCCAACTGTTCTTTTTCTAAAGATGAGGAACGGAGGCATGGAGGACCTGAGAAACAAATTTGGAACTTACAAGGCCTCTTTATCTCTAGGTAGTGTGTGTTTGTGTGTATATATATATGTATATATAGTGTGTTATATGCATTCAAAGCATACCCTCCATTAAGTCATATTGTTTTATCAGCAGCACTTGGTATCTCCATGCTCATCAAATCATCTCAAGTGATCTCTATCCCTTGAGCTACTGGATTAACTGATAGCAGCTGGAGGCTGCCTTCCTCAATACTGAGCTGGACTAGAAAAGGAAAGGGAGATTGCTGACTGGTTTCATATTTATGTGCAGATGATGCTGAAGGAAGGTTAGGGTATCCTGAGTACCTTTTCAGGCCTTTGGCTTCTGCTCTGGCAGGCACAAATGCTTCTGTTAGTCCCCCAGCTGTGACCACTTTAGCCTGATCCTATCCATTGCTTCAGACCTTGCCAGGCAGTTGTCCCCTGCTGCTTTCTTCAGCTAGGCAGTGTCTGCTCCCCAGCCTCTCCTCCTAGGTCCCTTTTCTCTGCAGTTCTATCCAGTTGCCCTGCTCTGAACCTCCTTGCCCCTCTCTAATTTCCTTACCTAGCTAGATCCAGTTCAGCATCCAATCTACCTGTTCTCTCAGCCAGTACCTTCACTGGTTCATAATTCCAGTTTCTGTGTTTGCCAAATTAGCTTGCTCACCCATTCTTTTCACTTCTTATCCTTCTCTTTCCTCCTCTTACCCTTCTCTTTCCTTCTCTTTCAGCTCTTTCCTCCTCTTTCTGCTTTTGCAAATGGTTTCTGTGGAGAGTTCACAGGTTCCCTGGTTCTGTTTCCTTTAAATCATCTCACTTTCCTACACCCAGGTTTTCTCTTTCTAGTGCAGCAGTTATCCCAATTTTCATTCATCAACTCTTTGCTTTCCCATTTTTTGATTATGGTACAAGAATGTATAGACAGACCCTCTCAGCTCCCGAAATGGGTGATGTAGTAACAGGCCCAACACAACCCACAGCACTGCAGGAGCCCACAGGAGTGAGAGCTGATCCCAGTCTATACTGGATGACTCCTGGTGTCTGGAACCCGTGAACAGTTCTGTTGCAGAAAGTCTGCTGAGTGTGTATGCACTATTATTTTTCTGAAATCTGTAATTTGACACCAAAGTGACTTGTGAGTAGAAGCTTCCAGGTTTCATGTTTCTAGTAACACAAGAAGCTGAGATCAGGCTTCACCATGTTTTGCTTGGCAAGACACCCTGAAGAAAATGCATTTTCACCTCACTTTTATGTGATCTGCAACATGGTAAGCATTAAGTATTGCCTTACTTATACCATCAGCTTGAATGCTTGTGGTGGATAACAATTAATTCCTACTGAAAGTAGAATAGTAGATGTGTTATCATTTTATATATGTGCTAAGTGAGCTGGGAGGGATTTCTGAAGAGGAGCAATGTCTTAAATAAAATGAAAAATGTTTATATATTCTGACCATGCTGAGAACAGCAATGGCCTGAGGCACTGGGCCTGTGAGTGCTTTTAGACTGCAGACAAGCAAGAGCAATCCCAATACAGGATACTGCTTGTCAGTAAATGGGCAAAGGACAAGGGACAAAATAAGTTGTTTTAGCCACAGGACTGGAAGTTACAAATTACCACGGTAGTGAAAATTTGTTACCTTTTCCTTGTTCTCTCCTTAGGTACATCGAGGAGAGCCCATCCCTGAGGCGGATGACCATGATGAGGGAGAAGGGAAGGCGCCAGGCCATCAGGGGCCCGGCCTTCATGTTCAACAACAGGGGCACGAGTCTGACAGCCGAGGAGGAACGGTTCCTGGATGCTGCTGAGTATGGGAACATCCCCGTGGTGCGCAAAATGCTGGAGGAGTCAAAGACACTCAATGTCAACTGCGTTGACTACATGGGCCAAAACGCCTTGCAGCTTGCTGTGGGGAATGAACATTTGGAAGTGACAGAACTCCTGTTAAAAAAAGAGAACTTGGCACGGATTGGAGATGCCCTGCTGCTCGCAATCAGCAAGGGTTACATTAGGATAGTGGAAGCAATTTTGAATCATCCTGGGTTTTCAGTGAACAAGCGACTGACTCTGAGCCCTTGTGAGCAGGAGCTCCAGGATGATGATTTTTATTCCTACGATGAAGACGGTACCCGATTTTCTCCGGACATCACTCCCATCATTTTAGCTGCCCACTGCCAAAAATACGAAGTCGTGCACATGCTGTTGATGAAAGGAGCGAGGATAGAAAGACCTCATGATTATTTCTGCAAATGTAATGACTGTACAGAGAAGCAAAAACATGATTCTTTCAGTCACTCTAGGTCAAGAATAAACGCGTACAAAGGACTGGCCAGTCCGGCTTATCTGTCCCTGTCCAGTGAAGATCCAGTGCTCACTGCTCTAGAACTCAGCAATGAACTTGCCAAGTTGGCCAACATTGAAAAAGAATTCAAGGTAATGGTGTTTTTGTGTTTGTCTTTCTTGGTCATTGTTTTCAAGTTGCTGCTGCTTCATGTTGTCCTTAGATGCTGAAATTATTTCCTGTGCCTTTACTTTTTCAATTACAAATGCTCTCATCTTATTGTCCCTTTTATTCTTGATACATAAGCCTTTAAAAGGAATTTTTAATGAAATGAAATTGCTTTTGCACCTGCTGTGTTCGGAGAAAATTGGAAAAATTGGAAACTGGAAAAAAATGTGTGTTCTGATAACCTTGCAGCAGATGGGAAAGCAATTCTGGTTGCTGCAGCACACAAGGATTGGTCTTAGGTACAAATGCTGAGTAATGTAAGGGCAGGAAGCAGGAACATTTTGCTTTTCTGGAGGCTACTGCAGCACTGGCCTTATTCCCTCTTTTTAATTTGTACTAATTTTGACTGATGCCTCCAAATTGTTAAGAATACCCAAGGTGGATTTTTTTGGATGCACTTTTTAGGAATGTTACATGTTCAAAACCAGCTGTTAGACTGCTTACAGATGTTGGTCCTCTTACCTGGTTTTAAGCTGTATCTGGTTTTGTATATCAGTGCCCTGACTTCTTTATGTATTTCAGCTTCTCCGTCAGACAACTAATGGCTGAGTTAACTGTTGCCCACTGCTTTTTTTAATGATTTTTCAGTTCTGTTGGATACCTTGGAAAAGACCATAACAGCCACCTTTCCTCTTGTCCACCCGTCTCCCCCTGCAACCAAACCCCACCAAAAATCAAACCCCAGTATATTGCTTGTAATGAGAAAAGCTTGGCTTGGGGGATGACAGATTGTTCTCAGTGAGCAGTAATATTCACAGCATTGTCTCTGAGTTTAACAGCAAATTGATTGGGGTTCTGCAAGGCCAATTTTGGGTACCACTTGCTTGTTTAATATCTTCAAAAATGATCTGGGGGAGACAAAATATGCATTAACCTCCGAACAACAGCAAGCACTGCTCACCCTGTGGAATACTCTGAAGGAATATACAGCAACCTGGAGAAAGACAGACAGAAATTAATTAAGTGACATTGAACAGAAGAGGAAGAAAACTTCTGAGAAAGAATAGGTCCAGATTCAGCTGAGTGAGATAAAATATAATTTAAAAATAAGTTTTCAGTGGTGAGAAGGATTAATGTATTATAACACACACTGATGAAGTGTAAAAGTCAGCCTAAACCTTTCCTCCCCTTTCTTTGCTGAAGGAACTCACTCATACCATGCTGTGTATTGTGTAATCTGGCAAATTAATTGAATTCTTCCTCAGTGTATTTATTCAGGGAAAAAAAAAGTCAGACTTTTCTTTTTCCGTGGATGAAAAGGTACCCTGCCACCAAAAGCTAAATTAGGACAAGCTGCATTGTGTTTTTGTTAGGCGAGGATGTAGATGATTAGAACTGCACAGAAAAATTACAGTGGAAATAGAAATTCATGGGAGACTCCCACCTCACAGGCACTAATACCATGCATACAAATTTCATCAGAAAAAAAGTAGCTTGAAAGTTTGGAGGGGAAAAGGTGAAGGTTTTTGATTAGGCTTCTCATTTCAAACCAGAACTTTTAAAAAATTATTTCAGTTTTTAAAATGTTAATTTGCTGCTATTTTGGGATGCCTAAAACCCTGAGAAAGTCACTGTTTTCACAGATTTCAGAATTTTTGGATAGCACTTACATGGCTGCTAACCTTGCCAGGTGTATCAGATGATTCAGTTTTGGCACCTACAGTAAAAACTGTTCTTGACTCCTTGCTGGCATGGAAATTCCAGCTTCTCATCAATGTCAAAACATTCCAGTGAAAGAATTACTCTCCTCATTGACGTCACGTCTCTCTTTTTTATTTTCCTTCTGTTTCTATCAAGCCTAGTAGAAGAGCTGAGTGTTTTCCTGGAGACCCTCCCATATGTAAATGCCTTTTCAGTTCTCTCTTTCCTATAGATGTGTCATCTGAATATGTTTGGCTGATAACTTGTGTCCTTTTTCACATCCCAGAGGAGAAGGCTTCTCATCCAGCATTTGCATTCCTGCAGACTTCTGCTGTATTCTCCTCCAGGGTCATCACTGGAAATGCTCGAGTGTTCCACTCAAACTCAATCTGTAACACAGCACTGAGCAGAACTGTTTCAGGGTGGAGAAAAACGGGCAAAATACTTCATCTTTCTCACAGCAAAAAAAATGGAGAAATCTGTTTAAATCATGATTTATTCTCAGTAGCTATGGAATATTAAGGCCCACGAGTTTTCCTCTTCCACAAGTCAGAGCACTCCTACAGAAAATACTGTTCTGTATGGTTTTCCCACAGAGAAAGAACATGGGTTGAACTTGTTTAGAAACACCTGAGGGCCAAGTTTCCTGGTAAATGCTTTTTAAATTGAACTTAACATCCGTTGCATACGCAAAGTCCAGTCTGCCCCTCTTTCTTATCATTTACACTAAGCAATTCTAATGCACAAAGCAGTGTATTAAAAATGTGGGAAGGTGACTTGGGACATTCATTCAGGACAGTTCCTCAAAAAAACCTGATTAATTACACTGAATTTTAGGGTTTTGTTTTATTTTCCTTTTAGAAATAAGGAGAAAGGATTCACAGAAACCACAGGACCCTGATTTTTCTTGGAAGTTGCAAGAGACATAGCCAAAAAATAGTACTGAAAATGAATAAAAATAGATTAGCAAACTGGAGCCCTGAAGACGATTTCAGCCTACTCCTTTAATCTTCAGGCTTCCTTACTTTCATTTGTGAAATCCTTGTTTCAACCTGCTGTTTGTCCTTTTGCTCTTCTTCATCTATTTTATTTATTTCTTCTTGACACTTTTACTCCTTTTTGATCTTTGCATTCACTTGTCTTCTTCCCATGTATTCTTCTATTCAATTCTCTCATGGCCAGGTGAGTAAATACAGTATTTCTCTGATTTAACTTGGTATTCCTAGTCCCTCTAATCTCCTAATTCCAGGGATTGGCTGCAGGATTTCAGATGACTTCAGAAATTTCAGTTCGATCTTACTCAAGACTGCAACCAACTCATGAAAACTGGAACTGTACTTGTCTTAATGTAAATAAGTGACCATTACCATAGTTGGAGAATTATCTTTTCCTGTCCGGTAGCACCGCAAAATACTTCGCAATACAAATATTCCCAATTTTTATGTTTTCCTGTTCTCCTATTTTTAGCAGAGCCTGGGCACTGCGGCTGCTGTGGGTTACTGAAGTTAATTGATATTCACCCTCCTCCCTGAGAACTTGAGGGCTGTTAGGGAAGGGAGGATTTCTGGCAGTCAGAATGGCCGATGGAACTTTCCTTTGGAGTCGCCAAAGGAAGAGAGAGGACAAGGTAGCTAAAAAGCCCTGTGATTATCTCTTTATACCAGCTTTAAACTAAATACTGTCCTGTGTAAGCAAGCTCAGTTCTCCCAGCTGGAATTGCACTGGCGAGGATCAGAAAGGTTGTAGTCCTGCTTTCTATAGGATAAATCCCTGTTCCCAGTTTGGCTAAAAGCTCCTAGTGACCCAACGGAAGATGTGGACGTGCATCTAAAAGCAGAATCTGTCAGTGTTCCAAGTACATTTACATAGTGTTATCTCAGCTGAACTAACAAAGAGTGTTCAAGCTTGATCTAGGTTTAGGCCCAGCTTTTGAAAGGACCTAGATCCATAACCATTAGTGCAATTATGTGCTTGATTTGCATATACAGTTACATGTGCAATCTCACCATATATGTGATTTCAACGTGGCTGTTTAGCAGATAATAACATAAATTTATTATTCAGTATAATGAATTAGTGAATTAGTTGTGCGTTACTCATGAGCTTTGGTGCTCCTGTTGCAGAACAGAGATCCCTACCTTTTGTTTGACTGCGTGTGATTGCTCAGTATCAATTTCCTCTGCAGCGGTTACAAATCTTGTGTGAAATCAGCTGAGGGTTTTCTGTCCATGTGCTTTGTTCTTTGCACACAGGTTGATACATTCTTTGCGAAGATTGTAGATGAGTTCGCAAGGCAGTGCTTGATGTTATGAGTGAGAAGAGAACACACAGAGTCAGGCAGGCTGAGACCCAGCTGTTGATGTGTGCCAGAGTCCTCTGAAACTGCTCGTGAGACACAGCTTTGCAATTCCAGTCATCATCACTTGTCCTTTATGTGCTGGAGTCAGCTACGGAATGTGGGAAGTGCAGGGTGTAGGCTGATATTTTTTGATGTTACAAAGATGTTTGTGCAACGGTTTGTGTTCATTTGCACTTTCTCAAGAGTGAGCAGAGGTGATTTGGATGACTGGGACCACAGATTGAGATTTCTGATATTCACACAACACCCTGGAGGTAAAAGGTTGTTTGAGAATCGGGTGGTGTTTGTCTGTTTAATTCTGTAAAGCAATCCAATAGACTGGGATAAATTTGATTTGCTAATACATAGGGAAATAAGAGAGGGAAATCTGACAAGTTTTCCTGGTGCAAGATTCAAAGCCAGAGTGGGATATTAAGAATGCACATACTGGTTTTCAGTTCTCATAACAGCATTTGTGTGTAACGTAGGTTGTGTTTAATCCTTAAATTTGGCAGAATAAAACCTCATCCATTATATCATTCAGCTTATCTGGCAATAAGCATAACTTTTATAAGCAAGTTGGTGTATCTACCAACATGTTATTCATGTTTCTACTGCTATTCTACTGGAATTAGAAGAAATCTGGAATTAGAAGAAATCTGGGTAACTCTTGTGTAGTAGGCAAACATGCAAAACATGGAAATAACTCTTGTTATTTCTCAACTATTAGAAGTCCTCTATTTCTTCTTCTACTAATTCACAATTAGCAAAAGAATGAGACAACATTTTGCAATTGAAGCCTCTCCCTGCAACTGGACAGCCCATGTTCATTCATACAAGGACAAAATTTGGGTTGTATTATGTCATAAAGCACTTCAATAATACAAAACCATCTGAACCAAACCATTAAACCTTAATAAGATGCCACTTTTGACTGTAGGTTAGACACAAATAATACTAAACCAAATACTTCTTTTTTTTTTCTGGTAAAGTGGAAAGTGCCTGCAAATTCAGGTGAGAAAAAAAAGTAGTTTATCTTTTAGTTATGTTGTATTATTACTGAAATCACTGCAGTAAGTGTATCCTCCCATGCACTTTGAATAGCAGATTTACAGCTACTTTAAAGTGTTAGAGAAAAGTTGATTATCAATCTTATTCCTGTTGAATTAATGTTCTCTCTGATGATTTTTGTGGTTTTTGCTCAGCCATCTCCTTTAGTAAATACTTCCTTTAGCTGTAGTGAAACGTGTAAGCAACTCCTGCTTGAAACTGGATGTTTGAGGAAGAGTGTTTGAGTTCTCACCAATATTTAAGAATTCTGTTGTGGAAACAATATAAACAACATAGGACTTGAGTAAACTGAAGGCATGGTATTGTTTTTAGCTTTATTAGATTATCTTCACTCACTCCTTTTGTCTTCAGTGAATAAAATCCCCATCTTCATTTTACGTTGTCTTACCTCTTTGTTCTTTGCTTAATATTCTCCATAACCTGAAGTCTAGCATTCTCAGAATTTTGTCCTCTCTGATGAAGCTCTTTCTTGACTAGGTTGTCATGAAAGACTGTTCCTCCTTGTTGTTTTGGTTTTTTTTGGTTTTTTTTTTTTTGACTGCTGCTATTCTAGCCACCATCCTGGATCCTTCCTTTGCAAGGTTTTTGTCTTTGTAGTTTCTGAGACCTAACTACATTTCACTTAAAAGCTTCATCTGCATTCAGACCTCCATGCCTTGCAAGTATATTTCACTCCCTTGATTAACTTTTTTATGAGACTTTGCCTTTTTCAAAGTCCTAAATCTTGGTCATACATAAGCTTGCATATCCCTTCACTGAATTTAATCACACATCCCAGTATTATTTTTATAATTGACTCTTCTGTCCTGTTCTCCTTGGTTACCAAAAACAAATCTAAAATAACCTTACATCCTGTTGCTTCACTGACAACTGAATTAATTTGTCCTCTATGACCAGAGGAAATAACAGGATCCTGTTTAAGGTCTATGATTAGGACTGGTTGTTTCCAAGTCTGTATCAGGGATGTTAGTCTTGTGTAATAACACAACTTCTGGGAGTATTTGTTTGTCTCCAGTAGTGTTTCATTTTGATTAATATCTGAACCTGACTGATGGGATTGATGGCTGATTCTTGCACTTACCCTATTCAGCCTCTTTTCCCATCATTTCCCAAAATCATTGGAAACTACTGAGAGCACATTAGTTTCTCTGTCCCATTATATAGATACTAAGTTGAAAATTTAGCAAAACTACCAGTACAAGGAGGTAAAATTACTTAGGAAAGGAGGAAAAAGTGAGGGCTTCAGAAAAAAAAAAAGTGATTAAATGAGAAAATTATTAAGGCAGAAGCAGTAAGGAAGCATTTTTGAGAAGACAATCACCTCTAAGGGAAAACTTGTACCCTCAAAATGTGATTTTGAAAAGGTAGTGTCTGGAATTTAACAGTAAAACACACTGTAAAAATTGGAGAGGCAGAGGGCTCAAGTTAGTGTTTTTATGGCCTGGTGGGGGGAAAAAAATGAAGAAAAGTTGTGGAGTAATTGAAAAAGGTGGCTGTGCAGTTTCTAGTTGGGCACTGAAGATAAAATTGGCAGATTCAGTCAAGTTTCCTCCTCCAGCTGTAGCATCACATGAGGAAATCAGAGGCTGCATCTCAGATATGGAATTTCTAGAAATATGGCTGAGAGGACATGGAGATAAAAATGAAGACCAAGGTTTCTGCTGAAGCAGAGATCATGCTAAGAGTTTACAGGTAATGTCACAGAGGTGGTGGGAGACATTTACAGGTATAAACAAAAGTACAAGCAAAATTTCAGACGTGCATGATTCACAGAGTTAGCTAAAAATTCTGAAATGTTGCCACAAATGTTTTGTCAGAAGAGGAAGGAGATTAGAGAGATGCAAATATTTGGTGTTGATATATACAGTAGTCCTTGGAAAGACTGATCAGGTATGGAAGATGAATTCTCCTGTTCTTTCCAGAGCAATCTTACAGGAAATTTGGGGTGTTTTGCCCACAGCATTGGTGTCCAAGTTTGTCCTGCAGGTACGCTATAGTTACTTTGTAACCCACTGTACCAATTGTTGGGTGTGGGAAGTTCCAAGGGAAGGTTGGAAATGGAGGGTGGAAAAGGAAAAAGGGGGAAATGTACCCAGAATACATCAGAGTAATGAGTAATCAGCCACTTTAGCAGTGTAGAAAGAGCTAAAAGATATTTGTAGCCTCAGAGGCAATTATTTCATTAGTTGTCTGCAAAGTTTTTGCAAGACTGAGGTTACTCTTTTGGTAGGCCTGGTCCTGCTTTGTTTGTGCAATTCTTGTGTTTTCAGCTGCCCCTTGTTGCCCATCCAGGTTATTTTCATCACACTCTTATGTCCTGTTCCCATGCTCTGTTAAACAGCTGCTGCTAGGTGCTCACCTTGTGTCAGAGAATGAATGACTCTGCTGTACAAAAATTCTGTAATGCCTGATGAACTCCAAACAGTAAAAAATAAATGCTTCATTTTTTAGGAACTTGTCCAAGTCCTTTTTTCCTCACCACTGGCTCTTGAGCACATTTGTCACAGGCCATTCTCTGTGCCCCTTGCGTTCCAGAACGACTACCGCAAGCTGTCCATGCAATGCAAGGACTTCGTGGTTGGTGTCCTGGATCTGTGCCGGGACTCGGAAGAGGTGGAGGCCATCCTGAACGGGGATCTGAACGCGGAGCCGGTGGAAGCGCAGCGGCACCGGGCATCCCTGAGCCGGGTGAAGCTGGCCATTAAATACGAAGTCAAAAAGGTAACTCCTCACAGCTCCCAGCCACTGTGGCAGGAGGGCAGTGCCACCCCCTCCTGCTGCTGTGAACCCGTGGTCAGACGCACAACTGAGATGTGGTGTGAGTAATCAAGACTCTCACAAGGCAGAAGTGGGCTGTAATGAAGTTTAGTTTAATCTACTTCCCACTGCTGAGAAGTGGCAGGAGGTTTTAATGATTTTAATAATCAGGTGCACTAGCAAGGCTTTGCACAGTTGGTCAGATCTTTCTCCTGATTAACCCAAAAGGTGTTTCAGTGGAGCCAGATTTTCACTCAGTGTCTTCCTATCAGTCAATCCAATAATACCTCATCCAAAGAAGGTTGTGTTGATTTCAACCCATAAATAACTCATCTGCAACTGTGTGTTGCAGTGAGAAATTCCACATGACCTACCGTGTTTGTTCCTTCAAAAAATGTTTTAAAACTCAGCCCTGGAAATGCATGGAATATGTCTGTAGCTGCTTGATCAATTCTTCATCTTTGTACCTGTTAGCAAGCATTTGCAGTGGATGCCTCTCTCAAAGTAGTTTGTATTTTGTGAATGAACTTTATGCACTGAAAAATGGAGCTGTGCATCGTGTATTTGACATAAATACGTATCTTTTAGTGGCAGCAGTTTTCTTATTGCTGTGTTTTTCTTCTCAAGATCCCACACAAGCCTAGCACAGAAAATAGTTAATGCTGTGTCCTGTTGTGAGTGGAGCCAGGAAATACAGCAGTGCCTATGTATTATTTACAGCTACCTATTTATGTGATTAGCATCACTTCCATTCCTTACAGCCATTATAGTTTCATCATCTCCACAAGAAGCCTTGTGTCTCTCAGAATAAATAACCCTGTGTTCTGTGGCCACCTCTTGAGCCAATCTGCCACATAAAATGAATTGGGAACACCCTGCCAGAGCCACTGGGGATTGCTGGTGTTTATGACAGCCCCAAAAGATTGATAACAAAAACTGTAAATGCAGATCCCAAAAAGTAAATCATCATTTCCAATATAGAATTTGTCTACAGCAGATAAATGCATATTAATTACCAAAAATCAAGGTAAATATGTACAGGCATTAAATTAATTTAAAAGAATGGTACAAGAGGGAAAAAATCAAAGTGCATAAGCATGCTGTATTGTCCAAATATCATACACATTCTTAATGCTATTGCAGTTTAATGTTTACCAAAGCTTTGTTGGGGTTTGTGTTTCAGCTTTCACACTGAAGGCTGTGCGTTTCTTTTATGAGTTTGTTGTCACTGATGAAATTCACTGCTGAGCAAAGGGCCACACAGATTTGTTAAGAATAACAGAAAGCTAAATAGTGCAAAAAAAACCCCAGAGAATTCCTCATAGCAAACTTGTTCTCTTCTCTTGCAAGAGAGAAACTCGGAGTGCTGGCTCCAGTTGATGACAAGTACAGTTCAGAACCTACAAGAGTAATGACCTTGGTGGGAGGAACTAGACGGTGCAGAGTTGTTACCATATTCATACATGTGCAGTTCCCTGTAAGTGGGCATTACACAGGGCATGGCAAGGATGGAAATGTCTCTGCCATGGTGGTCCTTTGATGCTGGGATTTGCTCTGTCAGGGCTGTGACAGGTTCTAGTGATATCCTGACTGAAACAGATTCAGATGTGGGGACTCCACGTGCGATGATTTCAACCCTCTAACCATAGGAAGCAGATAAGGATGTGGCCTGTTTCCTTAGCTTTCGGTATTTCTGGCTGGGCTTCCAGGTCAGGTCCACCAAGGTCAGTTCCCTGTTGCCAGCAGTGCAGCAGGTCCATGAAATAGTTCATGAGCCTATGCCCTGTCCAGAGGGACAAGAGGCAGGAAAAAACATATGACAAGTAGCAAATGTGCTCAGAACTTCACTGCTAGGGAAAGGGAGTTTTTAATTCTATTAATACTGAAACTCTTGCACTTAATGCCCTAGGTACTGCACTGAAACGTAACCCATCTTTTAAACTTGTGTGATTTTGAAACTGAGGATCAGACTGAAACTGCAACCCCAGTAGAGAAAGACTAAGGGAATTAATGGGGGGGGGAACAAAATAAAAAGAAAACAAATTAGTCTTGCTCTGTATGCTGAATTACTGCTGTAGTAGTGCTTTTAGTTTTGTGTCTCAACTCTTGTCTTTAGATTGCCAACAGAATTCCAGAGAAGAGCTGACACTCATCCAACTAATCTGCAGCTCTTGCCGAGATAAAAATCAGGATGGAATTTTCAAGTAGAATCAATAAGAGCTGGAAAAAAATCACAGGAGTTAATTTTCAAACCCTGAAGTTTTCAATCGATAGATAAGAAAGAAGATGCAAAATTCTCTTTGTGTGTTGTGTGTTAGTGTATCAGAGTGTGCCAGGATCTGTTCTTGCTCCATCTAAACCCAGCCATTATGATGGTAGAAATAAATAACATAATCACTCTGAGTCATACAGAAAAATATTTACATACTGATGACTTGGTTCATGGTCATGAAACTGAAAACATCAGAAGTGTTACTGTCAATGATGCTTGGAAAAGCAGCTACATTAAAATTGGGATATTTTTTTCTTTTAGTGACCAGATACTGTTCTCATGAATCATTTTTGTTCACTTGAGTTAGGATTGGAGCTGAAAGTATTAGATACATGTGATAATGAGTTCAGCATTTGTAATGAAAAGTGAGAAACTGCTTGGAGAAGAGAATGAGAGGAGAAATGCAGGAAGAACAAGGTTATAGGATGATGTGAGGTAAAATGTGATGTGAACCTACTGTCCTTGGAGGAGATGAAGCTGCAGGCAAATACAGGTAATGCAGACTCAGCAGGGGTGGGCATAGTTTAAAGTTGCTGAAAAGAAAACCAACATAATAATAAGCTGAAGTATTTCAGTAAAGACTGAGAGAGGAGGGATGAATTTCAGAGCTTTTATGGATGAGAAGTGACACAACTTGCTCTGAGGGCTTGGAAGTGGTGCACATTGTGCAGTTGCCAGCAGTTAAATAAGTTGCTAAGATCCTCTCAAGAGCCTTTACACTCACTGCCAGAGAAGAACTTGCCCATAACCCTTGGCATCTTATTCACTAAATCTTCCTTTTTTTTTTTTTTTTTTTATTAAAATTATAGCAGATCTCCTCTTAGTGTCAGATGAAAATGTTGATAGACCAGGGGAATAAACCAGCACAGAGCACTGGATGAGGTGCCACAGGGCCCGTGGGCTGATTCCCAGCTCTGGGTGAACTTCCTTAAAGCTCCTTTACTGTTTCTTCCCATTCCCTGTGGTAACAGAAGGAATGAGGAGGGTGTTTCTTCCCTCCTCTTCCTACAGTTTTAAGCCTGATTTTAAACATGTCTTTGTAATTTGAAATAATTATTTACTTTCCTGCCTTTGTCCACGGATAATCTGCTGTGGGATTTGTCCCTTTGATGTCCTGAGTTGACAATGAAATTTATCCTAGCAAAAGAAGAGGCTGGGGGCATATGTCAGAATGCACAAACACACTAAACCCCAATCTCTTCTCAAATGGGCCAGGCTGGCAGTTTTTGTGGTGCATAAGCTTCAAAGGTGACAGCCTAATAAAAAGAACAGAAGCATTTTGAGTCGACATTAATTTCTTAAAGGACTTTTTTTACAATCTCTTTATTTATTTCTCTTGGCCACTCCACTTTATGTACAAACTGCATTAATATGTGAAGTAACTGCTTAATGCATCACACACCAAAATGCTTAGGGACTTTAATTTTACAGCAAAGTAGATTAAATATGAAGATTGCCTCCCTTTTTAAAGTTCATGCAGCAATTTCAGATTGCTCTTCTTGAGAGGTTTAAGGTTCCCTGTTTTCATTGCCAATGATTTAATTTGATTTTCTTTAAGAAGTCTGTCCTGTTGTACTACTCTATGCACTTTTTAATGAGATTTGGAATATGAATAGAGTTTTGCAAGCAAGACCTGGCAAACAGCAGTGTATGTAGTACATAATGATCTCTGCAGAGTACAAGGCATAATAAAACGGGTATCCAAGGTTTACAGTATTTTTATTCTTTTTTCCAGGGAATAACCAACTGATAACAAATCTCACTCTTAACCCAACACAAATTATCAGATTTCTTTTCAAACCCTTTTATGTGAGACACCTAGGCTTCTTTATTCTGATCCACTAGTTATTGACAAGTGTATTACCAGATTTCTTCAAACTGCTGTGAAAACCAGGCTGCTCACCCTTGTGCTCAACTGGTGTCCCACAAGCTCTTGTGATGTGGCAGTTTCTTCTTTATTTACTAACCTTTGTTTTAATGGAAATGAGAAAAAAAGAACACATAGTTCTTAAATATCTGGTGTTAATTTAGACCTTAAGGTGATCACGATTGTCTATGTTGTAGAACTCTTCTTATGAATGATAGCATGTCTTGTTTTTTCTTTCTTTTTTCTTTGCAGTTTGTGGCCCATCCAAACTGTCAGCAACAGCTCCTGACAATCTGGTATGAAAACCTCTCAGGATTACGGGAGCAGACCATAGCTATCAAGTGTCTGGTGGTGCTGGTTGTGGCACTGGGCCTTCCCTTTCTAGCCATTGGTTATTGGATTGCACCATGTAGCAGGGTACTGAATTTTATAAATTATGTGTCTTGTGCTGTTCTGGGAGCTGCTTTTCCTTTTCTGGCAGTCAACATGCAATTTCTGCTGCTTCCAAATTTTAACTAATTAATGATATTTTTAGCAATCTCTAACCCTGAGCCAAAAGATGCTAAGGGTGTTTTTCGTTATTTGCACTGTAAAGAGGGGACCACAATGATGAAGTATGAATATAAATTAGCATTAAGCTGAAGCAAAGAAAAATAACCTTCTCTGAGAGCTTTCTTTCTGTTTTTAAAATTTCCCTAGGTTGTGCTCACCTCACAGTCTCTGCTGTACAATTTATTTGTATTAGTAACATGGATTTTTTGCTAGTCACCACTCAGATTCTTTATTAAGTCTCCTCTGGTAGCATCTTAAGGTTTCATGCTGTTCCCATATAAACCATTAGCAGAACATCTGTTGACTTTACTGATGCAGAACTTCATCTTAAGTAAAATATTTGTTATCCCAGCCCTAGGAGGTCTGTTTGCCATCTGAACCACAGAGCAGAAATTAAATTAAATGCATCATTCCAACCATGCAGTAGGGGATATTTGTAAGAGAGCATAGCTGTAAACTCTTACCTTTTTAAAAATATCTGCAAGTGTAAGGATTCTCCCACCTTTCCTGATGATCTCACAAGGAAAGGAACAGCAGTTTCTTTGAAATCCTGATGGTCTGTAGCAAGTGAAGTATATTGATAGATCTTTGGTAAATCAGATGAAGGAAGATGTCTCTGTTGCATTAACATTTTGAAAAATTTTAAGTACATTTACTCCTGCGTTGAACGTGGTCTTTCAATTTTATTTCCTTAACAACTGTAAAGCAAAGAAATGTGAGTTTCTTTTGTATTTCATTCTTTTAGTTCATCTCATAGAGGATGAGGTTTCTCTCATCTGCATATTTGAAGGAAACCTGATCTTTTCTCTGGGTTAAACATTTTACTTTAAAGATAAACCTTTAATAAAATAGTGTAATTGTTGCTCTCATTATTCTCTGAGATGTCACTTTCCATTAATATCTTTAGTAAATATATTCCTCACAGCTCTATATAATAGGAACATTTAATAATAAATTTTTGGCTGGTGTCTAATATGGAAAAATGGCATTTGTCCTTGAGCTCTAACTCCCAGTAGTAGAAGCATCTGATGTTTTTCCTTAGTGCCCATGTCAAATGAAAGTGCTATACATTCAGGTCAGTTGTTGGATATTGCAATTACAAAATGCTTTCTAAAGGTCAGGAGCAGGAAGGGAACCTGAGATTGTTTGCCCAGGTAGTAAATGCACTTTAATGTGTATTGGCTTGCTTGGTTCATAGTAGCTGACCCAAATTTCAAGGAAAACAATTCCTTGAAATAAGAAGGCTCTGGAAGCAGCTGGTCCTCTCATCTGGTGCAGACAGACTGCCCCTGCTGTTGTTGATTTGTGCTTTTACCAGGTGCAGATGTGAATTAAACTGGCTGAATTTATTTTTAAATTACTACTGTTTCTGATCTTATTTTTCTTAATCCATTTTGTGAAACAGTTGTTATTTTTAATAGACACAGGTACTTATTTGGTACTTAGAGCTCTGAACGTGTGTTCTGTGGATGGAATATAGTAACCAGAGATAAGAAAACAACTAATTTTTCCTAGAACTGTAGTCCTAGAAAAGCTAATAGTGCACTCTTGTTGTTAGGGCAAATGTTTTGCTGGAGTTGGAGATTTTAATAATTTATCTTTCCCTGGGCTTGCTTTCCTAACTCTTTCTGGTCACTGCCATTGTACATTTGCAATTCCTTGGAGTGTTTCCCCTCAAACATTGCCATCTAGAGTTTGTGGAATAACATGAGCACTCACTAACAGGACAACACACTCCGTGAGGCTCCCTGTGGGAGGCTTTTGTCTGACATGGCAAAGCATCACAGTTGAGTGCTCTTGGAAGAATATCCTTAAAGAATGAGGTTTCTGGCTGTCCTGAGCTCTGAGTGCCCGTTTGTGCTTCTGGAATGCCTGGTGTTTCTTTGAGAAAACTGAGTGACTGCTTTCATTCTGCCTTTGCAGCTTGGAAGAATTCTTCGAAGCCCTTTTATGAAATTTGTGGCACATGCAGCATCCTTCATTATTTTCCTAGGCCTGCTGGTGTTCAATGCCTCAGACAGATTTGAGGGCATAACAACGCTGCCGAATGTCACTGTCACTGATTACCCCAAGCAGATCTTTAGGGTGAAGACTACCCAGTTCACCTGGACAGAAATGCTGATCATGGTGTGGGTTCTGGGTAGGTATATTGCCCCTTCATCTTACTGGCACCTGTTTTCCTGCAAAGAGAAATTCTGAAAGGGAGGAGAGAACAAGGCATTAGAACAGATTTTGAATAATTTGTATCTCCTGGTTTAAGCACTGCTATATCTTCAACTGTGTCACGGCAGGGAGATGAGGATCCCTTGCATGCTGCCTTTTGGGAGTTCCAGTTTATACTCTTTATTTGACAGAAGGCAAGGACTGAGATTTTCCAATCTAGTGTGTGGCTGCTCTGAGTGTGGTGGGGACGGCAGCAGCCCCTTTGAATTACACAGCCAGGGAAACAAGTAAAAGGTCGTGGGGTTGTGATTTTGTTGTTTGTTGGGTTTTTATTTTCCCTAAGAAACTTACTTGAATCAAGGAAAGTCTTAATTCCCGACAACTACATCTTGGGCTGTGATCTGGATTAAAGCCACGTAACTTAATTCCTGAGGAGAAGGTGGAGTTAGAGAACTGAATTACACGTAGCCAAATTCCACTTTCTATGCTGAAAAGCATCTTATTCTGTAAAATGGAAAAACAGTAGTATAATTGTGCCCTTTATATTTGGTCATCTGTGTTGTTGCGTAGTTGTGTTCCTGTGGAAAAATTAAACCCTCTGATTCCCAAGTGGTTTAGAAATGTAAATGGTGAGAGAACATTTTTTTTTCTCCATACATTATTTTTCCTCCTTTGGAATTACAGAATTTTTGTTGTTAGGCCACAACACTTTCACTGGAAAGTCAAGGCTCTACTCTGCCCGGTGTGATGATGTCTGAGCTATATTTCCATTAATTAATCTCAGTTAATACCTTGCTATTTGATCAACCCTGTTGAAACCAAGGGAAAATAACCTTAGTGAAGGGGATGATGATGCTGTGATACTGCAAACAAGAGAATCTCTGCTCCACTGGTGTCACCCACTTCCATGAAATGGGAGAATGCAGGGAATTTAAATTAAAACAGTCTGGCAAACATTGCAGTGCTTTTTCATTTCTTGTTGCAGGTATGATGTGGTCAGAATGCAAAGAGCTGTGGCTGGAAGGACCCAGGGAATACATCTTGCAGTTATGGAATGTTCTGGATTTCGGGATGCTGTCCATTTTCATTGCCGCTTTCACAGCCAGGCTCTTGGCATTCCTTCAGGCCACAAAAGCACAACAGTATGTGGACAACTACATTGAGGAGAACGACCTCTCCGAGGTCACACTTCCTCCAGAAATTGAATATTTTACTTATGGTGAGCTCAATTTTTCTGCAAAACAGTTCTGAACAGAGGAAAGCTTGAAGGATGCATTTAGAAGCCTCTTTTTACCTTAGAGCTAAATGTGATCCCCTTGATTTTAAACATTTGGACGTTATATTTTATTCTTGGCTAATTGCATAACAGATAGAATGTTGATGTGATTTCTTTGTTGTTGTTGTTGTTCAGTTGTTTGATAGTTATTCATATTCATAAACATCTATCAGCATTTCCTCCTGAAGGAAGGATGCTGGCCCTGTCTGCTTAAGTAGAATAAAAGTACTAAATACTTATTGCAGTGCAGAAATTGTCAATAAAGGTGTGATAAATCTGTACTTGCAACACAAGAAAATGCTGCTGACAGTGTATTTCAGGATGTGCTTTATGGGCTTTAATATATTTTAACAGCAGACTTGGTTTTGTTACTTACCTGAATTGCAATATAACCAATCTGAACTTGTGCATATGGAAATACACATTTAGAAACACATGGCATTTTGATATGAAACACATTTTAATTCAGTGTTGCTATGCTAAGGTGGTGCACGAATTCACATAGCAATGTATGAATTTCTGTATAACTCAATTGTTTCTGTGCACATTGTGTGTAAAACCCACAATCCTATTTCTTTTGAGGTAATTGGCAAAGATCTGTATGATCACTATGGGAACTGTGTTATCTCCTGCTAAAAGCAAAAGCTTGGTGTGACTAATAAATGAAATTGTTCATCAGGCAACACTTAAGTTCCCATCAATAAAACACCAAATAGGAATAAATTTTCCAGCTCTAGCACAGTGCTTGTTAAGATAGCTAATATACAGGATGTTAAGAAAAGCAAGAAGGAATTAGTTATTCCCTAGTTCAGGTTAAAATGCAAACTGCAGAAGAACATGTCATGTTTCTTCAAGTCATTTTTCTTCTAGTAGAAGGTAATCTAACTTACAGTCATCATTTGTCACTTAAATGAAATAGGAATAGAGGAGCAACTATTAGACTCTCCAAATATTTGTCTCAACTAAATTCAGACATGTTAATGGAAAAATCCTATCAAGGTTTATTCCTCAAGATTGTGATAAATGAGTAACCCCTGTATTTCATATCTTCCAGCTAGAGATAAATGGCTGCCATCTGATCCTCAGATAATATCTGAAGGCCTTTATGCAATTGCTGTTGTTCTCAGCTTCTCTCGGATCGCGTATATCCTGCCTGCAAATGAGAGTTTTGGGCCCTTGCAGATCTCACTTGGAAGGACTGTTAAGGACATCTTCAAGTTTATGGTCCTTTTTATTATGGTATTCCTTGCATTTATGATTGGAATGTTCATACTGTACTCCTACTACCTTGGAGCTAAACTAAACCCGGCCTTTACAACGTAAGTATGAGGTTTCATTGTAAGTAAAAAGCCAATACAAAGCTTTCAGGTTTTTCACTAAGATAACAAAGTCTGTGACATATTGTCTGCTCTCTCTTAGCATGAAAATAATACTGAAGACCTCAGAAAGCAGAACACAAAAGCCCAATTGTTCCCTGTTTGTACAATGGAAGCTTTCATTTCTGCCTGAAATAATTTCACCTGTCTATATTTCAATCACGCAGACTTGTGGGCAACCAATTGGAAGGAAATATTACTTGATATAAAATACCTTTCTAGTTCCTGTTGTTCTGCATGTATTGTTACAGGTCTATTAGCTGTGATAGATAGGTGGAGCACAGAGGGGAAATGGGATGTGCTGTGAAAAATGCTTCCTTGCATGTTTGCTGGTTTGATCAGTGCTCTGATTCACAGACAAATTAATTGAGGTTGTTTATCAGTCACTGTAAACACAATTTATATATTTGTTTGTGTAGTTACTAATAATGCCTTCCTCTTTTTTTTCCCTACAGAGTGGAAGAAAGTTTCAAGACCTTATTTTGGTCAATATTTGGCTTATCTGAAGTAACCTCTGTTGTCCTCAAATACGATCACAAGTTCATCGAGAACATTGGTTATGTTCTCTATGGCATATACAATGTGACGATGGTGGTGGTTCTGCTCAACATGCTGATAGCTATGATCAACAGCTCATATCAAGAGATTGAGGTGGGCTCTGTTCTCAAGTTGTTCTCTTCTGTTATACTGAAAAAGGGTAGAGTTAATATGAATTGTTTCAGTGATGTGGAGAAGTACAAAGAAGAGATTACCACAGGAAAGGATATCACAAAATGTATAAAATAGGACTGACATTATTGAACAGCTCAGCCAAACTGCAGAACCTCACAGGATCTAAAGTAGTTTATCTTGTGCCATGTGCACATAATATTTGGCATCCAACTCCAATTAAAAAACAAATCAGAAAATGTAGAGTAATGAAAATACTTGGGTTTCAAAAATAAATCTCAGGTTGCTGAAATGAAAGTAAAAGTGTATTTATAGTGCCCGCTTTCCAGACCACGAGTTCAAAGAGTACTGCATTCACACAGATGCAGGCACGCACCCACACAAACAGGAAGAAGGATTATCTAAGACATAGTGTACATATCCATATGTCATTCCCAGTCTTTTCAATGAGTTCTGGGAAATGTTAGGGAATCCAGCATGAGAAAACTAGTTATAATCCAGCCTTGGAATGCTTCAGTAAGAACGTATTAGGACAAAATAAGTTTGTCAGTATTTAACACAATTTCTTCATGACCACAGAGTTTGTATTTTCTATAGTCCATTATAAATCAGAGTTACTTGTCCTGGTTATATAAAAAGCTGTGAGCACTACCATTTTAAGCCATTTTTTGCCTTGAGTCTAATACTTCAACACTTTTGCAAGTACCAAACTCATATGACCACTTCAGTAAGAAAAACAAGACTTGAAAAAGCCCTGGAAGCTCCACTTTAAATGGCAGGGAGTTTATATGTTGGCTTTCACTCAGTGCAAAAATTATGCTTGTTTAAATGCTTCATGTGTTTGAACTAAGAATTCTCAATGAAATGTTGCCATAAAGAGACAACTGAGATATGGTTAAAATAGACTAAGTAAAGTGGCTGCATTTTTGCAGAGCTGCTGTAAGTCTTACTGGCAAGAAAATAACATTTTATGTAAAACCAGAAAGATATTTTAAAGCAGTTTCATTTGAAAAAGGCTTTGCATTTCATAAAAATCAAGAACATATCTGTTTTTATTTCCTAACACAGGATGACAGTGATGTAGAGTGGAAGTTTGCTCGTTCTAAACTTTGGCTGTCATATTTTGATGATGGAAAAACATTACCTCCACCCTTCAGTCTTGTACCAAGCCCCAAATCTTTTTTCTATTTCATCATGAGGATCATTAACTTTTCTAAGTGCAGGAGGAGACGGCTGCAGAAGGACATTGAAATGGGAATGGGCAATTCCAAATCTAGGGTAGGTTCTGAGATCTCTTCATTGCAGTGAAGAATTCTCTGTCCATTCCACCAGTCTTGTTTTCCTTTTCGTTTTAGGCTAAAATCTGTGCTTCTGATAATAATTTATGTTAACAGGTCTGTATTTCAGATTGCCTGAACATACTGCATAAAAAAATACCTATAAATTTTATTAGAACAACAAAATTTGATAACTGCGAAAACACAATGAAAACAAAAATTGCTGAGTGTTCAAAGATGCAAATAATTCCCACAAGGAGTTACTCGAATAATGATTAAAGATACTTTAAGCCTATTTCCTCAGAACAGGATGGCTAAAATTATCAGCATTTAAAAAAAACCAAAACAAAACCAACATATAATTCAAGGCAATCTCATTTTTTAAAAATAATACTCTGATATAGTAAAAGATGGAAAGATCCAAACTTGTTGAAAGAAAAAGAATAATAGAGCTGAATCCTAACTGTGAATTCCACGATTTATTTTAATTTTGTCTTATTTCTCCGTAGTTAAACCTGTTCACTCAGTCGAACTCCAGGGTTTTTGAATCCCACAGTTTTAACAGCATTCTCAATCAGCCAACACGCTATCAGGTAAGTACATACAGTGATCACTGTCCTGAGTAATAGAACTGTGAGAAGGTTCTAGCAGAATTTTATGTTTCAAGTACATTTTGCCTTCACCAGATGAAGAAAATCTCCTGTAGAAATCACAGTCCAGGATGCTTGCCCCTATTATTTGAAGTGTTTCAAAACTAGCTCGTACAGTACTTAAAATTTGTCTTTGATGTTCTACTTGGGAAAGTGTAAGGAGCAAACATCTGAAACCGGTTTTTAGGAAAGGGATGTGAAAGCTGATTAGGTTGGCTGCTTCCTTTCCTTTCTCAGCATGCCCCCAGAAAAGCCCATGTGAGCGAACTGCTTCATCTGGGGCTGTTCATTCTTTCTCATAGGCAGATGTGACAGAGAGAGCTCAGAAAGAAAAATGAATAATGTTTAATTATGTAATCTAACCTGATTATATAACTGTTTTAATCTGGCAGCAAATAATGAAGAGACTGATAAAACGTTATGTTCTGAAAGCACAAGTGGACAAAGAAAATGATGAAGTCAATGAAGGTAAGAAATTGCAATATTCAAAGGCAATTTTTTCATGTTGTATTAGGAACCAGTATAACAGTGATACATGGGGGTTTTGAGAGAAAAGAGGGATTATTTCTATTTCACACGCACTGAGACTCAGATAGTAATGGAAGTATGCCCATGTCATCAAAAAAATGGCAAAGCGGGACTAAAGAAGTAGAACTGAGAAATCTTATGGGCCCCATTTTACAGAGAGAAAATCAGAGCACAGACATAACGAAGAGAAAATCTGTGAAGGAGCCAGTAACTGTATTCACATTTCCAGAATCCTAATCAGGTTTGCAGGACATCTCTCTCTGCATTCCGTTCAAGTGAACACACAATTACACACAATTTACCACTTTGCACTATGAGCTACTTGTCCTGCCTTCCTTCATAAAGCTGTGAGGAATAATCACCTGTGAAACTGCCCATCATTAAACAAAGCCCCACAGTCAGCTGCAGGGTGATAAAAAAATGACAAATGTAACCACTGTTTGAGTGGGAGACCTTTTGAGAAACAGTGGATCTGAGCTCCCTGGCAGCTGTGAGAGGCGCATGCTCCAGGTGCACACCCTAACTCACCACTGGGACGAGATTATGGCAAATGTTGTCCTCCTTCCTCCAGCCTTCCAGGAATGAAGCACAGGCCTGCAGTCCAGCAAGGAAACTCCTGTGCTCTGGGCAGATCCCCAAACAAAAGCTCGAGCTAGAATGTTATCAAGCAATCGAGGGATGCAGTGATGGGCAGCCTGGGCTCAGAAGAGAATTTATTGGCATGGCAGCATCAGGCAGCTGTGTGCATGTGTGATGTGAGGGGCCTGGGAGGGCTGCTCAGCTCTCAGCTAAGGCAGCAAAGCTGCTGTTTTGCTCTCTGCTTACCTATAACTCTGCAGGAAGAAGCAGGGAGCAAAAAAGATTAAATTAAATCACCCTCTGTGCCTTCAAAAGGCAGCATTGTGCACTGCCTGTTATCCTGACACTTCCCCATCCTGTGTGGCTGCACAGAGCTGTGATTGTCAGTGACAAAAGTAGAAAGGCTCCTAAAAGTGAATCCTCTCAGTGTGCTGCTCTCCTGAATTCCCACTGCTCTCCTCCTGTTCCTGCTCTGTGATGTAGGAAATCATCTGCCTAGTGACTGATGAAAAGACTGTTCTGTCACCAGCAGTGCCAGCCCTTTCCAGGTCCCTGATGCCACTTTGATGTTGGCAGAGATGTGTTTGAATTAGCAAGACAGTGCAGAAGAATCAGGGTTTACTGACAGCATAGTTCTGGCTTTGGCACCAGCTTTAGTAGAGCAATGTCCACTCTGAGCAGGGCAGGTAACCCTTGAGTTTCACTCTTCAGCTGCACAGTGAATCTGCTGCTCTGTGTCCTGAGCATCTCATCAGTACCCAAAAATACAGACCCAGCCTCTGAAGACACAGTGTTTGAAGTCTGCTATACCCTAAATAGAAAACATTGGCATTTCTATGTACTACAGCTACTTTAACAGAAGTCTAGGGATTTTTCCATGTTCTTCATCCCTAGGGAATTTAGGTGCAACTTCATACTCTTGTATTTCATACATGACAAATAATTTCCAGATACTGTGTCAGAATTCACATCCCTCACACTTGCTGGAAGAACAGTACTTGAACATTTTAAAAAGCTTTTGCTCTTGAACTGAATATCCTACAAGGGAAAACATGCTGCTGCTTATTATGAGCCTGGCCTTGACAGCTGTCTTTGTTTAAATGTGTTTTTTATATTTGTGTCAAATTATAACATAATGTTAAATTGGTTGACTTCTAATTCCACGGATGTTGGTAAGGAAGAGGAGAGAGACTCAGAAGCTGTGAGTTTTAGTGCCAGCTCTGCCAAGCATTTTCTTTATGATTTTGGCACAGCCTTTTGGAAAAAAATCCTCTTTCTTTTCTCTCTAAAAAGGGAATACTAATATTTACCAGCTGTTCAGCAGTGTTGGTGTGATTAATTCATTAACCTTTGTACAGCCCTTTGGGAATCTTTGTTGTTCTGCACACATGTAGAGCACAATGTGACTGTTAAAATTCCTTTAGGGGTGGAGCCACATCTCACTGAGAATGAAGAAGAGGTAAATCCTCCTGACCCATCCTGTACCTGCTCTCATGAACATTTTGGGATGATAATCTGAAATAGGCACTGATATGACTTAACAGAAGAGTATTTGCTAACAAGTGTTTCTTTCCATTCTTAATGCAGGTGAATTAAAGGAAATCAAACAGGATATCTCCAGTCTTCGCTACGAACTGTTGGAGGATAAGTCCCAAGCAACAGAGGAGTTGGCAATTTTAATACATAAACTCAGTGAGAAACTAAATCCTAACATGCTGAGATGTGAATGATTCAACAAAGGAACCGTGGCTTCGACTACAGCACAACTATTTATTGGCAATAATATTTCATTATCTTATACTTGAAAAAAAAATGTATTGTAGATTTTTAGCACTAAATAACTTTATGTACAGCTTCTCTGGAATTTAGTCTTAGGAACTTTTATTAACTCACCACAAAAAAGATTGCTCTCTTCATTTTAATTGTCTAAAAGCAAGAACTGTCATAACTTTTTTTTTGCATTTATGCATTGAAAAGGTATCATGGTATCGATTGCTGATATTTTAACTGGTTTATGACTACATATGGAGAATTCTTTGCACTAAATTTGCAGGACAAAAAATTAACAGATACAGCATAATACTCTGTTCCTTGCAGTGTCCAGGTACAAAATAGGATTTTTCATACTACAATAAACCAACTAGAGATGAGTGGAGGATTACTTGAAATCTTTGTTCTTTGTTAGTGGTGCTAGTAAGGCGTGTAAGCCCAGAACTCATGGTTATGCCCACAAGGAGTTGCTGAGCACCAGGTAAGCGGGAATGTAATGGCAGCAGCGCTGTTTAACATGTCTGTGTATACACGTACCTCCCTTAATTCAGTGTATTTACTCTGCGAAGAGTAAGGAAATTTTTTTTTTAGACTCAGAGTCAGTGCACGGCTGGCATTTTTGGCTGCGTTGTTAAATAAACCACTCCTCCCGTCCGGTTCGGCCCCGAGCCCGGGCTCCTCCTCAGCAGCGCCCTTCCCGCGGGAGCCGCCCCGGGGCGCTCCCGCCTCCGCCCGCCCCTCGCCCCGCCCCCGGCGCGTCCCAGCCAATCGCAGCGCCCCCGGTCGTGGCCCCGCCCACCCGGCGGCCCGCCCAGCCAATGGGAGGCGGGCTGGGCGCGGGCGTTGCCGCGGTGACGGCGGCGGGCGCGCCGCGGCCGCGGGAGGGACGCGCGTCCCGCGGGAGCGATGGAGCCCAGCCTGGCACGCGTGGATTACCTGCAGGTGGGCCCGGTAGCCCCCCGACAGCCCCTCAGTAGCCCCCCGGCACCGGGGACAGGCGGCACGGCCCGCCCGGGGCCTGCGAGCGGCCCGAGACGCGTCCCGGTGCTGCGGGCCCCGCTCAGCAGCGTCTCTTCCATCCCCAGGTGGGAGTCACGGCGCAGAAGACGATGAGGCTGCTGCCCGCCTCCGGGAAGAAGGCCACGCAGAAGGTACCGAGCGCCCGGTGCTTCGCTGCCTCTCCAGTCCAGTGCTCATCCTGTCGTTAATCATCTCCAGAGTTTTCCTTAGCTATAGGAGGTCACGGGGAAAGATTGTACAGCTCCAGTTTGGGAGTTTGGAAAAGCTTCTTTCGGGAAAAAATACCGATAAAATAAATCTGAATTTGTGATTGGAAGGCTTCCAGAACCAAGAAGGAATTGTTGTCGTTTACAGCGTTGCTGAAATCACAAGGGAATTCTTCCATATTTCTCTATTTTGGCTTTACTAGCACTAAAGACTAGAGGGAATGGCCTGAAGCTGAAACAGGAGATTCAAATAAGATGTTAGAAAAATAATATTACACTGTTAGAATGGTCATTGGAATAGGCTGCCCACGGAGCTGGTGGAGTCACCATCCCTAGAGGTGTTTAAGAGGCATCAGAATCTGGTGCTGGGTGCAGTGGTTTAGGAGTTACCGTGAATGATCTAAAGGTCTCTTCCAACCTTGATGCTTCTATGAAACATTTCTTTCTAAGTTTTTCTTAATATAAGTTCAGATTAAGGAAACCTTGTTAGGGAAACGCAATAAAAATAACTGCATTTTTTTTTCTTCAATAATAAGTCTTAGTGTGAGGAAACAACTCTTCCCAAATATGCCTTCACCTCATGGCTGCTGGCATTTACAAGTAGAAGCAGGAAAAGGATTGTAAATGCCTGTGTTTGAACTGTTGTTCAGTGACCTATCTAAAGCATTTTATATAGATCTTCAAAGTATACTCCCATATGTAATTAAGTACTGTAGGATTTTGAGTCCTTAAATATATGAAAATATTGTTAATTTTATAATAGAGGGACTACTTACAATAGCATGTAGTGACAGGACAAGGGGGAATGGCTTCAGAGAGTAGGTTTAGATTAAATATTAGGAAAAAAATGCTTCCCTATCAGGGTGATGAGGCCCTGGCACAGGTTACCCAGAGAAGCTGTGGCTGCTGCATCCCTGGAAGTGTTCAAGGCCAGGTTGGATGGGACTTAAACAACCTTGTGTAGTGGAAGGTGTCCCAACCCATGTCTGGGGTTGGAACAAGATGATCTTTAAGGTCCTTTCCAGCCCAAACCATTCTGTGAATACAGGAAAAGCATTATTTAAAAACACAGTTGGGTAATAAAAAATAACAATGTATTATACTTTCAAAGGTGGTTGTTGGAGATCAGGATGGGGTCGTTACGTGTTTTGGCATAAAAAAGGGGGAAGCTGTGGTAAGTGGAAATGCTCCATTTAAAATTTTATCTTTATTCTTCTTTGAAAGTCCCCTTTTTAGTGACATGGCATCTGTGGAAGGTGTCATGGTAGAGCTGTGGACTGATGACTGATTGTACACATATAGCTGCTGTGACAGGACAAAAATCTGCAGAGATTCATTAAATCACCGTAGGGATTTGGACAAACTGACTGCTTTTTATGCCCAGCTCAATAAAAAACTACTTTCTTTCATGAGTTTTCTTTTCCCCTCCAGGAAGTTCATGTTTAGCTCATAAGGATCTTGTAGCAATACAAATAAATCTATGTGGACTTCTGGAATAAGAATGCAACATGAGAGAAAGCAAGTGTGTGCGTGTGTGTGTGTGTGTGTGTGTGTTGTTCTTTAAAATAAAAAACAAACCACAAAACAGCTGACAGCAGTGCTGAATTTTTCCCATGGATGAAGTAATAAAGTCTTAATTTATTATATTTTAAGGCTTTTATATATTTATTTACTGATAAAATGCTTGGTTGCTCTGTGATTCTGAAGATAAATATACAGATTATTCTTGTCTGCGTACAGCCCATCGCATCTTAGTTTTGCCAGACATTGTAAAGCAAATTTATTACCTTTATGTTAAAAGATTACCATAAATATGATATTGTGATGGTGAATATTGCTCTTCTGTTTACAGCCAGTGTTCAAGACGCTGCCAGGACAAAAAATCTCCAGGCTGGAGCTGGGAGGAGCTCTTAATACACCACAAGAGAAAATCTTTGTGGCTATAGGAGCAGAAGTCAGAGGTTTCACAAAAAGAGGGAAGCAGTTTCTTTCCTTTGAAACTAACCTTACTGAAAGCATCAAAGCTATGTATGTATGATATTTTGCCTTTTTTCTGAGAGCTGTAGCAGATTGATAGTTTATGATTTTATGAAATAATTTTTGCATTGTGTAGGTGACTCTAATTGCCAATCCAGCTTCAGCTTGTGCTGTGACCTGTAGCAGGAATTTGGAATATCATGGAGAAATTTTGGAAGTGTAGGGGGAATTGGGAGGGGTCTGGAGGCACTCACATCAGTGCAAAATCTAAGTGAGCAGAGCTGGGGTTATTGCCACAGTGTGTCCTGTTCACAAAGCTGCTGGAGCAAAACCTTTCTTGGATTGTGTTGTAAGGTGCTGCCATAGACAAATCAGCAAAAAAATAGAGTAATGAAATTTCTATAAGGATATTCTTAGGGATTTACCTGAGGACAAAGTAGCAATGTGAGAGCTATAGAAACCACGTGGTTTTAATATTTATAAGGAACTTCTTAAGCTGAAAAGCTTGAAGGGTCCCATAATACCTTGAAGCTGCAAGCATAGTAAGGCATAAAAGCATAAAAGACTCTTGCTGCATCAAGATACCACAAGAAGTGTTTTCTTTTCCTCAGGTACATTTCAGGAGCTGATCTCTTCCTCTGTGCAAGCTACATCTATAACCATTACTGTGACTGCAAGGACCAGCACTACTTCCTATCAGGAGATAAAATCAATGATGTTCTCTGCCTTCCTGTGGACAAAGTGAACTGCATCACACCGGTGCTTGCGTGTCAGGACAGAGTCCTCAGGGTGTTACAGGTTAAAATGCTTCCTTCTTTATGTTTTATGTATTGATGCTGTGGAACTGGACTAATTATTAAGGGAATCAGCATATTGGCATGGCTGAAACATTATAAGGATCAGTGTGTTGTGCCTCTCTTGGCAGTGTTGCTGCTGGTGTATTCCCTTTCTATTGTGTTTTTAAAAGAAAACCATTACTGTAAACTTGGAAAAATGAAGATTAGTAAAATCACTATAAACAGGCTTTGGAACTCATAGGTGGAAGTGGATGACAAATTGGTCCCTTCTAACTAAAAGTGCTCACATGCACATTTCATTTCCTAAAGTCTTTATCACTTTGGGAATTCTTGCTCTCATAAATTGATGTTGTGACAAGTCTGAGTGATGCTAAGTGGTTTAACAAATTGAATTGCCAGACGAGTTCCTGGATCATTTTTAATGATAACAACATGTTTCAAGAGTCCCATGTTTTATTTCTATGACCTTCACCCTGTTTTTGGCTTAGAAATGGTCCTCCCATAGGGGTTTGAATAAGTAAATCTTACCTGTTAGTATGATCTGTAATAATTTGGTCATTGTGGGGGTTTGGTTTGGTTTATGGCTGGCGTTTTGGGATTATTCTCTTTTTGTTGTTTTGGTTGTGGTTTTTTAGTTTTTTTAACAAATTCTTTCAAGATTGTTCTCTTTGTCTGCAGGGATCTGATTTGCTGTATGAAGTAGAAGTTCCAGGACCACCTACTGTTCTTGCTCTGAGCAATGGAAATGGGGGTAACAAGATTTTGAATATACAGATAACCAATAACATTATTTTACTATATTTTTAAGTTTTTATAGCTTATCTTGTTTTTTAAGCTGATGTTTAAAATGCAGCAGAAAAGTGACTGTGTGAGGTAATTTTTTTACATATAAATAGACACAGAGATATGATTGTTTCAGACAGTTCTAAATTATATTCACATTTAATTGAAGGACTCTCACAACAGCAGTGAGATATGAGGGGTCTCACTGTGTAAATACAGACTGGACTTTTGGGGGCCATGTCCAGGTTTTGGGTTTGTGTTTCTCTGTAACACATGGACTTCCATAACTGGAAACACGGATGGACAAGAATATTGAGTAGAGCTGACATAAATTAAGACTGGAAGGTTCAAACTTAAAATAGTTTGATCATCCTTGCTAATCTGCTCTAACCTCACAGAAACCGCTTTAGGGTGTTAATCTGGTGCTTAGTTTAGTTTCAGTTGGATTGTGGGACAAACATCCAGACCTGGTTTGGAGAAGTAGTTCTTAATTGCTGAAATTTTGGCACAGCATTCACTGCTGGTGTGTGTTCTGAATGGATGCCTGTTTTTCTTCTGTAAAGTCCATTGAATAGCCTTTATACTTGAGCCTAACTTTGCTGAAATATAAAGTATTGGATTTTGAGTGGTTTTTAGGCAGAACTCCAGTGCAGGGGTGCAGCCATACACAGAATAGTGACAACTATGAGGAAATTATCTGATGGGTGCAGTTTTTGTGGATTTGTTTTTGGGTTTGAAGCCTGACACTTCTGTTGCACAAAACTAATTCTAGTGTTTTCTTTTCCTGGGGGCTGTAGAGTGTAACTACACAACATTTTTAACTTGGTGTGCTCGATTTTATCAATTCTAAATTCAGTTTCTGTGTTTAGGTGATTCTGGGGAAGAAATTGTGTATGGCACTTCTGATGGGAAACTGGGTCTCACCCAGATTACTGGTACCAAGGCAATACCCAAGTGGGAAATTGGAAATGAAAAGAAGAGAGGAGGTGTGTATCTTAGTCTCTCACTCTTTAGCTTTCCAGCAGACCTGAGGCTTTGTTACAAGTAGGATAATCAGGAAATCTCATTCACAGATAACTTTGGAGGCGTATTGTGATTATGCCAGTGTGTGATATTAATATGACTAAGGTCCCTTTCACTTTCTTGATTTTCTGA
Organism: Eopsaltria australis; assembly: GCA_034509425.1. Taxonomy (NCBI): domain Eukaryota; kingdom Metazoa; phylum Chordata; class Aves; order Passeriformes; family Petroicidae; genus Eopsaltria; species Eopsaltria australis. The sequence continues at coordinate 3,056,449 of JAVTVJ010000247.1, read as the reverse complement.
CATATAATTTTAATCAGTTTCTTGTGCTTTGGTTTTTGTGTTCATGTTATTTCCAGTATTTTAGCAAGCTTTTGGTTTTGCACTCTTTTTAAAGTGGTGTTTGTAAAACTGCGTTGATTCAGATTTGATTGATTGAGATGTTTATCATTTTTCTGTTTCTAAGTATGTGTATATTTGGCAAATATGCATGCCAGATTTATGAGATGCTTAGTGGTCTTAAGGTCTCTAAAGAGTCATAATAAGGGGTTTTGTCTGAAGGTGGATTATGTCTCCACAATAACTGATCAAAACTTTCCCAGTTTTAGCTTTGATGTGCTGCTTCTGCAGCATCTATTCACCCATACTGCTTTGTAGAGTAGAAGATCAGGAATGGAATGTATAAATATGTTTTTATTTAATTATAAGACTTATCACCACATTATTTTCTTTAAATGCTTCCTAGTATGTCCTTAGTCTTTCTATGAAATATGGAGCCATGAAAGTTAATCTTGAACCCTGAAACACAGGGGAGGGAGAGGACTCATCCAGAAATCTCATTATTAACACCTTAAAAGCTGGCCAGGAGTCTCCTTCCATGTAACTGAGTGTGACCTGTGTATTATTGTATCACAGAATAATAAAGATTAAGCAAATGGCTTTGTTTTCTTCTTCTTTAGGTATTCTGTGTATTGATAGTTTTGACATTCTGGGAGATGGAGTTAAGGAATTACTTGTTGGACGAGATGATGGAATGATAGAGATCTATAACTTTGAGAGTGCTGATGATCCTGTCCTTCGACACGATTATGTAAGTCCACATCCTTCATACTCTGCTGGAAAACAATTAATTAAAAAATAATCTCTATTTCAAAATGTACACGGTCATTACTGCTAAAATATGGGGTTTGTTTTTAATTTAAGAGGTTTGTAATGCTGACAGTATGAACTTGAAATCAGTGTGATAACCGTGTAAGAACCAGGAAGTGAAGTAGTCCTGCCTTGAGCAAAAGTCAAAATAATGTAGAGAGTGTGTGTTAAAGTTTTGACTGCTGGGTGAAACCTAATACAGAGCTGCTCTCTCAGTGAAAAAACTGAGAGTGTTGTGTATAGTCTGAGATTTACAGGTTAATAAATGGAAGCTGTCAGGGCTTCACTGAGCACAATTACTTTGGTTATCAATTGTTTAAAATAGTAATTGGATCCAGAGGGAACTTTTCACTTCAGTCAGATTGCTAATTCCTGCTGGAAAAGCACTGTCTGTCAGTGTTTTGCTTTAATCTTTTGAATGTGTTTGCTCTGTGGAGTAGGATCTTCTAAAAACATCTGAAATGGGTGCAGTGATATTTCCCTCTGCTTGAATGTGTTTGTTTGAAGGCTTTATCAGAGAGCATTGCATCAATCCAGGGTGGCTGTGTGGGAAAAGATGGCTATGATGAAATTTTAGTAGCAACATATTCAGGTAAGCTTCAAATCACTGACGACACCATAAATGTTGTGTGTGGTGAGGTGATAAAATTAAGTAGGTTATGTTGTTAGTGCAGTTCACATCTCTTAAAATTTTGTGTTGAAAAGATCTATTCTGATTTAATATTTACAATTAAACAAAATGTTTTCTACACTTGAACTGTGTGGATTTTATAAGATATTCATCATGTGTGACACAGTGACTGGCTATACTTAAGTGTAAAATGCTGCTTTATTGTGATGAAATAATGTGTATGTTATGTCTGAAGTAATTATTTATGACTTTTTTAATATATCTGAACAGTGTAGATAGACAAGCATGTTTTTCTTTTATTTTTCCGTCTTTTACATAATTTCATTCCTTTTCAGCTTCACAGGGCTTTAAACGGGGTTGATTGTGATTTCAGTAGAAAACAAAGCTCCCTCATGTGAGGCATCTCAGCAGCTCCTCTGTAAGACTCGAGCTGTTGGCCTGACTAGAACATAGGCCATGATAAACATGCTGCAGATGTCAGCTGCTGGGAGCTAAAATATTGCTAATTCTCTCTCTTTAGATACCTTCAGTGCTAGAATTTAACCTGCTGAAACTTCCTGTAATGAAAGTCATGTCATTTGGCAAGATACAATCCTCAGTCAGTTCTTGAGAAATAATGGTGTTCCAAATACCTCTTTTAAACATTTCTGGGTGATCAAAAGACTCTTACACCTGACCTCATGTGAATTGTTTTGGTATGATTTGCCACAGTACTGCTGCAGCCTAAGTCCTTTGTGGCTTCTTTTAGTGGGAATGTTGTAAAGATCCATGGATCATAGAAGAAAGGGGAAAAGTGAAAGCCTGTGTTCCCCTGTGGGCTTTCAAAGGTGAATTCTGGTAGGATGTGCCCTAGACTGATTTTGGCAGAGCTATAAACACCCATTCATGTCTGCTTATCATGCCTGAGGCATCAGAATATAATCAATTGGTAGTTACTATTATAAATAAATATAATTTAGTAAGCAAAAGTATAACTTTTTTCAAGCAGCAGCATTCAATCTCTAAGCCCACTGAGCAGCATACAGTTTGCTATAACACATTGCACAGCTTTTGTTTTGTTTTCAGCTGTAGAACTGCCAATAATTCAAGGTTTTGTCAGAAAGAGAGGTGATAAAAAATCCAACTGCTCAGTTAGAAGCAGTTGAAGAGGGATTTATCGCTCAAAGTACTAAATGAAAAAGAATAATGTTTTCCAATTTAAGAATGAAACCCATAAAAAATGATGCCCAGTGTCTAGGATTAATCCTACAAAAAAAGGATTAACATTAGGCTCATGTTAACATACATGTACCCAGTGTATGGAACAAACCACTCCACACACACAATAGCTGAGTGTAGAATTTTCTTTCTAGCTTATAAGGAATATAAACTTCATATATTGGTTTAGGCTGGCTGACAGGACTGACCACAGAACCTGTCCATAGAGAAGGTGGATCAGGTGAAGAGCTAAAATTAAGTCAAGAAATGCAGAGCAAGATTTCATCCTTAAGGTAATTGCGCTAGAAAGAAACGTAAATGGAAGAATTGAAATGTTAAAAGCTGAAATGTCCTCTCTCCTTCCTATCTTATTGGATTTTCTTTATCATTAATATATCTAGAAGCAGAATAAACCTTTTCAAAGTAGAAATGAATAGCAGCCTCATTTCATGGTCTTTTTCTATCTTGCCTTCACATGATGATGTCTGAATGCTTTCTGCCTCAGTATCAGCAAGATAAGATTCCCTTCTTCTGTGCTGCTCTATAGCTTCTAATTGATGGCAGGAAAGAAGTCACTACCATAATATTCAAAATGCATTGTACTCTTGAAGGAAAGAGATTATACTTTCCTGTGTCTCAAGAAACCTCTTTAGGCAAGGAGCATGTAAAATCTACATGTCCATGAGATAGAGTTTATATTTTATCTTTGTTAAGTACGTGGAAGGGGAGTCATCAGTCACTTCTGGCTGGAAAATTGAGAACAGGAGATAAAAATGATTGCCTTGCAAGTTTAAACTACTTAGTTTCTAGGGTAGCTTTGATAGTTGCTTTGTTAAAGAGATTATGAGTGATTTCCCTTTTCAAGGAATGAACTGGAACAATTGCAGATAAAAGTGCTTCAGGAACGGGAGAAATACCAGCAGTCCTCTCAATCCAGCACTGCAGTTTCCTCAGTACCTGCCTTCAGTGTGAATGACAAGTTCACACTGAACAAGGATGATGCCAGCTACAGCCTCATCTTGGAGGTGCAGACAGCCATAGATAATGTCCTGGTGCAGGTGAGTGGGCCTTTGTTCTTGTTGGCTTTCTTGATGCAAAAATAAAACACTCAGAGACCTTCTAATTCAAAAAGCCAAGTTACAGCATCTTAAATACATGTTCTTTTAAAAGTCTGAATTGTTGCAGGAGGGAACTGAAGTGTTGAATGTTGCCATGTTGAACTAACTGCTGTAAATACTTGTTAGGGAACAAATACAACATTTATTGAGCCCAGCAACGTTACATTACCAAAATACACCAAAGTGCCTGCTGTAACAGAAGATTTCTTTGTAACTTCGTGTCTGCTTCTGCATATCCTTATTTAAACACCAATTAAATGAGGTGCACATCCTCACTCGCCAGTTAAGTACCCTCTGTAGTGGAAAATTAATTGCAGAATGTTATGGGCCACCTGTGCACTTTCAGTGTGGAACAGCATCTGATTTGTGTGCAGCTGGGGAGAAATACTCCTGCCCATCACAGCAACCTTAATTAATTATTCCTCCTACTGTATCAGCTGAAATTAGTGTCATCTTTGGTAGTCAGAAAGAGTAGCAGTACTCAATTACCTTCTTTTGGGAAATGCATGAGGAGAAAAATGTGACAAGGAGGAATTTATGAGGCAAGTTTGCTTCAACAAATGGGGAAGAACTACTGTAGGATTTTATTTTCTTAATAAAAATCCTATTTTTATTAAGGATTAGAGCAATGCTAAGCTACAGCTACTTTGCCACTCTATAATATCTGATGTCTCCATAGCTAAATGAGGAATAATGAATTTGCTTAATCTGCCTTCCATGTGTGAAAGATAGCTACAGATTTTACACGGAGGTTGTGGTAAGCCAGACCCCCAGGATTTCAGGACTCTGCAAGGGAATAAGATCATGATGTTACTCCAGGATTAAGCAGTAAGCTGCATGTCTGTTAGGCTTTTGCCTCTGAGATGAAGCAATCTCCTTGCCTCTCCCTTATTACCAAGATTGGTGACAGAGGGTAAATGCACTTGGAGCTACTCAGGAACATAAGCTCTTTATTTTTCCCTTCCTCCTGTGTTCCACAGAGTGACGTCCCACTGGACTTGCTGGATGTGGATAAAAATTCTGCCGTGGTTAGTTTTAGCAGCTGTGATTCTGAGGTGAGTGAAGCAGAGGAGGTGATGTCTGTAGAGATGGCACAATGGAAACTCTAAATACTGTGCAGTAAAAATAGAACTTGGATTATGCATTTCTGATTTTAAGTACATTCAGTTAAACTACTCATCTGGTAATCGTGGAGAGCACAGCTTCAGGAGAGATGCTGCAAAATTAGGAGTTAAAGGCAGGTTCTGATATAAGGCAAACATAAATATGTGCAAAAGTATCTGCTCTCTTCCTATTCTTTCATTCCTGAGGAGGATTGTGAGAGACACCTTCAGTATTGCTCTGTTCTCTGGATTTCATAGAATCATGTATATTTACTTCCAAGTAATTTAGGTGAAGAGTGTTATGTTTCTTTCTTAGTTTCTAAAAAATACCTTTAGAATGTGACAATTCTGCTGTGTGGGGAGTCAAATGTATGTGTGCTTTTTTCATATAAATTTTACAGACTTAAATAGTCACAGAATTACTATTGACACTGAACGCCAGGAGGAAAATTCAGAAACTGTCTTAGGATTTATGAAGATCTTCTGTAAAATCTTTTCCCTTTTAACAGTATTTTAGTTGTAAGAACTGAATTTGTACATCATTGTTCTGCTTTGGAGCTCCCAGAAATCAGCTTCTTATTTTAGGTTTCTTGCCATTTATGATGATTAATTTAGCACCTTTTCTGGTGTATTTTCTTACTGATCCTGCTTTAGTTTTTGAGTGTTTAACTAATTTTGCAGATGAGTGGGGCAGGCTGACATGCATTTTTCAGATTAAAAGTAGATATCTATGTAATCTTTGTGGAGATATTAAAGAGTGTAAGAGGCTTTGGTTGTATTCTCCTTATAGGGAGATTTTATTTTTTTTTTTAACTCCACCATAATTAAAACTAATTGGAATATTCAGAGGAACCAAGGATTGATTTTTTTGTATTTAACTCTTGTAAATAGCTCTGCATGCATAGCAAAAACTTTACTGTAACATATCTACAGTTAAAACAGACCAAAAGAAATTTTGTGATTCCACAGGCCTATTCTGAATTCTTTTCCTGTTTGTTTTTTGTCCCCCTGTTTACAGCCAAATAGCAACTTTCTTCTTGCAACTTACAGATGCCAAGCAAATACTACAAGACTTGAACTTAAGGTAAAATGCTCAAAAACATGATCCATAAAATTAATGGTTATTCCTGCTTTGAAATGGAGAGTTCTCTACCTGCATCAGTCCAGTTTCTACTGCTGGTTTTTTCTGAAAACCTTCAAATCTGGGGCTTGTGTTCCTTTTTATTTGTCTTTAGGATTTCTAAAGGCCTCTAAAAATATGTCATAGGAGAGCCTAAGGTCCTTTTGAGTCCCACTCCCTAAGACAAAGGCAGTGGAGACGTTACAGATTGGGAAAATAAAGGATTCTGAAGGCAATGTGTGGAACTTAAAGCTGAGGGAGGTGTGGGAAAAGCAAGCTCTGGCACTGTTTATCCTCTGAAATGTTAGAAGGAAGTTCCATTGGGAACTAACAAGGGAATTGGATTGGATTTACTTTGGAGATGAAGCAAATCCATGCTTATTATACTTAAAGGCATGTGGGTGTTTTGGAGTTTATTTTTAAGGATCCACTAAATTCACACATTTTGTGGCAACCACCAGGGGAAATAATGAAGGAAATCCTGATTAGGAAAACCCTCAATGTGCACACAGGCATGAGGTTTTCTCTTTTTTACTGCAGCCTCCTAATCTGATATGTGTTTATGTAAAACTCTCCATTTTGAGGCTATTTTAACTGATTAGAAAATGAGTTAGAGGGTGTCATTTTATTAATATTTAATTCATCTAACACAGCAGCACTTCATTGGACTCTGCTCCATTTAGTTTTAAAACTCCTCTGCTTTATTTATAGTGGCACTATCAAGTAAATATAGTGCTCTACATATTCTTGAACAACTAGAGGCTTTCTCTAACATACTTTGAATAGTCACCAAATTTCCAAACAGTGGTAAAATAATCTTTTCCCTTCTCTTGTTTTCTGTGGATCCTTCTTTCCTCTCTGCAGGTTCGCTCGATTGAAGGGCAGTATGGGACACTTCAGGCATATGTAACTCCCAGAATTCAGCCAAAAACCTGTCAAGTTCATCAATATCAAATTAAGCCACTTTCACTTCACCAGAGAACTCATTCTATTGACCAGGACAGGTATTTGCAAAGAAAAATCAATGCCTTTTTTCACTTGGAAAAAATGACACATTTTTGTCATTTGCTGAAGCGTTTGCCCTGTAAACTTAAGTGTGGAATTTCTAATGCCTAACCTACACTTTGGAGCCTGTAGTTCCATTTCGTGGATTTCTTAATAGAAATTATGGATTAAATGGGTTCTTTGCCATTCTTTTTTCTTGTTTTGAGACTATTTTTCACTGCCCTGGGTTATAGTTCAGCCCCATGTGTTTGTAGGGCTGAGGGTGTGGTAGGTAACTGTGTCTTTTCAGTTTCAGCCTCATTCTCTGCTCCACCCTTTTCCTCTTAATTTTTTTCTCACAGCTAACTTGGCCCCAAAACTGAGCCAAGACTTTTTTTACCTTTATCTCTTATAAGGAGTTATAGGAGTTAAGTATTTTACACAATTTCTGATGGATTTTTGCCCACCCTCTTGTACTGCCTCCAAGGATCTGCTTATTCAAACCAAAACTGAAAGACTGAAGGGAGGTTACCAAAGGCTTCAGTGTGCAAATGAGCTCCACTGTGCCTTGTTCTTGATAAAAATGGGGTTTACAGCACGGGAGGCTCTTGAGGCTCTGTCTTAGTCATATTTGCTCTTGTCAGTTGTTTACCTTTGTCCTAAATTTCAGGTTTAACAACTTGCAACCGGACATCAAAAACTTCCAACTTGTTTTTTTATCCAGATCTGACATGTCTAGTGGGAGGCAAAATTTGAATGTGCACGTAGCAATATGTGTCTGTACTTATGGGAGAGACCTGACTTCTTACAGGGTGCTGATTAAAAGGAAACCACCATGTGGAACTCAACTTCTTTTACATGGACAGTGTCCCTCCTTCTTAACTATTAACTGTCCTTTTTCTCTTTTCATGTCACAGGCCCATGAACACACTGATGCTCAAAGGCCAGTTCAGTTTTGCTGAAATTCACTCCTGGGTTGTGTTTTGCTTGCCTGAGGTGCCTGAAAAGACTCCTGCTGGAGAGTGCATCACCTTTTATTTTCAGAACACCTTCCTGGGAACACAGCTTGAAACTACCTACAGGTAAGATACAATTACTAAACCTAATTGCATGCATGTGTGTTTAAGTTTGTTTATTTAAAGTTTTTCTTCCTTTATAGGAAAGGTGAGGGGTATTTTAAATCTGACAACATCTCTACAATATCCATCCTCAAAGATGTGCTTTCCAAAGAGGCTACTAAAAGGAAGATTAATCTCAACATATCATATGGTAACAATTTCTTCTCTATTTTTTTGTCCTTCAGTTTGTTTGATATAAATGGAATATGTAGTACTCATTTGCTTGTTGGGGTTTTTTTTTACTCCCTGCTAGATGTGAATGAAGAATCTGTGAGGCACACATTAAAGCTTATCCACCCTAAATTAGAGTATCAGCAGCTACTGGCCAAGAAGGTTCACTTAATAGATGCTTTGAGAGTAAGTATCTGAATTCTTGGAGTTTGATTTTTATGGGGGATTATGTGGTCAGATACCAAACCATGGCTCAAGTCAGGTGTGTGTCATGTGGGGATCTGTTCCCTTAAATTAAATTAAATTAAACTTTGTATTTTAAGGGTCTAGGAGACAATTTTCTTCAAAGAAAATTCTCTTTTTTGCTATATAACCAGTGAATAAAATGTAGGAATACTGAAGATGCTTAAATTGGGAAGTAGAAGGGCAGCTGGCTTTATCATCTAATGTTCTCTTCTAGCCTGCTGTTATTTTCCAGCTCCTTCTGTCCTTCCTTCCACTACCATTTTGAAGGTTTTCAGATCATACAGGCCGGATGCAACTTCTTTTCTTTGAAACTTCATCCCAGTGTCTCATAATTTCTGAATCATCTGCTTTTGAATCTTTTGCTTAATACCTTCCTCAGCAGCCTTTGGGAGATACCACTTAGGCACTTTGTCTCAGTTCTTGGACTTCTTTCCAACAAACAGAATTTTACTTCAAAAGCTCACCATCACCAAGGTGGTATTTTTTATTTAATGGGAGGGGAGGTGAAAATGGACAACCAGTTCTCTCTTATTCTTTTGGGGGCATCAGATACTTGTCAGAGCTCTTCAGATAGTAGAAAAGCTGGCTACCAATGAGAACAGTGTGAATATTTATTATCACTAAAAGGGTTTTACTTGGGCTTGGTTTGGCAAACCAGGGATGTAAACAATAACAGAGAATTTATTCTTAATGCATATTTTGTTTGTTCAATAATAATGGTGTTGTACATCTTGCTTGGTTTAGGCTCTGTTTAGACAGCAAAGCTTCGACAGATTTTTTGGTCACTCATTTTTTTGGATGATAACTTATTGACAGGCAGTAAAATAATCTAATGATTGATGAAAGCTGTTATCCCAGCAGACTCACAGTGCACAACATAATTACCTCTTGTCTAGAACAGAAGTGCCTTTCTCTGGAGGATAAAAAGCTCTATACTATCGACCATTCCAAATTGGTCTGCTGATAGACTGAGGCATTTTACAAGAGCCCATCAAAACTTTTTGCTGTCACAAATTAAGTGATGTTTTCAGAGTTTACTTTTATCTTCAGACTTCGGCATGTGCTACACTTTTTTAGGAATTTACTTACTCTAAAAATGAAGGTATGATCATGGCTTGAGTCTGTATGGTGTGACCCCTTTGTGGCTCAGAGCTGGAAGCTGTAATGCACAGGATTTTGAGAATCCAGTCTATGAAGTGACAAATGACATCTGGCATTTCATTAGAAAGCTAGAAAATGAGGCACTCTGAAAATAACACTTGCTAGTTTAGAAGGGGATTGTCTTCCCTTTGATTCTGATATATCTAAGCTTAATTTCTTCTTACTTACCTGCTCTTAGAATACTTAACCTGCTGTTAGTTCTTACCATTTTAAACTGTCTTTGAGGAATTACAAGTTCATGAAGGCAACGTGGACTTCCTGCTCCCAAAATACCGCAGCATTTTGGAAGAGGCAGATCAGCTGCTCGAGGAGTACAAGAGACAACCTGCACATCTCGAGAGACTTTATGGTTTGTTGATAACTCAGCTTTATTTTACAGGACTGAAATAGACAGCTGCTTATATTTAGATGATTCTTGTCTTTATGGACATGGCTAAAAATAGTATTCAAATTCAGGATGGTATTAAGGAGTGTATAAAAGTTAAATGGTTTGGATTTGTTTACAATGAAACCATTGTTTAAAACATGAAGTTAAAAAAGTCTTCCAACAACTGGAACACTTGGTACAGAATCATGAGTTAAAAGTAGAGACACCTCCTACTGAAAATAAAAAGTAATTCCTGAAATTTTACCTTTGCAGGTATGATCACAGATCTCTTCATAGATAAATTTAAATTTAAAGGCACCAATGTGAAAACCAAAGTTCCTCTCCTCCTGGAAATTCTGGATGGCTGTGATCAAGAAGGATTGATTGCTTTTTTTGATGCTGCCTGACAAGGAAAAAGCAGAGTGATTTTTCTGGTTTTAACCAAGGCATTTCCATATCAAATCCAAAACACTTTTACTCTTTTGTTGTACTGTCAGCTTTTAGGTTTTATTCATATTTATTATCATATTGGATACAGCAGTAAACTTCATATAAACTGTTATGTATGTTAACTGTATGCAGAGGTTTTATGTACAGTGTTAATAGCTTAAGAAAAGATCAGATGTAAATACTAAATATCCTTTTGGCAAAAACGTTTTCACTACTGTTTAAGACTATGTGGAGTAAGTAGCCTGTCCCCCAGCTGCAAGAATGGAAGAAACTGATTTCCAGAGACTTTGATGGATTTGGAAGAAATCTGTACCTAACTTAGTTTTTCCTGTTGTGTTAAGAATGTGGTACGAGAATCTCACCAGATTTGATGTAGCTGCTTTGTGCAGAGAGGGGGGAGAACTCTGAAATTTAGACTGAAGACAGCTGCATTTAAACTCTTGTTTAAGGATGGATGGCATTAAACTTCCTCCATGCTTCTCCAGCCTCCTTATGCTTCATTTCAAAACTCCACCTACTGGCTCACTTGGTTTTATTTAAAATTAGAAGAGGTGAAGTTAAGTGAAAAAGACCAACTCTCCTGAAGTGGCATAGAATCAAGGGTGGAAGAGACTTTTGAGAGCATCAAGTCCAACCATCAGCTTGTCATTATCACTGTAATAACCCCTAAACCACATCCCTCAGCGCCAGATCCAGACACCTCTTAAACACCTCCAGGGATGGTGACTCACCCTAACAGTGGCAATTTTTTTTACGAATTGTCCCAGCTGAGGGTGCTGAGGCCCTGGCACAGGTTGCCCGGAGGAGTTGTGGATGCCCCATCCCTGGCAGTGTTCAAGGCCAGCTTCGATGGGGGCTCTGAGCAGCCTGGGATAGTGCAAGGTGTCCCCGCCCATGGCAAGGGGGTTGCAACAAGATCAGCTTCGTGGTCTGCGATTCTTTGATACCCTAAACCTCCCCTGTCCCAGCTTGAGGCCATTTCCTCTTGTCCCCTCGCTTCGGGCACCTCACTGCCCCCTGCTTTCAGAGAGCTGTACAGAGTGACGAGGTCTCCCCCGAGCCTCCTTCTCTCCCGGACCACGTCCACGAGCCGAGCTGGGCAAGCTCCAGCACGCTTCCCACACCCGCTTCCCGGCGGGAAGGCCCGAGCCGCTGCTCTCGCTCCCTTGGGCGGGCGGGCGTCGCCGGCAGCCGCGCTCCCTCCCTCTCTCCGTGGCCGCAGGCTCCCCGCCCTCCGCGTCCGCCCGTGTCTGTCCGTCCGTCCCTCTGTCCGCCCCATCCGGCGCGCCCGTGACGCCGCGCTCGCCCATTGGGCGGTTCAAGAGTCGCGGGCTACTTGAACGGCGCGGGCGGCTCCAGGCGCGCCCGTCCCCGGCCCCGCCGCTCCGGCCCCGCCGTCGCCCCGCCGTCCCCTCGGCCGTGCCCCCCGCTCCCCCTGCGGCCATGCTGGCGGAGCAGGAGAACCAGGAGAACGTGCCCCCGCCGGCGGCCGGCAAAGCCGCGGCGCCGCCGCCCGCCGCCGGCACCCGCGTGGCGCTGGGGCTGCTGCGGGGGGCGCAGCAGCGCGCCGGGATCCCGCTGCAGGTGAGGGGGGAGCGGCGGGAGCGGGGCGATGTGGAAGGGGCAGCGGCGGTCCGGCCCGGCGGGAGCTGTCAGGGCCCGGGCGCTGACGGCCGCTCTCCCCACAGGCGGCGCGGGGCGGCTGCGAGGGCCACGGAGCGGCGGCGGGGCTGCAGCAGCAGCAGCAGCAGCAGCCCTTCTCCATCCATGTGGACGAGCCCGATGAGGAGCGGGAGCCGCGGCGGCAGCGGGGCGCCCCGAAGGCCGGGCAGAAGGAGGAGGCGGCGCTGGGGCTGCGTGCGGCCATGTGTGCACTGGGGGAGCGGCGGCCCCTGGCCCCCCTGGGCAACGCCATGGAGCTGAGCTTCGGTAGGTGACACCCCGGCCCTGCCGCGCCGCGCAGGCCGCGTCCCGCCTGCTCCCCCCGCGGGGCCTGCCTCGGGAAGCGTGGGGGAGATCGCCCGGGAATGATTTCCAGAGGCAGCTGCAGGGCTGTGCTCTGGGACACGGGATGCACGGGATGGTTTGGTTCCTTGGAGCCCGCCAACAGGATGCGACAGCTCTGCAATCCATCTGAGCCTCTGTGTTCTTATCCCCTGCTCTTTCAGGCAGTTTTATACTTTATCATATTAACTATCAGTACCTCAGGAGAGAAGCCAAATTACAGAGCAACCCATAAAGCCTCGCCCTTTGCTACCATTACCGAGTTAGAAGGGGACTTTACCCAGGCAGATCCCAAGATGTGGAAGGTTTTTCACCCAGGTAGTGGTGCGAGTGTGTTGAGCTCTTCTCGGTTTGTGAAAAATGGGAACTGCCAGATCCATCTTCCATGTGTGAATGAATATCTGAGGGCTGATTTCCCTGTGATCTGCTTCTGCAGGCTACAAAAAGCTCTGGCACCCCTGCCCTGTTTTAAACCACAGTCTAAGCTCACAGGATCCACATCTATGTAACAAGGTAACACAGGGTGCACTGAGCACTACATAATTGCAAGAGAGGTTTCCATCTCTTTATTCTTAGCAGGAAGAAGAGAAAGGGGAAGGGGAAACTTCCCCTGTTGCTGTAACATTTGGCTTCCGTGGAGCCTCCTCAGCTCCCAGTGCAGCTGAATGAGCCTGCACAAGGTTCCCTGTGCTGTGAGGGAGTGGTGTGATGGTGCCCATTTTTAACATGGCTGTTGTCCTCTGCTTAGATTCTCCAAGTATTATGGATATTTCAATAGCCTCAGAACCAGAAGAGAAAGCACCAAACGTTAATAATGTGCCAGACTATATCAGCGAAATCCATACGTACCTGAGGGAAATGGAGGTGAGCTGCTGCCTCTCTTCTTGTTTGCATACAGCCCATGGGGGAAGAATTTGGGGTGGAGAAATGCATCTGAACATGAGTTACCATGACAGTGACTAAATTAGAACTTGCTAGAAAGGGAGAAATAAGAGCACGAGACTGGTTTATTGTGATAAAGTTGACTGTGCCATGCACAAGCTGGAAAGCAAGATTACAGGAATAGAACTTACTGATCCTAAACTCACCAGTGTTTACTTGTGATTTGTTAAACTGTGATAAATAGAGTTTAAACAGTTGCTTCCCTACCAGCACGTGGTCCGAACTCAACTTTATCTGTCATCTAAACCTGCAGGTGAAATGCAAGCCCAAAATAGGTTACATGAAGAAGCAACCTGACATCACGAACAACATGCGGGCTATTCTTGTGGACTGGCTGGTGGAAGTTGGAGAAGAATACAAATTACAGAATGAAACTCTGCACTTAGCTGTAAATTACATTGATAGGTTTCTTTCTTCCATGTCTGTTTTGAGAGGAAAACTTCAGCTTGTGGGTACTGCAGCTATGCTGCTCGCATCGTAAGTGAAATTGCTTCATTTCAAGTTCCACCTGCTGGTCTCATGCGGATAAAAATCAGGAGTTATCAACCTAAAAGCTTGGCAGATACCTTTGTAGATTGCCCCGAAAGGGAGGATATGTTATTTCCAGCTGCAGCAGCTGGCATCTAAACTGTATTTGAAGGAATGTGCATAAGGCATGTGAAAGGAAAGCTGTGCTTGCCCCATTTACTAGTTTAGTGGGTTATTCTGGAGTTTCAGTGACTCCAAGTCCCAAATTCCTTAGTCCTAAATTACCATGCTATTGTAGCTCTCTAATTTCAAGTCCTGCTGATTCAAGAGCTACTGAACCAACTGCAGCAAACTTGTTCCCAAGTCAGAATTTAAACGAGCATTTCATTGAATTGGTGGTTTTCTAGTACTCAATTACTTACTCATAAACATTTCTCCTGGCAGAAAGTTTGAAGAGATCTACCCTCCTGAAGTAGCCGAGTTTGTCTACATCACAGACGACACCTACACCAAGAAGCAGGTCCTAAGGATGGAGCACTTAATTCTGAAGGTTTTGTCATTTGACTTGGCGGCTCCAACAATCAACCAGTTCCTCACCCAGTACTTCCTCCACCAGCAGACAGATGCTAAAGTGGAGAGCCTGTCAATGGTAAGTAAGAATTATTAGCTCAGCCCATGTAATTAGAGAGTTTTATTGCAGATATTTATTGCACATATATATGTATGTATCACATATACACACACCTTAATAATTGTGCTTCTCCAGAAGTGGTGCTTCACTGCTGGAAATTCACACTCCTATTGCCACTTTCTGTTTGGGATACCCCATTCTTATCAGAGGCTGGCACTTGGCCTGGCTCAGGCATGCACCCTTTCTCAGAGCAGGCAGAGATTAATGAACTTTAAATTGGGGCTTGTTGCAGTGCTAGACAGATGTTTCCCTCTCTCTTATCTACAGCTGCCACACCTACCCCCCCACACTTTGGCAAAAAAGGAATTTTGTTTTGGTTTTCCCTTCAACAAGCAGCAAGCTCTAAATCCAGAGGCTAATTTCTAGGGCAGAGCACAGATAACATTTCAGCTAAAGCTGTAATAAATCCTAGCTGTATGGTAGGTACCAGAGCTCCTAAAACACAAGCCTTCGTCTCACTGTGCAAAGGTCAGACCTGACTGTGCTCTTCCCTCTAGTTCTTATATATCCCTAAATATAAAATATGCTGGGAAAGCATGTGTTAGGAATGCTGTTTGACAGTAGCTAGCAGATGATGTTTAAAGAGAAAGTAAGTGGAAACTAATAAAAGATGTCCTTCCAACTGATGGCAGGATTGGAAGCTTAAGTTGGGGTTCTAGTGCAACTGTTAAGTTTTGGAAGCAGATGATTCCTTTTCTCCTTTCCCTTGCAGTACCTGGGAGAGCTGAGTTTAATTGATGCTGATCCTTACCTGAAGTACTTGCCATCAGTCATTGCTGCTGCAGCATTCCATCTGGCAGACTACACACTCACTGGACAAACCTGGGTTCGTAGCACTCCAACATGAGCCTTCATGGGCCTCCCTGTGTGCTAAGTGTGTTTGTGCACAGTTCTGAGTGCCAGGCCTGGGCTGCAGGAATTGCAGCCCCTCTGTGCTCCTAGGCTGTTAATTAGGGATTGCTCCCTGTGGCACTTGAAAAAAGGGATGTAGGGGTGAGGTAATATGGTTCAACAGGAAGCTAAAAACTCCACCAGTGGCCATCAGCATAAGTGAACAGCAACGTTCAAATGTCCCTCTCCCTTTCCTTTTTCCCCTCAGCCTGAATCCCTGTGCAAAGTAACTGGCTACACCCTTGAAGACATCAAGCCTTGCCTCATAGACCTACACAACACCTACCTCAACGCAGCCCAGCACACACAGCAGTCCATAAGGGAAAAGTACAAGAGTACAAAGTGAGTATCCGTGGAGGCATTAAGGCCTGAGTTGCCCAAACATGTAACTGCTTGGCAGGGTGTGGGTGTGGGATGTATCTTTTGAGTCTTCAGGCAGACTCAACTAACCAAATCCACCTCCTTGGTGATACCCTGAGGAGACTCCCTGGGGTTTTTGCATGGTGGTTTGTCAAGCAATACTTGGTGTTCCATCACCACCTGAACTGTCGGGTAGAAACTGTTGGAATTTTCTTGACATTCCTACAGTTGGTGATACCTAACACTCCTAAAAAATCTGTGTGGGGCATGGCAGCCAGCAAGCCCCAGAATGTTTCCTGCCTGGTGGGAAATGTGCTTCGCTGCAGTGTGTCATGCTGCTCTTTGTGGCAGAGAGCACTCAAGCAACGTGACATCCTGCCTCTTTTGTTCCCTCTCTAGGTACCATGGAGTATCGCTCATTGACCCACCAGACACACTAAACTTATTGTAATAATCAAGAGACTGATCTTTTTAAGAGATGTATATTACCAGGAAATGATGTACAGTTTTAGACATGGTTCAGGATTCTAGATGTGATCACTCAGAATATGAAAACAGCCTTTGACTTCAATTACGAAGTTTAGTTTCATGTGGTTTTAATGTAAATCTTTTGTACATGCAATCTTGTTAAGAGTTTTAGCTGTTTTTATCAAAATGTTCTCTTCAGGCACAGAATTAACCATGCAGGCCACGTGAAGTCTGAGACTGCTCATCTAATTATAGACTAAATGTTAATATTAGCAGTGCATTATTGTAGTAGGGCTTTTTTCTCCTGGGTAAGAAAGACTTGGACTCCACAGAGTATCAGTAGCATTTTTATACTGTCTAGTTTAAACTGAGACTTAGCATAGATCCAAAACGTGCCTTAATGGCCACAAAACTGGAAGAAACTCTATGGCCACGAGGAGAACTCCTTGCTGGAACCGACTCATGAGGCTCTTTAGGACGTGCCCCAGTTGCTGTACAATGTACATCTTCATCAGGGGAAAGGATGAATGCTCTGCTGCAGGGGCTGCACAGTTAAAACTCCTGCACCAGTTCATACCTCACGCTTCCTCTACGCAGAAAATGGTCTTGCTGTCAGTGTTTTCTAGTCCAAGTGTAAAACCGATACCCATCTAAACCCATGGGGCTCCCACTGATGTGTTGGCTGTCCCAAAAGTCCATTGATGCCTACTGAGAAAATCAGTCCTCACTCTGCTTGCCTTGTACCTCTTTGGGGGTGGTGGAGGGATTAAACTGCAGGGGGGTGAAGTGCTGCTGTGCCTTCAGGGAAAGGGAATGTGTTCTGGCATGGATGCAGAGCAGCATGAATTCTGTACACCCCTCATGCTTGGGAGGAGCTCCTCTGTGGCACACAGCAAAAATGTGCCATATTTTTCCTTAGCTCTGGAACTGTTTCATGAGCAAACTGGCATTCAGTCAGCATTAGATCAAGTAGATGTTTACCTTCAACCTGTGCAAATGGAGTGATGCTGCCCTGTACCTGCTGTTGTTTCTGTGTAAAGCAGCAAGTGCATGGAAGTGGGCTGAATTGAGCCATTTCCAGGTTGGCTAATAAACAGTTTTTGTATCTGATGTTAGTGGTCTCGCCAATAGCTTAAAATCACTGAGGGGTAGTGCTGCCATCTTAAACCAGCATTCATTTCTAGAGCCTTTTGGCAAGGGCTGCCCTGTGAAACCTGTGCCTCTTTGGCTTGAAGTTGAGCCAGCGCTGTCTCTGGTTATCTGGGCACCCAGCAGTATGAGCTCCTCCTCACAGATATCCAACAGCTGTTAGGGTGTGGGCTATTTAAATAAATTTTTTTAAATTGTCATCTGACAATTTTTTAAATTGTCAGGCTGAGCAGCAGTGCTAATGAGGAAGAACTCTTGAGTCTCACCTCAGCAACTACAAAGTTACTATTTCTGCCCCCACCCGTGTGCTCCTGCCTGAGCCTTTCCTGAACCACCTCAATTACAAAAGTCGAGTGGTGGTCAAAATATGAAGCAGGAGTGGCCTTTTTGGCCAACCTGAGCTTCTTAGGATGCACCTGGACTTGGTTCTAATGGTTAATGAAGAACCACATTTCACTGGCCAACAGCCTTTATTTAGATTAATTTCAGTGGGCTGCTACTCAAGCACTGAAAGGAATTGGGGACAGCCTGTGCAGTGTTATCATGTCTGGTGCTTGGGGTTGGAAACACTTCAACCTTGCAGGAGAGGGAGTTTATACAGACAGGGATGTTTTTTTCAGCATTTGTGACCTTGGAAGGGTAACTGGCATTACTTGAAGATAGAGGCCACAGTGCTCTTCCTGGGAAACTGGGCTCTACCTTTCCCTTTCTTTTCTGTAGTGTATTCCAAGACCACAGAGAAATATGAACATTGGGAGGAGGGGTAATTTAAAACAAGCTTATGAATTATTTTCTCCAAAAAAGAGCAAGAAGCAATACTTAGGACTTCAGTGGGTTTTAGTATTAGTTTAGTGCTTAATCAAAGAGCTGTGCTCAAGTTTCAATGGAACTTGTTCCCTTACTGTTCCCATAGCACGGAGGAAAATTCTTCCACGCTCCCCAAGCTTTATCTTCACCATTATCAACATGACTTCCTCTGCAGCCTAACAAAAAATCTTCAGTCAGGGACTGGCATCTCTGCCCAGCATGACAGAGTTCCTCCTTCCTCAGGGCAGCTCTTGCTTGTGCTGTTAAGTGCTATCTTCTCACTTTCCAAAATCAATATGGGACAATTCCAGCTTTTGCTTCTGAGCTTTGAACAAATTTTCCCAGGTTGTACTGTACTACTGTTAAGCCTATCCAGGTTAACTTCTTTCCAACTAAAGGCTCTAAGGAATGTAGGGATGAGACGTTATGTGGGAAGAGAGAAACAGCAGTGCAAAAAATATTTCTTTTTTCTGAAGAAGTTTAGAGTCTTGTGGTACTACAGAACTAAGAAGGAACTGCATCTTCACCCATTTTTGTACTCAGGACAGTGACTTTGGGCTGGAAGAACTGACACTAAGAAAGTGCACTGGTTTAGCTCCTGGAGAAAAGAGGTTTTGTGTGTTGGTCCCTTTCTGAAAGAGCACAACTTGATTCAAGCTTTGCCTGGCTGGGAGCAATTTTATATATATCTGGTTTGGTTTGGTTTTTTTTTTAACATTAAGTTCTTAACCTGATTTGGGGAACCTACGATCTGCAACAGTAACTTCTCTCCTGTTCACAGCTCGTGTAACACTTGAGGTCACCTGTAATATAGCCCTGCTTCACTCTTTGTAAATATGTCTGTGTTTCCAGTGTCACTTGTTTGCAAACAAAGCGCCCAGATCAGGTATTTTGGCATCCTCCTTTGTCTCTTTGTTTTGCCTGATCCTAAATTCAGAACGTAACTCTTTGCCTATAGTTCAAGAAGCATTCCTGTCTGTTGCATGTAATATTTAATTAAAACTTTTTAAGAAACTCCACTGCTGAAGTTCTGTGCTGCTTTGTTAAGTCCATACATTTCTGGTAATTTTTGTACAAAGTGGTTTGAGTACAAGGTAAGAAGGTTTTAATCACAGAACACAGATTTTCCCTTTTGAAGAAAGCTGAACTAGGTGAGTGTTTGCTGCAGCTGGATGCCAAAGATAGGATTTCAATTACAGGCACCATTTTTTTATTTAAATCTGTGTGCAACAGTTTTAACTTATACATAAAAGCAGAACCAGGTATTGGGAGGGGAAGAAATGAGATTATCTACAAAAATAAGCTCAGTAATAATACACCAAAATCCATATTATACAGCATTCCTGCAGGAGGGATGAGGGCTTTAACGAGAAGTTCTCTTCTTCCTTCTCCTTTTGTTAAATGCTTTCTTACTTGGATTTTCTTGTTTGGAGCTGGCCTGTGTCCTGTCAGCAAACAAGAGTTGTATCAGATAAACTTGCTGAACAGCTTTACTATTTCAAAGAACATAGGCTGATTATCCTTAACTTGGCAACCTCCCACCACAGATGCTGCCACGGGTTTCCATGGCTGGTACAGGGAATACAGCAGCAAATCTCACTTCTTGGATGTAAAGCTCAACAGAATCTCTGCAGCAGCTCCAAGGGGCTACTGACTGAGATCCACTTTTATGCTCTCACTCCCTCTGGAAGGACTAAAATGAGCTTAATACCCATAACTATTTCAGACAGGTGCAGGCCAGCCAGGCTCTGGCCTCCCAGGACAGAAGGCCAACAATTTAGCCTAGATTTAAACTTTGTTGCTCTCAGCTGTATCTGTATTTCCTCTGATCAACTGAAACCTTTCTTGGCCTTGCCAAAATCCTGTCCTTCCTGGAAATACTCCAACAAATTCATTTCCCCTGTAATTCCAACTGCTGGTTACCTTGTTTTCCGTGGTACTTCCTGTGGTTCCAGAATGACAACTTCCTCCTCCTCACTGTCAGACAGTACAATGGGTTCATCTAAAAACACAGAAACCCCAAACTGCTGATTGGTTTTGTACGAACAACCCCTGTAATTAATAACCACAGCATTTTAAAAGAAAACTTCAGAGGAGCTGCTGATACATTGGAGCCCTCTCTATACTATAGAAATCAAGATTGTAAAAGAGAACTGACCAGGTCAAGTGGAATTAGCAAATGTAAAGTGGCTACAATGGTTCTTTCTTCCTAAGACCCTTGCACATTTTAATTCTAAACTGTTAATAAAGTGATACCGTAAGACCAGTGTTAAGAAAAACAAATACTTACCGTTCTTAGTTTCTCTCATTGTACTTGTATCCTCAGTTTGCACCTTCTCACATTCAAAAGCAGCTGCCTCACTTTCACCTTCCTCTTCTGCTGCTTCTTCCTTCTCAGATTCTTCCAGGTCTCCCCAGGAGCTCTCTATTCCTTCCCCAATTTGGGCTGTCCCAGGAGTGTGCAATACTGGATTGGCAAAACTGCAGGAGTTAAGAAAATGGTGGCGTTTGCTGGTAAAATTCTTTGTACTCTGAGTGACAACCAGGTAGTTTTTAAGCTGGGGGAGAACAGCCCTAAAGGGGCGTTTAGAGTGCTACTTCTCCAGTCACTGTAATAATCATGGTGCTGACCTCAGCTTTGCACTTTAGGCAAGGAATTAAAAGCAGACAGAACCAAAACCAGGATGCCGATGATGTTTCCTCTGAATGTTATATGGCTACCTAAGCTATGAGGAATTCTAGCTGTGTGTTTAGCCTGGTTTCCCCCTGAGTAGTACTCTAGAAAAGATACACTTCTGCAGGAGGGTCAGCTTTGGCAATGATTTCCCCAGCCTGTTCTTCCACGTCATTGGTGTCCACAGCAGCACTCTCCATTTTGAAGGCAGTGATCCTCTGGTTGGGGATGGATTCCGCGAAGCCGAACTTCCCACCTTCCTTCCTGGTCATTCAATGACAGACATTATTTCAGGATAACCCAAAAATGGTTTCACTTTTCAAGTTCAAATATACAAATGCTTGCTATTTAAAACAAATACAAGTGAAGACAATTTGCTGCTGAAACCACAGTTGACATAAGCTTTTACTACATTCCTTAGTAACACCTATTCCCATCCCTTTCCAAAACACTCACCTGGCTTTTTGGTCGTTTTCCAAGGCTTTCTGAATCAGTTCTGTTATTTCTGCAACCTTCACAGCTGTTATTTTACTGCATCTCAGAATCTGTTTGTTACACACACAAAACACAGTTTACAACCAGGAAAGCAAGAACTTTGTAACTGTAGAGCATCATGAACTGTAGAGAATCACAGATTTTTAAATCATGGGAATTACAAACATTTAAAATACGGCACATTAGCATGAGGGACTGGATTCACTGAGAGTTATGCAAAAAGTTAACAGCCTCCAGAGGGCAACTGGAAATAATTTGCAGGCTTTCTCAGCCAAATCACAGGGAAAAACCAAAAATATGCATATCTGACCAAAAACTGCACTTTCTACATCCCTTTTGCAGCACGGTACACAGTAGTACACTCTTCCACTAGGACTAAAAATACATGATCTTTTCCAATAAAATCAGACAGTGAATTGATTTCTCAGCTTCTAAATGTCACAGGTATTTCCTCATGATTTCCTCATGAAGACTGCAGCACAGAAACCAGTTTATACCCCACAGAAGGACTGGTCAAGGCCAAGGTTTACCTGATCTGGCAGCAGCATGACCACTCCACTGGACTGGATGGTACAAACTTCATGGTGTTTATTCATGGCAATGACAAGGAGCCCATCCATCACCCGCTCCTCACGTTCAGTTGGGTCCACCAATAAATAGGTCCTAGAATCAAGTTTGGACACATAAGGCAACAGTGGAAATTCAAGGCAAGTTACTACCCTTAATTAAATGAAGGAGCTGATTTGCATATTAATAACTATGGGTATACGAGATTTATACCCCTTACATGGGTACGTAAGTCCTCAAAATCTTACCCTTGATGGTAGAAGGCAAAACTGACACAAATGGGCATGTGGTGGATACTCAAGGGGACAGGATCACGTTCCTCAGGAGTGTACTTTGAAAGGAATTGCCCAGAACACAGTTATTTATGAAACTCGTTTGATTTTAAAATTACTAAGAAATTGATGGATATTTAAAAAAAAAAAGAAAACACAAAACAAAACTTACCACAGTTACTTCCTCTCCTTGCACAGACACGTCTGGTCTGCGAAAATGACACAGAGCTACAATCCCTGCTATGCTGGCAGCATCAGTGATGTTGCCATCGTGGTTTAACAGGTGCATGTCCAGTCGAATTTGCCAAACCTGAGAAAAGTAAAAAAAAAAAAAAAACAAACCTGCTTGATCCTGCAGAAGTTAATTCTTTTTTTCAAAACCAGTTCATTTTTGTTTTGAACCAGAAAAAGAATCAGCATATATTTCTTAGGTCTTTGCTTAAGATGAGAGATCTCGGAGTATTCCAAGATACCCACTGTGCCAGATATAATTGTGACAAAACATGTAGCACTTCAGCACAATTTAAACACCATTCTGCAGGGTCCCAGCTACTAAAGAAAGCCCATGCAGACATGCAAGTTAAAAATACCTGTCAAGTCAGATACATGGATCTTTACATTAACCTAAAAATCGACATTTCTACTATCCAAACCAAGACAGAGACCAGCTTAAAATTGGACTGCATGTATCTTTTACCAGGAATTACAAGGTTTTCCTACCTTTTCACCAGCCACAACACAGAGAGATTCAGTGTCAATGCATTTGGAATCCCTGAGGCATCTCTCCAGCAGTCGGTTCAGTGACACCAGTAACTCAGACTGTCTGATGGAACAAAATTAACCCAAACTCAGTATGATTACAGTGGCTTTTATCCCACCCTTCTTTAGTCATTTTAAGACATTAATTACCTGCCAGGCTCCAGCCCAGGTGCAGCCATGGGTGAGAGCTCCAGATTAAAGAAGAGCACACCTTCCGTGGGCCGACTGGGCTTGGGGGGAACGAGTTCACAGGAGACCTGAGCAAGAACCCTGACAAGGCAAATAAAGCACCGAGTCACAGAACACTCCAGGGAAAATCTAGAGACAAAATACATACTTGGGGGAAAAAGGTGTGTGTTTAGGGTTTCAGTTTGTAATTCTCACTGCAGACAGTGTCACACATATTTAAACTTTGGTCAACAACTGAAAGAACCAAATGTAGGAACTAGAATATACTCCTGTCTTTTAAGACTAAAAATGGACCCGAACACATGAGAAACTGCAATGAAATATTTCTGTAAGTGCATATATTTCAGTTTTACACAAGCAACAAAAGCTCGTTTGGTTTGTGGAAGAATGCAAAATGTGAGATCAGTAAATAAAAGAATGAAAACTTGAGAACAATTCTGCGTTTTGTAAATTATTTGTAACTACAGTCATCATGGAAAACCCATCCCTTTCCCGCTTCCTTCCTTTCCATCGTCTCCCCTTTGCTCCTACCCTTGAAATACCAGGAGTATAAGGCTTGAAAGGTTAAAATCTCTTTACAGAGATCCCTGCAGGTTCGGGAACCTCAGGCTCTATTTAAGCCGGGCCCGCGGCCGAGCCCCCGGGCCCACCTGGTCCTGCCCAGCTCCACGATGCAGCAGCCGCGGTCGGCGCCGAAGGAGACGC
Organism: Eopsaltria australis; assembly: GCA_034509425.1. Taxonomy (NCBI): domain Eukaryota; kingdom Metazoa; phylum Chordata; class Aves; order Passeriformes; family Petroicidae; genus Eopsaltria; species Eopsaltria australis. The sequence goes on along the minus strand of JAVTVJ010000247.1, from coordinate 3,032,496 downwards.
GGATGTTGCGGTAGTCGTAGCATTGCCTCCCGTCCAGGCGCTGCGGGAACACACACACGGACACGGACACGAACACACACATGGAGAGGGTCAGTGCGCCATGCCCGGCATGGGATAGAGCCGGGGGGGAGGGGGGGGGGAGCAGATCCCGGGGAGAGCCGCGCTCGCCGGGCGGCGGCGAAGGGGATCGGGGAAGGGATGGGGAAAAGGGGCAGGGAAGGGGACGCCGGCGCCGCAAGCAGCTGAAGGATACCTTCTTCTCCTGGATGGCGCGCAGGAGGAAGCGGCGCTCGCAGTTGGAGAGCGGCGTCGCCTTCATGGCCGCGCCGTGAGGGGGGCGGCGCGCGGGGGGGGGGAGCGAGGGAGGGAGCGCGCGCGTCATCGCCGCGCGCCGCGCGCACCGCCCAGCCCGCACGCGCCGCGTTCCCGCCCTCGGGCGCGTCCCCTCACGGAGGGCAGTGACCTGAGAGCCCTGTCCTAAAACTCCGATATTTGGAAAACCTTTTCCTGCTCTCCGAGCTAAATGTCACGCGTCTCTGCTTCGTGCTGTTTCCTCGAGTCCTGTCCCTGGTCGTGAGAGGGAAGAAATCGGCGCCTGCCCCTCCGCTCCCCCTCCTGAGGTTGCTGAGGTCTCCCCTCAGGCTCCTCCAGCCGGACACACCAAGTGCCCTCAGCCGCCCCTCACATGGCATCCCCCCCAGACCCTTCACCTTCCTCGTGCTTTCCAACAGCCTAATGTCTTTTCCATATCGTGGTGCCCAAAACTGCACACAGGACCCGAGGAGAAGCCGCACCTCAGCCCTGAGGTGGCACTTAAAGGACAGAGGCAGCGTGAGCTGATACCGGAGTGGCGGTCGTCGGGAAAGCCATCTGGAATTCAAAACAAACACAAAACATGCATGCCAGACATTTCGAGTGGTTAACACTATTGTGGTGCCCAGCCCTCGAGGTGCGGATGCCGAGGTGATAGCACGAACAAGGCGGTCAGTGCTGCAGGCAAAAATCCAGTCTGCCAGAAGAACATCCCTCCCTGGTGTTCTGGAATGTTGTCCGTAAGTAAAAAGGCCTTTACAAGTGGCTTTTGTGCTTAGTTTGAGCTTAAACAAGAAAACTGATTATCTTCCCGCCGATGTTAAACCCCAGACACTGATATTTTCCACACAAAAGTGTTGAAATATCTCAGTTATGCTGCCTTTTCAAACCTTGTTGACACACTACTGTTCTAGTACTAACAAACTAGAATGTACTACAAACTAAAAAGTGAGTCGTGTTTCTGAAACTCCCAAGTTTGTGCTAGTGAGGACAAGTGCTACCTGATTTTCCCACACTGGTTTTATATTTTCAGTTTAGGATAAATCAGTATTGTCACAAATATTCAGTGTGGCACAATATTAATGAGATTATAGAAAGACACTCTTTCTCTAAGGGTAAAAATAAGCAAATAGTCCTTGGAGTCTCACTGGCAATCTTTAGGTGGAAATTCCATCTGATTTCACTTTTTTGTTGTGTGAATTTGGTGACAATATTCATTAGTGAAGGCTTGGGGTTATATTCTCCAACTCTTCAGTTTACTATCAGCAAATTTGGAAGGGTTTTTATTGTTTGTGGGAGCTTTCCAAACTATGTTACTCTTCATCAATTACAAAAAAAAATGTCAGCCTGAGCACATGCTGAGATTTCTGCTTGAGGTAGAGTGGGTGATGAGGATGGTGAATTTCAGGAGGAGCTGGATGTAATTCCAGGGGAAATAAGTCACGTATTGGGGCTGGAAATCAGCTGTGTCCTTTGATCCGTGCCATCTTCTTCACACAAAGGCTACCTGCAGCTTTTGTACTTCCACGTGTGCTAGGAAGGGTAAGGAATTTCATGGACAAATTAAGGAGGCATAAAACCACAGCATGGGAAATCTGTGGGAGGAGGGTACATAGGAAATAAGGCCAGTGTAAATGGTTAATGAAATAGAAGCTGAGTAATTTCTGTACAGTGAAGGGCAGAGTTACCACTGTAATGAAATAATGGAAATACTCTGGGTGTTCAGAAGGAGTGAGTGCCGCACCCTGCAGAGTGAATAAATGAGTGAGTAAATCACAGGCACTCAGGCTAAAGCAGGAATTTTTAGAAAGAAGCTCCTGATGATCTACAGCGCCCACATGGAAGTGTTTCTTCATTGGAGCTGGATGCTCTGAGGGCTGAAATGCTTGAATTGGATTATCCTACTGAACCAAACCCTGAGGGAAAATCACATTTGAGGACTGGAGAAGAAAACCAAACTGCAACAGAATCTCAGCATCTTGACAGCAAGCTGCCAGCAAGCACGTTTCATGGCCTAATCAAAATAAATAAGAAACTGACCTTCTCTTTCCATGGCAGCCTTAACAGCAATGTGCCTTTGCTGCTTGGCTGCAGGTCCTGCTCATTTGCACATCCATGCGTGACATGATGTATGCAGCATTCCAGCTCATAGGGTTATTTGGGAAGGAAGGCTCTGCCTAGATGTAATAATGTAATTCATACTTTGTATTTGTGATGAACAGTTCCACGGGTGGGTGGGAGGAGGATGGGCAATCCCTACAAGCAATGCTGCTGGCAGAAGTGAGGCATGAACAGTTCCTCCAGCTGTGATGAGACACGGGATATTCTGGCTGGGATCCATGGAAGCATTCAAACAAGCTCTTTATCTGAAGCACAGATAAGCATCTTTGCATTTTAGAAGGAATGTGTCTCAGCTTCCAAGGCTAAAATTTGGGAAAGTATTTACCTGGTATATATGCTCAAGTAATTTTGTTCCAAAAAAGGGACCCAGAACTGCCAGCAAATTATCCAAACACCAGCTTAAGGCAAGTTGGTAGTAACATCTTCATCTACTTGCTGGATGCTTGCTTGATCATCTTCCATAGGCTAGATTTCGGAGTAAACCCCAAAATATTCTTGCTGTTTGCACCTGTACTTAGCCTTCACATCACCTCCTGGGGTTTGCTGCTCTCGTGAAAGAAGTTCTTTTGCTCCAAAGGGTCCTGCCAGGAATTCTTATCCTGTAGGCAGTGCTGCATTGAGCACTTCCCAGCTCAGGAATTCCTCTGGGAAAGTGGGAAGTGTTTGCAAGGGTGGATGCCAGGCAAGCAACAAAGTCACAGGAAAAGAAGTCACACCCCTGCTTTTTTTGGTCTCCACACCGTGCAATTTCCCTGTCTCCAGGCAAACTGTTCCCACGATTTCTATGGATTCAAGTGAAACCAGTTGCTGAGTTAAGTGTCATGCTAAGCCAAATTGTTACAGCTTGAGTTGAAGGCTTTGAACATATAAAACCAATGTCTGGGTTCAGATTTTAGTGTGGTTTAAGATTTTCAAACCTTTTAGAAGCATCTTCATATTCTCTTAAGAAGCTACAAATGTCCATGTTAAAGTAGAAACTGTAATTTCATTTCATGGGAAATAGGCAAAACACCCCAAAAGTGTTGCCCAAGAAAAAGCACTTTCTCATATCCTGATCTTAAATATTACTTAACAGACAGGTTAAATACTGGCTTGATGCAAGAACTCAGGAGTGTGGAAATGAGTATCTGTTTGGAAACTGTTGCTTGTTGTTTTGTTGGTTTTTTTTCTATTGGAAAGGCATCAGAAAATGTTTGCTGATACCACATATTGCTATTCCTACAATACAGAGGAAATCCAGAGTACTGACAAGCTTATAAGTCACATCTGATCCCTAAGAGAAGATAGCACATTTAATAAAATTGGAAGATAATCAGATAATCAAGTTAAACCATTAAATCAAAATGGATTTTTTTTCCTATTATTTCTCCTGCTTATTCAGCTTCCAAATATCTGTTACAGACCAGAAATTAATCTTGACTGCCTTGAAATGCTGGAAGTCATAATCCTTCTCAATCAAGTCTTTTTGTTGTTCTGCATGGCCAAGCTCTCTTAAAATCTTGATACTAAAATGCTCCTTTTAAAACAGGAGATGCATCTTTTTGTTGATTTGGCTGAATTTAAATGAAATTTCACTTTTACAGTTGTATCTTAGAATGCAGGTGTTGTTAAAAGGGAAAAGTGTGGTTGAGAAGCGCCTCCTGTCGTGTGGAACAGCCACTCACCAGTGTCTCATGCACAAGAGCAGACTATCTCACATGAAGAAGTGTACCACATTAAAGTGTTAATATTTCCCAAAGATCCCAATTCCTCATTCCCTGACAAGAAATGCTTACAATAAAACTGTGTTGTGAGTAGTTGAATTCCTCACAATAATGCAAGCAAAATGGGAAAGTGCCAATTATTGTGTCAGATACCACAGAGCCAGAATGAGCACTGGAGAATCATGGATGCTGGCCTCTCCTTTTTCCACCAGGTAATGTTTTCTACAATACTGGTGAAGTTGTCCAAATGACGTTTTGTTACTTCAAGAAAAGGTGAATTATCATTTTTCAAAATTGCCTCAAATTGTTATATTGAGCTTTACTGTGAAATATTGTTCAGAGGTCCAAGAAGGATAGAAGATCTGGTGTAAAATGGTGACTCAATACACATTTGTCTCCTTAGCTCAGGTTTGGAGGGTGATGCTATACTTATGTTAAGAATTTGGGAGGCTTGATGAAATAAAATTTATGCTCTTTTTCGGTGGGGGGATATGTTTCCTCATGAAGTATTACACATTCTCTGGCCCTCACAAAATTTGTGCAGCAGCTGTGCTAATGTTCCCTCTGTGAAATTTCACTTCCCTGGCTTATAAATCCACGGAAGCTTTGGGAATGTGACTTGAGGACAAATCACACAGGCAAGTGGACAGATGGTACCATGAAAAGCAGAATTCATGGTGGGTCCATCATAATTGTATCCTTCACCAAAATCTGAGCCAAGCAGCCAAAACTCAGAGTAACTTTCCTATTGTCAAGGCAATACCTGACACGTGTTTGTGCTTCGGGCCAAGGGCATAGTTCTGAAATGTCTTCAAGGAGAGAGACATTTTCTGGTACCGCTGGAGTTCGGAGCTGTTTGGCCTGTGCGAGTGTGTGAGATGCAGAGAGGATGGGTGCACATGTGGGCATTTCAGTCTGGATGGGGGGCTCCGAGTCGAAGTGAGCTTCTCCTGCCGGTGACAGGTGGTCCCGGAGCACCGTTCTGTGACAGGGGACCTGTGCCCAAGGAGCGGGGCCAACACGCCCCAGCTCGGAGCACGGGCGCGGTGCAGCCCCGGTGCCCCCTGCACCCACCGGGGCTGCCCCGGCGGGAGGTGCCGCAGAGGCGGGGGTGAGGGCAGGACGGGCTCGGCGGCCCCTCCGCCCGGTGCCCCTCTCCTGCCGCAGGGGAGGAGGCTCGGCCGCCACCGGCACCGGCACCGAGCGGTCCTCGGGGAGCCGAGCCGAGCCGAGCCGCACCGCGGGCGGCATGGACTGGGAGCTCAACCTGCTCCTCTACCTGGCGCTGTTCCTGCTGCTGCTGCTGCTCCTGCTGCTCCTGCTGTGCCTGCTCCTCCGGCAGCTGCGGGGCTCGGCGGGAGCAGCCCCGCGCCGCCTCCCGCCGCCCCGGCAGCCCTGGACTGAGTGCCGGGAGCCAGGAGCCGAGATCCGCTCGCCGCCGCCGCCTCGGGCCGCCCCCAGGTGAGTCCGCGACACGCAGGGAGGGCTGGGGGCCGCCCCCGGGGCCGCCTCCGCCTTTCTCCGCGTCCCCCGGGAAGGCACGGGCCGGGTGCTGCTCCGCCGGCATCCCCCGCCTGCCCCCGACCGCCCTCCGGTGCCCCGCTATCTCAGAGTAGCTACCTTTGGCATGTACAATTCAGAGGAGATTTGAAGGTGCGCTCACCCTGCAGCTTTTACTCTGTAAGAAAGTATAAAACTCCCCTCAGGCTCTCTTTGCGGAGGAGATTATGTTGGTTTTCCTTTGGCATACAGAGATCCGAATTGGATCCGGTTAGAGAATTTTTAAATGTAGCATTTTCTAGTGCAGAAGACACTCACCTTTTAAAAGAACTTTTCCCTCACCCCCTAACTTGGATCTCATCTCAGTTTTCCTCCTTTTACTCCGCAGGAGTTATTCCATCATATAGCTAAAATGCTAAATAGGCTTCACTCCCTTTAGGGGGGAACAGATCTGGCAACAGCCCATGGCTGACCCTACCCCGTCTCTAATGTCCTCCAGGGACCACTTTTATTCCCTTAATTTTGCCTGGCCTCTGTTTTTAGGTAGCAGCAAAAAGGCATCAGAAGGAGCTGTGCAGTGATCTTGGCAAAAATAAATTATTTTAATACTTTCTTGTTTAAAAGCATGAGGTTTAGGGGTTCTTCTTTAGGCCACATTTAGATGGCAGCTGTTGGGGCGGAGCCGCATCTCCAGCGTTGCTGTGGGGTGTATTTTTACAGGGTTGCTAATTCAACAAGTGCCTCTCAGTACACAATCTGCCTTCTTTGCTCCCGCTGTCCCTTGCTCTGTTACAAGGCAGCATGCTGCGAGCACGAGGGCACTGTTAGAGGGAATGTGGGATATTCCAGCTCTCCAGCCCTTGCTGCTCTGATCTGAGCTCTCTTCTCCTGCTCACTGCTGGGTAGCTTGGCATGGGGGAAGAGGCTGCTAATGGTGCAGGGGTAGTTAAAATCAAGCAGGAGAGGCCCTCCTCCTGAGGGTGTTGGCATTGCTCTGGCCCTTCTTCCAGCTGGCTCACTATGGCTTTTTATTGCAAGCTTTTGAAAGTGTCACACACTCTCAGCCTCTTATCTCTATGGTTTTCCTGTTCTTCCTCTGTCAAAAGGGTGGAAATGATTTTGACCTCACATCAGTGATTAGAAAGAAGTTGACTAATGGTTTTGCTCAGTTAATATAATTAACCATAAAACTGTGATGCATATTCTGCATGAGCACCAAGAGATTACCTTTAGATCCAGGTGACTTCACAGATTAGTAGCCCTGAAGTGTTTAAAATCTTGGGAATGGTTGGGGCACTTCTAATAAATTCTTTTGCAGAAGCCCTTCATGCTTACTGTATTGCATGGAGCAGAGAGAATCTGATTTTTGTAATGACTCCTTACAAGCCTGACTGACAGGATACAGTTACCTTTCTCAGGAAAATAAAAACTGGTACATGATTTTTCTGTGACATATATACATTTTACACCAACACTGCAGCAGAAAAGTTTGTGGGGGCTACTCAGTGAAACATTTGGAGGCTGGAGGATTTTAATCTCTTTGCTTTGTCTCATTTTGGTACTAGTGCTACATCTCGAATGTTCTCATTTCACAAATACCTTCAGTGTAGGAATAAATACCCCAAATTCACAAAATGAATGCTCCCTTTAAGTAAGCTCCATGTTCCAGTGCTGTCATCAGCAGTGTAATTTGGAAGGACAAGCAGGGGAGTTGTTTGGCATTCACACACCCAAGTGGCGTCAAACATCTGCTCCATTCAAACGATTTTGCATTTCTTGATGTGTGTTTTAGGGCACAGCTGTGGAGGCAGCGCTTTCTCCTCTGCTGGTATGGTCACAGGGCAGGAAGGTGGATGGATATCCAGCTCTTCTGTGCTGGTGTTATAGGTGCTTTGTTTTCCCAAAGATTGATGCTGCCAATCCTCTGATTGATCCTTTTGCTCAGGAAGGAGGGCAGGCTACCCCCTGTGCAAAGAGCCTGTCCCACTGTCCAGGGATCTTCTAGGAAGTTTCTAAATTCCCAGTGTCCAGCCTCTCAACAGAAGGTGTTTTGTTGAATCAGTGATGAGAGGCAGAATTAAGACAAAGGCTCTAAAAGATTAGCCAGATGAATCATCGTGGGAAGATGTAAACAAGCTGCAGGGTGAAAGAAATACAAGATGGAATCATTAATAGGAAGTTACTCCTGAGCCCTGCGTGCTGCTGAAGTGCAGAGGCACGGGTGTCCCGTCCTGGGAGGGGGCAGGGTCTCCCTTCTGTTCCCCACTGAGGTGTTGGGACGCCTCGTTACTGGGTCGACAACACCAGAGGAAATTCAGATAAGAGCTGTGAAAAGCCTCTGTGTAATCCAGAAGGAAAGAATAAAACAGTTAAATATGTATGCTTTTGTTAGCTAGCAGCTAACAAAAATCATCTGCAAATATTTGAAAGATACAAACTCCGAGGAAGAAGATTTCTTTATCATGATCTGTAATTGGGCAAAAGAGAGTACAGATAGGGATTCGTAACACTAAAAGCAGGAGAAAGTATTTGACAGCAAGGTCTGTTAACTCAAGAAATAATCTTTCAGGGAAGACACACAAAGCTCGATGTTTGCCTGTTGGAAATTACACACTGCACCAGAGGGAATAATGCAATGCTCTTATGAAGAGGCACTAACCAAGTTGTCACCTTTTTTCCCATCTGTAGATTAAAAAACACAAAGCCTCAGTGGACCAGAACAGTGTCCCAGTGAGGCCCGAAGAATTATGCCAGAAATGTCCTAATTTGGGCATTTGCATATACTCCTAACCAAACACCGCAATGTGTTGCTTTTCCTGATAATCTGGTGTATTTTCACACATAGTGACATGGCTCCACTCACAGCCACAGCTGTGCAAGGCCTGCTCAGTACCTCTAATTTTTTGGCATTCCTGAGAATCTCTTTACTGTGTTGCTTCCCTTCAAATCTTGTTACATCTCTCAAATTCTGCTTTGAAAATCCCCCTTTGTAAAGGACTGTCAAAATTCTGACAGTCATTTAAGATCTGTTTTGAGGTGCCTTGGGGAGACTTCAGGCAAAGCAGATTTCCTGTTCAGGTGTATGGGCACATCTGAGCTGACAAAGCTTTCAATACAGAATATGATGGTCCATCTGGTTTGGACTTGCAGAATTATTATTATTATTATTATCATCATTATCATCATCATTACCATTATCATTATCATTATCATTATCATTATCATTATATTGGTGTTTTACCACATGGTAATGACTGAAAGTTTTAGAGAATGCAGAATATATTACTTGATGTAATTACAAAAATTGAAGTATTAATCAGTTCTATGAGAAATCTAGATAATTATTGGAGGAATTGTTAATGGAAAGCCTGACAAATCTGAATGTTTTCAGTGTGACTTTCAGTGAAATTCAGCAGCATGTGCTTCAGGTGACTTCTCTCTGAAAGTGCATGTACTTTATTTTTGATTTCAGAAAAAACAACGTCTTCAGAACAGATTCTGTCAGTAGCAATAGTCTTAAAATGACATTTCACATTTTCTGGACTTTTAAAAAAATAATCAGGTATAAAATGTACATCCTCAGTCTGCTTAGTTTATTACTTCTGCCTTTATGGGTGTTTTTTGTTTAGAATTTAATTTTGTACTTTTTCTGGACCTGTGTTGACAGAAACGGCACTCTGCAAAATTGGTTAAAAGACAAGTCCCTGATTGCTGAAGAAAGCAGAGAAAACCAGATTAATTTTCATTCCAGCCTTTGTGCACAAGGCTTTACTTAATCTGTGTTAGCAAATTGTCCTTCTGCTTTTTCAGTAAGATTTAATATATTTAAAAGCTGAGTTCACTGCGAGTCTGCTGCGATCACCAGGGCACGCTCACACCTATTTAACACCTGGGAAGCGGCTGTGCTGGCTTATTAAAATTTATGCCGCATTAAGGAGCCTGTCAAGAGGCAACTCTCTGTCTTCACGCATGGTAATGAAGTTTTCAGAGGAATCTGTTCTTTCGCAAAAGATCGCCTGTCTTTGGTAGAACAGGTTTTGCTGGTGCCTTGATTGATTGCTGCAGACAAGTTTAACTGCTCTGCTTGGAGAAAGGATCGCTGGTGTATACTTTCCCTCCGTTGTTTTCCTTTGGGGTGATTGATGTATTCAAAGCAGTCCTTCCTACACGATGTGAATGCCAGGTAACATCACACGTGGCATGAAAACTTGATATTCCCGTCCTCAGATTGAGAACAGTCTCCCAAAAACTCTGAGATCTTCACGTTATGACAGTCTCGCTGAGTCTTTGGGATAGCCTAGGGCTGTGTCTGTGAGCCCTGAGGGATTCTGATGGCCATGGGGAGCCATGTGGGGAGTGAGGATTGGCAGGAAGGGGAAGAGGAGCAGAACAAAACAGGTGTGGCCAATAGAGAGGGGATCTGGCTCCTTGCGGGTGCGGGTGGAAACAGAGAGGTTAAGAGCCCTGGGACGGGCACCTATGGGTTTTTAGGGGAGAGGGGAGAGCTGTGATGTCCTAGGTTTTGGCTGCTGGCCTGGGTGGTAGTGATGCCTTTGGAGTGGCTTGGTGGGTGTCTGTCCAGAGAAGGAAATAAGGATGGAGGGCCCCAGGGCAGAGGAGATACAGGAACCGCAGGTGAAGTGTTTATGTGTTTTCCTATTCTTGGGTTATTGTGTAGGAAAGAGCAGCGTGTGGCCCTTCTTAGGGAGGGAAGGGAAATGTGCTTGTGGGGCTTTTTTTGGTCTTCTTCAGCCAAATAGCTCCCAGGAAAACAGTGATATTTTACAGAGTAGATGATGATGATGTCTCTCCTGCTTTGTCAAATCTCCCCAGCACTTCCATAGGGGTTTTGGTGTCCTCACAGAGGTTTTTCTCTGTCCTGTGAGCACAGCTTAGCACTCTTTTGCTGGTTGGAGGTGTACCTTGTCTTGGGGTGATGTGCCCCCTTTTACTTTAAAATTATGCAAATTATTTTATCTTTATGGTCTATTCATAAGCCCCTAATGAAATGATTTTGTTAAGAGTGACATAATGGGTTCTCAGTAGTTGAATTGGTGTAAACCACTTCTTTGTTAAAATGCACAGTTTGGTTAAAGTAGAAGTCTATAAATTTCATAGCTCTGCTTTAGTGAAGTCTGCTTTAATGGACTTGTCTGTGTCTGTTGCCCTGATTCACATATGAAATCCCTGGAGATTTGTCATCTGTCAGAAAATTATGGATGTTTAGCAGAGGAATGAGAGGTCTGCAATATGTTATTGTGCAAAGAATAAGCATGGAGAAAAAGATGATTCATTGCTGCTCTACCCCAGCCCTTTATTCACATAACTCATTCAAACCTGACTGAATTCAATCACCTTATCCACAGCTCGAAAAAACTTGGAGGGAAACGTGCTGCACCTGACTTGTGTGTGCACTGCTCATCCTCTCCTGGCTGCTGGTTTTTGGCAAAGCTCTGTTACCCTCATTCCTCAGGTGGGGAAACAGAGGCATTAAGTGGTTCTGAGCAGGGATACAATGGAAGTCTCAGGTAGGGATCACCTGTGGGGAGTTTGTGTGCCTCTCAAAACCTGAGCGTGGGCAGTGACCCACCTGCCTCAAGGCCCTTGGTGGCTGAAGCCAACATTTTGGGTTGCTGGAGCTGAATACAAATGCACACAGAGCTCCTGCATGCACTGCCACTTTAATACGGGTCAGAAACCCAGAAGACTGCTAAAAATTTGTTATAATGCTAATAAAGCTTGCAATTTGGCCTTCAGTTGGGGGCACTTTTCCCCTTGTCCTATTGTGGTATGGAAGGCAGGTGAATCTGCTCAGGGAAAAAGAGCTTGTTTTGTCCCATGGGGGGCTGGTTACTGGGAGTGCAGCGAGGAAACTTGTTTAATGAACCCACAAAGGTCCTCTCCACCCTGCAATAGCGAATTGGTGGCCTTTAGTCATAGCCCTAAGCCCCCAAACAAATTTCCTTTTCCATCTCCCGTTTCTACCAGCAGTTCTGTGAGTAACAGCAGGCTCCCTGGAAAACACAAAGGTGACAACATTGTAGGAATAAAAGATCTCAAGCATCAACAAATGCTTGTGACAGGGCAGAGCTGTGTGATGTGAGGTGTGTAACAAACTCATCTGTTTGCTTGTCTCAGTCTGCAGCTCTGAGAAACCAAGTGTCACCTGGGAGGTTCTGGAAAAATAATTTAACTTTTAAAGGAAAGGCATAGTCATGGAACTGTGCAATATTGATTTAAACAGAAATTAAATTAAAAAGTTTTTTTTTCATCTTCTTCTTCCACTTTAGTCTTGTCCTTTGAGCATAGTCAAGACATGGCTGGATTTCTCATTCACCATTTGAAAGCTGTTTCCTTGATGTCATTTATGAATACCAGCTCTTAGAAAAACAGTTTGCTTATCCAAAATCTGCCTTGACTGTAGAGACATATCACTGTTGTAAAATCTTTCCCATTTCAGCTTTCCTTTGAGGGGAATTATTTGAACACTGGAAAGCACTGCAATGCTATTCAGTGCTGTACAGAGGCTTTTATGAATTGTGATGGTTTTGGTTGCAGTCTTCACTGAAGTGACCTGACTAATTCAGAGGCTTTACTGTTTTCTCCTTATTTGTTCATCACAACTGTAGGATTGGTATGCGGTTTTTTAGGCATGAACTTTCCTCCATGTGTAACACATAAGACAAAACTAAATGCTAAGTCTTGATAAGGACTGATGACAAAAAATTTTTAAAAACCCAAACCAGGACCTTTTATTTTTTTTCCCTATTGATCCTACTGCACCTGTACTGGATTCATTTCCAGCTCAGCACTGAGCTTTCCTGTGTTAAAGATAAACTCTTGGCATGAGATTATCTATTACTGTAGAAAACTTGACTTGCAGAAACCTGCTCACAGTTTGATACTGCAGAAAGCAGAGCTGGTGGGGGATCTGCCCAGAGCTGCTGGGAATGCTTAGTAAGCAAAAATATTCTGGGATCAAATACTAGGATGTGTAGGTAAACAAAGCCTTTATGTTTTCCCCAGTGCCAGAGCTCTCCCTGTTAACTTATTACAAAAAATGGCAACACTGTCGCTTTCCAAATGTGAATCTATAATTCAGATGCAGCAGGATGCATAATATGAACTTTTTGATTGTTTTTGAGAGAGAAAGGGAAGCAAAGAGCAAGAGTGTTATAAAAGAAAAACCCATCAACTGCAATACTTGTCTGATCCCTTGGTGGTATTATTTTTTTTGTTGTTGTTATTTAGAGAGGGATATTTTTGTATTAACTCCTGGGGTAAAATTTTACCCCGTGTCCGGATTTTGGAGGACTCTTAAGTGTAGTTAGTGTTACTCCTCTAATTAATCACAGTCCTGATGGAGCGGCGTCTGAGGAGACGCAATTCCCGAGCAGTGCCACTAGATGGCCGGCTTTCCGTAAGGTTCAGCCTGCTTTCAAAATCATTGGGACTTTTGGAAATATAGGAAGCGATTTCGGCAAGTCACCGTTTACATTATTCATCTCTTCACTTCCCCTTTGACTATTACCTTAGCTATATTTGAAAAATAGAGTGGTTTAACTAAGATTCCTGCAGTGACTGAGGCCGGGGGCCTGACAAAATGCAGCATCCATCCTTCTTTGCTGCTGAATACAGCAGTATAACTTGTGGTGAGTTGGTATTAAGCTGCTGTACAGCAGTTATACATATCCCTGCTCTACTGGGATACACATCCTGGTGCAGATGAGGGCTGAGGTTGCCGTGAAGTTGGTGTTTCCTGGTTTCCCCCTCTGATTAGAGGCACAACAGCTGCTCCCTGTTCCTGGCGACCTATGGCATTGCTTCTTGTTCAGTCAGGTGAACACTCCCAACCCTGAAAGTCCTAATTAGCCATAAATATTTGTTTATTTTGGCTGAAGGCAAGAAGGTAATTTATGTCTGCAGCAAATAACAGAACACCAGGAAGGAAATAGGTTAGCCATTAAAAGAATGAAATGCATCTGCTGCTGCTTGGTAGTTTGTATGCAGAGTTTAAATGTGCTGGTTTGCCAGGCGCTGTGGCATAGATGGGATTGCACCACCTTTTCTGCAGCTCACAGCCTGGTGCTGCAAGTCCTGCCACTGTCATGCTTAAGGGCTTTAGAGGTATTGGAGGGATCAGGGCAGGAATTTCTCCCCTTTTCTTCCCTCTAACCAGTCTGGAGCTAGGAGTTGTGCAGTTAGAAAGGAGCAAAATTTGCCCTGTTTGGAAAAGCTGTGCGACAAAACCTTAATGTTCTCTAATCTCAGTTTCACCCATGCCAGGGGATAGTGAGGTCTGGATATTTTTCTTTTCTCTATCTGGGAAGATGATTTGACTGCCTCAGTTGTGACATCTCATTCTTTCCTAACTCCACACTTGGATCTGGGCATTGGCTTTTTTTCAGCAATGGTCTCTAGACCTGGAATGGAACAGCAATTTTATTTTTAGGTTTGTGATTACCTGGGATATGGTCAAGCAAGTGGTGTTGTGGTCATCTCGTGAAAAGTCAGTCAAACCACTGACTGGAAATAGATACAACAAAATGAGGAGCTCAGGACCTCAGAGGAGGAGGCAGGGAATGACATTTAACATCAGGCAGGCTGTGGTTACCATTGCAAATGGGATTATTCTGTAGCATCTGAATGCCAAAAAACCACTGGTTTTTGGTCTGGTGAGGGATCAGGATATGTGGCAGGAGTTACACAGCAAAACCAATTCTGATATATAGGTTAGGGTTTAGTGTTTGCTATTAGTTCTTGGGTAGGGATTTGCATCAAGGTGCTTTTATGAAGAATAAATACTATTTTAACCATATCACTCCTAGAAAAAGAGGCTTGAGGTTTCCTAGTAGCCTAAAGCAGATCTTGAAGACTCACAGCCCCTGACTTTCAATTCATTGTTCTAATCTGGAAAAATTAGCATTAAAAATACTGTCAGTAGGATGAAGAAGACCATATAATAACTATATAAAAGTTAGTGCTGGGGATGGGGAGGGGGAACACCTTTCAATAAACAGAACTGCAGTTTGCATCAGAATGTCATTTGTTCCTGTGTTCCTGGACCCTATCCTTGCTCTGGTTTACCTCCAACTCTGCTGTCATTACCACTACTGGAAGTTGTTGGTGTGCTATTTAATTGTTTTAAGCTTGAAAACGTGAATTAAAGTAATAAAAACACCACAAAAGAGGAGATGCTGAGGCACTGAGGTTTTCTAGAGGAACAATACCACAGACATTTCTCCTGAACTTAGAGTTGATTCCCAGGCAAACAGCTAGTTTAGGAAGAATAAAAATATTATGTCATACAGCCAACTCTTCAAAAATATGATGGAGGTGAGAAATTTAAATTACTGATTGTCCTATTTTTTTAACAGTAGGGCCAGTAATCCATGGAGGAAAAAAAACCCCCTTGTGCCTGGCAATGATCAGGATGGGAATAGTAGAATGCTAAGAAATGCTATTTTGAAGTGTCTTTGAGCATTTTCTTGAGGTGAAGATTGGGGTCTAGACAGTGGCAGGCCCTTCAATTTTGATCTTTGTGTTTCCCTTCCAACTCAGAATATTGTGTGTCTGTTTGATTGTATATGACAGTGAGCAAGAGAAGGTTTATGGAATTTTGTCCTAGCCACAATTATGCCCAAAGCCTTGTGTTTGCATGGCTTATGTTTATGCATAAAACTTTGAGTAACCTGCTCACCTTGTAAAGCTTAAAAATTAAGACATTAAGAAATAAAGCATTTTGCTCTAGAGTGTCTGTGTGTGGGTATGTGTTGGCAAGGAGTAGTTGAAACACACTTTACTTATGTGCTGGCAGTTTAGGCAGATTTGTCTTAGTTCAGGTATCAAAATGTACTGTAGAAACCAGGGAAGTGGCTTTAGAGGTATTGATCTAGGTGCTGAAAATGTTTTTTGTGATTTAGGGCGTTAAACATCCGATGTATGGGAATATATGGAAAGTTACAGACAGAAAGAATGGAATTAAGTTCCAGACAAATCATTAAAGCTCCGTAGGACACAAGTGCCTCCTGATAAAAGTGTTGGCTTGTCTAGGTGTGATGTGGGCTCCACACAGCATGAAATCAAAGCAGTCTGTTAGGGTTTTGATGAAATCACTTGGACGGCTGAGATCAATGTGTTTTAGAAACTTAACGAAGGGCTGAAGAGAAAAGGAGTTGATGAAGGCTTTGGTTTTGTCTCCAGGGTTACTTTCTCATAATCAAACCAGAATTTTGTGGGCCTGGTTCTTCTCTTCCCTATAGGAGCCAAGGCTCTGTGCTGTGTCAGGTGAGAATAGCCACAAGGAGGTGGGAGGGTGCTTCTTATCCTGCCACCTTCAGAATAATTTATGGATTCTTTTCTTCTTTGTGAGCCAGTAGGTAAACCAAGGAGGCAGCTCTCAGTGACACTGAGGGCCTTTGGCAAAGTAGGGAGAGGAAGAACAATGCACTTCAAAGTCAGTAGCTCGTGACTTGAAACCTGGGCTCAGTTATCAGTCCCCAGCAGTGACCTTGGGGATGCCACTGAGCCTCAGCTTGCCTTTATTCTCCATCTGAAAATGAGGATAAGGCTGTTCCTGTATCCCAGGACTCTTGTGTGGCTTTTAATGGGAGGTCCCTTGGTGAGAAAAGAGGTTTTGTTATAGGACCTTAGAAGTGTTTTAGAGAGCAATAAATGCATAGCCTGCACTTGTTTAGTGACCTTATTCCACTTTATTTCAGCTAAACTTATTTCTCTTCTCCACAGAGAGGGGAACAACCACTCATGGGAAATTTTTATTATCTTGCCTCAGATTTTTTGAATTTCCATTAAGCTAACAGAACTCAATTGTTTTTCTCTCTGCTCCTTTCTCCTAAGTAGAAATAATGGCCTTAATGGTTAAGGGAAATATCCTTCTGAACTTGCATTGGTTGCTCTGGGTGGTTACTTAGTGCTATCCCAAAGGTTTGAAATGGCTCTTAAGTTGTTCACGCAGTGCTTCAAGTTCCTGGATGGGGGACAAGACAAGTGGCTGTGCCCTCATACACCATCTCTGTGTGGAAGTGTAGAGCACAAAGCTCAAGTGATGTGCTCGAGATAAGCTGTAGTGCAGAACATCTGGGAATGCAGGAACACAGCCTGAGCACCTGGCTTCTTTTCTCTCTCCTTTCCCCAGAGGTGTCGGTCATTAGGGATGTAAACTGTGTTTTTCAGGAAGAATTAGACAGCCTGGAAATCAAGTCTTGCCTTAGCAGAGTGCTGCAGAGCTGTCCTAGTAATCAAGAGTAGCACCAAGGACTAGAATCTGGCTTGAGTGGTTTGTCTTTGCTTGAACTGAGATTATTGCTTTGATGGCATCCTTGTGATGCGTCTTACTCTAAAGATGATTTCAAAGAAACCTGCACCTCCTCAGAGTAAATGAAAATAACATAGTTTTCCAGTCAGAGGAATTCAGCTGCCTGCTGCTGTAATTGGTATGAATGCCTGCACCTCCCATTAACCTCTTCACATTGTGCTGGTGTCCCTGGAGAAATCAAGGATCTGACAGAGTGCTGCTCTATAATGGGTTGTGGATTAGAAATAATGAATCACTTACAGGAAGTTGTCTTTGCTGGAATGTAAGACAACATTTAGTCTCCAAAGCAACTCTCAAAGTGCTTTAAGAAGCAACAAAATCTTCTACTTTGTGCTCTTAGCCTGCCCTTCAGCAGCCCCCTGATGCCAGCACATGCAGCAAGGTAAGAATTTTATCAACTTTCTGTCAGTGTTAAAATCTGAAGTTTTTTCCCTGCCTGTAAACAAGTAAAACTCTTATCTCATATGCCTTATTTTAATGATGTTACTGCTTAGTGTTTGCCTCACACCTTCCACACACAGGGTGCTGGAGTGCAGCACAAAACTCTCTCCATTTGTGCTGAGCTGTCCTCATGTAGGAGCTCAGGAAAAAGAGACACTGAGAAATTTCTGTCATCTGGCACCAAGTCTGGAACAAAATAGATTTCTTCTCTGTCAGTGTTAATCAAACCATGAACTTGAAACTGCTCTGTTTTTCTGCCCTCACCTTTGCTTCTGACTGTGGTTCTTCAAGGAGTTTGGACTGTTTCACTTCTAAAGAGACATTAAAGTGTGGAAAAGCATTAAGGATCAGTCTTCAGTTATAGTTCCATAAGGAAATGCTCTGCTCCATGCAATTTCCCAAGCCTGAAAATCTCCCTTGGTAAGCCTGTTGCCCTTCAGTGCCTCTACAATAGGCTTTTAAACTATTTTGCAATGGGATTTTATTTTTGGGAGGGAATATTTGAACTAGGACAATAATAGGCCTTGGCCTTTCTATCTTGTGTGAGAAGTGCTCTAATGTGATTCCTGTGCCCCAGCTCTGTTTGATAAATTGAAGGACCTTTCCATTTTCCGCATCTGCTGGATACATAGCAGAGCAAACTCAGCTTGAGGGAGGGCCTTGCTCTTTCATTGTCTTCTGTGATGCATTTAAAGGTGGTTATGTAGGGTCACATAACAGCTCAGGAATAGCATTGGTAGCAAAATGAGGCACAATGCTTTTGGGCAGGAGGGGAGGGCACCTGCTGGAAGGCTGCCTTGAAACAGCAAACCATCCATCTTCCTATTTATTTGTTTTTTACAAGCTCCTCAAAGCAACTGCAAGGGGCTATGCTTCTGAAATTAACTGCTTTTCTGCTAACTTTTCATCCCCCAAGACTTTTCCATTATTTCTGGAAAAACACGCAGATGTGTTTTAGTGCTGCAATCAGACTTTGAACACATTTTCAAACCCCTTATTGGAAACCCCATATCAAGTTAATTATTTTACATATCTTAAGATTCCTGAATGTACTCTTTGCTTTCTTGTACAGCTACAACCCCAGGATTTCACTCTGTGTGGACAAGACTTGTGCCTTGAAGTGGATTGGGAACTGACAGGGCTCTGCTTCCAAAGTCACAATGTGTGCCTGAGCTAAATACACCATTAAGGCACTGCCACTCTTTTTCTGACATTTTATTGTTGTTTTTCATTCCAGGTGTTGGCAGTTCTGTGTTAAGGAAGAACTGGAAGTGCACTGTGCCAGCAGCAGCCCTGGGAAGCAGACTGTCACGTCCTGGTATGATTTTAGTAGTGACTGAAGATGTAAAGAGCAGGGAGGGGCTTGGAAGGTGAAAAGACTGTTATGTGGTTTTTTAACTGGTGTGAAAATTTGTCTTCATTTTTAAAAAAATGAGAAAAGGAAATAATACTAAACCTAGAAGGCTTATTTGTGATTTGTGGGTGGGCACTATTGACTGTTAGGTGAGCACCTGCAGTCAAGTGAAATACTTGCTCGTGGTGACCATGAAAATTCTGCATCTGGTGCTTTAGTCATCTCCAACTGTTTTAGCCTAACTTGAATTGCTTCTGCTGAAGGCAGTCAGTGCAAAATACATTTCTCTCCAGGCACATGTTCATGTCTTCAGGTTCATCCTGGATTTGCTAACAGAGCTACTCCTGCCTCTTCCCTTTGCGTTCAAATTGATGCAAAGGCTGAAATTCTGTGATAATCAGATTTATTTTCTTTTCAAACATCTGCTCTTGCCAAATGGTCTGGTGAGTCTTTCCCATGGTTTTACTCCAACATTTCCCCCTGCTCCCCCAGGCCTCTTTGCTTTATGAAGTTATGTAAATATTCCCTTGCTTAAACACACATTGATAACATTTTAGATTGACTGGAGTAGGTTTTACTCCCAACGTCATCTCTTGGCAAGAAGATCCTTCTCTTCTCTGTTTAACCTTTTCCTACCATTGCAAATCATCTTGGATCACGCATTTCAGACACCTTCCTGAGCAGGAAAATACTCTGTCTTCTCACTCCCAAGATTCTTTTCCTTGTCCTTCACTGATTAGAAATCCAGAGGTTGCCTCCTGTTGACTGAATATTACGTCATGTTTGTTGGAAGAATAGAGTAATGAGCTGGTTGAAGGTAGAAGAGGGGAAAACTATTTCAAATATTTTGAATTTGTATAAAATAGACTTTTGCCACTAGAAACAAGAAGCAAAGTGTTCAGAGAGACACTTACTGGAGAACAAATGTCATGTGCTAATTTGATTCCAAATCCACAGCCCCCAACACGAAGTGTAAAGGGCAAAATGGAACTCAATACATCTGTTGGATCATTTACTTGAGAGTTGCTATAAACTAGGAAGGTTGCTAAATAAGGTATAAGAAACAAAAATCCTGTAATCCAGAAAAATCCATTCTCCTGAATTGGAAGGGCTTGCTGCAGCAAGGAGAGTGAGATAGAGCAGATGCATTCCAGGTAGACCCATGCTAACTGCTAGATAATTTGTTAGTCAAACAGACACCTTTTCCCAAATTAGGCAAGGGTTTGTTTTATTTGTGAAGTTTAATGGATATTTTTGTGTCAGGAAAAGTAACTTACTGACCTTTGTGTATGATGTTTACTGTAGTAGAGAGTCTATTAACGTGTTTCAAAGTGATGATGATTACAGATTTATTAGTTTCTAGAGTCTCATTAATTGTTCACCTGAAACTGATACAGCTTTTTTTAAATTTCCACGTCACCCAATAATTTTTTCTTTATCACTCATCTGACTCATTAATGAGGTTTTACTTCCATGTGGCATTCAAGGAGTGTTTTACTGCTGTGTTCATGTGCCTCATTCTGATTGACAGGATTTTGGAATGTGTTAAGCAGGCTGGATTTGGCTCCCACTGCATTTCCTTATGTCTGCACTCTCTAGATGATACAGCTTGAAACATGATCCAGTGTGGCCTGTGTCTCCTCTGGGTATGATGTGTAAGGAGAAAACGACTGAATTTTGCAGAAAAGGGTGGATGTGTTTAAACAAGATTGTGCTTAAACTATAAGTAACCCATTTGAGTATCAACTGCTCTTTTTAAAAACTGTAATCTGACATGTTTTCTTTAATGTTGTGATTCTGTATCTCATCCATATGTGCATTTCCACATGCATGCTATCAGCAGCTCTCTGTTCCCTTCATGCATCAAGATTAGATTCAAACCAGACTTTAATAAGTAAATCAGGACATTTTAGCAAACAGTTTGTTCCTTGGTCCTGCAGAGGAAGCCAGATGGGTGGATCCCATGTTTTTGCTGAACTGGATGTGCACTGCTGGGGCAACAAGAAATGCTGGACAAAATGTTTAATTTTACATCATGATCTATGTTTCTCTTGCTGTTTGTGAGGTAAATGTAACTTACTTTCAGACAGAAGCGACTGTTACGTGTTAAAATGCTCACACAGCGGGATTGTGTTGGTGTTTTATTTTGGCAGAGACCGTGAATTCCATTCGCGTTGCAGTTACTTTTCCTCCTTTCATCTGACTCTAGGCTGTGTGGCTGAGGCAGTGAGTCTGCAGCTTAGATGGAGCAGTTCCTCGAGTAGCCATGCAGACTGCCTCTTTCCTTGCTCTCCCAAACTGGATATATGTTTATTCCTGGGGCAGGGAAATGGTCCTGCTGGAAGATGTGCAGTAAAAAGTGTCATCACTTCAAGTGCTTGTAATTTCTGGTATTCGAGAACCACAGCCCTGACATTCTGTTCAACAATGTGCTTGTTATGTTAACCTGGCTTACTTGGAAGCCAGCCTAGGTCAGCTGATGAAATGTCTGCTTTTTACCGAATTCAGTTCAGACTTGCCCTTTGGTGCTGGGATAGGATCCCCTTCAGATTAACGGGAACCGATTTTAAACAGACTTCATCCGGAGGGCGCTTGAGCACCTGCTGGAGGCTGTCGATCGGCAAATGTAATTTTTCTTTTAAAAGCTTTACGATCGTTAAGAAACAAAGCACTAATGCCACCCTTCCAGGGCATCACAGGGATGCAGGAGAAAGCCGGGACGCAGCCGGCGGTGCCCGGCCTGCAGGCGGCCCCGGGAGGCGGTCGAGGCTCGCCGCCCGCCCGGGGTGGGGCTGGCCCGGCCCCCGGGTGAGGCAAGAGCCGGCGGGGCCGCAACGGGACCTCCTCCCTGTTCGCTCTGCCTCTCTCGGTGCCTCTCTCGGTGCTTCAATTCGCTCGGTGCTCCCAGAGGCTCAGGGCGGCGCGGAGGGAGGTGAGGGGCGCGGGCAGCCGAGGCGGGCGGCCGCTGTCGCTTGCTGCCCCTCGCTGTCAGTCCCTGTCCCTCACTGTCGCATCTCTCTTTGCAGACTCGGACTCGGCCCCACCCGGAGGATCCTAGAGATGGCGAAGGTGAGGAAGAAGGCGGCTACAGGAGGACACAGCCCCTGCCCGGCCGCTCCCGGGACATCCTCGTATTATCCTTTTCCTTACTTTTGCTCCTCACCCATTTCTTTTCGGGCTCCCTTAAACCAGCCCATCCCCAAACCCGGGCGGACGCGGCCAGAAGGGGGACGGGGGTCATGTGAGGGGCGCGTCATGCAAAACTTTTATTTTTTTTCCGCCAGTTTCCACTAATTTGGCCAAGTTTTCGGTACCCTGTGTTTATATTGCGCATGGGTGGAGGCTCCTTCCACTGAAAGGAAGGAGAAAAAAAATACTGCCGTGGCAGTTCCTAGTGGAGGCTCGGGGCTCGGTATTCCCATTCCCAGTTTTCTCATAGCTAACATGAATTTTTCCGGGAGCCTTGGAGCTATCGTGCGGTTCTTCCTTTGGGGATTTTTCCTTTGCAGCCCTTTGGTTGCTGTGGTTTGAGCCTGGATGAAGGCGTGGAAAATGGGGCGGACTCCAGCATTTGTTTCTATAGTTGCATCAAATGCGTACGCTCTGAAAAGTAAAATAGGAGTTTAATGGCTTATTTGTGGGGTTTGTACCGCTGTAGGAAGTGAAAGCAATCAAGGTCTATTAGGGCTTTCACAAAGGTCACAGTAATTGCACTTAATGAGTGGAGTGATTAGTGGTGTTTTAATATCCTTGTGAATATTTACTCATACTATGTCTGGATATAGTTTTAAAAGAAAGAAAGGGCGCTTCCTTTAAAGAAAAAAGTTTTTAATCGTGTTTCTCTAAATTCCTGAAGTTGTGGGGGTTTTGTGGTTTTGAGGGACAATGGAAAATCCCTTCTTTAAACATCAGGGCTGGATTGCAGGATGTATGTTAGGAGAACAGGAACCCTTATTATCCGTGCTAATGCAGGGCACCTGGCTGGAGGGATATACTTGTAGCATTGCTTATAGGCTTAAGAGTGACTTCCTTTTAGTAAAAGCATGGAAATTTACAATACTCTTGCCTGTCCCACAGAGACAAACTTGAATTTATCTTCTTAATAGGACTATCTCATTCTTCACTAGTGCAAACCAGTTACTCTTGGCTTCAGGTAGTAAATTTTCTACTGTCTAAGGGGACGCTTGGGGATGTTTTTTTTATCTGTGGTGGGTGGTGGTATGTTGGAGTAATTGGAACAATGAGGGTTTTTGTTAGGTAGGCCATGTTCTCCAGTTTCCACATTCAGAGGGCTGCTTTCCACATAAGTAGTATTCTTTGCCTGTGCAGTTTGGCAGCCACAAAACACTGGGAGGGTTAAACTTTGTAGCCTGTAATTCATTTTATACAAATGAAAAATGCTGAAGCTGAGGAGGAAACTCTACTTCTCATGACAAGCATCTGTTATAAATGTTGTATCATGAAATGGCGGTAAGAGTGGAAATGCCCATGAGATGCTGGGAGTCAATTGACAGAAACTCCTTGTGTACAGCTAAAGCTTCAGAGTTCACAAAGACACAGCACAGTGTTCTGGAGTCCAATTTAGCCTAGGTACGTCACTGAAGAATAAAACCTTTGAAGAAGGTAAGTTCTATTTGGAGTCTTGGTCACTGAAGTACCTGTCCTTGCCCAGCTCTCCTTAAGATTTTTTCTTCTTTGTCTGAAGGCCTGAGGACTTTTGTGTGTTCCCTGTCGAGAACAGAAAGGTTCATTGATTTTTGTAGGAAAACTACAGCATGCTGTGATGTGCTGCACAGGCTGGTCTCTCCCTGCCTATGTTTATCTGCTTTCTTTGAGGGAGCACTGCTGCTAACAAGCTGCCCTTTCTCTCCCAGCTGTGTGTGAGTGCTCTTTGTTACTGCAGGATGCACAGGGCACCATCTCCTCCTGCTCAGTGAACAGGCTGGGAACTGCTGCTCTGTGTTTGCTGGCTCAGAAATCTGGAGAGAAAGCAGCAGGTGCTGTGGACTGATGTGTTTTGGTTGGCTAGTCCCAGGTTTTTTTCCTGAATAAAGCCTGGGAGTATTTGGTGTCCGTTTGTATAACGCCAGGAAAGGATCGCTTGCTGCTGGTGAGGGTGTGGCCACTCTGCTCTATATCTGGAGTTCCTGTTCTGCCACTGTGCACGTGTGACTCGGAGCACTGGGATAATATTGCCAGCTCCACAGTGCTGCAGAGGATTGTCTCACATTCCAAAGTACAAAGACTTCAGAATTGGGCTCTGAGCAGCACCCTCTGGCTCTGCTGAGGTTACTCGTGAGGATGGGTTCCTCAAATGTCTCTGCGTTGGTTCCTACGTGGCTGCTGCTTGCTCTTCTCTTTCCCTCCCACCCCCTCTCTTCCTTTTTTTTATTCCATCCCTCCTCCCTGTCTTTGATATCTCCATGGTGTACTGACTCAGAGTTCACCACAGACATTGTGTAATTGTTTTTTCTCAAGAGTTTAAATTTAGTGGGGCAGATGTGAGTGTAGTCTGCTGACCTGAGCTTACTCCTCCTGTTTAAGCAGGCAGTCTGAGGCACTGTTAAACTTGGAGAGGTCTTTTGCAGATGTGTTTTTATAGTTCTGCACTTGCATCAGCTCTGTGCCTGTATCCATCCACTCACAATGCCATTTGCACTGTTCTGCCCTTGAAATGTCAGGAAATAATTGCATATTTCTTGTGTCATGTTCATTTTTAGAGCTGAGTTTGACCTGGCATCTCTGTATGGCCTTCAATAGCTGTGGAGGCTTTCAGGTCAGCAATGAACACTGTTTATCTGCAAGATGGTTCTTGTGTAAGGCATCTTACAGCAGTCTGTCATTTATTCTAGCACATGACCTTCTGGGCTCTCCTCTGTCTGCTGGAAATAGCAAACCTTCTCTCTTTGCTGGTAAATATTCTCTGTTTCCATTTCCATTCTTGCCACTCCGCAGTTTTCCTGTGCCATCTTGTCGACAAATGGCTGCTTTAAGAAAGAAACAAAGAAGTCTCCCAGCACCTTCTCTGCACTAAATACTGGGTTTTCCAGCAGCAAATTTTTGAGATACTGCCTCTGTTGCTGCAGAGAAAGGGGGGTGGCTCTTCATCTGTGAAATTCTGACTGAGAAGAAGTTGCTGTACGTGGTACAGAGCCATGGTAGCGGGGAAGGAGTCTCAATCAGTTCAAGTATGGTCTGTTGTTTGCTGATATGAGTGCTTTGTTTTTAACGGTGGCTAAACACAGGAGCTTGTGGGTGGGAAATATTTTGTGTCCTGGTGAGGAAAATGAAAAGGAACCTCATTAAGTGGCTATTGTTACTGTTGCCAGGATATGTGGCAGCATTAATTTGTGAAGCTAAATTGTCTCTTGGGAGACATTTACTTTGAGGTGGTGGTTAGAAACATTTCACCTGATGAGGTTTTATCTTTTCCTTCTGGAAACCTTTGCTAGCATAGAATTGGACAAAAATACCAGAGATTGTGAATTTCCTCATTTGGAGGGGCATAAATTCTAAAACAATATTATCTCTTGCTTTATAGGTATTTCCCTTTTTTTCCCATCTGCCTTTCCTTTTCATGCTAATTTTGTGTTTCTAGGAACTTCATTGGTCTCATTGGAAAGTGTCTGGAGAACACAAAAGCTGCTATTTGTTTGTAGTGTGAATCACAAATTTCACTTGCACTACACATGACTCCTTAACAACAATCACTGTATTGGGGAATGTAGAAAGAAAAGAATGTGTGTGGGTTTGGAGTGTTGTAATCTTGTGATACACTCTGTGTTGAGGTTTTCTGTGTTGTACTTCTCTTTACTGCCCAGTGTAAGGTGGTGATTGAGTAAAGGATCATTCCAGATTACAGAAGGATTTACATCAGAAAATATTTATTTGTCTTTTTCATTGATGTGCTTTGTGTGCTACTGGGCGGGAAGATTACTATTCAAAGGCAAAAGGACTTACAGGCTGTAGTGTTATTGTGTATCTGCTTACTTAAACGGCAAGGAATGTTTCTAGTGATACTAAAGCTATCTTTTTATAGAGGTAAATAAATAATGAAGCTTGTCTGGTTCATAGCTCCTGTTTCAGATTTGCTGTGACAGCAAGTTTGGGTCAGGCTGTGATGGTGGTTCAGAAGAGATGCTGCCCTCTCTTTATGTGGACTAAATGGGCCATATTTGGGAAGGAGACAGCTCTTCTCTCCATGGTCTGAGTATCCTAATGCTGCAGAGCTTTCTGCCCTTGTTCATCGATTTCACAAATGAGAAATCTGACCTGGAATAACTGAAAGGACACTTGTGAGTAGTGGAGTGTTTTAGATGGATTTGTGTTTGTTAAACATGGTGTGCCAGAGTATTCCCTGCTGTACCCCAATTGTCAGGCCCCACTGCAGTGCTCTGACAAGCATTCGGGTTGAGTCAGGTTCTGATGTGGAAGCTGGGGATGGCTTAACCCTTTCCCAGTACTGGGCCAACTCCTGGGAGTGTCACATCTGCCCACATGTGGCTCCTAAAGGCAGGTGTGGTCAGGTTCTGATGGAGGGTGGTTGTGGCAGATGGGAAGCCAAAATCCACTCAGTACTCTGTGCCACAAGGGAATGCCTGGAATGCAAACGGTTCTCAGGCACCAAGAAAAGTCTTTTAGACTTCAGCTGCACCAGGAGATTTTCAGGAACTGTGCATCAAACTTGGTGTATGTTCAGGCTTTCTATGCAGTGCTTTGGAAAAGGAGTTATGAGGGATTCCTGTCAGTTAACAAAAATGAGAAGAGCGATGCAGATCTATTTCATCTGGCATTTAGTGTTCACACACATTTAGTCTATAACAGCCGCACTGGAATGTTGGGCTGTTGTCACAAGACTTAGGAATTGTGAAGGGGAATTCCACTTGCTTATACCAAGATAAGCAAAAGAAAAAGCTTTAAGATGAATATCTGCTTCCTCTGAGGCTTGTTGACATTGGTCATTTCCAAAGGAGAATTGTGGTACTTCTGTAATATTAATTATGTTGAGATGATATGGAATAAAAGTAAAATAAATAACCCCACTCTGGCTGGAGTGGTAGTAAGGGAGGAAGAGGGAGAGGCTTTTCAGTATTTATCTGTTTTACCAAATTAAATTCAATTTGTAAAAATGAGTCCCAAATCCTTGAGATTTTTTTTTTGTGGTAGCCTTTGGAATTAGCTAGGAAGATGACAAGAAACACATTTGAAGTACTGCCTAAAAAACTTGCTTAGAATGGGACAAGCAGACTGTTCCAGTGGGATTGTCACACCTTTGAGTTATGCTGGCTATTGGAAACCATCTCCCTAAAAGAATTGTTGCCATTAAACACCGTGATGCTTTTGTTCTGATCTGTCAGAACGTGTGAGAAATGAAGCTGACTCCTGGCTGCTGCTGCGCTGGGAGTCCTGGAGAGTCTCTGCTGGCAGCAGCACATGGGAGCCCTGGGGCAGTTTCTGGTTACTGCTCTTTACTCCCTGCCCCTCTGGCTGACCTGTCTCTGATGAGTGCATTGACTGGAGACCAAAGCACGGAGTGGCTGAAATTCCTACCTCCAGGGAAGGCCAGATGGCTGTGCCGCCTCTGGAGCAATCTGGTGCCAGTCTCAGTAGGTGCCTTGGCACTTGCTACTGTGCTCTTTCTTGAGAGTGGAAAAATGGCCTGCCTGTTCTGATTGCTGCTTTTTTACAGCAGTGCTTACAGGAAATTTCCCCTCTTCAGATGTTGGAAACATCTTCCTGTTCCCCAAACCCAGCTGTTTTCCCCTTTGGCCACTTCTGTAATTTATAAATTAACTACTGTGCTGAACATGTATAGCCTCTTGAACTATCCTGTTTAAACAAAGGCAAAACTTTTCCATAACGATGATGCATGTCCTTTCGTGTATAATCCAAAGAGAAATTCCCTCAAGAGCCATGTTGCATGGAAACCTAGTGGAATTATTTTTGTGTTTGGACAAGCTAATCTCTTATCCTTGTGTTTGAACTGTTGTTGTTTTTTTTTTAGCTGTAAACTAATGTAGCTGAATCACTTTTGCAAGAAGTTACTCATGGCAAAAGCAACACGAAAAATTGAAAACCATTGCAGAGTTCAGTGGGTCTCATTTGCAAGGTGGTTGAAAAAAAAAATCAGTGTGATTCTGCTTGAGAGTTCCAGTAAGGTTTTCTTGAGGAGGAGTTCTTATTTCTAAATGTGTCTGTGTGCCATTTGCCTAGCATACATGATTTGTGCAATTACTTTTTCAAATTACTTTAGCAAATGATAAATTCTCAGTCATTTCCCTGCATTCTGGTTCCAGTGTTGGGGAGAACAGTAGTTTGCAGAGTTGGTAGGTAAATATACCCAAATTTAGCTGATGCACTGCTGAGGAAAACTGTAGTAGTGCCTCTGGAGTGAGCTATGTTTAAACACCCACACGCTGCTCTTTAGCCAGACAATTGCAGGAAAAATGGAGTCAGCTTTTGGATTGTGAATTCAAATTTAGCCTGAGCTCGTGTATGGAGAAGTGAAAGATGCAATATTCTATTTCATGGCTTTTTCCCTCTCCCCCTCACCCCTTTTTTGCCTTCCAGTACACGAGAGGCACTGTGGCGGCCTTCGCTCCTTTTGATGCCAGAGCTGATGCAGAAGCCCTTCGTAAGGCCATGAAGGGAATAGGTAAGGATAGTTTTTATTTCACAAGAAAGGGTTCTCCCTCCTTTACAAACACCCTTTCTGATCTTACTTTTTTGTCTTAGTAGATGAGAGCAGGGCGTGTGTCTACAAGCCATGGAATGACAGCCCCAGGACCACGCTGGTCTGGGCGTGTCCTGGTCATGACTGCGCAGCTCTCAAGGATGTTTATTTTTGGGTTAGCATGAAGGGAAAAGAAAAAGGAGTTTACACATTCCCATTTAAAAATGGATGCTTCACACGTTGTTCTGGGCACACAAAAGTTTTACAGTGCAGTAGCTCAGCTGTGGATTCACAGGGACAGCTGTGGAGAACTACAGCAGCATGGTAGGAGCTCTGCATGGAAAATCAGCAACGGCTTCCTGGGGCTGGAAGTGTGTGAGCACAGTGCGAGTGCTGGGACAAGGAATGTGAGCACATGGCGTGAATGCAGACTGAGGAGTGGTCTGTAAACTCACACTGTAGCTTTCTGCCCCAAAACTTCCCCTGGAGGAGAACAAACCCCAATTTGCTGCTTGCTCTGAAGCCACCTGTGGAAGGGAAGGAGGGTGTGTGATACACCTCAGCCTAGAGGCAAACTCAGTAGGGCTGGGAAGATGCTGTGCTGGGAGGACTTACCTTGCAGGCTATTGTCTTTAGAATGGATAATAGCTCCATGCTGCTGCCCTCTTGGCATGTCTGGGATTGCTGGACTGAATTTTGCTGGGAGTTGGCAGTTTATTTGTGAGCCCACAGGCAAGCCTTTTCTGTGGAATACAGACTGTGACTAAATGTTATGGTTGGTGCTTGGAAGCTGGGTCTGGATCAGAGCACTGATGGAGAACAAACAACACGTTAAGTCCTCCAGTCATGTTTTTGCACAAACTTGGTGGCTCATCTTGGGGTACAGTGACATTTGTTATTTTAAATGCTTCTGCTGTTTGCCAATGGGCTGCTGTTGTCAAAGCCTTTTGAGTTTGTGCCACTGCAGTTTGTTTTTCAGAGTGTGTTTGTAACTCGTTATTTCTAACTTCAGGGACTGATGAAGAAACTGTGCTGACGATCCTCACCACCAGAAACAACGCTCAGCGTCAAGAAATTGCTTCTGCCTTTAAAACTTTATTTGGCAGGGTAAGAAGAAGAAAAAAAATACCTCTGGAAATGAGCTGGTTCTGGCTTACAATGATTTCTTAAAACTACAAGGCACATTCACCATATTACCTGTAAAACATTCCTTGCAAGAAAATCTACTTTTGCTTTTGTCTTCCTCTCTCCTCCACCCTGCCTTATCCTAAAAAATATAGGTGTGTTTCAGGTTTTCTGAATGCCTATTTATCCTTTTCTCCTGCCTTGTCTCAGTTGAGGACCAATTAAAACAAAAAGAGTGTTGTCCTTTGTGTTCTTTGCTGTGTCTCTAGAGTCTTCCAGCTTGCAGACTCGTGTGCATCCTTTTAAAATGCTTAGTCTTTGTTCATCACAGCACTGTTTGTTCTGTACTAGGATCTCGTGGATGACCTGAAATCAGAACTTACTGGCAAGTTTGAAACCTTGATGGTGTCTCTGATGAGACCAGCGTATATTTTTGATGCTCATGCACTGAAGCATGCCATCAAGGTAAGAGGAATTAATGTGTTACATGAAATGATTGGTGCTTTTGGTTGATTAAAAAAAATAAAATAGCAAAGTTTTGCTAATACCTGCCAATGTCATGGTTTTCCCGGTATTTTTCATCTTAATAACTCAGAGGTGTTTTAGAAATCTACACAACATAAGAATTTGTCCCTTTAAACTCTGGTTTAAATACAATGAGCAGATGTGCATACAGCTGTGTGAAAATTAGTTCAGAGCATTTAATGGAGGTGTGGTGCTCTTTGTTTCTTCTTGACTGTTATTTAAGCTACAGAGTGTGCTACCCCTGGTGGATTACAGTGCAACCCCAGAATTGGTGAGCTTGTGTGAACTGGGGGCCACCGAAATTATGAGCAGGTATTGAATGTGCTCTAAAAGCTGCCTTCAGTAACACTGAGGGAATAATTGATAGCCCTGCCAGTGTTACCCTTCTAGCATTTCTCTTTAGTGAATGCCTTTAGTGCCTTTCAGAGCAGGCCAGAGCAATGTACAATGTGAATGTGTAGAAATTTCAGAAATTTTTTCCCCCTCTGTCACACCTGTGGAATTTCAGGAATTGGATGTCCCTGGATTATTTGCAGTATTGATCAAAGTAGAGGACATTGAACTTGACTCTAGTGTAAGGTAGTGCTTTGTGGAATGACACTTCCATGTGAACTCCCAAGATCCTGGATGAGCAGCTGGTTAATATGTAGGCTTTAGTCAGCTGTGCAAGCAAGTGCTCACGCACCTGTGACCCAGCAAATAGTCCCTCAGACAACAGAAACTTAATTCCTGGAGGTTTTCTGTGATGCCTTTATGTGCTTTGGGGGAAGGGGAGATGGTACCTGACAGAGAAACTGATAAAGGCCTTGTTGATTAATAAAAAAAAAATTGTATTCCCAAGCTCCTCTTACTGATTTAGGAGTCAAAGACTGGCGGGGAAATGCCAGAACAGATGAATGTAGGGGGGAAAGCAGAGATAGTGAAACAAGAGTGGTTTTGTTCTTGTCACTTCCAAAAAATGGTATTGAACCCAAGACCATGGAATTTCAGAGAATGTGTCTGCACGGGAAAGGATGTCAGTACTGGCTGCAGTTCAGCCAAGTGGGGTACCAGTAGAGCAGATGTGATGACAGGGACTTGAGTGCAAGGTAACACCTCAGCTAAGGGCAGTAACTCTGTGCTGAAGGCTGTCCTATCAATTTTCACTGCTGCTGCTTGGATTAGAGTGAGTTTTAACTGTGCCTTTCTCCCTTGTTGAGTAGGCATGTTCATGAAGCAATCTGCATTTTGGAAGTGACTGCCTGTAACCTGGCAGATTTGCATTCTGGATAGCTTTGTGTGCAGTTGCATATCTTTGTATGTGTTTAGTATTCAATGTTTTCCTTACAGCAGAAGCTGTAAATAACATGCTGAAGCAAAAAATGCTCAGTATTGCATTTCAGTGTTGTTTTTGTGAAATGACTCCTTTGTATGTGTAAAGAGCAGTGGATTATTCTTGCAAACAAAGTAGGCTCAGACTTGTGGAAACAAGATACTGGCCTGCCTTTGTAGGTTTTATCCTTGTACAAGTGGAAGAGTAGCTGTTGTATCTGCTGTCATTAAGAACTGCAGAACTTCTGGAACTATCTGGGTTAGCAGTTCTGTTGTAAGGTGTGTCTGCAGTGGAACAGGGCGTTTGTTCAACAGCACAGTTCACAGCAGGGTGCAGATCTGTGCTGGGTGGCTCTGTGCTCATCTGTGTCCTGGCTGGTGACAGACACTATGAATTAGAGCTAAGATGGAAACTCCCTCTTGTCATTCACTTCTCTTGATGTTCTTGACTGTAACTGCAAAGAGCTGAGGCACACCTGGCTGTGCTTGGGCAAGGAAAGGCCCATCTGAATCCTGCAGCATTGGGCTTTTGTTAATTGTTGGGTTGGTTTTGAAAAGAATCAAGACAGAACTGGAAGAAATCCTCTTCAAAACCCTCACAGTATACCAGAAAGAAGAAAATATTTTTTGTTTATTTCATCCAAATGTATAAGTTTATGCTTGGTTTTGATTGTCAAAGAGAGTTCTTGTTTTCCTTTTGTTATTCCATCAACTGATTCATTCTTACACCCCTGCAGGGAGCAGGAACCAATGAGAAAGTGTTGACTGAGATTCTGGCCTCCAGGACACCTGCAGAAGTGCAGAGTATTAAACAGGTTTATCAGCAAGGTAATTTTCTGTATAAAATAAGGGTCTCTGTTCAGTTCCCTTAATATGATTTTAGCTCCTCTTTCAGATAAGGTCTATCTCTGAATTGTTGGATGTGTTCTGTGAGAGGGAATTCTTTCTGCTGTGTTGCAAAACTTCATATGGAAAGGAACTAGAACTTGAATTGTGAACTAAAATAGTTTTTGTTTTAGGGCTGTGACTACAGGTTATGTTGCTTTGTGCTTTATAGTTAGTATTCTTTCAAAAGCATTTCTTTCCTCCACCCATTATTTTCATCCCTTTGACTGAAAGGCAGTTTTCAGTAATTGAGAACAAGAGAACTGATACCACATAAAAAAACAGAAGTGATTTTTTTTTTTTTGCCTTCTTATCTGTGTTCTGTTCGGGAGCACTTGTGTTAAAGCAGGTGCAGCTTGTGACTGTCCACAGGAGTAGGTGCTTTTACCCTGTGGTTGTGGGGTTGTTTTTTAGGGCAGTGTTTAATTCAACAGATGTCTTTTAGCTCTGTGCAGATTCCTGCCCCACAAGAAATTCTCATGTCTTAATAAATTTTGAACCCAAGCTCAAAATTTATTAGAGGGAGACTTTTTTGGGCTCATGGATTTTGTACAGTTGAGGCTGCCGTATTTTAGCATGACTTCATGTCTGTATCCTCTTTAGTTCCTTACGGAGCTGAATCCATGCATGTCACCTTGTGCTTCAAAATATTTTGAGTAATCTGCTCCTGACATGAGATGTGAGGTGCTGTATTTTCCTCTTTTACAGTAGCGTTATAAGTGAAGGCAGAATGTGTCTTGAGTGTTAAAAGTATTTCTGATAGATGATTCTGTAAGATGGGAGTCAAATGAGCTTTTTGCTTTTCCTTGCTTTCCCCTCAAAATAGCGAGGGAGGCTGCGAGGTGGTGAGTCGGTGTTGTTCTTTTGCAGAGTATGAAGCTGACTTGGAGGATAAGATCACAGGAGAAACATCAGGCCATTTCCAGAGGCTGCTGGTGGTGCTGCTGCAGGTCAGTGTCCTGTTGAGTGATGGCTTTCACTTCTAGGTGCCCTTGCCACTTTCTGCTTACTAAGCTGGGTTCTGGATGGGCTCGGTGCTAGGCAGGATTGGCTCTGGAGCTGAGTCACTTCCTCTGACGTGCAGGGTCAGCCTTGGGCTCTCTTCTGAGTCATTGCCTGACTCAGAATCACTGACTCAAAAAACTTCTGTGATGCCTGCAGGTGTAGCAGGTGCTGCTACGTGGGGTTTTGAGGGCAAAATGGGAAGAGGACACTTATTTCATACAGACACATGCAAGTGAAAGGGAAAAACAAGGTGGTTTTGGAGAAGATGCACTAGGGGGTGACTTCTCACCCCCTAGTTCAATATAACAGATAAATGCTTTTTGACTTACCTTCTAGTTCTTCAGTTTAACAACTTCTGAATTTCTGTTCAGGCAAACAGAGATCCAGACGTTGGAGTTGATGAGGCTCTTGTTGAGCAGGATGCTCAGGTGAGTGAATGACTTGGTGTTCGGGGCATTTCTACAACTTATCTCACGAAGATGCTGTACAGCTGGAATTCAAACGTGAAAGAGTGATAGTTAAGGTTCCCTGTGGTTTTTTTATATGTTTTCAGGTACTTTTGTATGCTCTGGACGAAAAAAGTGCCAAAACTTGAAACACTGTCATCAAAATTTTTGGCACTGACATTTCCAGTGTAAAGTGTGTCTTGTTTTGCTTATTACTTAGTGAAGGGGCTGAATGAAACAGTGAGTAGCTCATTAGAAGGACAGGGCTGTTGCTGAGGCTTGGTGATGCTGAGGGACCCACTGCTGGAAAACTCAGATTTTAGCAGTTCATTCCTCAAAATCGGACTTTGACTTCTCTCTGAATTGAATCCCTTGTCCATGACTGCTCCCTAAACCTGTGCTCTGGGTGGAAAGAAACGCCAGCAATGAATTGGTGTCCTTGCCAGTCTCTTGCTGGGTGCCATTTGCTTTGTTGGAGTGATGGTCAATATTTCAGCAGTTTGGTTACAACTCATTTAATACATGTTTCTTCTCAGTTATTTGAGATAATTTTTCATGAGACATTTTTCTGTCATAGGTTGTCTGTTGAGTTGAAAGAAATACAGGGATTGTTCAAGGTGACATAGAGTAAACAGAGAATATCAGATCAATAAAACATTCTCCTGAGAGCACAGCAAGATGCAGAGACAGACTGGCAAAATATATTTTATGGGCACAGGCCTATCCTTTGTCACTTAAATTCAGAAAGCAGTGCTGTTCTGCTGTTAAAGTTAATTTCCTGTGAAAATTACAGCTGGAAGATTAGGGGGGCAAATGTTTGAATCGTGGTCTAGGCTGTTCCATGACATTTTCAGTCTTGCTTTTAGCTGGGCCTGTGTAATTGAGGAAACCTAGGAAGCACTGGCCCTGGTAGGCAGATGGATTCCTTTTGGCCCCTTTAATTGGGTTTAAATGAGCAACTAAATTCAGGAGACACCAAACCCAGCTGTTGGAAAGGTCCTAGTTTTCCACAGTCCCTGTGGTTTGCTGCATGCATTTAGCTTGAGCTGGGAGCTCGAGTCAATGGACTTTCCATTCACCACCCAGCACAGCTGGAGCAAATTCAGTCATTTTCTAATTGCTGTTGTCAGGTACAGATGGTCAGAAGTGAGGTACATGACTGTGCAAATGTAGGAGAATTTTTGGCTTCCAAATGTTTTTCTTGAGTCGTATATTCTGGAAAGGACTTGGTACTTTTGAAGGCAAACTTTTTGCTCAGTAGTGATTTGTCAATATTTCGTGTCTACGATTACTAAGTATTAATTCAAAGCAATTGTGAGTGATTTCTGAGAATGCCTAAAGGAAAAGGTCTGACTTTTTGGAAAATATTTTGTGAATATCACTTCTTTAAAATTATGCAGGTACATTTTGTGTATTGCCCAGTGGCAAGGCAGGTTAAAACTCAAAGCTGACATAAAGTGCTA
Source organism: Eopsaltria australis (assembly GCA_034509425.1). Lineage (NCBI taxonomy): Eukaryota > Metazoa > Chordata > Aves > Passeriformes > Petroicidae > Eopsaltria > Eopsaltria australis. Next base: position 2,997,297 of record JAVTVJ010000247.1, on the reverse strand, counting down.
TTTACAACTTGTAGTATCTCTAAATAAATCTTTTGCTGGTGTTTCTAAATGCTGTACTGGAAGTTCTCATTTGCTACTGGATGGAGAGTGCTGGTATTCCTTTAGAGGGAATTATATTACTTAATAAATATCTTTGCTGTGAGTGCCTTGAGAGCTTTTTCCTCTCCACCTTTTTTTGTTCTGTACCACTAATATTAAAAAGAGAGTATATATACTGTAATCTGTACAACCTTTCTCCTTACAGAGTGTTTAGCACACAATTTGGAAAAAGGCAAAGTTTTCCAACTGTCAGGAAAAAGAACTTGTTTCATTTTGCAAATTGATTTTTCTGTCTCATTTTCTCCCTGCTCTTGCTCATTCCAACTTTTTGGTTTACTTTCCTGGTGCTGAAAATTCAGCCAGGCCTTTGTCTGCATCAAAGACAGACTTGCCTGAAGAGCCGTGAATGTGCTAATACCATGATTAATATCTGATTTCAAACAACTAAGAATTTATCAGCCCACAAATCCTGTTTCTGAGAGCTTCTAGATCCATCTTCCCCTCCTTCTTGGAAAACTTTCTCCTGGGCCAAGTTGTGGTTCTGCTACTGTAGAGCCATCATGTGACAAAGTTTTGCTACTCTGTCTGAAAAAAGGAAAGGAGAAAAGGCAGAAAAGGCAGTTTTGTGAACAGATTTTATCTGCTGCATTATCACAGTTTCAGAAAACTTTAGGCTTCTGAAAAGGATTAGGCACAGTCAGATTTGGGGCCTGAAGCTGCATTACTCATGGAAATGCCTTCACAGTCAATTTCAGATTTTTTCCTTTAGTTCTAAGATGAGTTCAGTACTTGCCAATTTTATTTCATTTTTTTCCCTCCAGCTAGAGTTTGTTAGTAAATTTAATGCTCCTTAGAGTGAGACAAATAGAGCTTCTCATCAGGATGTGTGAATACAAAACAAATGCTGATGTTTTGATCTCTTGAATTCATAACAGGTTTTGTTCAGAGCTGGGGAGCTGAAGTGGGGAACAGATGAAGAAAAGTTCATCACCATCTTGGGAACCCGCAGCGTTTCCCACTTGAGGAGGGGTAGGTAGTGTGGTTCACAGGGCCTGAAATCCAGCCTGGAAAAGCTCAGCCATTTTGAGGTGCATACTTTGAGCTGCTAATAGAGAGACAATACCTTTTCCCCTGCTCCTTGCCCTCCATAAGTCTGTTTTACCAGGTTGTTCAGGCCATTGGGAATAATTCATGGGGCTGTTCCTTGCAGGTGCAGGGAGGGGTTGTACAGTGGGCATCTGATGGGAAATTGGTGCTCAGGACAGGACAGTGAACAGTGGCACCTGAACTGCGGATAATGGCACCCAGGTGGCATTGTCCTGAACAGAGGGACGCTGGCAGGAGTGTTGGCTGTTCACTGACCCAGCTCACTTTGTTTTGCAGTGTTTGACAAGTACATGACCATTTCTGGCTTCCAGATTGAAGAGACCATTGACCGGGAGACCTCTGGTGATCTGGAGAAGCTGCTTCTGGCAGTGGGTAATTGAGTCCTAACACATCTAGCACTAGGCTGCCTTTGCTTGCTCCCAGGCCTCCTTAAATTGCAGTTGTCACAGAGACTGCCATGAAAACAGGGGTTCCTTTAGGAAGGGAATCACTTGGGATGTATTGTGATATCTAGAGAAGAGGAGGTGAAGTGTGTTCTGTTCGGTCATGTGCCCCTCTGCCAGAGCTGAGACAAATCTCTGCTGTCACCTGTATTCCTGGCAGTTCATCTAGACAGTGCTGTAAAGTTTGGCTTGTAAAGCCTCTCTGCTATTAGAAATAAGTGGTTTGTTTTAAATCCCAGAACCCAAAGAGTTGTTACAGAGGTGACAGCCCTGGAGAGAATGACCCAGTGACACACACCTTGTCTTGGCAGTCAAAGACTGCCCTGTATTTAATAGCAGTCAATAATTCAGTCATTTGCTTTTTCCAGTGAAATGCATCCGAAGTGTGCCTGCCTATTTTGCTGAGACCCTTTATTATTCCATGAAGGTATGTAAGTGTTTTCCCTAGGTCACTTTCCATCTCCTCCAGCTACAATTCTTCTCCCTTTAGCTTGTTCTTAATTTCCTCTGCCACGGTAAATGTCAACAGGATACTGTATCTGCAAAAGGTTCAGGGAATGCAAGTCTTGGAGAGGATGCAAACAATTAACAAAGTTTCCTTGGAGTTCATTGTAGGTTTGTCAGACCATGGACCTTTTACAGTCTCATCAGCTGTTTTTTAATTAGGTGTTATTACACTGGAAAATGTCTGGTGAGATCCACTGGGCACTTCCAGCTGATTAAACTCCAGTGACTTCAGGTGGTGGATGTATTGAGGAAGGAAAGAATTGTAAATTGTGCCAATTTCAATGCTGTTTGATTTGGATGTATTTACAGACCCGAGGGCATTAGGTAGCTTTGAAACACATTTTGGTTACTATCCATCCTGGTTTGAGAAGCAAAAGAACTCAGCTGAGAAAAGGAAAGGCTTAAACAGGTGCAAAAGATTATGTACAGGAATTGCATTAGCAGTGCATCCATGTTTCTGTTGGCTTCACCTTCTCTTGGATGGGAAGAGATAAGCAGGGAAAGGTCTAATTTTGGACTCCCAGTGGATAATATTAATTAAACCAGCGGTAGGTAGTCTGGTGTTTTCAGGCAAGTTATCAGCTTCCCTGAGGAATTCCTCCTGTCTCCTTGCTGGAAAGCCTTGAAGTGTGTTTGTCACCAGATGAGGTGACAGCTTGAGAATTAGTGATGAGACACAAAATGATAAATTAATTTTTAAAAGTCTTTTACTGCTTTTATAGATACCAATGTAGAATAAGGTTCAGGTGAAAAATAGAAAATACTGTACAATTGGGCTCAGCTGTATGAGGAGGATTACTTTTTTCTTATTTATTCATTTTTATTCTTTTTTATTTTTTAAAGAATGCAGTTTTCCTGTAGGCTTTAGATTCTTATACACTTCTATTCTGAGGAGTCCAGTGTCTGCTGGTGAGAGCCCCAAATTATTTGTTTTAATTATAAATAAAAATCATTAAACACTTCAGATAAGAAAGGTTTTTGCCAATTATTACTTTGACAGAGGAATTTGTAATTTATCCATTTGGCATGACAAGGTTCTGCACTGAGCAGAGCTTGCTTTTGTGATTAGGTGGGGCAGAGCCTGGCTTTTATTCCTCAGTAACCACTGGACTCATGGCATAACTTTTGAGTAGCTTTAGGGCATTTTTAGGTGTAATCCAAGAATATTGCACCCAGAAGGATTGAGAGGCCCTGGACGTTAGGCTGACGATGACCGTGGGGGCTCTGCCAAGTCCTTCCCTGAGGTGCATCCGCAGGTCAGCACGTAAGAGTTTTTATGGCTTCAGCTTGTGTGGAGTCTGCCTTGTCTGAGCAGAGGGGTCAGGGCCTTGGTCTGCTTAGGAACATGAAATGTGTCAAGCACTGAAGGTGATGAACAGAGTGGGGCATGTTTGTGTGGATGGAAAAGGTTTCTGGAATTTGTCCCCATGATAAACAGTTGGAGAGTTCATGGGATGAGTTGCTCTGCCTGTGTCTTGCTGTGTGATATTCCCTGGTACTGGTCACTGCTGGGGTTGAGGTGCCCAGTCCCAGAATTGTCAGCCTCAGAGCACACTGCAGGGGGGATTTACACCTGATGCTGGTTGGGGTGAGCAGCTGTGCTACTGTGTAACCTCAAAACTGGGTTCTTTTGAGTTTATGTGGGTATTCACAGTTGAAGCCTGAGCTGAAACATGAAATAAGAGGCCTGAGCATATGGCACTTGACCCAGGGATAAGAACACCCTGCATGGTCAGCCCTCTGTTGTCCACGTTTCAGTGTGAATGTCTCGTGATACTGTCCCAAACATTCTCTGTTTTGGAGCTGAACTGTAATGCAGGAGTGGTTTGAGTCGCCACTTGTTGCTTTCATGTTGTACTCTGGTTGTTTGTATTTCATGTTTTGTTGCAGGATCTGTCCAGAACAAACTCCTATTTCAATATTATTTGATCTCTTCTCTTCAGGGGGCTGGCACTGATGATGACACTCTGATCAGAGTCATGGTTTCAAGAAGTGAAGTTGATCTGTTGGATATTAGACGAGAATTCAGGAAGAATTTTGCCAAATCACTGTATCAAATGATTCAGGTAACATTAGGGTTCTCAGAGAACACAGGGGTGATTGAGATGTCACTGTTTTTCTTGGCAGAGGGTGGTTGTGGGTAGAGCTGGGTGTCCTGGGCTCTGAGATTGATGAGTTCCTCTGCAGTTTTGACATTGCATTGTTCAAGTGGGGGACACTTCCTATGGCAAAAAGTTTCCTTCCAGTGTTCACTAGAGGACATGATGTGGTTTTTGAAATTACAATTACTCATACGCCATTTCTAGCTACTGCCTCATTTCCTTGTTCTTGTCTGGGTTCCTTATTGTCCAGTACTTCAGAGAGGGTGCTGGCTCCAGGGAAGTAACACTGGGGTTGGGAGTCTGAGTTATCATGAGGTTGAAGATTAGATATTGGGTTGTGGTATAGAACCCTTTGCAGCATTTCCAAGTGGAAAGGGTTTCACTGTGCAACCAGTCTGAGTCATAATTCCCTTTGAGTAGAAGGGAAGGAGCCAGCAGGGAATCCAGAGCCAGCTGTTGCTGTCAAGTTAAGCCAAAAGGCTTTTTCCCCCCTCATGTTTTATTTTGAAAGTTCTGCTTTTTATGATTTTTCTCTTGTCATTCCTGACACTATGCTCCCTTAACTAGGCTGGGTGGAGTTGCTTTTTGCACTGCCTGTCAGGCCCATACAGCTGCTCTATGGATTTTGTACCAGAGCTCCCCATTGACTACAGGGAGCAGGGCTGGTGCCTTTCTAGGCAGTGGCAGGTGCACTTTGCTCATTTATGGGGTGTTACTTTTGGTGCTGCTTTGGTCTTCTCCTTTGGACTTCCCCCTGCAGACAGACATGTCAAATGTGCAATGGGGCAGCTCTGTTTTCTAGTAAAGCTTTTGGAGGATTTCTGTCTGTCTGTGTAAATATAGCTCTCGTGTAAGAGGCAGAGAATTTGTGTCATTCCTGAGGGGAGAGTCATCCATGTGGATTTCCTGTGGGTGGGATGAGTGTGCTGGGGCCCTCCTTGGCAGCTGCTCTGGTGACTCACGGTGCTGCTGTGCTGTGTTGGCAGAAAGACACGTCCGGGGACTACAGGAAAGCGCTGCTGCTCCTCTGCGGCGGTGACGACGACTGACGGGGAGGGGACACGCAGCACTGTTGTACTCCAGCTTTGCAGCCCTTCATTAGCATGTCTGCCTGAGGTTTTGTATCTTAATGCTTCATGGCTGCTTGAATTTATACTAGGATTGCACTTAGTGAAAAAAACCGAGCACATTGTTATCCCTCCTCTTCCCCCCCCACCCCGACTTCCAGGAATTTCAAGTGCCTTCTGTGCTCTGCGAGAGTCACCTTCACGGAAGGTGGGTGCTGAGCACAGAACCCAGTTCTTTACAGGTGTTTTGCTGAAATGGGAAAAAATAATCATGTATTTCACAGTAAATTGAAGATTATCCTTTTTTGCTTCTATTCCTTACATTTCCACTGAATGTTAAGCTAGTTCTAACATGGCAAAGAAATCCTTTGTATGTAATATTTGAATGAGTTTGCTCAACCTATTACAAGCAATCATTGGAAATCTAAAGGACCAATAAATTTTTTCTCCTCTCATCACAGTTGTCTGTGGTTTTTAATCTAATTTAATGTTTTTTAATCTGTTTTCCCTTTGATACGATTCCGTTGCCTCAGACTGTTGGTATGTATTTCCTCCCATTATTTAGGTTTTGAAGTATCCATGGTGTTTTGCAGCTCTCCATCTTTATGTCTACCTAGGATGTGGGTGCTGTGGTGATGCTGCTGTTCAGTACAGCTGGCAAACCAAAACATTGGTGCTTGCTGGGCATTGTGTTCTCATTTTGTGCTGCTTTGTCTTTTTCTTCTCTAAAGCTGAGGCAGGGAATGAAGGAGAGTTGCTGTGCAGGGTCAAAGTAGAGAAGATATCTTGCATGCTAGGACTGGTCAAGGATGTCTGGGATGGAAGCAGGTGAAGAAGAGATGGAAAGGCAGGGATCTTGGGAGCAAAGAGGACGGTTGCAGCATCCCTCCCCTCAGGTTAGCAGGGAGCAGAGCACAGGGTGAGAGAAGCACCAGCCTGTTCTGTGGGCTGCCTTAAATTCGCTGTTTTAGTTCAACATTTATGACTGGCTCTGAAAATCAAATTGACGTGTGTGATGGAGAATAAAGAGGCTTCTCTTTTGTGCCTTGTAAGGTCTGAACACCATGGCTCTGAACTTGGCTTATCAGTCAGTCACATACATCAACTGCAGTCCTGAAATTGATTCTTCACAGGCTATTAAGAGCTTTAAAACTTGTGTATTGAATAAATGTCAAGTTTTAATTTTTTACACTGTAATTCTGAATTAGAGCTGTCATGATCTCTTGCTACTAAGTGCTTTGTTTTCAGTGTAAAATATGCTGAAGAAAAAATTATATTGTGTTCAGATTTTGTTTTCTTCCTGAAATGAGTTGGCAGCGTTTGTCAGTTTTGCTTTTTGTGGAGCCTTTACAAATGTGTTAGCAAGGATTGTTAATTTACAGCTACTCATGCTGGAATGACATGGCCAGCTGCACATACTGCAGGCTTAGCCTGACCACTGGCCTGGAAATACCTTGGGATAAGAGGAGGTTTTGGGGGTCTTTTGGTAGTTTTGGTTTTTATTTTATTTTTAACGATTTAATATTTGCCATGGCAAAATCATGTACAAAAATCTTTAAGGAACTGCTTTCTACTGCTTTAGAGATTAGGCATGATATTTAATTGTTCAACTTCCTTCAGTTTCTTTAGAATTCTTAGCAAAGCACCATCTGATCTTCATGATCTATTTTCAGTTCTTTGGTAGATTTTTTGTTCACATGTGAAGCTGTTCCATGAGAGTCTGACCCTTGTCACAAACATGACACTTAAAATTGAAATGGAATGATTGAAATTACTTGCAGAACTTGTAAGTAGTGACTCTTACACTTAGTAAGATACTACACTGATCCTTAGTAGGGATCCCTTAGTAGGGATCAGTGTAGTATCAGTCATTTGCAGAAAGTTTTAAGATGCAAATGGGCAAAAGCATTTGAATTTCACTGTTGAAGTAATTAAACAGAGAAAACAAAGTCTGAGAACCTTTCTTTCTTTAAGAAGTCTAATTAGCACATAAAGAAGTCCATTGAATTGCAATGTTTCTCATATTTACTGTGTAACATCCTTTTAGGAATACAAAATTTGGAATCTTCAGTACACAGTGCATTCCTAAGAGAGCTTTAAATTACAGCTGCCAATGAATTAATTACTTCCTCTGTGGCAATAGTTAATCATTGGTGTGTTTGGTTTTTTCTCTCCATCTTCTGATTTTGGGTCAGGTAAACTTGTGTTCTGTTTGTTTTGTCACAATTCAGAAGTGCTGAGAAATCCTATCCATCTCTTTGCAAAGTCAATTTGCAAAGATATAAGTATGAACACTAAAATCAGCATTCTTTACCTATGAAGAATCTGTTTTAAAGCAAACTTCAGTAAGTCCCAATATCATTGGTTTTCCCTGAAGAGCTACTGTCCCTTCCTGCTTTGTTTCTCTTCCCCCCACAGGAAAGTGTTTTAGGGCCTCCTATTCTACTGCTTGGAAGTACGATCTTCTTTATTTGCTTTCATCAAAATGTGTTCGTCTTCGCAGTATTGAACACAGTGTATGGGAGAAAAGGAAATGATTCGTTTCTTTACTTCATTTCCCTCAATTTTGTTGTTGAGGCATATAAAATTATGATTTTGCTTGGTTTAGATTCATGATAAGTACTATTCGTATTGTTTCTTTATCCCACTTCAGCTCCCTGACAGCTGGAATTGCTGTGGGCATCCAATTACTCAAATACATTCTGAAAGCAGTTATTTATGAAGAAGGCAATGTTATGCATGGAAAGCCTAAGCAATAACTCTTCTTTTTGATTTAGTACAGAATTGATCCAGAAGTCAGAGAACTGGTGAGTCATTACAGTGAGGAGAGGGGGGTCACAGCTTTTGGGGTGGGGGGGTATTTCTGGTGTCCTCTGGCAATGCTGCTCGATGGCTTGCTTGGAATAGGAGTGTGGAATGGGGCTAAACAACACTCTGTAGGTAACTCCCCTGCCCAGTGTAGTTCATCCTGATGTTGCATTGCTGACTTGAAAATGAAAGGGCTTCACCTCTTTGTCTCACTAAAGCTTTTACTGTGTGGTTATTTTGTCTCTGCCCAGCAAAGCCTCTGCAGAAACACTGAAACCTCATGGAGTGGCTGCACATAAACCTCACCAGGCTTTTTCTAGCTGTGCCTTCAAGAAGTGTTGCTATAATCAGCAAGTAGAGCTAAGTGGCAAGCCTTGTTTCACCTTGCAGTGCCTCTGGTTACAGCTGCAGTTCCTCTGGGTGATGGAGTGAGTTGAATTCCCATTTCCCGAACGGGACAGGGGTGTCACTTCCTCCAGGCCTGTGCCATTTGCCATGTGGGCAGGGGATGGTGCTGTTGTTCCAAGTAATCTCATGCAGGCTGTGGTGCTGCTCAAATTCTCTCATTCTCTCTGGTATCACTTCCTTAAATTTTTTTTGTACCTTTTTCAGATTGCTTTAGCTGGTTCCTTGACCTAAAGCATGAGTCAGACAATTGAATTTCTTGTTATGTTTTCAGAATCTTTTAATGTAATCTTGTGTCCACTATGAAATGAGAGAACAGAGAACAAAATACTTTATTGGAAATAGAAGCTGGGCTTATGCATATGACATTTTTATTAATGTTAAGCATTTACCTGCTGCAGTCTGAGCATAAGCAATATCCACTCTTCCTCCCCAGTCACAGTTCTGGGAAATGAGAAAATATGTTTTCGCTCAACTCATGCATTTCCAGTTGGGGAGTTTAGCAGAACAGATTTTGCTGTGCAGTGTTATTTGATTTATAGAGATTTCTAACCTGCAGTCCCTGAATTACTGCCAGGTCTCAGTAAGCCTGGGGTGTTACTTCATATCATTCAAGCACCAGCAAAACTGCCCTGCACTGTCCAGAGAAATTGGAAGGCTGTGCAGGATCTGATATTTTAGAAAATAAATGTGTAATTAGCAGGAAAAACTCATGGGGTAGAAAGGACAGAAAAGATGAGGTGGTTGTTGTTGGGTTTTTTTTGGGGTTTTTTTTTGTTTTTTTCCGGTTTGTTTTTTGTTCTTTTTTTTTTTTTTTTTTTTTTTTTTAACTTTCAGACAGTTGTAGTAACAGAGGTGGCATTTGTAGGATGTCATGGCAAGCTCTTAGAGCAGGGGAGAGGAAAGAGGAAGGATGTTCTAAGACACAAACTTACCTGGTCCGCTACCACAAGAAAAAATGGTCCAAGTAATTTTCCATTGCTGTCTGTGGGAAATGGGCTCACACATCCTCCTGGATCTAGAGAATATGTGAATAGAATTTAATTCACAAAATAATCTGTTAACTTTCACTTTTTGGCTACTTCTGGCCTTAATTTCAATAGGTAAAAGAATGGTAGAACAAAAGTTCCAAGCCTTTCTTTTATACATGTTTATGAAATATGTAATGGCAGTGAGGGAACCTGAAGGAAGGAAATAGAGATAAAAGCCAACTTGTGTAGGTTATTATTTCCACACACTTTGCAGTAAATGGACTTTCCTCTTACCCTTCCTGTTCTCAAAGCCTTCTTCAGTAAGAGCAGGCTACAGGCTGCATGTAACGAGGCCTAAAAGGCATGGTAGTATCTCTGAAATCCAGTGAAATGTCATTAGAAGTCTTGTTCTGTATCAGTTGCCAAGTATTCATCACGTTCCGTTCTTTCAGGCTGACTGCTTTGTCTTTTTATGCAGAAATATAAAATCAGGCAAGTCACTCTGTGGATGCCTCTGAAGCTTTGTTAACTACCTTACCTGTTTATCTCTGCTCACCCTTCTGCCATTTTATGTTTATTTTCAGGAAACAATCTTCTGGTGATAAGGATGGCTGGAGGAAATGTAGAGTTTAGAGATCCTGACTGTGCTGGCACCACAGAGTGAATATGAATGCTAAAATAAGAAAAAAAAAAAGCCCATTCATTTTTGATGAGTTCCAGGAGTGCCAGCTTAGCAAGAGAAGTGACTACACTGTGGCCATCCACTTCTAACAATTTCAGTAAGGCAGTGTTTTGTCACTGCTTGCACTTTTACCATACTCACCATGTCAGCAGCACTGCTTGCAGCATGGGCAGGCCCATGTGTGGGCCTCACTTGAAATGGTCTCACTCAGGTTGTTCCTTCGTGGACACAGCCAAAATTTTCCTTAGCAATGATAGAAACATAGCTGACATGACCTGTGAAAGGAGGAATGAGGCTGGGGGTTTTTTGTTCGGTTTTTTTGGGGTTTTTTTCCCTATACCCCCTCCCCTTTTCCTTCCTGCTTTATTTTTAGATGTAAAACATTTTATAGATGCTGTTATCTGCAGGTAATCTGACTTGCTTCTCCATGAGGAGCATACACAGTGATTCTCCCATGCAGCTGGGTATAAAGCATCTGTTAACCTTAAGGGCATAACAGAGCAACCACCTCTTAATGCCATTTACAGTGTGTAAAAATACACTGTGATCCATCTAAGGCATCCCCTGGCTAGAGAAAACAAAACCCAGTCAAAATGATTGCCTAATTATTTAACCTGTTTATGTTGTGTTTTGCCTTGGCTCAGCACCTGCTGTGTCACCTTCTGATGTATCATCATGTGTATTTATTTGGAGCCTCTTTCTGTTTGTCACATCTGTCTCATCAGGCTCTTGTGTTGCAGATGAGGATCCAGGCAGGCATGGCTCGAGTGAACACTGCATTTAAACCAAAGATCACTTGTCACACTTCGCTTCAGTCCATGTGCAGGTAGAGCCTTGATGGTATGGTAACCTATAAGCTGTATATGCTGCTAGAGACTGAAAATAAGGGGAGACTGGAAAGGAGGGGTGAGAGAAGACAATGAACTGATGAATGACCAGGAGACATCATTATTGACTGTTGTCAGACTAGAAGAACCAGGGGACCCCAGCAACATTGCGAGGTAGGAAGTTTAGAAACAAAATGAAAGGAAAAATGCGTCATGACTTGATTAAGTTACAGAAATCGCTGTTACATGGTGCCATGGAGACTACAAATTCTGCTGAGAAGATAACAAGACAAGTTCATGCAGAGGTCCATGGGTAAGTTTTAAGCCAGATGTGGAGTGTAGCTCACAGTGTTCCCAGCTGCTTTTCCTGGGAGCCAGCAGGGAGCCCTGCCTGTGATGGATTAGTGACTGTCACTGCTGGCAGCCAGTTATTGGATTAAATTGCCCACCCCCTACCTGGGTGTCAGGTTTTATTCACCTCCCTTACCTCCTTGGCCAGCAGGGTAGTTTGTCTTCCCCACGGCTCTGTGCTGAGTCACAGATTACAACTGAAAACTCTTTCTGCAAGACTTCCTCTACACAAGAAAGTGCTGATTTAGTTGGCGGGCTGTTAATTAATGACTGACTGTGATGAGTTGGACCTCAGCCAAGATGAGCTGAAGCCATTCAGTGGAAAACAGTCTGTCCAGGAGTGTTGTAGATGTGGCTGGTCCTGCTTTGAGGAGAGGAGAGGAGAAGGTGGGGAAGTGTTTTTCAACCTGTTTTGGTTGAAGACTCACCTAAACGAAAATCAATGCAAATGAAGGAAAGCTTTGAACACGCATCTGTTCCTCCCTAATCCCCTCTAATTTTATCCATTAGCACAGGATAGATCTTGTGTGTCGAGGTGAACAAGACCTTTCTGGGTAAATATTTGCAGTGGTTTGCAAGGCTGTGTGCTTAAGGAGTTTTGTTCTAAGCAGCCTTCTGCCACTTCCTAGTCTTGGAAACAGCAGTTGAGGAGACAGATCTTACCTCACTGCACCCCAGGTTGTGCTTGCCTGAGCAGTGCCAAACTGATGGACAGCAAGGATCTGACACCAACAAGAGCAGGTCTGTCTCTCTCTTCTTGTTTATGCATTTCAGGGTGCCCACAGCTCTCAGTGCAGGGCACTGAACCTGGCCTGTAACATCCACGCCAGATATAAATGAGCAGACTAAACTCTATTTGTAACTCCCAGGGGAACAGCCACGTTTATGTTTGTCCCCACATGCTAAAAGCTGCCAGTGTTCCTCTCCAGATGCATTCCCTTCTTTCTGCACAGGCTGCTTGCTCAGGACAAATTTACTTTTGAAGGTCTGACAATTGAACAGTGTGGGATTTGAAGTCCCTTCCTCAAGTTGGTCAACTCAGCCTCCCCAGTAACAGCGAGGGAAAGGTCAAAGAGTCAATAGCACCAAGCTTTCCAAGCATCCTGAGGCAAGGGACTTGTTTTTAAAATGAGACCATTAAACTCATAGATGTGAGGCTTGTAGACAGAAATTTCTCATCTCAGCATTGGCTGGATTGGCTTTAGGGTATTTTTCATGGTACTGGTAACACTTAAAGTTGTCATTGCAGCCGATTGGTGTAATACAGTCAAGGTTATACTTGGCCACATCAAAGTCTGTGATTTTTTCACTCTCTTACCACCATTTTAAACTTACAGTCTGTTTTCAGTCTGAAATAGTAAGTGGTTAGAAAGGACAGAGGCATGATTGTGTTGTAGAGCCCAATCTTTCTCTGCTGGGCTGGAAGTCCGCTGTCCCTTCTGCCTGTGATTGCCCTCCAGCTGCAGTGTTCTGCTCTATAAACTGCTGTACACTTCCCTGTACAACACTTCATACTGTACTCACTGCCATACAAAACCTGCTCCCAGGAGCAGTGGGTTTTGCTGTAAGAGGTGATCAACAGATCTGTTTCATCAAGGCTCTGCTGACTGGGAGTGTCAGCACTACCCTGATGTCTCTTGGTAGATATTCTGAAGGTCATTTCTGTTCCCAGTGGTGGGAAACCAATCTTTTCAGAGGATCTGTTCCAATACAGTGGCTGATACTTTCTTGGCAGTCCTGTGGCCCTGGCAAGCAAGAGGCAGGAAGGGGCTGCCTGCCCAAGTGTCCTGGGCCAGTGACAGTAAGGATGTGCACAGGCTTGGGTTAGTTACCCAAAATGATTGAGAATCTTGTGTATGTCTACTGCAACAGTGGAGAAGCTTTCACAAAAGCTGTTCTTACACTGTCTTGTAGTCCTTGTGGATTTAAGCACACAAGAGCTCCACTGGAAGACTTGGATGTAGTTTAGGCTTTAAGGCACTTGTTATGGAGTCCCATATTGGAAACAGCAGTCAGGATGCAACATGCATTAAAGAAATGGGATTGAAGTTTGAGCTTTGGTCAGAGCATTCTACCAGAGGGGCTCTGAGGACTCCACACCTGAGTGCATTTGCAATCGATTGGCAACTTCTACAGAGTCTGTAATTGTTGCGTTTTTCCATTTGAAAAGGTCTGGACACTCTTTCTGTGGGAGCTGTAATCTCAGCATTCTCGGAGTGCAAGTGTAACAGGCTTTCACAGCAGCGCTTCGAGAGGCAGGTTGGAAAAGAACTGACCTTGCTGATTTGGTGGTCAGAAGTTTTGTTCTTTGCTTCTCTGGTAAAGTCTAAGCCTTTTCTGCAAGTTCAAAACTGGCCTTGGTCCATGAAAGGACTTTTGAATGTGCTTAACTGCACTTTTCTTTCCCCTAAAATTTCTTGCAAGATTATGGGGTTTTGTCTATAAAAATAATTTAATTTTCAGTACTATCAGTGCTGGTGCACTATTAGTGAGAAGTGGAATAAACAGAGCAATACAGAGCAAAGGATTATTCCTCTCTGAATTCTGGAAGTAAGATTTGATTTTGGCCTTAGATCACAGCAGTTGGGTTGTTGGGGTATTCTATTGCCCTGAAGTTACCATGGGAAACACTGACCTGGTGATACTTCATTCCTTCCCTGATGTCTCTTTGCTCTAAGGAGAGCAGCATGTTCATTTGTTGCTGGCTTGCACAGAGAACTGGGACAGATGGGGAGGGGTAGTTTTGATTCTGTGAATGTGCTGTCAGTCCTGGAGAAAGCAGAGTGGCAAAGCTGTTACAGGGAGAGAGCCGTGATCAGGGTTAAATGGTGTCAAGTCAAAATCACTGAAAGCTGCAATGTGGGAAAGTTTCTCAAGAATTGAGTGAAGGGAAGAAATCAAGATTTTATGGCACTTTCAGAACATTTTTGATTGCCTTTCAGTCTCATTTGATGCTCACTTAATGAAAACCCTGCAGAGCACCATGGCTGGCCTGAAAAAATTGCTTTTGATCTTAGACTGTGTAAGTTTATTTTTTTCATCATCATTTTTCTAGCAAGTGCTACAGTAACAGAGAGTAAGTTATAGAAACTCGTGGAAGAGAACATGGGGAAACAACATCCAATCCTGAGCTGCCAGTTATTCAGAAATTTGCTAGTTTGCTTTAGTTCCTAGAAAACAGAACCTGACAGCCTTTTGCACGGAGAGCTTGTTGCCATGTTATTGGTAACACAGTGCTTAGTTAACAGAACTTTTAACAGCTTTAGAGATGCACTGCCAACTTCAGAACGTGATGTCACTGAAGGTTGTGTTCAAATTCCGTTTTGGAGAGCTGACTGAGCTCCCACAGGAATGGTGCATGCCCCAAACCAGACATAAAGCCTTTGAGCAGCTGCATTGTAGGTTTGCAGTGCTTATGTTTTTTCTGTGTCTGCCTAAGAATGACTGGTGTTTTCCGAACTTTAATCTCTGTATCTCCTACCAAAACCCAAAGGGAATTAACAACAAAGATGTTCTTTATCCACCTGCTTAACCCATGAGGGAGCCTTTCAAAAGACTGCATTTTGTCATTTTTGGGGTAGTGAAAATGGAAGCAAAAGCACAAGTATTTGTCCAGGTTCAACACAGCAAGGCAGTGACAGTTCCTCCTTTTATGGGATCACTGTTGTTAAATCAACAGAATGCCCAGAAAGCTGCAGAAATGTTAATTGATGACTCCTGGGGTGCTGATGGTCGTATGCCATGTGGGAACTCCAACTGGATGTACAGGAGATTTAAAGTTTTGTCATCTTATGCATCATTTTAATGGCACCACAATTAAGCATAGATGAGGAGAACAGTATCTACTGAGCTGGAAAATATACTGAACTGATACTTTTTCTGCATGAAGCCAAAATCAGCTGTTGACTCACTTCTGTTATCAGTTCATCTGGCTTTATGAAGATATGTAATTTAGTTCCCTCCATGTAATATACTTGATAGAACTTGATAAAGCTAAATGGGTATTCTACTTTATGGATCTCTGCTGAGTAGAACTGGAAAAGGTTTTAGTTAAGTGTTGAATAAACTCATAAATCCCCCAACAGCAAATTCTGTAAATGCTCACATTTTGTCATGCTTTTCCCAGCAGAGAGGGGTATTGGAAACAGAGCACTGGCATAACATTTCCTTAGGAAATTGCTGATTTGTAGGAGTCACTCTGTGCTTTATGTGGAAAAATAGCAGAGAGGCAGAGAAGAGCTTTCATTATCCATCTCTGCCAGAGGCTGCACCTTTGCAGATTCACTGCAGTGAGGGTAAAAATCTCTTGGGCGTTTGGCTTTGATGGTGAGCTCTGAAGTTATGAAGACGTGCTCCACCAAGAAATCATGCACCTTAACTTCTTCAGGCTTCAGAAATTGTCAGAATATCTTATATAGGGATTTTCAATAATGCATCAATAGCTGGAAATCAGACCTTAAAAGAGTACCAGATGCATTACACAAGTACTGTATTACACAGGTACACGGTCAGGTGTAGATTGTGGTAGATCACACCTATCCAGATTTTTATTGACATGAAGATTATTGAGGCCTCGGGATCCCGTAGGGTAAACGTGTGACTTTTAACATGTTTGAACAGGCCACTTCAGTGAAGTCTTTTTGCAAAGAGTATTAGAATTACTGTTATTAGACACTGTTAACTGTGGTCATCAATTTTTTACCAAATTCAAGTTACCTGCTGCTTTCCTTTCACTTCCTCTGGGCAGGCCCTTCAAGGGGCTCCTACATCTTGGCTTGTTCCTTAGGGCTGCAGGGATTCTGCCAGCCCTGTCCTTCCCATCTCTGCTCTGTGGCACTTTTCTGGGCTCTAGGGATACCTGGACCCTTCCTCTCTGGCCAGAATTGTATTTTACTTTGCTTGCTGTGAGTTCAGGCACAGCTCTTTCTGCCTCATGTAGTTTTTGGCATCAGAGCACTCAACAGCCAGACAGAATGATCTCAAATATGATGATGGCTTTGTGAATCTGTGGCTGTCTGGAACAGTGGCTTCCTCACAGTAATTGATGGCAGAAATTTAGCCTGAGACCCCCATCATAGGGAATTTACTCACATGAAATAGAAAGGTGGCTTTCTGTGGAAGGTAAATGCAGATAATCAGTAAGGCCCTTCCTGGCTGATGGTTGAATTCAATATATATGGCTTCTAATATGCAGTCACAAATTACAGTTTAAAGAGATTTTAGGCTGCAACAAAAGGCTCTTGTTCAAATATATAACTATTTCCAGGACCTGCAGAGAGGAAAGAGGGAAGGGAATGAGAGAAGAGATGGGAAGTTATCAAAGTGGTGAATTCAGGAGGAGGGAACCTGGAACACCTTCAGTTTTCCATGAGGTTGACAGTCACATAAGCAGGGAAGGTGTCCCCCTTGGGAGGCTGGTGAGGAGCTAGGGGAAGGAAAGTGCCATGGAAGACCTCTGCCATCCCAAAGCAGAGCTGAGAAGGCAAGGCAGGAAGAAGGGAACTTGCTGTGACAATCCCACATTATTTTATGGCGGTCTCGCTCTCAAAATGTCTTTCCAATGCCAGCATTGAACAGCTGCTTTGTTGTGAGAGGACAGGTAAAATATCTTCTGGGCAGAGAGCAGAAAAAACTTAATGCACACATTTACATAAAGTCTGGAAAATATAGTTGAGTAATAAATCTGAGTTGTCTTTTTTTTTGTTTGTTTGTTTTTGATGTATGTGATGTGTTTTCCACTCTACTAATCTCTAAGAGTTCCAGTGAAATACATGAGGCTGTCTGGTGGTACCACAAGAGACTTATATTCTTTAGCTTACAACCTACTGGAACTTTGAAAAAAGAAATGATTTAAAGGGTGACAGATATTTAGCCTGCTCTGTGAGGCCTGGCTCAATAAATAAGTACAGAGAAAAAAGAGAGGGGAGACTTCAGTGGAGACTAAGAAAATGTGATGTTGTTTTGAATGAAAAGTGTTAGAAAAATGTTAGGAGATATTGGTTTTTCTAGATGGCTATATAAAACCAGCTGAAACATTTGCTCAGAAAATGAAATGCTAATATGCTGGTACAAGAAGTAAGATTAAATTACTTTTTGTGATTAAACTTACATGAATTAAAACAGTGTATATTAACAAAGCCCTTGGAAATCAAGGACTGAAGTTTTTTCATAATGTTAAGAAAAGACAGAACATGATACCCTTGGGCTGTTTAATTTCTTGTGTCTACTGAGGTTTGAGGAAAGATGACTTTTTTTGTTGTTGTTGACGTTTTTTGGGTCTGTTTTAATTTATATTCCTGAAAAAAAAGTGGTGTTTCTTTTGAGGGGTGAGGGGTGTGTATTGGGAGGTGTTGTTTTTCTCTTTCCACGATTTAGATGAGACAAATAATGGAAATAAAAACAGAATGCTGAGAGGTATTTGTTGCTGGCCCAAATTGGTCTCAGCCAGAATCTCACTGGTGAATTAGGCACTCACTAGACCAGAGCAAATGAGTTTGTTGGCTTGCATGTATCTGAACAGATGATTGTGAGGTTTTTTTTGCTCTGGCTATATGGTAAGCTAATGCAGATTGATTAATTAATTAATTGTTGACACTTGCTCAAGAGTGAGCTCAGGATCGCTTGAAGCAATGGTTTTTACACAGTAACAACTTGCTTGTAGTAATGGCATAAATGCAAAATTATTTTACGACCTTTAGCAGAGTTATTCAGTGCCAGCTGGTTCACAAGACTATGATTTAGAAGTCCAAAAGGCTGAAAATGAAATAATTAAACAGAAAAACTCTGAGAAAAGGCATCTAAAATTGCCTGACTCACATCTTACCACTGAAGTGCCACGCCTAAGTTGGAACCCTCTCTTTGAAGTGAGGACTTCAGTTGCTGCTTTTCTGAGAACCAGACAAATCCCCATTTGAAAGAAGATATCACACTTAGATGACCTCGAAATGCTTAAAAATTGTGTGCAGCAGAAGGAAAACCTTCATTCAGTTTCTTGTTTGTATGGATGGATTTGTGTTTGTAAAGTGGAAGCCCCAAAGCACCTCTCTTCTCAACAGTGGTGAAATGGGTCTTGCAGTTTGGTTTAAGAGAGACTTAAGAGAGTTTGCAGTGGACAATGCTTCCTGCAGATACACTGGGGCTGACAGCTCTTAGAGTTTTTGCATTTTGCCGGTGTGTTCTGTAAAATATTGTCTGTTGCACACAAGAAACACTTCAGATTTTGGAGCTTTTAAAGGAAAGGCACAGTAAGTGCCTCTTGTCTGTGCTTCTTGCTTCTCTCGTGTGCTTCTGATCTGCTTTCCGATTACTTTTCAGTGATTTGGATTGTGGCTCCCTTATCAATGAATGAGTTCCTCATGAAGGAGCAGGAGCCTTGAATATTTCCTTTTAAGATGCCTTGTGTAAAATAGGATTTCTATCTCCAGTGTGGGCCACACAGAAAATCAGCAGAAGCTGTGCACATTTTGTAGTGTACAGTTAGTGCTGCTATGACCTTCCTGGGGACAAGGAGGGACCTGTGCTGCTGACAGATCCTGTGTGTTTTGCAGTGCTGTTGGTTTTTATTATTCTACTGAGCAGGACTCTATCAAGTGGTTTTTTGGTGGTTTTTTCTCTTCCATTTTATAAAAGTTTAGGCATTTACCAAGACACAGTAAGTTGTAAGGAAAGTTGTGATGTGAGGAGACAAATTAGCACATATACATAGATTAAATGCACCTTCTCCTGGCCAATATTTTTCCTTGGACTCCTTTGATGCGCTCAGGGATGCTCTTATCCTGTCTGTTTTACGTCTTGCCTCAGAGATGCAGCCAACCTGCTCTGCCAGTCCCTTTTTCATTCAGGATGAAGGCCTTAGGCAGGGAAAGAGGAATGCTGTAAAACATTTAATGACAGAGCCATCTCCTCTAATGGTGTGCTGTGGTTGCCTCCAGCTGTGTGACTGCTCAGTGTGTGTCAATGTTTATATTTATTTTGAAACACTTAGAAATATGATTAGCTCTGAGCCCTCTATCAAATCTATCTGATGTCGGCTCAGTTGTTTCCGAAGTTATTGCAGGTTTGGGAGAAGGTGGCAAGGAGCAATGGTCGAATAAACAGCATGGAATTGCATGGCTCATGCCTCATTTCCACAAGGCTGGCAATAAAAAATTTATTTGGGGTATATATCTGCAATGATTTGTAGGCACACAAGCTGATAATAAATACCTGGTCTTTGATCTGGCATTAAATTTACATTGACAGGGAACTTTAGAGGTTGTTTAGTCCAATCCAAGATTAGCTTTCAAGTGAGGTCTGGTTGTTCAGGGGTTTGTCCAGCCAAGTTTTGAATATCTCCTGGAATATCCTCCAGTTTTGCTGAGCAGTCTGTTCCAGTGCTTAGCTGCGGTTGCTGTAAATATTTGTTTTCTTATAGCTAGTCCAAGTTTTCCTTGCTGCAGCTTGTGCCAATTACTATTAATCTCTTTTACTCCCAAATCAATGACTGCATTACAAGCATGCAGAGACAGCTGAGGAGCAGGAGAGCAAACTCTAACTTTGGCTTCTTTATGATGCTATTACAAGTGAAAAGACATTTCATTTGACTGTGAGCAAATGCTGTGAAAAAATGGGCTTGTTTCTGGTGGGAAGAGGAACAATCCAAGTGTTTTGCTTAGAAGATGTGTAAGCAGATAAGTTTGATTAAGGAAAAAGAAAGCCATGCAGCACAAGTAGGAAGTGGAGCTGTAAAACTGAGATGAGGCCCATGAGATAGCATTCTGTGCTCATACTTGCACACACTGTCTCCCTTGCCCTCATCTCAGGCCCTTTGGGCTGGGTTATGAGAAAGAGACTTTATATAATTTACATTTAAAGTCACTTGAAATTATACCTTTGTGTTATCTTTAAGGCTGTTTGTCTCCAAGCTTTCTGAAAGGGAATGGATTCTGGCACAAGTTTTAAATAGTGAGATTAGGTAGTTCTGGATCTTGGAACAGAGGAAACAAAGCATTACAGAAAATGAAATCGATCCCATTTCTCTTATGCCCTCACTGCTGCTGCTGTGAGGATTTTTTGTATGGGTTTGCAACTGCTTAGACGAAGACAAAGGACTCCATACTTGTTATGGAATAAATTACCCCTGGGCTTCTTGGCTGTCTCAGTGTTATGAATGCCACATGAAGGAATGAGTAATACTGTAGTGATAGCAGAGTAAGAGAAAATGGGGAGAAGTATGGTGGTCATAGTTTTCATGTGCATTCTGGAAAAGCTCTCACTGTAAGAAGGGGAAAAGCTGGTTTTTTCCCTCCACGTCAGTGTCTGGTACCTTCAAAAGGGTCTGAAGTCTTTGTTTTTGTTTGTGTCAACAAAGATGTCAAATTCAAAAATGTCAATAAGTTTTTTCTGTTGCCTCATATTGACTGAGCAGGTATAAGCCAAGCTTCAATGAGCATTATTAATGAATAGAGAGAGAGAGATGACTTCCTGCTTGGTAAGTATCCAAAGCAAACGGCAAATAATGGTGAGCATTTTATTTTGTTTTGTTTTACCCCCTTGAATTTCATTAAATAATGTGTCAAAGATTTGTGCAGATTCCTGTAATGAAACTGAACACAAATGATGCAAGTTCTTGGTGATCTCAAGGCAGGCTGCTAATTTGGAGGGTGTAAAGGGAAGTAACAAATATATGGCTCTAACTTACAGACGCTAACAATAAATTGCAAAATACCTTTTGGCCATCAGGGTTTAATTTTTTAAAAATTCCAGTGTATTTCTTGAGCTGTCCTTTCAAACCTGATTGTATCAAGCAAATTCCTAGGATATCTGCCGAGGAGTTACTCACTGGTTTTCCCTTCTGTAGGTGACCCTCCAGCTCTGTGTCATGCCATGCTCAGTTCTCTTTTTGTTGCTGTGCTGCTGGCAGTTCCTGCCCGGCTTTTAACGGATAATCCAAAATTAAATTCCAGGCAAACAAATGTTTCTTTTTTTTGGTGGTTCATTTCAGGAAGACGCTGTAGGGAATTCATTTTGGAATATGTTGGCATAGAACAGACTTAAAAGGATGAGGACAGAAATGTCTTGGGGAATCTGCAGGAGTTCATGCCATTGGTCTGAAAGGATGTCACATAATCCCAATATTTCACGGGGTGATGAGCAGCCTGCCCAGTTATCTGTTTGCTGCATCTGCTGTGAAAAGTGCACATTTTCCCTCATGCTCCTCTCCCTTGCCACAGGCTTTGTGTAGAATCTGTTTCAGTTCTGCTCAAAGATAACATTGACAGAAGTCCTTCACTCTGGATGTGTTTGTTTGGTTCTTAATCAGCAAAACCTTAAATGCATGGGGTTTTGTTTTCCCTGGCATTTGGGATCTGGTGCATGATTTTAAAGAAAGATGATCTGGAAAATGGTTATTTAAGTGAAGCAATTTTTTGGGGAGCACATTCTGTTAGGTTCACTGGATTACTGGAAATGTCATCCCAGCTGGTGTGAGACCAGTGTGGAGTCTACAGCCTCTTGCTGATTTAGATTCCTTCTGTATCCTAGTCTTGCTTTATAATATGGAAAGGAGAGCCTCTTGAATCTCTGGCAGGTCTGTTTTGCATATGGCTTAAAATAAGACTGCAATAAATAATTTAGTGGCCTCATTATAAAGGGAATGTATTTTCTGAGCCTTTAGAAAGCTGTGATTGAACGTTAGAAGGCAACTAGTTTGTCAGAACTGCAGAAGTGAAGGAGAGTGGCTCTACACTTAAAAATTGCTCCTTGGAGTTGGCATCAGAGCACTCCTGAGCTCCTTCTGTAATTCAATAAATGACTTACACAGCTCAGTTACCTCCAGTGGTACTGAGAGTAAACCTGTCTCTAAAGGAGAGCCAGGGAAAGCAGACAGACATTCATAGGTGGGGACTGCTGGTTTGTGAAGGGATAAATGCTGCCAGCCTGCTGTGCTCTCTGAGGTGGGCTCCAGGAGTCTGAGCTTCCCTATGTGGAAATTCCTGGCATCTGGCAAAAGGCCTTTTTGCTCCAAATCTTGGGCACACTGGCCGTAATGATATCACAGTGTTAGCTTGTATGGGCTCTGTTTAATCTTGCAGGGATTGAGGGAGCTGGGGAAATCAATTGTTGTTGAGACAAGGGGTATTTGAAGGTGTTAGGAGCAAGTGAAGGTTTGGATGAAAGCAGTCAAAATGAAGGAATTATTTGTGCCAGAATTTGTTTTGTGCTGCAGAGGTCCAGAACAGTTCTCAGCTATTGTGTGCTTTAGAGAAAGTTTCTTGTAGAAACAAAGTCCCTTAAACCAGGAGTGATGACAAATTCTAATTATACACATTTTGGAGGATCACGTCCTGGCTGAGGTGTCTTGGAGATTCGTGGTCTAATGAGGAAGAAGTCACAAGGTATCTTAAGAGATTTCTTGTTTGAAAATACTCCAAGCATAAAACTCTGCAAAATAGGATGAAACTTGGGCTCATGAGATATCAACCTAATGGAAAACCCGGAACATTTTGTGTGTTTATTACTCTCTAAAGGCACTGGCAGTGAAGCATGGAATTAGAGGCCAAACTTCAGTCTCATGGATATAAGTTCTTATGCCTTCAAGGAACAATTATAGGTTGGAAAAAATTAGGCATCAACCTTATTGCTTAAACATCTTTCCAGGATTTCTCGAACTATTGTACCCAAAACATCTGCCACAGCCACATTCAAAATCTTCGTGATTGTGTGAATCACTCATCCCCTGGGTGTCACTTGAGCTGCAGACATTTTGCATAGTAAACAAAATCTTTTTTCCTTGCCCTGTGGCTCTAATTATCTGCTGTGATGCATAAAGGAGCAGAACTCCTTTGGTGTAAAGCAGTGTTGCCATTCTATACTGGCTTAATTTAGAAGAAAACCAACAAACCCTAAAGAAACAAAAGATCCACCCCAAAACTCAGTTCCTGTCTGTGTATCTTAGAGATTTCTGAATGCAAATGTGCCACTAAAGCCATATCCAGTCACATCCTATTAAGGCATGCCTACAGACCAGGAGACAGGCACATCACAGATTTTCATGCACAGAGGCAAAGAGAATATGGATGCAGATCCCTTTTCAGCTTTATGATGTGCATCACTCCCTTTTAAACTCTCTTGTCATTATTGTGGCCTTGGTAACCTGTTGCCATGCCATCCATAACAGCTGTCAGCTTTGGAATTACTTGGTCTGGCCAAAGTGGTGTTTATTAGTTTGTTGTGATGTACAAATGCTTTAATTTGCTCCTTTGCTGTTCCTCTGGCAGTCTGCACAGGGATCAGGGCTGCCGGTGGCCGGGGATTAGGCGACCTTTGGCACTCTGGTTGGTGTAAAGCAGCAGCATTTAGGATGTAATGAGGGAGCTTCAGAAGGCTCTGCACTGATAAAACATGAGAGCTGGGCTGCAAGATGTTATCCTGTGTACCTTTCTGAAGTGGGGGTTGATTTTCATTCTGGCCCTTGAGCTTTGGGCTTCTGTCTGTGTGGAGAACAGCAGGAAAGTACAGCAAGTTTCTTCTCCAAATAGCCTTTGGAGAGTTAAGTGCAGCACAGTGAGGATGTGGGTGGAAAGGCTCTGTGGAGAGAGCTGAGAGGTCGCTTCTGCTCAAGTGGAAGTGCAGCCCTTGACTCCCAGGCTGCAGCAGAACAAACAGCTTTTCTCCCTGCCTGTGTTGTGCCATACTGGGATAACTCCTGGAGCTGGCTCTTTGCTGGGTATGGTGCTGGCACACCAGCAATGCTCTAGGGCTGCATTTCTGCCTTCGAGGTAGACTTACCTAGATCTTTTCCATGAGAGCTAACTGTAAAGAGATTTATAGATTTACAAGTCACAGAGAACCACTGCCTTTTTTTATTTCTACTTAAGAGTTCAGTGGCAGGCAAAACATCATAGAGGAGGAATTGTAACACTGCCTTCCCTGTGTCCTACTGCAGTGGTGCTTCTGCATTTGTTCTGAGACCTTTTGTCTGACAAACCCCACCAAGGCCCTTCAGACACATGATTCTGTGTGTGCCTTTCTATTTCTCAGGCTTCGCGTGTGCTGCTGGCTGGATTTCAGTCTCTTTCCCAGCCTGTGTTGTTCTGGTCTTGAAAACTTCTTCCTCTGGTGCTTGCAGAGGTGGTGTCAAAACCAATCTTGCATCATCCTTTACTTCTGGAGTGCAGTTCCTTCCACAGCTTTAGCCAGAATCTGGGCAAAGCATGACTTAGTTTGCTGTTTAGTGGTGGTGTTTAAAAGAAACCTTGTTCTGTGACTTAAACCAAACAAATTGATTGCAATAACACGACTGATGGATCCAGGCATAGCAACCCACATGTCCCAAGAACAAATAAACTGTGTAGCACACAGAAGAAAGGTAGAAGTATAAAGAAGCTTATTTTCTCTGCTGTTATCACACTGCAGGAGGTTGGTGCTTTTTCTCTTTATTTTGTATGTCTAAAGTAATTTCATCATGTTTAGCAATTACTTCAGGCTCCCAGCTGTCATAGGGGTTGAAGAGAGAATTAAGTTTATTCTCCTATGGTGTTCTGCTCTTTCAGAAAAATATCTCTGGTTTTTCAGAGTGTATAAATACAGGATCCTCAGGACCTGCAAGGTTTTCTGAATTCAGATGGGGGGATTTTGTTTAGGTACTTGTAGTGGCTTGCTGCCATGCCATGGGGTCAGCGTGCTCTTGGTTTTGAGGAACAATTTGGGGAGCAGGTAAGGAATCTTCTGGTACCCATTCACATGTGCTGAAGTTGCAGAGGGATGTACAATATCCACCATTTCCTTATACGTTGGGACTTTCTCCTTTAATGTGTTAGAGAAGCATGAGCAACTTTGAAATGAAAGACCTTGTCTTAGCAAG
The DNA here is from genome assembly GCA_034509425.1 of Eopsaltria australis. Taxonomy (NCBI): domain Eukaryota; kingdom Metazoa; phylum Chordata; class Aves; order Passeriformes; family Petroicidae; genus Eopsaltria; species Eopsaltria australis. Next base: position 2,972,145 of record JAVTVJ010000247.1, on the reverse strand, counting down.
AAGGACTTTTTTAATGATGAGAAAAAATTATCCTGTCTATTGGGTTGACTCTGAAATATAGAAAGTTTTACTTCTAATATTGAAAATATGAAACTTTTGGCTGTTTAATTTGCTGCTTACTGATAAGAGGTGTGTATATGCTTCTGGCTGTAGGAGGACTGCCAGTTTGCAAAGTTAATTTATGTGTAAGAAGATTACTTCTAGATAGGAGTGATAGCTCAGGGCCAGAGATCTCACTGTGTGGTCAGAAAACTTGACAGTTAACTAGGACAAGTGCAAACTAGCACATGGAAAGAAAAAAATAATCCAAGTGAGGAGATGGTAGATCTGAAGCAGAAACGTGGAAAATCAAGTAAGGCAAAGAGAAACTTATGAACAGGTAAGTAGATGGCAGCTGCAGAGATAGATGAAGAATTTATTTGTTTGGCTACAGCTGAAGTAATGGGATGAAATCAAGCCAGGTACAACATTTAGGAGGAAATTTTCTCGTGGTGAGAACTACGGGCTTTGTAAATGGATTCCTGGGAAGCACTGAACAGTCCCCTCATTGCTGGGACTGTTTTAGAAACTGTAGGGCTGAAAAGCTGATGAAGGCCCAATAAAGAACACCAACCTTTGTGAGAGAGGGATGCTGTAGCACCATGATGGGGACTTTTTCCTGCTTAGGACATTGAAGGAGCTTTTCCAGTAGCCTAAATGAGGAATGCTTTATTGGTTCAGTCTTATTCCTTCATTGCTCCATGACTTCATTTCAGAGATGTCTGGAGCAGGAGGGCCACATAGAGCGACTGCTCGGAGGCTGCCAGAGCACCTGAGAAACAGCCCCAGGAGGTGCCAGCGACCCAGGGCCATCCTGCAGGGACTGCTGGGCATCTCAGTGGGGGGAGATTCTTTATGCAGCTCTAACAAGGACTATAGTTAACATTTGTAACCTTGGATACCTGTCACCGGATTTCATTTCAAAATTGGGATTGTGCTCAATGTAGTGCTAAATGAAAGCTTGTTTTTAACAGAGTGAATGTGTCTGTTGGGAAGATTCCCACTTGCAAACTCTGCTGGTAGTGGTGAGTGGCTGTTCTACCAATTAAATTGATTAGGTGCTTAGTTATGTGTCATTTTTGAAAGCTGACTTAAACCTCACAATGTTGCTCTGGAGTGAAGTGACAACCCTTCCGAACAAATATTTTATTTCCAGCATACTGAGGGATTATTTAGTGATATGACATTTACAACTCTAATGGTAATCTTAGGGCAGTGACCTCACAATAGCATTCAGGATATATTCCTTTATGGGCCACCTTTATGGGAAGCTCCTTGATGGCACATTTAGAATGCACCGAAATTGAACTATTTTCAGTTCATCTGTTCTAGAACTTTCTTTCTATTTCTGTTTCCAGTATTTTCCTCTCAAATGTTATTTCACAGAACTGATATTTTCCTTTGTTGTATCTGTAAGCACAAAGCCTGTACCTGGTGCAGGAATGTAAACAGCCCCACTGTTTCAGTTCTGGAAGTTGGAATGCTTCCCCAGTGCTGCAGTCATGTGATTTGAGCAGTCATTAGGATGTTATATACTTCTCCTTTTCCTTCCTTGGCCCTCTTGGGAAGGGCCAGCAATCTGTGAACCTACCTCCCTTTGCACCTTACAGCAGTTTGTTGATCATGTTATACTTGTTTTGTTTTGCAGAAAACTGTTTATATAATTTCGCATAGCCTGGGATATTCTATCCTTAAGGGAGAACACTTGGATTATTTGCCGGATGAATCTCAAGGTGTGGTTTTAATTCAAGTCCCGTGTTTAATTTAATACTGGATGTATTAGCTTGCAAACTAAAAATAAAAGGAAATTTTGGGTTTCTTTTACAAAGAGCTGCATACATTTGGTATTCTTGCCCCCAAAGCCCACCTCTCTCCCTTATTTCTTCTGATTTTTCACTTGTGTCACCTTTGATACTTTTAAATCATAGAATCACAGTATGGCCTGGAAGAGACCTTAATGATCATCTTGTTCCACCCCCTGCCATGGGCAGGGACACCTCCCACTATCCTAGGCTGCTCCAAGCCATGTCCAACCTGGCCTTGGACGCTGCCAGGGATGGGGCATCCACAGCTTCTCTGGCCAACCTGTGCCTCACCACCCTCACAGGTAAACATTTCTTCCTAATATCTAATTTAAACTTACTTCTGTCAGTTTGAAGCCATTCTCCCTTGTCCTGCCTTTCCAGGCCCTTGTAAAAAGTCCCTCTTCAGCTTTCTTGTAGGCTCCTTTCAGGTACTGAGACGGTCACAATCAGGTAACCCCAAAACCTTCTCATCTCCAAGCTGAACAATCCCAATTCTCTTTCCCTTTCCTCACAGGAGAGCTGTTCTATCCCTCTACCCATCTTGCTGATAGTCTCCAAGAGGTTCAAGCCCTTCCTGTGCTGGGGGTCCCGGAGTTGGATGCAGCACTGCAGGTGGGTCTCACCAGACCAGATGAGGAGGATTTGGTCACAGCAAAGGAAACAGCTCATTAGTTCATAGTAGTGAAGCTTAGTTTGTGATTTGTATGAGCCACAGAATGAAGGGGTAGATCTGGCTGGGGCATAATTGTGCCTTGGGCATCTCATTCTGCTGAAGGCAGTGGAGAAGTTGAAGCCCTGTGGCATGGAGCCCACACTAGGCAGCAATTTCTGCTTATCAGGCTCACATAGAATGTCTCCTTTGGCTTTGACTTTCATTCAGTTAAAATGTTCATTTCACAGAGCAACTGTCCTCTTTGTCACCTCTGGCTGTAAATACTGAGAGAGAAAGAGCAGGGGAGGAAGGCAGGTGGTCGCAGACTGCTGGCTGTCGCTGGCTGGGTGCTGCTGTAACAGCAATTGCTATGATTTGGCATGGACCTAATCTGAAGTGGGCTGCAATCTCTTAGTAATTGCCTAAAATGAATTAAAAGGAATAAGCTCAGGATAATGAAAATGTTCTTCTGGAAGCCATAGAAAGCCCTTCTTCAGTATTGCTGTAATATTGTGATAATGGATTGATCAGGGTTGTTTGTGTGAAGTGTCTGCCCAGTCCCCAAAGGATGCACTGAGAGCTTTATTTGCAAATGAGGTGATGAAGTGCTTTCTGCATATATTTCCTTTCAGGCTGGAGGCTGACCCAAAGCTCTGCCACACAGCTTTGCCATGAGAGAGAACCTCTTGCTGAGGGTGAGTTTGGGGAAGTGCCAGCACTTTTTCTGTCCCCTTCAGGCAGGTGATAGAGTTTTCTGAAAGCAGGATGAACTGTTTCCCTCGGGCAGTGCCAGTGTTAGAGTGAGATTGGCAACAGACCCAGCCTTAAAGGTTGTGGGCAGCTGCTAAAACCAAACCTGGGATGGCAAAGGGAAGTGGGACACCTGTTGCATTCAGTTCAGACTTTAGGGCAATCTCCTATGTACAGGAAGCTTGCATATGGAATGCAAAATATCTCTGTAACACCCATTCATCTCCACAGGTTTACCCCTTCTCTGCTGATGTGCCAAATACAACATGGGAAGGAGAGAGGGATTTCCTGATGAGCATTTCCCAAAGCATTCAGTCTGCTTCACAGGATTTTATTAGCTACCGTGAGTTTGAAAATTGTTGCATCCTCTCGAAAAGCCAAAGGATCCTGATGTTGTGCATTAGGCTGTGTACAAAACCCAAATGCCACAAGGCTGCTTCTGACTCAGGATGTTGTCATGGGGCATTAACAATTCTGCCTGGGAGTGCTTGTAGGGGAAGCAAGAGATGGTGCTTGCTGAGAATAGGGAGAGAATTTAAAGCAGGGAAAATGTAATCACCAATTTTTTTCACTGAGAATGGTGAGCTCTGGAAGAAGCAGGGGGCAATTTTAGGAGTGCGGGTGGTTGAAATATTTATATAAATAATGCATCATTTCTGTGAAAAGAAACAAATTGGATGTTTTCTTTCAGTAGCTGAAATCCCTCGATAACTTCTCAGGTTGCGTTCGATGCTGCCTGCTGAGTTAGGATGACAGCATAAGTGGCAGGGAATATTTGGGGTTTGTGGGGAAAATACAAGGGATTTCAGAGCAGCCTGGTTTTACAGTAAGACAGGAACAGATCTGCTTTCCCTGCAAGTGAGAGGCGGGTCCCTTTCCAGAGCTTTCAAACAAGAGGCAGGGGAGGAAAGCAAGCATACATCATTGCCTGTGACTAAAGAAAGGAAGCTAATGAGCATTCATGAAGGAAGGCATGGGGTTAGATGTACCCTGCTTTCAAAACAGCTTTTAGGTTTTGTTCTCTTTCACGTAAACTCGTGGGTTGCTGTGATTTAATCCCAGGCTTTTTGCTCTGCTCAGTGCCCTAATAAACATATAAATTGGCTCATTCCCTTAATGTTCCTTCATTAGCAATGAGCTCAGTTAAATAAAAAGTATCAAATACATGATCGCTTAAAGCCTCTACTGCTCATTCTAGGGCTGCTCAACTTCCAGGGTGGGAACTGCTCACCATCTGCCATGATGCGATTGATATACAGCAGGATCTGCTGAATTTCCTACCTTTTTTGAATCATTGGAGACTTGGATGTGCCACATCTCTTAGAGGAGCAAGAGTTAAGCTTTCCAGGTGGTAGAAGCAGGGTTGGTGAGCAGCTCTGCTGAGAGCTGGGGAACCCTGAAGTGCAAGTGCTGTGCCTCCCAGAGCTGAAATTACCAAAAACCACATGTCTCATGTTTTGTACCTTGCTGATCACTCAGTGCCCAGTTAGTCATCCCTCTGTACTCCATGTACTGATTTACACTTGTGCAGTGTGGCTGTAAAGTATCTCAGCTCTTTATGGTTTGTAGTCATACAAATAATTACACAGGGTACAGAGAAGTGGAGAACTGGCACAAAATGTGCCATTCCTTCCACTGTGCTGGTGCTGCCAGGTTAGGTAGATAAACCTGGAGTAAAAGTTTTTATTGAAGGTGAATGCAGAAACAAGGCCTTTTAACTCTGTGATTGTGACTTTGATGCTTGTGGTCTTCCTCTGAATTTAATTGTCATATTTCTATCTTGTCTTTGGTTGGTTTTGTCCTGCATTTGTAGTGAAACATGATGGAAAAAGGAATCAGTGGAACAGATTCTATGCTAAATCTTCCTGTTGTAGAAACAAGCAAAATATTTTGTGAAATCTGTCAGTCTTAGAAGTAGTTTAATATAATATGGTTCAATCCAAATTATGTTAAAATAGCCTTTTTCTGTTTTGTTTCTATTCTATGTAATCTTAAATAATTTTCAATGACTTTGTATCCACTTCCATACACCAATTTTCCTCACTAGGAAAATGAAAACCACTTACAGTTCTGAATTCAAATAATAGTTCAGTACTTCTGAGAAAAGGTTGAGGCATTTCTTTTGATATGGGGTTTTGTTTGTTTGTTTGACTGCTGGTGTTGACATTTTCATTCAGAATAGGAAAGAAATCACTATTAGCATTTCCCATATGGCAGAAGATCCATCTTTTTAAACAGCTTGGTTATTTAGCCTTTCAGTGAAGACTCTTGGAATATTATAGTTATCAATTGTAAAGCTTAGTGTTGGTGGTGTGTCTTTTAAAAATGGATAATATGGATCTTCTTAATTACAATTTAATTGAAATTAATTTGGACATGTCTACATGAAGGGCATGGCACAATACCCTTCCCAAGACTGCCATTTGCTCATAGCCAAATACAGATTAGCAGGTGCTTTGGCAAGGAACAGCAGGGAAAGCCATTATTGGGTGAATAATGCTGAGGGATGGCTGAACAGGACCTGCTCTCCCATTTCTCTCTTTTGCACAAGTCTGTATTCCTTGCTGTTTCAAATAATGATTTTTTTGTTTATAGAGCTTGTTTTTCTCTCATTATTCTATTAAGTAGGATATCATATTGCAAGTAGAACATTTTATTTGGAAAATCTATAGCCAAGCAGAAGGGCTGCAGAGTCTGACCTACAAATTCTCCATCATTTTGTGTTGTGCAATTGTTTATATTTTCAGAAAGAGGCAGTAGAATGATGCCTGATATATATGCAGTGGGCTGTATAATTTTGGCATAAGTAGGTGATGTGCAAGGAATATAAAAATCCAGCTTATGTTTATCACCTAAATGCTTTCATGAATGTGGTGCTTTCTCTTTATAACATGTTTAACCTTTGTCTTCAGTGCCATGGAAGTATTACAGCAGAATTTAAAAGGGGTAGGCTAGAATGCCTTTTGTAACCAGAGCACCGATATTAATTAATTAACAATTAACTCTTAATAAAGTAATTAATGCTTAATAATTAATTAAAAGTTACTTGTTAGTATTTACCTGGGTATTTAATGGTTGAGGGCAATATGACCATTTTCAGTAGTAGTTTTTCTAGTAATCCTCTCTAAGAGGAGTCCTTTTTGTATGTGTGATCTGTTAGTCCGTGTTCGTGGTACCTCTGCCTGCTCTTCATAACTGCATCTCAGAACCAGCTGCTTGGAAATGCTGCTGATCCCACTCAGGAATTGGGATGGCAGTTTTTCATGTGCTAATTACACTTTTTCAGCCCCCAGGTCTCTCTTCCTCCTCTCTGGTGTAGTTCTGTCACTAACATGCTCAGGAGCCTGATTTTAATGTCTTTATTTCCCTGTTACGCCCCGTGGGCGGCTGGTTTAGTCTCAATTTACATTTTGCATAATTAACTCTGAGCTTTAAGGGCATCGAGCAATTCAGTCATGTGGCAGATGCCACTTTTCAGAAGATGACACTTGGCTGGCACAGAGCTTGTATTTTGCTTATCTAGGGGCTCAGCAGCCCCAATCCCAGCGCTGCCAGAAGTTGGAGTCAGTGTTTGAGGGGTCAGGCTGGAGATTTGGAAGCGTTGGCGTGTGAGGAGGGAGCTGCTGCTGGTATGGAAGAGGCAGCAGTGGCTGGTGTCTGACCAGGCAGGAGTCAGGCAGCAGACAAGGCACAGGGGCACAGTTTGGTGCTACAGGATTTGGGAGCTAACAGGATCCCAGCTGTGTGTTTAAAGGCTTGCTGGGCTCTGAGCAGGCTGGATTCTGGAAAGCAAAATGACCACAGTACAAGTGGGCTGCAGGGTTATGGCTAAACCTAGAGATAAATGTGGGACTGTTGTCAGAGGCTGTGAAACAGGGGCTATATGGTTCCCAAGGTTTTATTCCATATTGTTATCTGTCTCTTGGTGTTCAAATAATCATACCTATCTTTAAAAATCATTTTTGCTAGTGTAGGCTGGTATTTCCAGAAGAAACAGTGAAATAACAGAAAAACCTCATTGCTCAGTTCAGTGGAGTAACTTGTGGGCATAGCATTCCTCATGTCACAGTAAAGGGGAACTGCTCATTATTTTCTGTGTGCTTGTATTCACAGGGCTTTGAGGCTGTGAAGATAGAGGAGGGAACAGTAGCAGGACTTTTGGGCTGTTCCTTCCTGCCAAGTTCAGTACAATGCCTTGCTCCCTTGAGGTGGCCCATGCAAAGATGAGTCACAAGCCTCCTTCCAATGTGAGGCACAGGCTTGTGATCTCAGTAATGGCATTATCCATGTGCATCTGCCTAAGTGGGTCCTGTGAGGGCTGCAGAGGAGGGAATTGGCACTTTTGGCTCAATCCAGTGCCTCTGGCGTGGGTGCATGAAGATTTTCAATTCACAGAGTAATGCCAACCTACTGCTCCTTCTAAGCTTTGGGATCAAGTGGCAGGAATACATGAAAAGACAGAAATGAATTTGCAGGCTTCAGAGAGATTTACAAGTGCAATTCTTTTTATGTTGTTTGTAATTGTCTGAGCTAAAATCTATTCCTAAGGACTTAACACAAACTATGTTTACTCTGCTGTGAGCATTCAAAAAGTTTTAGTCTGGCTTCCAGTAAGAAACATCATGTGCAATTCTGATTAGAAATTATTCTAGGTTGCTGTTATTAATTTAGTAACCTGTGGCAACTGTGAGCATCTCCAGCCACTGTTTACTGACAGCCTTGTATTTATTAGCTAATGGCAGCTATGAAAATAACAGGTTTTGTCATTTCACTTCTGAGTTGGTAAGGAATAAGGGACTCATCTTTCCAAAGAATTAAGGAGTGGATGCTGAAACATGCTTTATGTATGTAATTTCATCTGATCTCTCAGGATGAAGTGATGCATCTGTTGAATTAGCTCTAGTCAGGTCTGGTCACCTTGTTCTTGCTTTCTAAAATTTAATGTAGAATGATGGAAGCATTATGTAAGGAGTGAATGCAAACAAGGCTTTCAGCATCACGAAAAGCCAGCGTTGCTTCTCAAAGAGAGAGAGAAGAGCAAAGAAAAATGACAGCATGAAGACATAAAGTGAGATGAACTACAAATTTCAATGCAATCAAATCTTGTTCTCCTGACATGTTTGAACATTTGCAAGAAGATAAAACAAATTCTCAATTTCAAGTTATGCAAGATATTCAGAAGTAATAGTTCAGATGCAGCACATTTCAAGAAATTGATTTCCAGTCAGATTGTTACCATAAAACATAGTCACATATAGGATAGATTTCTGCTACTTCTTGCATTGATTTTGTGTAGTTTTGTTTTGGTTTTTTTAATTGTAAATCAAAGGCACTTTTATGAGATCAAAGTGTTGTGGTGTGCAGAGTTTGAAGTCAATATCCAGCAATTGATATTGTCAAAGCTCAAAAAAGCCTTGGATTCTATAGGAGTTCTGATATTCCAGCACCCTGTTTAAAGAGGAGACTAGAAATAAGCTAGCCTTATGACAGGAGTATGGTGGTTTTGTCTCTGTGTGATCCAATAAATGTGCTTAAGTAGTTGCCATGGATATGCCGTGGCTCAGCTTGTGGCTGGGGAAGGGGTTGGACCTAAACAGGGGCTGGCACTCCCTCTGGGGGGTGTAAGTACAGAAAACTGCAGGTTTTGTCTGCACTTTAAAACTGAAAGTAGCTCTCAGTACTCTTCAAGTACAGTTGTCCTCGTCTCACTTCAACTTGCTGTTGAAAAATCTCTTACATATGGAATATGGTAATATATTTCTTCAAGCAAAGAGAATTAAACTAGAAATACAGCATTAAGAGTGGGTTTTTGTCCAGGAAGGCTAGTAAATCTGCCCATTGTCTTCTCCTGTGCATAGCTGGTAGACATTCCACACATTTGAATCCCATCAGTGAGATTTTCTTGTGCTGTAACGCTGGGAATTTGCTATCCTGCTCCCAGACTTTCACTGTGGGAGCTATGGCACTGGCTGCTGTCAGGGCTGGCATCTGCAATTCCAATCAAGGGGAGCTGAAATTATGATAGTGTGGCTTTGTGGTTTCCTGACTGACACTTTAAAAGCTCTTTATTGCTAAAACACAGCACAGCAGAGGAGGCAGAGGAGCTGATGACACGTGAATTGAGACTGTCACATAGATATCAATGGGAACACATTGCTTGTTGTTCTGATGCAGCTAATTGGTATTTCTGTGAGGTATTTCTGCACTGATTGAAATGTTGAAACTGAAATGTTATAATTGAGATGGGTTTGTCTTTGTTTGCCAAATCACTCATTGCTTTGCAGCTTGGTACAGAAATGCAGCTCCTGGAGTTTGCACTATAGTAGTACCTGTCTGTGTACCTTTATCATTTAGCTCTTATTTAAACACAGGAGGGAAAAGCATTTCTTCCTTGTTTTATGTCTATATTCAAGATCATGGGATTAGGAAAGATATCCTGGGTAACCAAGTCCTGGTCCTTGCTGCCGTAGCCACCACATCCTACAATCCTCTTTGTAAATGTATTTATTCCATCTTAAAAGTGGCTCACTCATCTCCATTTCCTTTTGTCCTGACTGTCCCAGGATATTACTGCTCTACTGATCCTCCTAATTTTCAGTTTAAAATTGGACACTGTATTCCCATTTCTTGGGAGCTGTCTTTCATCTTGAGCAGCACTTACTCCTCACAGGATTCCATGTGTTTGTGGGAATCAGTCACGTCCTGCCTCCCACTCCCTAGTTTACCAGGCTGACTGCTCAAAGCCAATCTTTAGCTCTCCTCTTGGTGAGGTGGCTGCTCTGCTTTCTGTTCCTGTTCACCATTTGAGCTTGGATTCATTTTTTTTTTTCTGTATGGATGACCAGGACTGCAGAGTGCCAGCTCTGAAAGAACACTGAAAATCAAATTGCCTTTCATTTCTAATATTTTTGGAATGCACTGTTTTCCAATATTTGCTAATGTTGCCAGAGATTTGTAAGCTGCTGAAGAAAAATACGTACATCATGGAAAATAGGTGCATGGCTTGTTGCTGAGACAGGAGATATTATTTCTTTTATGCATTAAGGGGGGAACAGAAAGTGCTCTCCCTGGTAAATGTGAAATATATCTGTATCATCAGGAAGCTTTCAAATTACAATTTTAGGCATTGAAGCAGATAACAGTTTTTCTAAAGATGAAATTGAATGCACGGTTTTATCTCTTGCTCACCAGATAGAGCGGAGTACCTGATTCCCTGGAATTCTTGTTTTCAGAAATATTATCTGGCTTGTCAGCTGTGTTCTTTGCAGAAATGGTGGTGTTGGAGGGAAGGCCAATCTGGTTGTGCCATGATACTCAAGGGGCAACTGGAGCTCACTCATCACCTAAATCATGTCAAGGAAATACTTTTTCCCCCTCTTCACAAACTTCAGTTTCTTGGGTTTCTGAGATTCAAGATAAGCTTATCTTGTTTCTACAGCAGTGTTTTCTTCTACACATTCACTTAAAAATTTAAAAAAAAAAATTTACTTAGCTCTGCTAGGTCTTGAAAAAAAGGTTTGATTTTTAAAAAGAAGTCTCTGGTTTCTCAACAGTTCACAGCTCTTCTCAGAGCCCAGGCTAAACCCAGATTACCAGATTATAGTAAGAAATTATTTGTGAATAAGCAAGTACTGAAGCTGTCTCTGAAAGCCATCTCATCAGTACAAAAAACCTCTACCAAATCCCAAATGTGGCCCTCTCAGCAAAGAGAACCAACAAAATTGCCCCCAAGCCCCCTTGGTAGGATGAATGCACAACGAGAAAAATGGTAACAAGGACATTTCTGTGAGTTGATAATTTAGGTGAACTTCATAAAAAAAGTTTTCGGTAACTTCACTCATTTCCCCCAGGCTTGCTACCTGACTTACTGCAAAAGCATTGCTGAAATTAATGTGGAGCTGATCTCCTGATTCCCTCAGAAGGTCTGTGACCGAGCAAACTTTTGCCCCTCAGGCTGTGTAACTTCATGCTCCCATGTGATTTTCTGTATGGCAACATCAGGTTGAGTCACAAGAAATAAAACATAAACCTGAATTGAACCCAGTCATGAAGACAAATTCAGCTCCTTTTATAGCAATAGAATAGAATCCCTCTGTGATATAAAGGACTAAGATAGTTTAAATACAATTATTAGTACTTTTTGTTTAGTAATTCCTTTCTGTAATTTCCTAGGATTTCAAACATATGATTGTGCAGAGTATGAAGGAAAAATAGATGAAAATGTGGTAAGTGGTGATTATCTGCATTTCGGTTTCCTCTGAGCTGAAATGTCTCAAATGATTATTAAAAAGTACAAAGCTCTATCAGCTGACAGTCACATACTGGTCAAGTACTAAAATAATTGTTCTGACAATAATATTAAGAAATAAGGCATACATTTTGTGGTGGATCATGTCAGGGGGTTTTGTGGTTTGTTTTTCTTGGTTTATAATTTTTTTTTTAAAAAATTAACCTAGGGGAATGAATTCTCAAAATCCTAATGTAGTTCTTAGTTTCCTTAGTGGTGATGGGCCAATTTTTCAATAAATAGCCTGGAATAATGGAATGGAATGTGTAATTTGTTCTTTGAAAACTCCTTTTGGTGGCTGCTTTTCTGTGAGCAGCCAGTCATTCTCTTTACAGGGTTCAGTTTGATGTTTCCCCGGACAGTTAAATATACAGCATCAGTAGTTGCACTTCTTCTTACCAACTTACAGAATCTGATCGTCCTCATGCCAATTTTTGGATAAATTTTAGTGAAATGAATTCTAATTTATACATTGCTCTTTAATCTCTTTGATGCTTTTCTCAAATGGCATTGAAGAATTTAAGCCATTTAATATCTGAGCTGGGTAATCTCTGCACTGTGATTGATTTATTTTTCATTGTTTTTATCATATCAGCTCAGCAACAGAACATACATTAATGTCATAACATTTTAAAAAATGTTTTTTGAGCTTACACATGAAAGTTTGGTTTAAATAATTTATGCATTTTTGGATACTCTTAGAATGATTTCTACAAGAAGTAATATAGATTGTATGTCCCTGAGAACAGAGGCGTCTAGAAGCAGTCCTCAGTAGGATTGTCTGTTGCATAAAGCTCTGTTCTGAGTGGGATTTCAAAATATAGATAAGGAACCATCTTTCAGAAGTTACTTTTTAATTTGTGTTTTGTTTGGACTTCAGACTCTCAAGAGTCCTGCTTCTGGCAACTGGTAAGCTTTCAAAAAGATCTTTTGTAGAATATTTTTCAACAGAATAAATTTCATTAATTTTTTACAATCAAGCTGCTGATTCAGTGTTAGCTTTAAGCATGGGAGCCCCAGCTCTACAAGCAGACTTGTGGGGCCTGTGGAGCAGCAGCTGTAGGTTGTTCCCACTGATAAAACCCAAGCACCAAGGGCTGGCACATGGGAACACTTAGTCACACTCAGTTACTCTTTAAAATCTTCCTTGCTTTCCTTTTTGCAGGAAAATGTAATATCAATGGCTGTCAGTGCAAAGGCTTCCAAGTGTCTTGCTCACAGATCAAGGCCAGTTTGCCTGCTTTATTCTTACTCCGTAATGATTTTAATTAACTTGAGTTGCAAAATGTAAAAAAAAGGTAAGGTTAAAAATGTTTTCTAGTTCACTTGGTATGTTTTATATTGAATTAGCTTTCTTCAGTTATTGGGTGGATGGAAAATTACTTAAATCTGTAAAATTTAAACCCATGTGGCATAATCAAGAAAAAAAAAACCTGCTCAGAGAAACACAAGAATTGAGTGAGATAAATATTGATAAAGGACTGAAAAAAAATTTTTCATTTAATTACGTGCAGAAATTCACTTTAAATTGAATATACAGCCAGTCCACCACTGTTCTGCTATAGTGTTTTCAATTGCAAGAACTTGTCACTCACAACATTTTACAATTAAAACGTACATAACATCCCAAAATCATGGAATTTGCTTCCTTTAGTGAGGAATACAATACAAAGCTGCATGGCCATTACCCTGAACTGTGATTTTCTGTGCCTCTTACAACATGGAACTTGGGAGATTAATGTACTTCAAAGCAGAGAGACCATTTTGCGAGCCTATTTTTATTACTACAGTGAAATGCTATTGTGAGCACATGAAGGGAAAAGTCTACTAATTCCATGGAGAATTTTGTTCCTGACGTTTTGGAGAGTGTGCAATAAAATGTGCATGTCTAACAAGAAAAATGTCTGGGGAAGTAAAATCAATGAAAGATAGTGCTGAGGCTTTCCAGTACTGGAAAGTACTAAATGCTGTTTTCTTTCAAATTAATTGGATAATAAATTAGATCTTGGTTTGCTATGGTCAGAAAAAGACAAATCAATGGTGGCTGAAGCAGCAGCCAAATTACAGGGTAACAACAGGCATGATACAAATACACCTATCTCCCTTTCCTGGGTTTGGTTTAGTTGGAACAGCCTTGATGTTTCCTGTGGAGCCATGTGGACCTGCCTATAAAATGCAGCTATTTCCCACTGATTCCTTTATTTCTGCCCTGGAGATTCTACCCCCCAGCACAGCCAGCAGGTACAGACTGTTTCCTGTACCTCCCATTGTCATGTGCAGCATCTCAGTGCTGGTGTCAAACAGCATTAATTACTCTGACAACATGCTGAAACTCAAGGCACTGCTGGGTGTCACACTTTACCTGCTTGCACATCACTGGCAGGAGCTGACATAGCTCAGGGCAACAGCAGAACTAAAGCTGATAAGCTTTGCAGCTGTCCTGAAGGGATGTGCAGCTCAAGCAACTGTTGTGTAGAGCATGCTGAGGTGGTAAATACCTGGTACAGTTCAGATTCCCCTGGAGGTCCACATTCTGCACCACCAAGAGACAAATTGGTTCCCAACAGATTTCCTCCTTTTATGCTTTAGCTAAAGAAAAATAGCTTTTGATGTGGCCACTCGCAGTGTTAGCAGCTTTGGTGAATGGGGTGGAGAGGGGTAGGAGCAGCAAGTAAAGGCACAGGGTAAATGTGTGCTCCTGGCTTAGTCTGCAAAGGAAATTGGCATTTTTCTTTATAGATCACAAGTCAGATAACGAGCAGCACTGTGGACAGGTAGCATAACTAAGCGAAGGATTATGGAGGAAGGGACGATAGGAATGACAGAAAGTTATTCCAAGTGGAGACATGTAAGACTTTTATGGTTTGAAGTTATCCCCCAGTATGGAATCTAGGTTGACAGAATAAATGGCTGAAAACCCAAAGACAACGGGGGAAAACAGCAACAGTGCACATTAGAAATAATGAAATCCTATTAGCAATGAGCAATGTCAGTGGAGTTCGTGAGGGTTTCAAACATCTGTGGTCTGAAAAGTCAGACTGGAACATTCAGAGAAACAAACTTTCAGACAAATGTAATAACTTGACTTTTTTTCATTTGGAAATGTTGTAATCAGCCTTTCTCATTCCAAACATTGTTCTGCTGGTGGGAGAAAGAAGTAACTCCAGAAGAGCAGGATACTGAGTGTGAAGAGGGTGAAGCTTCTCTTTACCACTTAAAAAATAAAGCATCTTGAGCTGATGAGAACAGGCTACTGAGTGTTGACACTGAGGATTGTGATTACATGGGGGGAGAAAAAAGGAAAGGAGGAAAATTAATGCAGAATAAGATGCTTCAGAGGAAACCTTTCAGATGATGGATACCTAGGCTATTCTTTTCCAAGCACCAGCTGTCTTCTGTTATGATTGGTGTTAGATGAATCAACCCTGAAACAGATTAAAACTGCCACTGTTCCAAGTTGAAGTGTGTGCGTAAGAATTTCAGAGCACTGCCCTGCATAAGGGCATGCCTTTTGAAATTATAATTAAAATAGATGATCTTCCTTTCATAATGAGCCAGAAACTCTGAAACTACTGTAGCAGCTTGCTGACTCCTTGGCAGGTGCTGAATCCCCTTCACATGAGCAGGCAGTGCAGCTCTGCCAGCACAGAGCTCAGTGCAGGTTAATCTGTTTGGCTGTGTTATTGCTGCAGTCAATCTGCTTCTGGTTACCAGGCTGAAGCCAGCTCAGAGACCTTTATACCCTGACACAGACTGCAATATTGCTGTTGGGTTCCAAGAACTCTTCATGAACCTGTTATAGTTAATAGTGCTGTGACGTTGGCCTGGGAGCTGTTTCCTCAAATACAACATCAGCTAAATCCTGCACTTTGTTGTTTTGTAAGTCTGGGTGAAAGTTCAGAAGGAAGGAAAAAAAAACCAAGCATTTTTGTTCTTTAGCTTCAGTTTTGCTGTCTTTTGGTGGAAAAAGTGTCTCTTTTCATGAAACCAGAGCACCTAAAGAGAAGTGAAGGTGCTTGGATCAACTGTATTTTCACCGTGAGATGTGTCATGTCACTTCAAAACTGGATTCCAATAATAAATGGGTCAACTGATCCTAAAAAGATGCTGTAGGGTGTTTGACTATAAGGAACAAAGATTTGCACTGAATTTTGCTTTGGTTTTTTTTCAAAATGTTGAAGACTCAGAACAGTACAAACGAACCCTGGGTGTGGGGAAGGTGTTGAGACAACAGGAGGAATGAATTTAGTGGTGGCCCATGGCTAGGAACAGAGTCAGTCTGGCCACTGCTTCCAGCTGACCAGCATGTGCTTGGGTTTTGTCATTGTTCCCCTAATTAAGGGAGCCTCTGCAGCTCTGGTCACAGCCCCAGGAAAGCAACTGCCAGTTTGCTGGTGACTTGCCAAATCTGCTGTGCCTCCAGATGGAGGAAAACCAGAATCTGTATGATTAATAAATGCAGGTTATGCAAATGAGAGATGGTTGAATGAAACTGTAAGTGATCAGTGTTCTGTTCTCTCTGTGCCCAAAGGAGCAAGAGAAACCCACTTAGGTGGTTTAGCCTGGAAAATATAAAAGCAGGTGTAAAGCTGAGCTTGGACTTCTGGGGATTTCTGACTTGTCAGCTATCAAGAACTTTTGCTTCTGTATTGACTCTAAGTCTTTTACCTTTGCTTACCCTGGAGTCATACAGTCTTGTTTCTGATCATGACATATGATTTAGGGGGATAGACATGGCAGAAACAGTTACTAGGAGAGAAGTAATAGCAGGCAAATGTGCTGACAGTTATGAAAAAAAGGGGTCTTGTTTTAGACATTTTAGTTGTTGCAAGCAGTCTGTCAATGAAAGTCTGCTCAAATGAAAGTAAGCCAGGCTTACAAAACTAGTTTTATAAACAATTTGTGTGTTTGGGGTTTTTTTTGTTTGGTTGGTTTTGTTTGTTTGTTTGTTTTTGTTTGTTTGGTTTTTTTTTTTTGCTTCTTTCGGCTACATCCCAAGGAAGTTTTCGTGTTGCAATGGCTGTGAAAGTTGATTTGTGGGGGGCAGAGAAACAAATATACTTTGTTGTGTAGCCTTGTTAAATGAATGACAGGTACATTTAACCTACCATTAGTAACCAAAACAGCAGATCAGAGGCAACCTATTTGAGTATTTTAATGATTTGAGAATATCTATTTGAAACAGCTTCTGAATAGCTGGAGACCTTATCTTGCCATAAAGTAAAGGCATTTGAGTAACAGCATTATTTGTAAGATTATATTTTGTTTGGGAAAAGGTGGCAAATAAAAGATTAGATTTTACCAAATGTTCTCTTTAAACAGAAACTGCCTGGAACTGACTGATCCCTGTGAGTCAGCATCTCCAACATTCACTGACACTGACTCAATTGTACAGACCAGCAGCCAAATAATATTTAGAGGAAAAAAATATCCAAGGCACGCTGGTTGAATTAAGTTGCTTTTCTTCACCTGTGTGCACTTCAAATATAGGGGCAAAAAGTCTTTTAAACTGAAGAAGTTGTTAGTCTGCAGTCTATGAGAGAACAGGAAGTACAGCCACCAGTACATAGTGAGCTGGAGGTTTTAATTCCTTCCCTTCATCTTCACTGGGTTTTTCTGGGTATACAGGTAGTACATAAATTTTTACAGTCGGGTATCACCTTTCTAATTACACCATGCCCTGGTCAGCACAGCTTTGTGCTTCACAGTCACTTTCTCCAGCTATTCTGGGCACTTTCAGGGGTGTTTCTCCTTCTCTTTGTGTCTCATGTGTCTGGCACTACACTACACTGCAAGCTTTAGTGGGATCTACACAAATAAGAGATCTCTGACCTCCTTTTTTTTTTCCAGTCTCCATACATTTGCATACATCTGTCTGTCTGTTTTACTTTAAATGACCATATCCTTCTCCTCTGAGAAAAAATAAATTGGTGCTATGTTTAACGTTGACTCCCTTATGGTGTTTTAAGCTGAGCATTACAAACCTCATCATTGGGTGACAGCCTCTTTGGTAGCCTTTGCAAAGTTAACTTTGGTGGAGTGTGTTGAGAGCTTTGTTTCACATAGTGTAAAGCCTGCATTAGGGTACAGTTCTCAGAGCATCTAACAGACCAGAGACTCTAAATCTGACTCGCCTCTGTTTGGGCTTCACAGTTTCTCAGACATTTTGCAGTGGGATCAGAGCTTTGGTACTTTGCTGTCAGATGTTTTCTCTCCTTAACCTTACAGATTTTTATGGTACATGCTTGACATCTGTGGTAGAAGCGTGATTTTCCCACTGTGATTTTCCTATTGCCCCACCTTTTCCTCTCCCAGTAAAAGGCTTATCCACACAGTCTTGCTTTGGTTTTCCTCCAGAGAAGCTTGTACACTGGGCTCACTTCTTGCACAGCCAACAGCTGGGCCTGTAGTTCCCTTGGCCCTAGGGCTGCTGAGGGTGCTTCTGCAGCAGGCAGCTCATGTGCCTGATTTGTGATTCCCTGTTCAGCCACAAAGGGCTGGCAACAGGTTTCTGTCTGGTTGGTAGATCTGTGTGTTACAGCTGACTTCTTGCTCCCAGTCAGATGGGAAATTGTGCTGCCTGTCCACTGCTGGTCAGTGCTGCCAAATGGTGCTTCAGACAGCTGCTGCTCCTCGCCACAGAGGCACAGGGGTGATAGATAAATTTGTGGGTGTATCTTATCTGATTTGGAATTTTCTGAAGGACTTTTATCATTGCCTTGGTGATGTCAATGCCCTAAAAGTTTGGGAGTGGTGCTCTGAGACCCCCACCTTTCATGGGGGGCTTCCCAGGTAGTGTGGGGCTCACACAACTGTGTCAGCCCTTTTCCCCAGTGCCACTGGCAGGAGAAAAGCCAGGCTATAACATCTGGGAAACGCTCTCCTCTGTCTCAAGCTCCTGAGAGAAGCCTGCTAAACCTTCCTTTATTTTGCAGGATTCTCAAGGCTGGATTCAACTCAGCCTCTGTGAGTGCTTAAATTATTCTGGGCCATGCCTGCACCTGCTTCTGGCTGTGCACAGAGATTATGAGAGTTAACTGCCACTTAAAAATCAGTTTGAGGAGCAAAAGCTTTCTCTACTTTGTCACTGTTACTTTCAATTAAGTTCTGAACATCTGTGAGATAACCTTGAGAGAGGCTTAGAGGAATATAAAGATTCCTGACAAACTGTTCTTAGGTGAAATAAAAAGGTAAGTTTTCTCTTAGATGAGAAGCTTCTTCATGAGATGCTTTTCTTACTTTTAAACAACGGCCTTCATTGTAAGTGAGAAGCTAGTTTCTCAAAATAATTATCTTTCAATAATTATTACATAACTGCATTCTATCAGTGATGCATGTTTTGAGGTAGGGGGTTACACAATAAGGCAGCAGCTCAGTAGATGGAATAAAAAAGAGCACAAAAACTGAAATTATAAAATGTTAGAGAAATGTTGGTTTAGTTGGTTTAGTTTTGAAGGAGCTAAAATCTCACTGCTATTGAGCAATAATGTACAAAACAAAGCCTTAATTTATGTTCCAAATTCCCTGATTTGATGATGCATAGGGGGGTGGATTTGAATCCATATGTTCCTTGGCATCACGCATCTGACTTTTATTAATTATTAGTACAAAGAACTGGAGATTGAATTGTTCAGAACCTCTGAGCTCACTATGTGGAGTAGGTGCCCCAAGTGTGTGGGAGAATTAAAAGCTCAGGATTTGTTTGGAATTATGTTTTCAAACAGGAGGTGTACTTTGAAAAGAATGAAAATTCATCAACAGGTACAAATTCCAAGCATGGTGCTAAGGAAGAGCAATGGCTTGGGGAGAACTGGGTGTGGACTGTTAGTACAGAAATGGAAGAGAATTTCCAGGAAACACTGTAAAAAGAAAAATGCTACTGGAGTATGTGCAAGGGATTTATAGCCTGGGTGGGAGATGAGTTGTTCTACTTAATTAGGGTTTATCTTGGGGGATGAGGTATCAAAACCTAGAGCATTTGGGTACCAAAATCCAAGCAAGCTGTGCACCAGTTGAGGACTGTGTAGAGAGAGGAAAAGAGATTTGTTGAAAGTGTGAAAACATGACTTGTGACAAAGATTAACCAAATTGATGCTCTTCAGATTGAAGAAGAGAGGATTTAGAGGATCCATCCTTTGCACCTAATCACAGACTGTTGCAGAGTGGAAGGGAATGGTTTGCTCTGCCTGACTGCTCTTGGTAAAGCAAGAATGAACAGGCTTAAATTGAAGGAAATTAGAGGGTGCTTCCTTGGACTTTTCAAAGGTAGAGACATATTAGCATGGATTGGAAAGACTGAAATCTGTCAGGCTGTGAAACCTTTAAGAATAGGATGTAGAAATACATGTCAGGAATAATATGAACAGCTGGTCATGCCCCAGGGCACAGAAAAGGAATTCTTCCCAAGCTCACAGTTTGGCCATGAACTCTGAGGATCTTACTGCATGTGGAACTTCTATGTGTTAGACAACAGTGGGGCAGAGGAGCACAAGCAGACTGAGTGATGCTGCGTGTATGTGGCAGAATTTATCAGCTCTTGGTAGACAATAACTTTCCTAGAGTCACTTATCCACATCCTTGGCCCCCTCCCCAAAATCTGCTGCTTTCTCCACCTTGCATTTGACAGTTTGATCTCCTTATATATGAAGAATCTACAGTCACTGAGTTGCTTGTGATGTCAGCAACCACACATCTCAAATGGCCTTTCTCATTCATCATTAAATGAAGGTAGTGAGTTATTAAAAACTGATTTGAGAAGTAAAATCTAACCACGCTGTGCATGAGTTTGCATCCAGCATCCTCTGTGCTGGTGTGTGCTTGCAAGTCTGCTTCAGGCATGAAGGCTGTGTGCTCCCAGAGAGCTGATGCTCCCTTAATACAAGTGTAATGGCTACTGCTGGTTTTCAATTTTTATGCCTTCCAAAAATGCTGACTATTTCCTCTATATCTACCTACCTACCTATTGGGCAAGCTGGATTTACCTGTTTATGAGGTAAGTACGCCTTTTGAAAGGTTCTTTCTGGCAGTAAGATAAACTCAACACAAATATCTCCTGGAACAAATGAATCTGTTAGGCTGCTCTCTTCCTTTAATGGATAAAGTGTCTAGCTCTTCAGGCTTTTGGTATTAGAGATTTTCTTTTGTTACCTTTCTATATAAACTGAACACTATTTCTAATTTTTCAGTGAAGACTCTGACCTCTTTAAGGTCTTTGTAGGAACTGTCAATCAGATTTTATATTGAAAATTTATTATTAAATGAATAGGTGGCTATAAAATGCATTAAAATCATTGTTGGATGAGCTATTCACTGAAAAACTTGAATGAGTTGCTAATGTTTTGCTCTTTTGATCTATTTTATGTGGTAAACAAGACAATATTTTTCATTTTTTGATAACCACTTGCATTCTAAATTCATAAAAGTACAAAGGAAACAGGATTTTAAAAGCAGAGCCACAGCAATATGGGCTTCAGAGCTCAGTGGGAGGGATATGGGACATTCAGGCTGCCTTTCACTCTGCAGCTGGCCTGAAGATAAGGAGCAGTTCTGTAATTGCTAGTGTGGCGTACAGTACATCACATTAACTTGTTTTTTAATCCTAAATTATTTTGGACCAGGAGTCCTCTATAATTAAAGATAAAGGGTTTGGAGTAGGGGAGGAGGTTGGCTACCCCGGGATAGGAATAAACTGAAGATGGCAAGATTCACTTTGTCTTTCTTCTGCAGGTCAGTGGTAAAACTGCACCAAGTTCTTGACTTGCCAAAACCACCCTCAATTGCCCTGAAATAAAACCTTCATCTTTCAATACCTGATGAAATGACATTAGAAGGTGAGTGGAATCTCCACATGTGAGGACACCTTCCATGTTCACTCTCATGCTTTTTACTTCCCTTGTCTAGTTGTGTTTCCTCAGACTTGTGTGAAGTTCATTCATTCCCCTGGCAATGCCATGACTCTAAGCAGCACATGGGATGTCATGCTGTCCCAGTGCTCTGCAGAATGCCTTCATGTTTTCTTTCATGGTTCCTCACAGAGAATGGCTAACATGCTCTTTTTTTGTACCCAGAGAAGCTCATTTAAAATCTGTGTCTTCATAAAAAGGTGTTGCTTTTACAAAGGAAATGGTTTCAGGCTCAGGAAGAGTGTGAGACTCTAGCTTGAGAATCAAGCTAGCTGACTTTAAAAATTAGTCTCTCACTCCAGGCAAAACTTAAAATTTTTCCTCATTTTTAGAATGAAATTAAGTTGAAATTTCTTCTGAAGTTCTAAAATATGCAGAAAATTCCTTTCTCCATCTACCAATCTGCTGTTATCAAAGCTGGACAAAGCTCTGAAATCATGAATGTGAAGCTGTCAAGAAGCTTCTAGTGAAACATTACAAACTGAGGCAGTTGAGTGGTTTCAAATGAGCACCTCTGCTTGTCACCAGTCATTTTTCTGGGCACTTTTTCTTTGAGATGGGACATTGAACTGATTTCTAATTTCTTCCAGAAGACACAGAACAAGTGTGATTATACCTTCTTTAAAATGTTAGGATTTCAAACATTCAAAAAACCCAAATGACCATTACCTCCTGTTCTGTTTGGAATTACAAATTTGTTGACTTTGCACATTTTTTCTGGAAAACATTGTGATCTTCTCAGTGGGGTTTGTACTGCCAGTTACACTTTCAGGCTGATCACTTTATCTTCTCCAACTATTTTCCATTTGATGTTGAAACTCAGTATTATGCACACAAATCTGAGGAAGAAAGTATTATTAATGAGATGATTTTTCTATGCTGAAACACAGTTTTCTCTGTAGTTGAACTACAGTTTTAGCCCACACACCTTTTTCTAGCCACAGTAAAGAAACAAATACCTATGGTTCAATAATAGTACAAATGTGACTGACTACTGAAAGAATTATGATAAATGTAGCAATTTTCTAACTATATTAGAATGTCCTGTTTGGAAATTAATCAGCAAGATCTAAAATAAGGCATTTCTGTAGCTTTTATCATCGTGGAAAACATAATGACACTTACAATTACTATTCTAATCTGTACTCTTATTCCTTACTCATTGTTTTGTTGATTCATTATTAAAAAAAAGCAGCTAAACCAATTGCAGCCATCCCTAAAAATAGACTGCTTAAGCACCAGTGGCATTTACAGGATGTTCTCAGTATCTTGTTTCTTCATTTTTCTCTTTTTAAAATGGGTCTCTTGGGTTTTTTACATTCTGAGTGTATTGAGAATCACAACTAAGTCATGACATGGTACAAGTAAAGTTTCTTTCCCACCCTCCCCCCTGATTTTTTTGTAAATCTTAAATTGTGGTTGAATGAATGTAATTGGATCAGTCAAAAACCTGTAGAAGATAGGTGATCACTGGCCAAATAGTTTGAAATTTGCCTTTTTTCCCTGATAGACTGAAAAAGTGGCAAAACCTCTTCTGGGCATTTCTTTTCATTAATGTAGAAGGCATTAACAGGAGGCTCTTTGGAGAGTTATTCCTGTTCCTCTGGCAAAGCAGTCAGTGATGGGGCTAGAAGGGGAGTATCACTGGCTGATTTAAAATATGTAAAAGACATTCAGGACTCTGAAGAAGCCAAAGTTTAAGCAAGAAGGCTTTTTAAAGTCAGCAAAAGAAACTCTTACATGTTTTAATTCTTTTCTTGTCTTCCACACTTATATTCCCCCGAAACAGCAAAAGCTTGAAAATCTAATTAAATAACTCTCTGAGCATAACTTTCTGATCAGGTAATATGAATTGCTGAGAGCTAGAGAAGCACAGCTGCTAATAAATGAGCTAATCTTTCATTTAAGATCCCTCTAACCTACACAGAGATTTAAACCAAATCTTGAAGCACAGGATGAAGAACAGTGAGTGTTAACACCTTCTAGGCTATTTTTTTTAATATAATGGTCACAGCTCTTTGCATCACAATTTTGGAGTCAAGCTCTGAAAATTCCAGCACTTTTTTTATTTGTTTGTTTCAAGACTACAAGGCTTTTATGCTGGTGGTGTTACTGAGAAACACTACACTATGTTTAAATGGGCAATTTCTATTGTGTGTATTTATGTATTTACTGAAAAAAAGGTGTGCCTTGTAGAGTAGAAAGCACATTTTAAATTGCTTTTTGAAACATTTTGGCTTATTTTCAATTCCTTCTCTGACTTTTTGAATGGAATTATTTATTATTCTTGACAGTTGCATCTGTGAGACTATATAGATGTTACTGAGAACACGGCTTGAGGAAAATGAACAAAGCTGTCCCGTTGAGATAAAGCTTCACAAATCAATTAGGTTTTCCTTGTCAGCAGTGCTAGAGAGGGAAAGCCCCACTTCAGCAGGCTCGTGTGGCAACTCTGAAAACTGCTACTTGGAAATGGTATGATGATTGCTGATTTGCACAGTGCTACTGACTGAAGAATTAAATAGCAAGGGACTGGAGGGGAGAGGGGGCTGAAAGCTGTGCCTTTTCTCCTCGAGAGCATTCATGTCAGAAATTGTTATGAACAGGGCCCTGCTAGTGAGTTTTTTCTTTAGATTTATTATTAATCAAAACACCTGTGCACAAGCCCCAAGAGCCACTTTGGCAGTAATTAGATTTTCAATTGCTGCCCAGCGGTGCAAAGACAAATGTACCAATAAATAAATTCTGCCAGCCAGCGCCATTGAAAACACTGATTTAGCCCAGCAGATAAAATAGAAGAATTTCACCCAAGCCTTTCATTTCCAAAGCTGCCCAGGAACAGGCACTGAGCTTTTCTGGAGGACTCTGGCCAGAGGCTGGTGTGATGTGGTTGTTGTCTTTGCTGAAGCCAAGCAACTCATGGGCATTGTGTGTTGTTATGGTCTTTATCCATCAACCTCTGGAAAGGGATGCTGCTTTCAAGGCCTGGGAGCTGGTTCTTTTTTTACCAACAGGATCTTCTTTAACACAGAGTAGAGGGTGAGTTTCTTTATGTAGATTCCAAAGGCAGAGAAGTTTCAGAAACTGTAGATGTGTGAATATTTGTTTTCTTGCTATAAAGAAAAACAAAGATTATCAGCAGGAAAGAAACATCATTTACATTCTTAAAAGTAATGATATGAGGAAATCAGCACTTTCAAGTTAAATAAAACGTAAATTTGAGCAGTGGTTTTTCTGATAATTTCTCTGAGTCCCTAGGAATCCCTAGTTTTTATGCAAGAGGGATATGCATGACTTGTTTACATGAACTTGGAGTGTGGATGGAGGTCTGTTTTATAGTATGGAAAGCTTAAAAACATAAAAATCAGTTTTTAGAATGCAAGACATCTTTGAGATGTTTTCTTAGAAGTAGAGACTTTGTACACTGGATGTAAATTGAAGGAGCAGAGCACTGCACGTGTTCATGGCTGAAGGCAAACCTGAGGTAACTGAATTACCTCTGCCCCCAGTAAAGGAAAAGAAGATAATCTGGGTGCCCTTGTAGCTGCTGAAGGCTGGGAGTGAGTGTGCACAAAGCCTGTGCTCATTTAGAAACAAGAGCAAGGAAGGCAATTGAAAGAAGAGGTTGCCAGGGAATCGGATGTGCAGCCTCCAGTACAGGGCACGCCTGTGCCGGCTCAGGAGAAGGCAGCGGCTCTGACTGTGACAAGGAAAACAGAAAATGGTACCTTGAGGGACTTGTTTGTGCTTGTGATACCCCTGAGAAACTCTGCAGATCAGCCATAAAGTCATGCTGGTTAAATTAATAAATATTAAATGCTGTGTTGGTATGTTTTCAATGGGAATTGGCATATAGCCTGCACCTTTTAAGCAAAGTATCTTCTGATCATGCAGTAAATAAGTATTGAGTTCCATGGCTGCTATTTTAACATGTGTATATTTAAAGCCACCCTCTTGTTTTGAGAACTGTAGCACTGGTTTCAATGCAGTGTGTATGCTCCTGTTTTACTTGCAGATTCCAATGGTTTCTGAGAAAATTGGAAACAACAAATTGCTAAAAAATGCAGGTGCAAACTAAAACTGGAATTCATTATTTGAATCCAGCTCTTATGTTCAGCAATTTAAAATTGTGATTACACGAGGTAATAGGAGTTGCTTCCAACGCTTTCCCTTTAGTCACTGTGGGTCTGTATTAAGACAAATTCTTGTGGTGGCTCTCCTGTCATGGCCAGGAACACTTCATTCCTCAGCTCTGAGTGGTACAGAATCCATTTTCCTGCCTTCTTCTTGCACACTGGGGCTGAACTTAGCTGGAGGTGAGGCATAAGACTCCAATGGGACTGACCTTTGAGGTGGCACAAAGGATTCTTATTCTCATCTTTCCCTGACATTTTTGCTTCCATGTATATGCTCAGCTTTGAGCATCTTCTTTGAGATGAGCTGGAAATGAATTTGCCCCACGGGGATCTGTCAGATTTCCACCTTTCTCTGAAGCCTGGGGAGCAGCTCTCCTGCTGGAACTGTCAGAGCTTATGTCACTCAGTCACTCCTCTGCTACTACTGCCACCTCAGGAATAATTGTCTTGTCCCTGTCTGGGAAACAGGAGCCTGCTGATAGCTGCAGCTCTTTAGACTAAGTTCTCTGGGCTTTGTGTAGGTGAGTCCAAGGGGAGCCAGAGGGGAGGTGGTTTTTTCCCTTAGATTTTATGAGAGGATACAATGAAAAGAACACCATCATTTTCCAAAGTCAGCTTGTGTGCCCTTATCTTTCTCCAGTGACACTTTTCCATAACCTGGAGCCCACTTACAGAGCTTCCAGCCCCCTGTGGTCTCTGCAGACGATGGTGGTGCTGCTGTGCTGCCTGGGAGCCATCGTCACCACGGTGTGGTGGCTGAGCACTGAAAGCCAATTGCCTTGGATAACAATCCCTGTGAAGGGAGCAATCCACACCTCAGTTGGAGCTGCCACAGCTTTGGGGAGCCAGAGCTGTGCTGCTCACACGGTGGCACCCCAGAAGGTGACAGAAATGCCACTGGCTAATGAATGCGAGCTGTACAATGCAGGCAGCCGTTAGTGGAGGAAAGCAATTAAGAGTCAGTAAGCTTTTCTGAAGCTGCATTTGATGTTGGACGTAATTATTTTGAGCGGCTGGTAATTCTTTTGTATATCTTGATAATTCTGTACCTCTCCTTTATGGTAAAATGAATAGCTGCAGTTCAATTTTTAGAAGAACCAAGGCAGTAGGTGGGCTGTATTTAACACCCATCAATAAGATGTAATTCTAAGCTGTAAGAATAATGGCCTTCAAGAGTGGAGCTGACATTCCCTCTTAAAAAACTTTTAAATGAAATTAAATTCTTGACTAATCTTCCAATTTAAGGAACTGCTGATTTTTCCCCCTTTAATTTAACGACAACTTTGATTTTTGTGCAACAGATATGAATGACTCGGAGTAACTATTTCGTTCCCATTTCCTTTTCTTTTGGCCCTTTTCTCTGGATCCAAAGGAGAACAATGGAGCTGGTGAAGGGTCTGAAGAGCAGTTGAGGAAACTGGGGGCTTTTAACCTGGAGAAGAGGAAGTTTGGGGACTTCATTGCTCTCCACCATTGCCTGAAAGGAGCTTGTAGCCAAGTGGGGGTCGGTCCCTTCTCCCAGGTAACAAGTGACACAGGACAAGAGGAAATGGCCTTAAGTTGCATCAGGGGAGGTTCAGGCTGGATATTAGAAAAATTTTCTTCACCCAAATGTGTGTTAAGTCCTGGTACAGGCTGTGCAGAGAAGTGATGGAGTCACCATCCCTGGAGGTGTTTAAAAAATGTATGGATGTGGCATGTTTTAGTGCTGGCCTTGGCAGTGCTGGGTTAGTGGCTGGTCTTGATTTAAGGGTCTTTTCTGGGGCTGAAAATGCCATTCACGACCTTGAAACTAATTGCAAAGCTGTATCTGACCAGCTGGCAATCTTGGGCTGTCTCCAGTATTTTTTTTCTGTGATTGCTATCAAGAGACAAAGCAGGGGTGTCGTTATGATCTGCAGCATGTGTGGAAGCAGTGTCCTGTGTTTTTTGGGACTTGCTTTTTTGGAAGCAAAACTACTGGTGGACACCTGCCTTACTAATGAGACAAGATGGACTCTAAGTCACGTCTGTTAAGCACCCCTGTGGTGCTTAATAAAAAAACGTCCAAGAGAAGGTGAGATGTGGATATTGCAGGCTCTCTCAGCTGGAAAGGGAGTGTCCTCCCCAGGCAGAATCACTGTCTGGACCCTGGTGCTGTTGTGAAGTCCCTGAGCCAAGGAAGTGTTCAGTTGTACCAAACAGGTACAAAAGCAAAAGCTTTCATGCATTTCTAAGAACTGAAAGAGCAGAATGTTTTCACAGTCAACTGTTTTCACAGCCATTCAACTTTTCCTAGTCCTTCCTGGAAGAAAATAACACCTGCCCTTGCAAATGAAGAAGCTGCTGAATGCCAGGATAATCTCCTAGTGGGAGGGACCGGTTATCTCCTGTTAATCTCCTGTTAGGGAGGGACCACTCTTTTTTATAGGTTGGTTTGAGTTGTGGGTGACAGCACAAAGTTACCATCGAAGCTGCCAGAGGGTGGTTTTGATACAGACTTTAGAAGTGCTCAGTAACTAAAAATTTGGAAAAAAATTAGTATTTCCATCCATTTTAAGTATTTCCTAGTGCTTTATTGATTGTTAACTTCAAATAGGTAGAGGTGGCTATAAATGTAAAGCAGGATAGCCTTATTATTGTTTCTTTAATTTAAAAAAAGAGACGCTTGGTTGTCATGGCAATATATGCCTTTAACAAATGAGAAATTATTATGCCTTCTTGTGACTGAAATGTAAATAATTATCTGATGAAGAGCCTGTCAGCAGTTACAAATCTCAGGCAGAAATAAAAGCAGTGATTCTTCAACTCAGCAGTGGGGAGGACGGCGCCTAGTTCAAAATTAATGGAGCCCAGTGTTAAAATAAAAGCATCTTTCAGGGAAAAGGAGGCTTTCCTGAAAGCAGTGAGCTTATGGAGGGAAGTGAGCATCACGGCAGGAGTCAGCAGTTCCCCAGTTTGTCACAGCACTGTGACAGCAAACAGTCTTTACTCTGCTGTCCTTTACCCCATGTTCACTGACCCAGAGCATTAGAATAGGAGCAGTGCCCTCTTCATGGAGAGGATCAGAAATAAATGTTGTCACAAGTGTGGGTGGTCACATTTCCAGCTGGGAACAGTTCTCCCTCACTGGTGTGCCAGGGGGCAGGTGTCTGAGCTCAGCAACCTCTCTGTGCCATTGCAGCCATCTGGTGAGTTAGACCACTGTGAGCTCACCAACAGCTTTAAGAGGGCTTTGTAACCCGCCACTGTGCAGAGGTAAAGGAGGAAATTAATCACAAAGGGAATAATTTGTAGCAATTCAAGAGAAACCCTTCTTCTGAGAAGTGAGCCTGACTTTATAAAAAAGTCCTGTCACATTTCAGGTCTAGTAAAAACCCTGTTAGTCAATGCAAGTATTAGTGTATTTTAAGAAGGTGTTCCTCTGGGGGATAAGATGAAAGATAAACAACTTAAATCCAGCCTAATTGTGCAAAACTTATTTGACATGCTAAACTAGGAGAAAACTGAAAACTTTGACTACAGTTATGCAAACATAATGCATACAATGCATATAATGCATGTAAGGGTTAATCTTGCTCCTCTCTGACTGATTGTGTTAAGAAGAGAAAATGTGTGGAGTTAATGCTTTCAAAATGGATGGTAATGGTAAGCATGGTACTGTTCTCTTTCCCTGCTGTGTTCTCAGACTTTGTCTCTCTTGGTGGTGCTAATTCCTCTCACTGTCTCCAGAGCGTTGAGGATACCTTATTTCCCACATTCTTTTCTATCTGCCTGACAATGTGTGTTCATATTAATTTTTATATGCAGACCTTCCAGGTGCTGCTCAGGCTCCAGCAAGGGAGGACACTGCTCTCAGAGGGAATGCAGCAGAGTTATTTTAACAGTCCAAAAACAGGGACTGCCCTTCACTGGGCTGAGAGATTAAAGATTTAAACATGGTCAGTAATTTCTTGTTGTATCTTTTCTGTTGCTAAACATAACCAGTTTTAAGAGGAACAAGTACAACTGTACAAACATGAGGGCACTGTGCAAAAGGAATCTTCCAGTGAAGAACGGGATAGTAATTAGAAGTGGTTCCAACAGCCAGTTGCCACTGGAATCATATAAGTGCTGCTTTCTAAGGAAATAATTTCAGCTGCAAACAGACCTAGGAACACCTGCAGAAATCACTCTTATTGATTTTTTTCTCTGATGTTAGCTGTTATCAAAAGTTTGAAAACTTAGAGAAGGAAGGAATATTGCCTCAAGGATTTTACTCTTACTGTGACTCTTAGGATTGGTGGCATCTCCTGGGCTGGGCCTATGTGAATCCTGTAAGGCATTGCCAAATACCTGCTGTTTTCATTAAGTTGCTGCTGGTGGCAAAGTGAGAGTGATTATCTCTTGAAATGAATACTCAGTAGATATCTTCTCTATAATTTATTCTGAGCTGCCATTTCTTAGTACAAGTAATAACTTGAAGTTTGGAAGGAAAGTTACCATGGGAATAGAAAGGTTTCATGACCAAAAACAAGTTTTCCTAGTTTCCTGGCAGAAATTGCATCTGCATGTGTACAAGTGTTGAGGCTAGAAGCATTTGGCGAATTCAAATTCTTAGCCTTTTTTCTCATTTCCTGGTGTGACTGAAGCATTGTTGATTGTAATTGGAAGAGTCCTGGAATTCCTGTTGAATTTGTTGCTAGCCACAGGTGATCAAAAAGCCTCATCCTTCTGCTTTGTGCAAGTCCTCATTGTTTGGACCTAGCAGTGGTTATCCATATACTGGCTACCTCCAGTTGTATTATTGGATGTCTGTAGGAAAATGGTACCTGTTGTCCACAGGAACCAAACAAATTGACCAGACTCTCTCAGAACTCATTTTCCAAGACTATACTGCTGCTATGTTCACTGTCCTGCAGGATGTCCTGGCCAGCTTCCAAAGCCAGTTCAAGAACTTAATACTAACCTTTAAAAAATTGTTTCATAATTTCATAAGTTAATAGCATCAGCCACAAAGGCATATTCCTGTAACAACTTAAATCCTAATTTAAATCTCTGTGCTTTGGCTTGCTGTCTCAGTGGTAGGGCTGAAATCCATGAATCCACAAGACAACTGTGCAGCAGGGCACAGGAGGCAAAATCCTGAGCTTGTTAGGCCAGGTTTGCCACCAAAGCTATTGCTTCCTGAATTGCATCCTGAAAGTTGTAAACCAAGCTGCTGTGAATTGCATGTCAACAATTGTTGCCAGATCTTTCTGAGACATGAAATGAAAATTGTGTGGGTTGTTTTTAAACTTGAGTGCCTGACAAGGTTTCTCGTCTCTCCAAATCCGCCAATTAAAGGATGGTAACTTGGAGTTTTGAGAAGCATTGGAAACTTGTGCATACATTTGTTTTTACTGGAAAAGGTCTTGAAAGATAAGCCAGAGCTGCAAGAGTTACATGCCCCTTGAAAGTAAGGTGCCTGGAGCACACCCACTTGAGTTATATCTTAGAGTTTCACTACAAATTCCATTAAAAACTGGATTCCAAGTGCTACTTTTTTCATTATAAAAATTCATCATTAACCTATAAAAGAAATTGGATGGCATTTTCAGCGCTGGTTGGAAAACATTGTTAAAAATAATCAGTCCTATCACTATGTGTTAGCTACAACTGTATGTAAAGACCTGAAGTGAGAACACAGTCAGTCTTGTATTAGAAATTAGTAATGAACTGTAAGAGGAGGAGAGGATTTGCTGAAGTTTTCAGTCTTGGGGAGAATATTTATTGTTAGATAGCTGCAGCTGTCAAACTGTTTACTGAAAATATACCAGCCATAAGTACAGATTGTGTACCGTGGGCTGTGGTACCAGATCCTAATCATTATCCTGGGATAACAAACACGATGACTGAAACAGCTTCACTAATTTAGGGAAAAGCTGCTGCCACAGCTCCTTGAAACCAACCATATTCTTCGAGCTGCAATTTTTGGCATGCAGAAATCGGTGAAAAGACCCCGTTATATAATCTAGGTTGACAAAATGAAATCCCATTTTGGCACACACTCACATGGGTTTGCTAGAAGGAAACTAGAGATTATTTTCCGAGGGCAGACATTGTGTATAAGGTTAGCACACGTGCATAAAAAAGCTGATTTAGTCCTCCTACCAATTACTTTAATTTTTTTAAAATCAGACTAATACTTAAACTTGAGTCAAAGTTAATAAACACGTATTTATTTGGTATAATGAGAACTTTATTGCCCCAGAACTCAGTTTCATTAGCAAATGGTGGCATTTGTGTTTACCACATGATAGGCTTCAAAATTTCAAGGTATTTACTGTAGTCCTGATATCCCAATCTAAGTAGTTTAATAAGGGCTAGAGCAGATGAATGGTGGGAAGGAATTTGCTTTACCTGGGTGTACAACATGGGCCTCAAAAGGTGTTTTGAAACATCTTGTTTCGCAGCAGAGAGAACTCCTCAGTGGTTCTTACTGCAACTTTAAATTCAGGCTCAGCCAAAAGAAGCATTCATTGAAAATGTTTTAAACATAAAATATTGTCATTTTTTAAGGATATAGTAAATTCAACACTTCGAAAAGGCATCTGTGGAATGGATCTACCAAAAAAAAAAAAAAAAAAAAGGTATAAAATAATTCCTGCCAGCTAACCAGAGCAGATTTTTGGCACTACTACACTCAGCCTGTGCCAACATTAAAGAATCTCTTTGTTCAGAGGTATTTGCCTTGTCTATTATCACAATATTACAGTTTTA
The DNA here is from genome assembly GCA_034509425.1 of Eopsaltria australis. NCBI lineage: Eukaryota > Metazoa > Chordata > Aves > Passeriformes > Petroicidae > Eopsaltria > Eopsaltria australis. The sequence continues at coordinate 2,939,854 of JAVTVJ010000247.1, read as the reverse complement.
ATTACCTGGCAGTGTTTCTTAGGAGGTCATTCCCATTTCAGGTATCCTTTCTTGTGGTGCCACTGTGCCAGCCCTCACTTGGGGCAGCCCCTGCGACAGGGAAGGCTCAGCCTGGCTACTTTGGGCTACGTGTGAGAGGTATGACACTGGAAAATGGAATAACATTAGCAGCTACTTATTTTTGCCAGATTCCCAAAGGACTGTGGTTCTGGAAAACGGTCAGGGCTTTCTCATTCCCAGAGGGTTGAGAGCTGCACTGTGGTCAGAAGAAAGCAAAACTTTTGGGATTTAAGTGCCAGGAGCAGAGGACAAAAAGGGATGCCAGGCCAATCCAGCAGTTGCTGTCTGACATGCTGTTTATTTATGCTGTACACCACAGCTCAGTGAGTCATGCCTTTAAATAAGAACAAAACAGAACTGACAAATGGCACATGCGAGGTTCCCTCCGGAGTTATTTTTTCCAGTAAATATCCAGCAAAACAGTGTCTGAGGGAGAAGCTGACAGCTCTTTCCAAACACACTTAGAACACTTGAGAGGATGAGCAGCTACTTGAAGCTGGGAAAAACTAATGTGGCTCAGGAGCAGGTGAAACAGAGACCACTTTCTCCTGAAACATTTCTTAGATGCTTGCCTGTGGTGTTTCAGGCTTTGAGTTTGTTTCTATAACAATATTTTCAGTGAACCATATTAAAAATGGAAAAGAGTTCCAGTCTAGGGCTCTGTGACATCTTGAGAGATGGCAAGAAAAAATGTGTCATAAGTTTTCTGCAGTGCTCTTCTGCAGAAGCTCATGTGATGAGGCAAGGTAATCTCTGGAGGTAGCAGAGTTTTATAAAGCTAAGATGGATATGCCCTTCTCAAATGAAATCTTGAAACCTGGCAGATGGTTCTCTGAAGGTCTCTAATTTTATCAAATATTAAATGCCAAGTGTCTGATTGCTGTGGTACTTATTTTGCCTCTGAATTAAAAAAAAAATCCATAATAGCATCTTCTGGAAAATATGGTCTTTGTTTTTACATGGAAATGATAAGAAAAGGACTTCAATGATACTTTCTGGCAAACGCAAAAAGATAAGACTGAATAATGAGGACTGATATAAAGCAATGTGATTTAAAGCAACAGGAAGCAATCATGTTTTCATACCCAAATTTCCTTTCCTTTAGCATTCATAGTTAATTGGTTTGCAAAGAGCAGCTGAGCTGCACTGAATGATAACTTTTGTGGTGAGCTGATTTGCAGGGAAGCCAAGTCTACAGGACCAATTCATAAGTTCACTTGGACGGCTATCAAAAAACTCAATTACCAATTCCTCAGTCAGTCATTTTCCTCATCCTGTGGCTTTTGTTCTTTACAATGTTGGTGCTTAATTAGCAATTCTAAAAACTCTAGGTTATGTTTAAAAAATGTAATAATTTCAAGTGTCATTTTAGGTAGAAAATGTATTTAGGCAAAACTCTCTAAGCTGCAAGCTTTATATTCAAAAGAAGTAGCTTAAAAAATCTTTTTCAGTTGTGCACTGAAATAGCTTGACTGTCATTAATTTGAGGATGTGCAAGACAGAGAAATTAGAAAATAATACTTTTTTCCTGAACATAGGTAAAGTTCAGCTGTGCCAAATCAGTGGTAACTGAAAATGTCATTTCCATGCCCAGTAACCACTTTCTGTTCCCTCTCTATCTCATGTTTTTTCATCCCTGTCCCACCAGCACAAGGTGAAGTAGGTTTCTGCCATTTGTGAACATAGCTTATAAATGGGCCCTCAGGCAGAGGATTGGGCTTCTAGACAGGAAATCAGCCAGAACCTGCACTAGAGAAAAGATTCCTGCAGGCATCCTGCATTTCTCTCGGTCTTCCTCAAGCCTCAGTTCTCTGGTTACTGTGTGATCCTGGTCTGTTCTTCCCTAGCAGATCAGAAGTTTCACAGCAGTGGCCCCAGCACAGCTGTCACCCATCACACAGCTCTTGCTCCGTTTCTCACGGCAGGGGATCAGACCAAAGCAGCAGCTCATGTCAGGCAGGCTGGGCAGTGACACCAAAGGGACACTTCACAGTCAGACTTAGTTGTGTCTTAAAAGCTTTTCTTTTTCACTTTTAATGACTCTTGTAGGTTTAGGATGATTTTTACTTTTCTCTGGATAAAAGTCAAGGAAGGGAAATTTCCAAAGCTTGTTAAGTGCTGTCAGCCTGGAACCTGAAGTCAGCAATGAACAAAAACCTGAGTCATCAAGATTTGGCAGCTTGCTGGAGCTGGGAATGTCAAGGTATGATATTTACTAATGTTCATCTCTAGCTTCTGGTCTGGTCAAATAATTATTTTTCTTCTTTCGTGGCAATTAATATTTCAACACAATGGACTTAATAATAACCTAGAAAACTCAACACTATTTGTCTTCTCAGAATTGTGGGTTTAATATTTTATGCTGTAGTCAGCTTGAAAATAGAAAACATAATGAATTTGGTTTTGGAGTTTGTTTGTTTGAAGAAACAGCCATGCTCACTTCCACCAGCTTCTATCATTCAGTGTTATTCTCTTGGATTCCTATTTTCTCTCCTCCTTAATCATGCACTTCCAAGCTGGAGAGTTTTGGACACAAGAAAACTTGGTCCCATTAACCATCCTTCTTCACACCTTTTCCAGTTTGGCTTGATTGTCTTCAAACTGAGAGAAATCAGAACTGCATCTCACATTCAACATATTGGCATTGCATAGGCTGATGCATTGGTAAGGTTTTGTAAAAATGTTGACTTTTCCTGATTATTAAACTAAAATGATTCCTCACATGTGTGCTTGTCCCAGATGAGTTTTCCAGCTTGCCAGGATGACATATGGGGCACAGTGTTAGGAAAAGGAGGAGCTCTTTAGATGACAACCCTCTTCCCCCATGCCAGGGTGAACACTGTCTAGTGGCACACACTTTATCTGAGGCAAGAGCTGATGGAAAGAAGAGCAAACCTATGAAATGAATTTCTCATGATGGGGGAGTCATATTCTAGTGGAAAAAGCATTGGTCTAATGCCCAAGTGCCAAGCCTGGTTTTGTTTATGGAATAACCTTTAGAAAGTCCCCTCTCTCTGTACCTCAGCTTCCCCCTTACCAGCATTTACTCCTCTCAGTTGTCAAGCATTTCAATGTCAATTGCTGACAGAGTCTGTGGGGCCATGCCAGGTTGCATTCCAGAGGCATCACAAGCACTTGCCATTATCTGCTGTCCTTATTCCGTCCTTTCTAACATAAGGAAGAGTTCCTTGTTAAAACATAAAACCGGTCTTTTTTTCCATATAAAATTATCCAGAAGTTCATAGTGAGCAGTGTACAATATAACAATAGCTACACAATACTAAATGGCAAAGATTTGATTCATAGCTCTATTTTTCTTGTCTCTGTTACATTCAGGAGAAAACTCCTCAGATTTATTTCCTGGTGTTCACTTTGTAAACCACTCACATTCACACAAAACAAAGACCACAGTGGCCCTGAATACATTTATTTCTGTAATGTGAAAAGCAAATTGTGCCAAAAATGCTTATTAATACTGACACCATTTAAAGATCAGATTATTCCATTGCACTTCAGTTAATTTAAGAGTCCCAGAATTTTTTACACAATTCAATCCTTAATGCCTTGCTTACTTTCTTGACATTTTTTATCCTTGGATTACTCTGAAGAAGTTGCTACCTGTGCAAACAACTCTTCTGTCATGGACAGTTTAGGTACCTGTAAAAGCTTCCTGTTGTTTAATACCACCCCAGTTCATAAAACTGTCCAAAATTGTGGTCCTTGGTGCTTGCTTCTACCTAGAAGAGCTTTTTGTTATTTCAGCCTTAGACTGAAATTCTGTGATGAACAATGAAAATCCTATATGTCTTTCTAGTTGATTATGACATTTGGTTATTCAGCAATTGAATATTTTTAATTCTTTTGTAACTAGACTCAGTTTTAACCTGTTATTCAAAAGCAAGGTTTAACCTAGTACTGTAGTGGTACTTGAAGGGGGAGCTAAATTTTTGTTTTGCCCACAAGGACTGTGAGGGTGAGATCCCATCTCTTCCCACTCCTGTTCTTCCCCCTCAGTCTTCTGCTTGCCAATGCTTTTGCCAGCTCAGTGACTACCTCCTTAATCTGCTGTGACTGTGTGACAAATTGTACCTATTCCTACTGTTACCCTAACCTGACATTAGGTGACACTTGATTCATGGAGATGCGTTAACTGAAAGTAAATTACCCAACCTGTCCCAAAAGTCATCATCACCATCATCCTTAGCCAAGTGGGAAACAACCCCCAAACCCTTAAAAGCACAAAATTCAATTGCTTCTGTATGCTGTTGATCCTGGCATTTCTAATATGCTTTCAGTTAAATGTCCTAAACCAATTTATTTATAATTACACCCTGGAATCTACCTGTACCTTGAAATCTATGTGTTTGCACCTATATCCCCTGCTTTAAATTTTATTTTTGGGGACAGCAGGTGGTAACAGCAATACAAGCAGCAGAAATGTTCCAGCACAAGCCTCTTGCTGTGTAGCACACGATGCCACCCTGTCTAGTTGACATTACGCAAAACATTAGAAAGGAAGAGGAATGATTTAATATTCTAATTGAAAGAAAGGAATTGCTCATTTGGCACAAGCTGATTTAATTTAGAATAATAAGGGTTATGAGAAATTAATCACATCTAACTAAACCATGGTGCAATAGCATCGTAGCAAGGTCACCAGTCACAACAGTATTAAAGAATGCTTAAATGATACCCAGCTTACAGCCAAAGAGCCTCATTAGCACTCACATGAGCCCCATATTGCCCGTGCTGGGCCTGGGATTTATCCTTGAATACCACGTGGATTGTTTCAAGTAGAGTGGTGCATAGGGCATTTCATGAACTGATTTTGTTTTAATCCTCTCTGAAATATCGCGATTATCTTTTAATTAGGAAAGTGCTGCCAATCAGACCAAACGTGGCGGGGATAGAAATGTTCTTGGATGGAATAAAACACTCTGGAGTTTAGAGGGACAAATTCAGCTGCTGCTCATGGCAAAGCAGCCAACCCCCAGATTGGAAAGGGTAGAAGTAGCCATTTCCTGAGAGTTTCCTAAATGGTGGTGCCTTTCACTGGGACTGGTACTTGTTAAGCCATCAGATGGTTCTTGAAAATCTTTCATAGAAGTGGGATTGTTTTAATTACCTTCTCAGAGAAAGTGCAGATTCATCACAGTAGGAAGATTCTTATATGAAAACAAGTCTGAGAGTCTAATTCTGATTTCATCAAAAAGGATGAGAAATATTTTATCTCCCAGTGGGCAGCCTTCATCTCATTCTGTTTACTCTCAAAGCTCTTTTGTGGAAGGGAATTATGAGGCCAAGCAATACTACCAAATTTTGCTAATACTTTTATGTTCATCTTCCCTAGTTATTTCTGTTGCATTCTAAAGTTTCAAGGTTTCTTATTCTATTCATCAGCTTTTTCCCCAAGTAATTTCTCAGCAACACTCTCTTGCATTTGAAGTGTTTTTTCTTCCTTTATAAATCCATTGTGACTTGTAACATCTAACACAGAAAAAAATCATTACATGGAAGTAAATATGGCATCTTTTGTTTACCTGCTACTTTTGGCATTTGCTCCAAAAGGAGCTGTGATTTTTAAGTGTTTTTGTAAGGGCAAAAAGGGAGTCAGTCAATTGCTTTGCTCCAGAGTGGGGAATATGCAGCCTTTAAAGCCTGTAAAATGTCAGAACATACATTAACTACTTACCAGTATCTTCTCAGAAAGCCAAAGCCATTCTTGGAGATGCAGCAGCTATAAAGCACGAAATCCACTATCCCAAAGCAAAATATGGATCATTGCCATGACACTGCCAGCAGTGAACTATCCTGAACTCTGCTGCAGATCTCAAGCTTTTTTGGTGAACTTTTCAAAAGATTATTGGTGAATCAATTTGTTCACTTGGCCAGAAGGTAGGATTCTGGAATCTTGCTTACAGAAGTTTAATGAGCTCATTTCACCTTTTAAAGTATATTTTATAACAGGGACTTCACTTTCAGAAAAAATTTAGGGTCATTTATATCACTGAATACCTGGCATATAGAACTGCAGCATTATATTCTTTATAAAAGAATCTTCTCTGAGGTGTATTTGATATGTGAAAAGGAGAAACTGAAGTTCTGTCGCACAGCCATTACAGGTGAAAACAGCTTAAATCTGTACCTGACAACATTAAATTAATGATTATAAATAGAAACATTTAAAATTATTGAGAGCATTACAGTACGATGATCTGCACATCACAGTATTTTAATATTAATACACCAAATCACAATGGTAACTTAAATTTGAAATGTGAATAACAGTTCTCATAAGTGCTTTTTTCCAAAATGGTGTAGCTTCCCTTTTCAATCCCTCTAACGCCATATTCTGCATGTCCCTGTGGAGACTTAGATCCAAAGATTCCCTCAATTTTAAGCTGACATCTAGAACTGGATCAGTTGTTTTGTGATAAAGTAGTTCTTTGCTTTAGAAGCAAAAGATCCAGGTCAGTGCAGTACAGACATTTAACACCATACTTTGCAAATGACAATGCCAGGTACTAGCATCAATAGAAAGGAAGAAATTGAGAATTGGACTAGCAGAAAATGAAATTACTGTTGTATTTCTTGAATGAAAACGTGCAAATGATTGTGTCTGCTCTTAGATGGAGAATTCATTCCAGTGCAAGATAAATAGAACGCTAACAGCTAAAAGCTGTGTCAGGTAATTGGCCTTTTACAATTAGATAAGGCTTTGTGTGGCAGTCAACCCAAGTCTTAAAAATCACTACAGAAATGGTTACTGAAAGTGACAGAACAAGCAAGGAGTATTCAGACTTTCTAATTTTTCTGGAGCTGAAAAATTTTAGATGAAAGAAAAGGTTGCTCTTGCAAACCTTTCTCTGTAGTTGCAAATGAGATTTATAGGAGGTTTAGAGCTGATTTTTGGGTACGAGTCATCTGGAAATCATTGAAAGAAATGAAAACGACAGGAGGGCTACAAGGAATGAGGATATTTGCATCATGGTGCTGTTGCCATTGTCTCCTGATGCTCTGAGAACAACAGAAATAGATTTTTGGCTGGCCAGGGAGAACACTGCTTGCTGTGGGATTTGTGACTGTTCTTAACAAATGGGACTGGGCTGGGGTTTAGACTTGATATTAAATCAGAAGTTGAGGAAATTTAATTTCATATCTAGGCAAACTGTGGCAGTTGGTAACTGGTGGCAAAAAATAGCTGTGTTTCTGTGTGTGCGGATAAAAGAGAATTGGAATTGTCGATGGAAATGGAAAAGATTTATTGAATTGAGGATGGATAAGCCGCTGCTCAGCACAAGCACAGGGAAGGAACTTAAAAACCTAGTCAATATATGGCTTAGTGTTTTGGCATGTGTATCAAATGCTACTTGCACATCCTCACTAGCTAATTTTTTAAAATTAAACTCACTCTTAAAAAAAAAAACCCACCCCTCACAAATTAAATATTATCTATGACATACGTATTTGATGTGGAACTGTTGACCATTTTCTTTTTTTACTTCATTTGCATGAGGAAAGGGAATAGGAGAGAAAAGGAAGGAAAATAGAAAAAGCAAATACATTAAATTATTTCCTTTGGGCTTACTGCAGCTTATTTTTGATTCCACAAATCCTCTAAACATTCTTGGGATGACAAATTGCAGGAGGAGTCAAAGCATCTAAAAGAGTAAGTCCTAGTCCAGTACAGACTTTGTTAAAAAAAAGTATTCATTTGCAGTAGAAAGAAAACCCAGGAAGGAGCTCAAGGCAAGGTTATTAGAAGGTGGAGTAAAAGCAAGTGGAGGTTAAGTGTCACATGCACCAGGAACTATGAGAAATGTGCTTCTTTTGAGGGAAGGGAAAAATTTCTCAAGGTGATTTTACAAGGCTTTTGCTCAATGAACCAATTCCCATGCCAGCTGTACAATTTGAGGGGCTGGGATCCAGTGCAGAGGATTGAAACTGTAAATCAAATCATGTCAGAACAGCCTGAGCAACAAAGCCTCGGTTTGGGTGAGTCAGAGCCTGCACTGGGATGGGTGGCTACTTTTTCTCTAAGACATCAAGTCAATCTCTGTGTTAATTCTTCACGGGTGTCACAGTGGCAGGGTCCCACAGGGAGTTGTTGGAGTCCCTGCAGGCTGCTGAAGTTGGGCTTCCCAAGCTTAAACAAAGCCCAGCTCATGCATGCAGTTGTTTGTCATTAATTGCTCGATCCGGTACGAGCAGCAAGCTCCATGGGACTGTAAGGTTTGTGTCCCCCACCCCACACACACACTGTGCATTAATACCACTGATAGAGGGGGCTGGGTTATAAAGTTCAGGGAGGATCACTAATTCTAGAGGTGCAGAGACATGAGGTTTCACAAGAATAAAGATTACCAGCCAGCAGCATTTATCAGCACAGCCACACAGTGGGAGACAAAACATTTGGAGTTAAGCTGATGCGCTAAGTTAACAAAATTTATTTTCTGTTCAGCCACTCCAACATGCTTTGCAACTGTGTGCTGCTCTGCTTTAGGGATTGATGCTTCTCTTCATAAATATTGTTTTGTGGAAGCTGCCTGTCACCACAAGGGATGGAAAGTAAAGTGTGCATGAAGATGAGACAATAGCCAAAATTAAGTATACACTGATAACACCAACTCTGAGCTGTATCCTTAGATACCAAGTAAGATTCTAGTCCAATTAGTGTCGAGTTTTGCCTTTTTCAAGATAATTTACGGTTTGTTTGTCTGAGTGTATAAAAGCATGTAAATCTAGAGTTGAAGTTTTAGCCTCAGTGCTCTCTCCAAACATATGTTCTCAGCAACAGCAAATGCTCTATCTAAATTTATGTTTCAGAGGCTGCTTTGACAATTTTAAAAGCCACTCTATTTCTGACTTAACCTAAAATTACCTAATGCTGATGGTAAGCTGTTTTATTGCTTTAAGGAATCATCCTAAAAGCTGTGGTACTGATCTGGCTTGGAGGAGAGTTCATCCCCAACTCATCTACCAAAGGATCCAAGGCCAGTGAGGTTTACTGATCATTAGCTGCAGTGGCTGTTTAAAAGTTGGGAACATGGATCTGAATTGTCTCTTCCGAAGTATTTTGACATGTCAAGGGAATGAAAGAGGAGGAGGAAAGGGATTCTTTGTCAGTTTTGCCATCTCTTTTGCCTGAACTAAACAGTATGAGTAGAGATTCGGAAGGGAAACAAATTTGTTTGAAAATTTCTGGTTTAGGATTACACAGTAAGCATGTGCTTTGTCAGTGTTCCAAATGTGTGCCGTTCACAGTTATTACCAATTTCATGCTCAGTTGTCAAAACTTATGCAAAACTATGAAAGCACATTCTTTTCTGTTGCCCCTTTTTTCACAGCTGCCAGACGTGGATCTCTTTGCGTGCTGTTAGAAGGGAAATACAGTGCAAGTACAGCTTCTTTCCTCTCTGTAAGAGACAAGGTTACACACTGACTAACACCATTTCTCAGTTTGCACAAAATCCACTGTCTCTTTTGAATGAGAAGGAACTGTCATGCAGATAAATCACGTAGGCAAAAAAAAATTAGCATATGGTGGCACGAAGCAATGAGCGGTTTTGACAGAGTGCAATCTGGTACAACATACATTTCACAACTTTCCGTGCTTATCAGCCCGTCAGTTTGTGACCAAAGAATATACAATCCTTCTGAAGCCAAAGGAGAATTACCCAAGACTTGATCTGTGCTCAAGTTGCAAGATTTTTTCCACTGGGATTCAGGATACAGAAGTAAAATATTTCTAGGCACGTAATTAGTAGGAGGCTTAATTTTTTTTTTCAGTTAAGAATAATGAGAAATGCATTGTTTCCATATAATTATTTACTAGAATATGTTGGGCCTTTTCAAAACATGTCTAATATTTGTAAATGCATTGGTTTAATAAATAATTGTCAAAGGAAAAGAACAGTACCTTGTTATTTATTATTATTATGTACAGGCTACTAAAAATTTAAAGCAGATATTAATTTGTTATTGCCAAGATTATGTAAGGGCATGACCCATGTCCCGTTGATGCAAATATCAGAACTCCATAGACTTCAGTGGAACCAGAAGTGGATTTGGAGGTTGCTGATAAGAATTAGGAAAACTCATGATGAAAATTGGAGAACAGTCATGCAGGACAAAGCAAATGTGTGCATGTATATGTTTTGGTAAGCAAGGCAGCAGGGAATTTGCTCAAATCTTTGAATTAGGAATGTCAATTAAGCAAAAAGAACCCCTTTTGGTCGACAAGGCAGTTTCAGACCTTTTTGTTCAAGAACCCTTGCGCAGCCTTTCCTTCCAGTTCTAGACAAAACATGTTTACGTGGCTGGTGATTTCACCATGTGGGGAGAGTCAGGGCAGCCCCACAGGGCTCTGCTTTGTGGCTGCAGGAAGCAGCAGGAGCTGGAGCAGTGGGGTGCAGGATAAGGCAGAACACAAGGCACTGCCCTGAAGAGTAAACACTTTTCGTTACCTGCCAATTATTTGTAGCCCAAGGAAGCAGAGAAGTCATTTCAGTAATTTCACCAGGTTTGAGATGAGATCACCTTTTGTCACTCAACCGTTTCAACTTCAAATACAATTTCATTCAAGTCAAGGAGCTGGGAAATACAGTTACTAGTGATTTGCCCTATAACCTGTATGGTGTCTCTGCTCTTATTGTTTCAGTTAAGAGGATGGATAATGCTCAAAGAAAGTGAAAGTTTCTGCAAATCCTACTTTTATCCTCTCCATGTAGCTAAGTATTATCAAGAAAAGTTATCTGTGAAATGATCTGCATTGTTCCTTTTTTGCATGCAAAAAACCCAGCTAAATCTGCACTGGATGCAGGGGCACCCTCCCATTGCCTACAGCTTCAAGATTTGTTTATATTCTGTGGATTAACCGTTCAGATGTTGTTCATTTTTAATGCTGTTTGATTACTTGTAATGAGCACTCATAGCAATAAAGTAAGGATATATGAAAAAAACAAATGCCCATGCTAACCATAAACCCTGACTATATCTGCAGTATTTAGGTGAGAACTTATTCCCGCTTATTTGTTCCTGATCCACTTGGATGCTTTTTATAGTGAACAACACAGCCCTGCAGTCCATGATGACAGACTGGCCTCCAGGTTTGGCCCTTTATCTATAACAGGAAAGCAATCTGCTGGAACACATCTGGCTTGTTTGTTAATGGAAGAGCTCCTAAATGAGATTTCTGTTACCAGCACAAAGTGGAGGGGGAAGAGGGAGAAGGGAAAAAAAGTACAGGAAAGGATGTGTGAACATGAAGGTGGCTTCAGGCTGTACCTGGTGTAGTTAATGGGTAGTCCAAGGGAAGGTGCTGGGAAAACTGACCTCAAAAGAAGTCTGCCTACACCAAAGAAAAGTGATATCTCCTTTCATCATGGGATAATTAAAACAGTCTTTGCCATGGACCTAACACCTTAAATAAGGGTTGTCAGCACTTGGAGGAGTGAACCAGCACAGGTTAGTGCAGGCGTTGAAACTTCTCTCCATTGATTTCCACTTAACAGAAATAGATTTCTTTTCAAAGATAACAAAAAATATCTTTGGTATTGTGAAGCATACTTATTCTTCTGAAAATGAATTGGTGGTAAACTCTTCTTTCTCCAGTTTTCCTTGGCAAGCCAGAAACTCTATTAAAAAAACACCTTTTGCTAGATTTTTCTTCATTCTTTTCTAGAGTTCCCTTGTACAGGTAAAGTTATGTACCCAGGGCTCGAAGCATCCGTTCTATACAAAATCTAATTTTGCAGCATTCTCCCTGGTGATGTGGTTTCCCTATGAAACATCTATCTCTGCGGGGGTGGGAGTGTTGCTGGAACAAGTTTCCATATTGTTACTGCCTTCTCTGGATACTTTTTGATAATTTCTTATGTGACTGATTAAAGCAAATCGTTGCTATTCAATGTATCATCATACAGTACAAAGGGGATATTACCTGTGCTAGTAAGAAAGCCGTACTGCGCAATTTAAATAAGGCTGGAAGAGAAATCAGTGCATGTTTTCAACTTGGTCCCTCTTTTAGACCTCAACTGTCATTATTATTCATAGTTAAACTGCAGAAGTGTTTTTCTGGTGGGTTTTTTTTTTTGTTTTTGTTTTTTTGTTTGTTTTTTTTTTTGCAGCCAGTTAGCTGAATGCACCTTAGTAGCCTCCATGAACTTACCTGAGCAGCTGTGCCAGCCAGTCTCCATAGGATGGATTCTGTCTTGTCTCCTCTGGCAAAAGTGGTTGTTCGGCTGGGAAAGGGCTCTTCAGGAGCCTCCTGTCCTCTCAGTGAGTTCCATGGTCAGAGTTTGGGAAATTACTTTTTTGTTTGAGCTTTGGGAAGGGCCTATAGTGGTGTTGGCACAAAGGGGGGCTGGAAGGGCAGATACAATCCCTTTACTGTCTCGTTTGGGTTGGGCATGGAGCAGCAGCAGCCTGACCCGCTGTGGGTGGCATGAGCCTCCCCTCACGCAGGAGGCCTTGTACCCACAGCATCATCTCTTGCATTTCCCTCTCAACCTCATCCGAAAGTGAAGAGAGGTTGGCTTGGGAGTTTCAGCACCCACTTAGGGCATTTTGAGCGTGGGCTGGGGCGACACCGATGAGTGGGATTCAGTGGTGTGAGGGGATCTCAGCGCTGTGAGGGGCTGTGCGAGGTCCCAGCGCTGTGAGGGGCAGCTCTCAGGGGCTCCCTGTGCTGTGAGGGGTTGTGAGAGAGGGACGGGGCGGGCGCCCAGCACCGTGAGGGGCAGGTGTGTGAGGATCTGTGAGGGGAAGCTGTGAGGCTGTCCTGGGGCTGTGAAGGGGTCAGCTCTGAGGGGGGTCCCAGGGCCGTGAGGGGCAGTTGTGAGGGAGTCCCAGCGCTTTGAAGGGCAGCGATCTGAGGTGGTCCCAGCGCTGTGAGAGGCAGCGATTTGGGGGGGGGGGTCTCCGCGCGCTCCCTCCGCCTCAGCGCAGCCGCCTCGCGCCCGTCCCGCTCCACAGCGGCGGGGCCGGGGCGGGCGCGCGCCCGGCGCTGATTGGCTGCCGTTCTTCCCGCCCGCCGTGGCCGCGGGCGCCGCCGCCGCTCCAAGTTTGTGTCCGGGCGGAGCCGCCGCCGGCGGCAGCTGCTCCCGGCTCTGCGCGCTCCCTCCGCCGCCGCACCGCGGGGTCCGGCTCGGCCGAGCGCCGGAGGGAGTACGGACGGTGGTCCGGCCATGGCGGGGCGCGGGCGGCGGCGCTGAGGCGGCCGAGGGCGGGTGTCGGTCGCCGAGCGGGCGCCATGCGGTCGCTGAACATCACCCCGGAGCAGTTCGCGCAGCTGCTGCGGGACAACAACGTGACGCGGGAGCAGTTCATCGCTGTCTACGGGCTGCAGCCGCTGGTGTACATCCCGGAGCTGCCGGGGCGCACCAAGGTAGCCTTCGTCCTCATCTGCGTTCTCATCTTCGCCCTGGCGCTCTTCGGCAACTGCCTGGTGCTCTACGTGGTGACCCGCAGCAAAGCCATGAGGACCGTCACCAACATCTTCATCTGCTCCCTGGCGCTCAGCGACCTCCTCATCGCCTTCTTCTGCGTGCCCTTCACCATGCTGCAGAACATCTCGTCCAACTGGCTGGGCGGTGGGTGCCGGGGCCGGGCTGCGGGGAGAGGGCAGCGGAGAGGACGATGAGGGGCAGCGCCTGTGGCAGCGCCGCCGCCGAGACCTCCGTTCTCCCGCCTCTGAGGGACCCTCACTGCCCTCAGTGGGAGACCTTTCCCCTTCTCGCCCCCTGCGAGGGATCCCCTCTCCATCCCTCCCTCACTTTGTGTTAAAATAGCCCAGTGCGCTTTCCTGCTTGCGCTCCTTAAAAGTTGCGCTGTGCGTGTGGGAAGCGGTGCGTTGTGCGGAGCTGGCCAGGAAACCTTGCCGTACTACTTTCTCTTCTTTTTTCTTGTTTCGCTAAGTAATGAAATCTGTCTGGCAAGTGAGATATCTGTCTTTATAAGGCTTAAGTTCCTCTGACAGCTATCAGCTCGGAGACAGAGCTCCTTAACCTTTTGTGAGGAAAAGGAATGTCCTTGGAGGAATAGGTGACTGAGAGAACATGTATAATTTATGCTGAAATAATGCATCCTTTTAATAATTTTCACTCTTTTTTTTTCTTGAGAACTATGCTATATTGTTGTTGATGCGACGAACCTTTTGGCAAAGCTTCCCTGATGCCTAGAAAGGACTTTTTTTCCTTTTCTATGCATCCCAGTTCCAAAGTAGTAAAGAACAGAGAAGGGTGCAGTACAACTGTGTATAGTATTTGCCTTCCCTTTTTTGCTCTTGTAACAGTGTTTGACTGCAGAAAAATAAAAGGAATGGTTTTGCAGTAAGTAGCAGACAACATCTCGTACAACCACAAATTGAAATATTTTTCAGGATATTTCAGAATGAGCAGGCAAGATGTTGATAAAGTGACACATTTATGTTTCGATTTCTGAGGGTTCCTGTGTTTCTTTTGTTGGGAGACAGTGAAGGTTACTGTCAGAACATGGAGATTTAATTCCAGTGCTTCCCACAGACTAGAATGCTGGATGGGAATTGACAGGTCAAGAGGAGACTTGGAGCCCATGTGAGAAATGGGCTTTATTACAGAAACTTCAGTGAGAAGTGATGAATCCAAAACTCCTGGGACTACTTATAGTAAGGACAACTGTGCTATTTTCTTATGAGCTGTTCTGGGGGAGATAACCTTTGTCATTCTTCTCACTCCTGAGGAAGGCTCTGATCTGTCAGCTTGACCAAACATCTGATCAGAATCAGCTGCAGCCTCCATGTGGGGTGAATTACAGCAGATAGGGCATGGGCATGTGGGGGGAATAGGTACGTCTTTATTTACACTCTGTTACTGAGGGTGCCTGACAAAAATCTAGAAGTAGTGAGTGTAAAAGGTCTAGTGGAGTTATGACACATCTCTTAAGATATTCAGCATTTGGGTAGTGAAAGTAAACTGTTCTGTAGGGATTACTGTATTTTTTGCCTGCCCTCTTTGCTATGCTAGAGCATTTTCAGTACAAGTGAATCTGTAGGTCTTTTGATCTGGTGAAATCATTACCTTGAACTGACACAGTGTTGGAAGGACATAATTAGTAATATCACTGATGGATGTTAACCCTTTACTCTGGGGAGTGAGGGGTGTGAAGTAAAATGGGGGGAAACAAATTCGTGAACTGATGGTGTCCCAAGGGTTCCTGATGCTTACACAGTGAAGCTTCAGTGGTGATTACAGTTCTGCTGCAAATCAGAGCCTGCCAGTCCTGGAGGAGTCTTTTCCTTGCTAGCTTAAGTGGTTTAATTTGCCTTTTGCCTTTCATTTTGGAGTCTGAAAAAGTCTTGTTCTCATCCACTCTAATGCAGCATCAACGAGTAGTGCAAGATCCCACTCTGTCATAAAAAACGTGGTTTGACTTGTGATATATCCTTGGTGGACAAAGTGGTGCATCCTGAGACACTTGATGCTAGAAATTTTTTGGGGATTCTGAGCCTCTAGTCACTTTATGTCTTGATTTATTTGCATCACTAAAACAAGCATCTGTACCAGGTGGTGTGAACTGAGATGTGTATATTTTATACTTGTCTTTCATTTAGACCTGGTTCTTTATTTCCATGCTTGTGTATGTGTGTTTGTGTTTCTTCTCTTCAGAAGCCCACAGGAGAATGGGTGAGGGGAGGAGGGAACTGCAAACACTGTGATACAAACCAAAGAACAGCCACAGTTTCAGAGTAGCTGCAGCTGTGACTTTATCCCTAGTGTTTTCACTAATTCTCTCTAACTTCACCTGAAGTTAAAAAACTCAGTGTGCCTCACTTTGCCAGGTGATGAAGCAGCATTAATACAAACCCTTTAACTCCATACAGGTAGCAACTGGAAGCAGCACCATATTGACTAAAGACAGATTTGAATTGGTCCTGCTTTTGTTTCTCTGGTCTCTAAGAATTTGTGTGGCTGTGTGAGTGTAATAGTGGCAGTAAATGATTTAATTTCCAAATTTAAACTTTGCAGCTGAAGTGGCTGTAATTTCTGGGGGAGCTTCTAATGAAAATCCAGCACACTCATCTCTCTCTGTAATGCAGAAGAAAATTAAGATTGTGGCATTGTCATAAATGATCACTGGGATTGTATTTATTGTCAAGAAGAATGAAATAGGAGCTCAGGTGGGAGTAAGTGGATGCACACAGCAATAGTGTGTCTTGGTGCAAGCTGAAGCAGTGAGGACTTGCTCTCATGTTGTCATAGGTGGGAGGCAGCAGTAGTGGTCCTGTCATACTGATGACAGCACTATTAAAGATAAATCTGTGCTTTTGCCTCTGGGTTAAATATTACAAGAGTTGCTTTGTTCCCTGACACTGCTTAGTTAGCTGAGTGATAGTGTTGTCTTTACAGCACTGCTGGGGGCGACTGGAGAATTAATTTAATGTTGTGTAATAAAACAGATAAGGGCACAACTGGAGCTTACAGTACAGCCAGCACCGTGCTACATTCTTGTGAATTTTGCATCTTATCAGTTGGAAAGTGTATTCTCAAGACAAATGTCAGAGGGTGACTTCCCCTGTCGCTGTGAGAGAAGTGAGTCATCCGAGGCACTCCTGAATGCTGAGGTGCCCTGGTGTATCTTGTCTGGCCTCCAGCTGCCACTTAGGAGAGGGGTGAGTCTTCTGGATGTTGCTGTCACATCTGGTGCTTCTTGGTGTGACAGTTTCCTTTTCTCTAAAGGCTTGGTGAAAATCTAAGTGGCACCTTCTACCCACCTGAGTCTTTAAGATGCTTTCTTTTACTTACCATGTTACTTGTGTCATGCACAAGACATTTGTGTTACCTTACAACTTCCCTGTATGAGAACACATAAACATCCCTTGCTGAGGGATGAGAGCTAAATCTTGCATCTATACCCAGGAACTGATATAAAACCGCATTGCCCAGGTATGCAGCACTCTTAGGGTTGTCATCAGTATGATGGTGACTGATGTGTACTGCCCCAACTTACAAAATGTGAGAAAAATCAACTTGTTTGCTTCAAGTGAGGCGGAGAGAGCTCATTATAAACTGCGACAGAAATTTTAGTGCAAGGGTTTGATCAACAGCATTTTACCAGAGGAAGGAGCAATTTAACTTTGGCAGCGAATGGTTTCAGGCTTTTAGTTTTGTGACCCTGAAAAAAGAAAAATTGATATTTGAATTGACTAAATCAGTTCCAGGCACAATGTCCGATAATGAAGGCACAAAGCAATGTTTCAGGGAATGCCATTTACATTTGCAGTCTCTGAATGTGTTATCATTGGGAAAATTCTTCACTGCTTGAATAATCTATGCAGTTTTTAGCAAGAAGTGCACAAGGAATACTTTTAGCCTCTTGAACAAGAGAAACAATTAGTTATTTTCATTCCCTGTGTTCCACTGCAAATGGTTTTCATTCCCAATTGGAAGTGGTCAGTATTAGATGCTGCAATGCTGTCTTGGCTGACAGTCTGCTGGAAATGTTCTCTGAAAACCTAACACTGGAAATTTAAATGTTTTGATACATACTTAAGATATTAATTCAAGTGTTATTATTTAAATTATTCAGAATAGTCAGCACTTTTCTGTACTGCTTCCAGTGCAGAAATTAACACAGTTGCAGCGATTTTGAGGTGATCCCAGCACTGGGAAAACCTATGGAGTGAGATTTCAATAATCTTGACTGAAGTGGACTTTTGTTCTTTGTGGTTTTTGTTAGTCATATAATCTCTAAACCATGTTCCAAACAGCTACATTTTTACCAGCAGGATTATAACAAAGATTTAAGCTACTTTATTCCTTTAAAATCTTCTGTTGCTCTGCGTTAAGTCTGAACACAAATATGTGAAAATTAGTTTGAAATGGTTTTAGTGTGTTTGACACAGCTGTTTTATTGCCTGTCTCAGTCTTACTTTAATTTCACTGCATGTACCATGATGTAGTAGCATAATTAATCTTTTTTTCCTCCAAACTTACCATGTCTTCCTTACAGTAAAATTTGGCGCTTTTTCCTCAGTGTTTCCATAAGGGACTTTCAGCTAACAGATACTTGAGAATGGGATTGTATCAATTTCCTCTTGCTGCAGGTGACTTGTTCTACACACACAGATTAAATATTAAGTGAAATGTGCATGCATTATTCTGAAATAATTACCTTATTTCACAGTAAATTTCATTTTCCATGTGCAAAGACCTGTTAATGTTTGTAGCTTTAAAAAATAGGCTATGTAATTTAAAGTACTGAAAGACCTGGAGAAAGTCTTTAGCAATTATCTAAGCAGTTGGGAATGGCTGCTGTATATTTATAAATAAAATAGTGGGTTTGAAAACTAAGAAGAGGCTTTATGTGAGAATTCCATTGAAGCTGATGGCTCTCAGTTGGCCCTGACATTCTAAGCACTGTATTTCTTTCCCTTTTCCCCCCAAGCAAATCTGTTTTGAATACTTCCATGAAGGACAGTCGACTTCCTTGCTCAGCAGGCTCTTAACCTTGGTGGAAGTTTGAATTTCAAGCACTTGAGGGTCTCATGATTTCAGAAAATGTGAAGCACTTGTATAGTGAGTGACAATTCAGGGCAAGCACAAGAATCCTGGAGGGATATGGTCCTATTAATAAAAATTATACCCAATTATACCCAGGTGGCATCAGAAGCTTCAGGGAGGCTGAAATATTGTTCTGTTTTTACTTTTGATATGTAGAGGCTTTTTGAGTAGCTTTCACCTACTATTAATTTAAAGATATCATGGTGTTTCTTGGTTATAAAAAAACCTTGTGGCTGTTTTGCTGTGGCCTCCAAGTCCCCAAAGTGTGTGCTGTGTGTTTCTATTCCAGTCAACTGTGTCTGATGGAAAACATCCTTTTGCTTCCCATTTCTGGAAATGCTCATGTCACTCCTTGTCCAGCTCAGCAGGCTCAACCTGCAGGCATTATGTAGACTTTTGCTTTTAGCTACTTTTATATAGCTTAAATGATCACTTTTTGTGTGTTTGTCTTCAAAGAGATAAATTGTGCAGCTGTTTTTCCTGGGAGTTCAGCTAAAGGCATAGTGAGTGGGAGTCTGTGCTCTTTGACAGTGTGGTTACTGGGAAGAAAATGAGAAGACTTCTGTAAAAGAACAATGGGCATCTGGGAATTTGGGAGTTCCTGAGCTGAGCTCAGGTATTCTCTTTTTTCTTTGACTAGTTGGGCACCAGCTGGAAATTCCACCAGACTGATGCAATTTCAGTGGAAGTCTTTGGCTCATTTTGTTACCTGGGTAATAGTTGTACTTCTTTGCTTCTTGGGAATACCCTGGAACGCTGGGACTTCAAGGGGGCAGTAGTGCATTACAGGGAAATCCGTGTAAGGCAGGTATAGTTCAAGTGGGCTTTATTTAAGTCTGGCCTTTTTCAAACTGTGAGAAATAGCCTATGGTGAAAGTTTGGGTTGTTTTTTCAGTTTTGTTTTGTGTTTGTTTGCTTGTTTTGGTTTTGCCCCAGCTTCAGCACTCAGACTTGAACTCTTCCTCAGTGAAACTTAAACATTTCATTAACAAGTTGTGCTTTGCTGTTTGTTATTTGTAGCAGGAGTCCCTTCTAATAAGCTAGAGTGGCTTTTAGCCTGGCCTGGCAAGCACAAGTTTCCCTGTTCCTTGTTCCCTTCATGGGGAGTGTAGGATTAAGTTTTCAGTTTCCTGTTTGTTTTCTCTTTGTTTTATATGCTGTTCCTGTAGCATCTTAAAGCTTGACTGGAATTTGGATCAGATATTTCTTGGGCTGTTTTGAGTTTCTGGATTATAGCTGAGTAAGGTAAAAATAATGGTCAAGTAAGGAAAATAGCCCTGACTGTTGCTGAAATGAATAGCTGATACTGAACTGTAAGAGTGGGAGGGAAATATGGACAGAGAAAATTATCTCAGGGTCAGAAAACGAGTAAATGAGAAGTAGATTGGGAAGGACATTAAGGTAAGATTTTTTACAGAATAATTTATACCACTTTCTAAGACGGTTAGGACTTGAGAATGAGTAATGAAGAATGACTAATATTTTAAGAATTGAATATGGACTTTGGAAAGCTGGGGCAGCAATAATACTTGAAGTTGCATAAATACAGTAGGAATCTGTACAACTTAGAAAACGCAGGCAGGAAATTGCATTTGGTTTGGACAGTGGCACTAACATAATTTGGTAATCAGCAGAGAGGGAGATTTGGAGAAGAGAAGGATGATGAAGAGGTTGAATTTTTCCTCTTACGCTTCTTTGAGGGCTTCTCTATATATCTCACTTGACAGGATGATGCATTAAATGCCAAAGTGTACAAACAGAGTGATAATCTAAATGAGCTTAAGGAATGTGTTTGCAACAGCAGAAAAGGTAAACTTTTAAATGGTGACACTCAGGCCTTCATTAAACTGGAGAGTAATCTGCCAAAATGAAAAAAATAATAAATGTAACTTGTCATGTTTGAAAATAGATGATGGAAGACTTGGTCAAAAGTGAAATAGGAGTAAATGGCAGACTGGTAACAGAGCAAGTGAGTATGTCCTTAGAAATCTTGGCCTTGCAGATGTGTAAAGAATAGCTAGGGAGACCTGCATTTGACAAGTGGCTTAAATAGGTGACTTTGCATTTTAGATGTTACAATAAATCAAAGAATCTTGGTCTGTTATTTTTAGTAATGGAGTCTAGCATTAATAGCTGCTGCATGCTGTGTTTTCTGATTCTTGCAGGGGCCTTCGCTTGCAAGATGGTGCCGTTTGTTCAGTCCACTGCTATTGTAACTGAGATTCTTACAATGACCTGCATTGCTGTGGAAAGACATCAGGGAATTGTGCATCCACTGAAAATGAAGTGGCAGTACACCAATAAAAGAGCTTTCACAATGCTTGGTAAGATTTTTAAGCATCTCCAGTAATTGCGTATGTAGTGAAATAATGTTTGGTGTGGCTGGCATGGCAGAACAGAAGACTCTGATATGACCAGTGATTCAGAGGCAGAGTTAATTGACCTTTATAAAATAGCTCAAGGAGAGTGCCTATAAGTTGAGTATATTTACTAGCTGAAACTCTGAAAGGGGACTTAGCATCTGAAGTCAAAAATGTACTTAACAAAGATAAACCTTTAGCAGCCATTTCTTCTTTATTTTTAAGAAAGGTTCAAAATTTACAAGCAGTGCTTAGGCAACACAGTGAAATGGTCCTTCCATTGTTACACAAAGAGATTTACTTAAAGCTGCTCATTAAGTGGCTTTTCCTGTTGAATATCAATAATTGGAGGTAGTTTGAGTGACAGAAAGCTGATGTCAAAGGAGCATGCTGTTACTGATGTATTGACTGATGCATGCCTCATAGAGAACCTTTTCCTTACAATTTTCTGCCTTGCCTGACTTTTCAAAGCTGTTAAACTGTTCATACCAAATCCTGCTTGGTGGACAAAGTATTAAAAATGTAATTATTTGTTTACAGGCATAGTCTGGTTGCTGGCTCTTATTGTTGGGTCACCCATGTGGTACGTGCAGCGGCTTGAGGTAGGTCAGGTGAAATGGGGATTTGCTTATTAAACTCAGGCCTTGCTGGATCTTCCTGTACCTTTAGCAATGAAATTGAATCAACTCCTGGGAAATTAGAAGGGGATAAGTGAGGTGGAGCTTTGTTTCTGTGTGCCAGCCTGGGAAAGGCTAAGGATTAGAACTTGCATGCATTGGAAGAAGGAATATCAACAGAGACTAGTCATGC
This sequence comes from Eopsaltria australis, assembly GCA_034509425.1. Lineage (NCBI taxonomy): Eukaryota > Metazoa > Chordata > Aves > Passeriformes > Petroicidae > Eopsaltria > Eopsaltria australis. The sequence continues at coordinate 2,918,085 of JAVTVJ010000247.1, read as the reverse complement.
CTACTCTCCCTAATTATGTCAAACAGTAGTAATTACAGTGACTTCCACTGTGGTTTCTTTTGGTTTATAGGTGCACTGGCACACAGCAGTAGAGGACTCAGATTGCTGTTTCAGGATGACATAGTGCTCCCCAAGATCTGGAAGAACTGTGCTTAGTTTAAAATTAATTAGCTGCTCATTATAGTTGATGAGTTGCTACACACGTTTGGAGGTTAAGCAGGCAGCTTGGCAGAACCTGCTGATTGTGAGTCTGAATGTTAATAATTTTCTGGTTTTTTAATTGGCCAATGTGAGGTTTCTGTACATCCATCTTTACTTGCAAAATGTGTAGCCAAGGTCTCCTCTGAAGTGCAAATCAGAGCATCTCCTGACCTCTCTTTGTCAACTTGGATTGAACCCAACACTTGATGAGCAAAAGTGCTTGGAAGAATTTTGCCATTTTGAAAAGTCTGTTGAATTTTGGTTGTTCTTTTAAGAGCAAGGAATATCGGAATGTGCTTGGGTTTTACACTTGGGATAAACACCTTAGTGACTCATCTTTGCATTTCTTACAGGTTAAATATGACTTTCTGTATGAAAAAGTGCATGTTTGTTGCTTGGAAGAATGGGCCAGTCCAGTTTATCAGAAGATCTATACGACCTTCATTCTTGTTATACTCTTCCTTCTTCCACTGATGCTGATGCTTTTTTTGTACACTAAAATTGGCTATGAACTCTGGATCAAGAAACGAGTGGGAGACGCTTCAGTTCTTCAAACCATTCATGGGGGCGAAATGTCAAAAATATCAAGGTTTGTAAGCAAAATGCACTTGGAACTTTGACTTCTAGACAGCTTTTTTCCTGACTTTTTTATTCCTCTTGAATAGAGTTGAAAATGCCTTGCAGGACGTGCTGCAAAGCGTACTGCTGTCCCAAAAAAGAGAAATATAAAGTGCTAGATTTACACAATGGTGCATTTTTTTGTTTCCGAGGAAATTGTGTTCTTCTGAGCATTCCTTGAGGGTTTTATTTGCGTCTGCAGCCGTCAGAACACAGTCAGAGATGTAACTTGAAGAGAGACATGAAACTGCCAGTCAGTTCCCAGTGATTCAGTGTGGAATTCTTGGTGCAATTTCAGGAAGAAGAAGCGAGCAATTGTTATGATGGTGACAGTGGTGTTTCTCTTTGCAGTCTGCTGGGCCCCTTTCCACGTGATTCACATGATGATGGAATACAGTGAGTAGCTGCCATAGCTCATAGAATAAAGTCTGGTTTTTTTGGGTTTTTTTTAGTAGTTGAACTTCAGGTTGTGACAAGGTAATTCTGCTGCAGCATTCAGCTCTAGAATGCCTTCTGCTAGCAAAAGTTCATGTTCTGCTCATAAGAAAGACTTAAGGAAAAACAGGACTATTGGGAGGTGTCTCTGTAGGTTCTTCTTCTTACCATGTCTGTTATGCTGCCTTCATTTGCTGAAAGGTCAGAAGTACTTGGCTGGAAAGTAGAAGTTATTTCTGAGCATAAGACCTTTTGAAGTGTTTAATTGTATTTAATTTAACTGTTTGAAGTTAAACTTAAAATGAAACCTTTATCCCTTTTATTGAGGTAGGCATATTGCAAATATAAATACTGGACATGACAGTGATGATACCAAATGAATCCAGCTGGAGTTTTTCAGTGCTCTGTACTGAAAACTGGCTTGGAAATGCCCTCAGTGCTTGTTGTGTTGGCTTTTTTGCTATTTGCCTTATTCTCTGGGGTTTTCACTGTTCATCTCCCACCTCCTCCATGGATACTGGAGCAGCCGGCGTGTATGAACAAAAGGAAATTTTCCATAGTTGTTGTACTCTACTTGCTAAAGGCAGGAGCTATTTCTTTGTCTCCTATCACAAATTAGATTGTAGCAGATAAATCAGTTCAGCCAGACAGCTTTTTTGGCTCATAAATTGTCTCTTTCACTTGATTCTGTTGTTACCTATGTACAAAGCATGATTATGTGATAGATCTTGATTTTTATCTTGTTGATGAAACTCAAATGTTAAGAACTTCCAGCATGGTTTTTTTGTTGATTTTAAACAAAAGCTTCTAATGCCAAACTGGATAAAAAGAGGCTAAGTAGTAAACATTTATGGCATTCTGTGCTTACAGCATTTTTCTCTTCTCCTCTCCAGGTAATTTTGAGAAGGAATATGATGGTGTGACAATCAAAATGATCTTTGCAATTGTCCAGATCATAGGATTCTTCAATTCTATCTGCAACCCTATTGTGTATGCTTTCATGAATGAGAACTTCAAGAAGAATTTTCTGTCTGCCCTCTGCTTCTGCATTGTGAAAGACAACACATCCCCAAGCAGGCACCTTGGGAACTCAGGGATTACCATGAGGAGGCAAAAGCCAAGTGCTTCTCAGAGAGATCCCATGGATTCAGACGAAGGCCGGAGGGAGGCATTCAGTGATGGCAACATCGAGGTCAAGTTCTGTGACCAGCCAGCTTCCAAAAGCAATTTGAAAAGGCACCTGGTCCTGTTCAGCTCTGAGCTTACTGTGCACTCTGCAGTAGGAAATGGACAGTAGCATCACAAGGGGTTTGGGAATGGAGAAATCATGCTCTCTATGGTCGTTTCAATAAGCCATTTAAAAGAGTTTGCTACTTTGCATGCTGAAATGAGGGCGGGGGGAATGATGTGTGGACTCTAATAATGTTGGGATAGTGGCTGAGAAAATGTAATATTTGTTTTATAATGATAAGGAGTAAGACTTTGGAGAACAACATTACTGTATGAATTCCAGGAGAAAAACAGTGGTTTCTTCTTAAGCTAATTTAGGGCTTGTTGGCCCTCTGCTTTAGGTAAACCAAACAACTGCTGCTTGCTCCATTTGTTCTGTGTCTGGACTGTACACAGCTGAATGCCAGGAGACAGCAACTATGGAGAGAATGTGCACCTTTTTTGGACAACCTGGAAATCTGACCTGGGGCTGACATTGTAAGATCTGCTCTCTGCAGCTTTGAGGACAGAGCAGCTTCAGATCTGAGTTCAGGAAAGATAGAGACTGAGATGCAATTCTGTTCTAGAAAAAGAAGAGGGAATATTAAAGAGTTATCCAGAATATGACTCTGAAGAGATTTAAGATTTAAACATTGCATGCATGTTCAGATTTTGTTAACAGGAAGCACATTAGTAATTAACAATGCATGCATAATTACTGTGCTGTTTCTACAGGTCAATTCTTGGGAACAAATTTCAATGCCATTGTACTGCCCTGAAAACTGCATTGTTCTGCTGGAAACTGAGAAGTTGAAAAAGTGCTGCACGAGAGAGTGCAGATGCAGGAGGTGTGCTCTGTAAACACTGAGTTGAACTTTCAGTCATGCTTGGACATGAGGTTTACTGGTTGAAAGGGTGGTGTTGCCACTTTCTGGAGGATTGTAAAGGCCTGATCCAGAGCCTGTTGGGACTTCACAGAAGACTTTCAATGGAATATCATGGTCTCTTGACCAGACATGCTCATAGTTTTTATGTCTTCTCTGAAGACATGCTTGTATTTTTCTGTCTGTCCATCATCTTCAAAGGGGATTAATTGCTGTCTGAGAACTGGGCCAGTGCTTTGTTATTTTAGGCTTCACAGTATATTGTGGGGTTGATACCTGTATAAATTCTAAATGTTTTTGCTCTCAGTGGGCCAAACAGCAAAATTGCAGAAGTATGTTTGCAAGTGTGGGACTAGGGGAGAAGTGTGATCTAGACTGGTACAGTGGGATCTGATGCCATAAATGAGGCCTTGAAATACAGAATTTGCCCCTCCAGCTGAGGTTTGGTTGGATCATTTAACAGCCTGTGGAATGTCAGTGCTCTCCTCTGTCATCCCTTGCTTCACCTGTGGGACCTTACTGCTGCCTTGGCAGTCAATTCAAGATTCTTTTACTTTGCTACTTTACACTTCATTGTAAATTAAAACATAGGATGAAATCTCCTTGTATAAATTGGAAGTAATATGATGCTCCTGTAATGTCTACAGATTGCCATTGGTTTGTGACACACTTTATTTACATATATATTTTTTATATTGTATGTGATATACTCCTGTGCAATGACAGAAAGTTCCTGACTTGTCTTGAGGGCCAGGAATTAAGAGCTTAGCAGGTTATTATAGTTTTCCTCAGCAGATGTAAAGTTTAACTGCCTGATGGTGAGAACTGTGTGTTTGCACAGAATCTGTGACTGGAAACTAATTTATTTTAAGGTGTTTATTTATTTGCACTGCTAGGTTCAGTGACAGATTTTAACAAGCATTTAACTTCCGAGTATCTTATGTTTTTGTTTTGTCTTACCTGCTTCGTCTGTTGTCTCATAAGATGTTATGTCAATGAATAACTGTTGTAGTATTAATTTTACTTTCATTAAAGTTCCTTTTTGGCTTTGTTGGTGCTGTTTTGCACTAGGGGGCACCTGCTGTAAACTTCTCTTCGAGTCTCTTTGTTTCAAGATTCATGTGAGCTTCAAAAATTCATCTGTGCCTCTTTAGTGATTAAATTCCAGTCCTGTTACAGGTGCCAGCTGTTCCTGTAATCCTGAGAGCTGTGATTTAAAGGACTTCATAGAATAAGGTGAGAAAAGGGAAAAAATAGTCCAGTCTCTTGGTAGAAGAGAAGTGTTAAATGTTTCAGCACAGATGTGTGGGGCTATGGTTAGATTAAATATAAACCAGTATACAACAGACAGTTCTCATAAGATTGTTCTTAATGGTAATTATATTATTTGTGCATTTTTGACAGAGTAGTTGTCTTGAAGCCAGGTAATCTTGTCCTGGCTGCAGGGAATAAAAGATCTGTAATTGATTTAAACACAACCAAGATTTTGCCCATGTTTTTTTTTTTTTTTTTAATCTGTCAGAACTTCAGCTTTGATTTAGCCAACAAAACCAGTTGTTCTGTTGAAATGGATCAGTTTTTAGTCCAGGCTGCTAGCCTGTCCCTTGCAGTGGCTTGTACCCTGTGTGTGGCTGTAACTGAGTGCTTCAAACCTGAAAAAGCCCAGCCTGTCTCTGCTTATTTCCATCTTCCAGTAACAGAATTGCACAGCCCATCTGAGCACAAAAATATTCCTGGCTAATGAATTTATCAGAGAACAGAAAAAATAACCACACTTGTTCCCCTAAACTGAGAATATTTATCAAAGCTGTTGTGTTATTGAGGAAAAATGTTTCCTCATGTTTTTTATTATCTAGTTATTAATTACTTATAATTTCTTTGATAAAATAAAAGAGAAACTTGTTTTTTTCTCAGCTGTAAGGGGCTAAGCCTCTAAGTAGCAGCGAGATGGTGCCAGGAACTGACAGGCTGTTGAAGACAGGAGCCTGAAAGGACACATTCAACTGAGCATAGACGCTGGAAATTGAATGGTTGAGGAAAAGGTGTCAGAGTTGTGAGCTTGTTCAACTGATACCAGAGTATTAACAAGGAAAACAGTGAGTAGAAAGCAGTGAACTCTCTGAGTAACTGTAACAGGAGCAATTCAAAAATATCCAATATCAGTCTGTTCCAGGGAATAACCAATTGCCAATGATTGCCTAAGCAGCTGAAATGTGTGATGTGCCTGCACCCAGGGAGTAAGTACATAAATTCTCAGTCTGGAGATGTGTTAACCCTGTCTCTGTGCTGATTACAGGATCAGCTCATGTGCAGTGGTTGGATGTGCTGCTGGCAGAGTCTTTGAACGTGGCAGAAGCTGTTGAAACAAGTGATCCAGCAGAGTGAAAGGGACACCTGAGTGATTAGAGAAATACACTGAAGAAAAGAGCTAGATTATTACTGCCCAGGAAAAAAAAAAAAAAAAAAGGAGTAAGTAGAGGAAAGGATTTACTAGAGCTGTTGGCTTGGAGAGATGGGAGAGGAAGATAATCGTGGCAAGCTATGTTTTTATATAGATTAGAGTTTATCTGAGTATTGGAAAAGTTGGGAGAGTTTAGGAACTGTATTCAGAGAGCAGTTTTGTGAACAGAACAGCATCTCAGTGCACAGGGCAAAAGGCTGGGAAGAGTGAAAGCTGCCCTTCTGGTGCCTCTCTGGGTGGGAGCAGTGGAATGGAGCAGGAGCTTTGTCAGCCTGAGGAGCAGACAGGTAAATGTGGATTTAATTGCACATTAAAGAGGTTACATTGTGTATATCCCTTCAGAAACACTGACATAACAATCTGTTTCTGTCTATACTCAAAAGTCCTCAAAACTGTCTTCCAGGAGTATTGCTAGACATTCAAGCCATCATTAACTTCCTCTGCTGAAGCTCCAGAGAAGCTGATGGATTATGAAGTTATTTTAAAAGCTCTGGTGGGATTTGAGATGAAGGGTCACATGCTGGTTTATTATGAGAGTTTAATCTCCCCCCAACTCTTTATCCTCATAAGTACAACAAATCATGGTCAGTCAAAAGCACTACAACCTGGTTCCTTTCATTCCAAAAAATACAGACTCACAGTGCTACAAGGTAGGCTCTCAAAATATTTGTTTTGCTACAAATGTGCTGTCCTACAAGCCAGGGTTGTTTTTGAGGAGGTATGAGGGTATTTGCACGTACCTTATGCATTCATAAAAGAAGAAATTTATTAGAGATACAAACAAACTTCTGAAAATTGCATCTGTGCCCCGTAGGGTGCTTAAAATGCCAACCAAGATTTGAAAAGATGTCTTGCTGCCAGAAAAAGGTTGAATTTTTTTTCTCAGCCTCCTGTAGAGTAATACAAAGCTTTCTATGAAAAGCTCTTGTTTACTTGCATTTTCCTTTCTTTTTCCACAAAACACAAACTTTTGCTTATTTCTTATTCTTTGGAGAAAAAAATCATAAAACCTTTGCCCCAAACATATTGTGGAATATGGTTGGTTTATGGAAGGGACTCTCCTAAAATGACATAATGTGCTTGCATTGAAAAGCTTTTTAGATTAGCACTTCTTAGAGGAAAATGTATTTTTTAAGTTTCTGTTGAAATCTCTTTATAGCCTTCTAGTTTTTGTTCTTTCCAATGCCATCATTAATTTTTTCCAAATTAATTGCACAAGGGTTTCTTAGGATTCACTCTCATCAGGTGAGTTTACTGTTCTCTTGGACATAGTCCTTTTTTCCTCTATCTCTAATCTTTTCCATGCTTTATTAAATTTTATGGTCTTACACCATCTTTCCCCATGCCTCTGAGCAAAGCTTTAATTAAATGATTTCAAATTTATGGCGAGTTCTCCATAAATCTCGTTATGTCTTGGAAATATATGAGAAAACTTTCAGGCTTTTTCAGTGCTCTTGTATCTGATTTGTAAACCCATTTCATTTTCCCATCTGAAAAAGACATCCTTGCTATTTGCATTTGTGCCACCTTGATAAATATTCTAATGTATGGATATATAACTGTTGCAGGATCAGACTTAATTTTCCTGTGGCATCACAGGTGCAATCTTTTAATTTCATTTTCTGCTTCAACAGTTTGCTCAAGCAAAAATTAGTCAGGGTTGAATTGTATTTTCTGGTGTTGAGAAATAAATTCTTGACTGACTTCATAAAGCATAAGTGCACTGACTTACAGATCCATCACACTGGAGGGGAAAAAGGTTTCAATTTTTTTAGGAAGAAATTTTTTTTCCTAAATAATATTTCTACTTGTAAAAGGAAAAGGTCAACTTGTTTGGTTTTTTGTTTAAATTCTCTTCTTAGTTACCTTTTAAGGTGTCTTTCCCTAGAGCCCAGATTTTGCTGTGCAGGTTGAGAAAGCTGCTGACTGGAGTGTGTGGTAAGAGGCTGAATTATAGTTCTCAATTTGTATCAGGGATGCTCTGCTTGTTGGCATCCCTGGGAACCTTCTGCTTTCTTAGTGCCACTGAACTCTGCAGCTGTCTTTGCTTAAGATCCCTCTTTTCCTAACAACTAAATTTTGTTTAGTGGGAAGTTGAGCTTTAACTTCTGCCATTGGCCTTGCTCCTTTTTCTTTCCTTTTTTGTTTTTGTTTTTTCCTTTTTGTTTCCTTTTTTTTCCCTATTGCTTTCCCTGAAGCAACTCCCCGAGTTCCTTGTGACCTTATCTCTTATACAGATTAGAATAACCAGGCAATGAGTTTTGAGAACAAAGTGAAGCAGCCCTGTGGTTTGTAATTTTTATTCCATCAAGTCTGATTATCAGATTACCAACTGCACTTCCAGTCCCTATTTCAGGCACCCTTGGAAAGACCTTGCCCACTCTGCTGGTTGCATTAGGCTTGCATGTGCATAGATTGTTTCTGAATTGACTTTCTATATTGACATTTTACTTCTCAGGCTACTTTTTGACATATTTCCATTTTAGTATTTTTTTTTCCTTTGACTTTACAAATTTCTAATTCTTAGGGAGTGAGGCTTCTCAGTAACATGCCAGCTGCACTTGGAGAGTTGATTTTTCTTGCTTCAAGTAACAAGTGTAGATGTCAATCTTTATTGTACAGATGACAGCTAAACTATGGCTTATAAAAAGGTCCAGTAACTTTCTTCTGGCAGTCTGTAAAACACACTCTGGGCAGTGTCTTTTGTTTGTGTGTGACAACAGAAATGTAATGTTCTGCTTCTTGCCTCTAACACGTGGTTTCCATAGATACACCTAGTAAACACCCAATTTAGCTATTAGTGAGTTCAGTCCATAGCTGAAGAATCTTACATTAAGACCCTGCAAGCTGAGAATAAACAGCTAGAAAATATTTAGCATCTCCATGGGTAAAGTATAAAATATATCCTCCTAAATATCAGTGTTAAATATCATAAGGAAGTTTCATTCTCAGGCAGACCTGAATTTTGGAAGAGCAGATGGGTGGTAAATCTGAAAAAAAAACTCGGTGGGGTTGTTGTGGCCCTGCTCGGGCTGCAGATGGCATCGTTGCTGCACAGGAAAAGCCGAGCTCTTCCAGTCCCTCCCAAGGGAATTGTTATCCCACAGGCGGTTGGAAGCACGTATTTGATGGTAGGACTTGCTAAGGGTTTGATAGAGTTGTTCTTTCCCTAGGATTAGAGAGAAACATGGAGAGGGGTGTTGAATTTTTTTTTCCCTTTGTGAAACAGAGCTTTGAAAAGCAGCTGGAGCTTATGAATGGTATAAACAACCCTGTCCAAATTGATTTTATTGCATCTTAGATGTTTAAATTTTCATCTACAAGTCATCCCTTTTACTTTGGGAACTTGTTTTCCAAAACAAACAAATAGCACTCTTACATCTCTCTTGTTTGTGAAGCTGAGCATTTGAAATACAAATTAGTGAATGGATCTACGAAAAAAATAACAAAGATCAAGGCTCTCTGAAATCCTTCAGACAAGTCATTTCCAGATTCCCCAGAGTGTAGTAAAAAGCCTGTAGCTGTAGGCATCCCCCTTCCCAAATCTGGTGATACAGTGGAGGGAAGCCAAAGGGGAAATGCAAAAGGGAGAGAATAGAGTGTTATTTATTAGCAATCAGGAGAAATCTCAATTCCTAAATGTGAACTTAAAAATATAAAGGGTCTCAAAAAGTGATCTGTTTTTGTTACAGTCTTCACAGATATTCATTTAAACTTTTTATGCCCACAAAGCCTCTAAATTCTCAGAGGGAGTGGAAGAACTTTGCTATTGAAGTTTAAAAAAAGCAAAAAATACCCTTGTGCAGGGAAACAAATTTAGCAGCCTGCCAAGATCAGCTGTAAAACACAAGTCTTGCCAGGGTGATTTAAGTTAAGGCTCCACAAATACTAGGGCAAATGAAGGAATTATTATTTGAACTTGTTAAGAGTGTAAATGGAGGATAAGACTCCTGGCTATTCAAGGTAACACAAACCATGAGAAAAAGTGGAAAGCCTTTGTCATAATTTGTTCATGAAATGATAATATTTTTTCAGTGAGGTATTGGTGTGTGTTCATAAAGTCTGAAGTAGAATAAACCCACTTTACTGATGAGGGGGGAGGAGCACAGAAGGACTAGCCCCAAAAGTGGTTGGTTTGTTTGCAAAGTAACCTGACCAGGCAAAGGAACTTTCTGAGTTTACAGTAATCAGATCTTTTGAATGGAAATATTTGTTAATAGTGTGAAAAACAAGGCAAACATTGGCTTTTTTTTTTCTTTTTTTTTTTTTTTGAAGGAACATATTAATGTTAGTTTTCTTGGCATGTGGTATTTTCCTTTCCAAAATAAACTTACAGAGTAGCCATGTTATTCCTTCCTGAATTTTTCTAATACATTTTGGAGATCCCAAATGCTCCTGGAACTTTGTTCCTGGGAGCTGTGCTGCAGCTGTGTGTCTGCCAGGCAATAGGCAAATTAAGTCCTTACACCTGGTGTGCTTGGGTCATCTTGGAGCAGATGAGTGCTGGGTCAGCTGTGCCTCTGTTCATCTGTGAGTAATCATGTCATCTTCTAAGGCTCCAAATCCTACGGTTTTTTTAGAGATTGTGAAAAATTAGATACTGGATTGCAGTTTCTGCCTGAGAGCTGCATCATAGATGGTTTTCAAATGTTAAGCAACCCTTCTCTCAAGTGAGATCTGTTCGGTTTTTTTTTTTTTTTTTCAAGAAAGGGAAATAGAGGGGTGGTAGAAGGGGGAATATAGGGGATATATTCTTTTTTAATCCAGCACAGTAGTTTTGAATTCATGCTGTGTTCATGCAGTGTTCAATAGAAAGGGCCTTAAGGGATAACTATAAATGAGGATACAAGCAGATTTTTGCAAGACATCTGTGTAGCTTTCAGGGTTAGGTGTGAAAGATGGGCATGAAACTGTGAATGATCAAAATAAAACGAGCCAAAACATCTTTTCTGGCATTAGCATGGAACTGAGGCAGAGCTGATGGCTGATTTTGTTTCTTTTTCTCTATTCGGGTCAATATTTTGAGGCAGTTCATTAAAAGTTGATGCCTGAAGTTGTTTGCATTTCCCATTGATCTGTGTGTACTCGGTTCATTTACTGTTCAAATCATTGCCTTGCTGCTTACAGAGCACAGCTGAAAGGCCCCCGCTGCACCAAGACGCTCCTGCTTAGCATTAACCCTTTCTGATCCCGTTCCAAAGCTGTCTAACATGCTTCCTGGGAAGGGGAAGCACGGATAGGGAAGGGCGTTCGAGGAGTATTTTGGCTGATGCATCTCTAGTGACACCTTGTGGGATGTTTCACAGAATGGCCTACGACTTTTTTGGGGAATGGATAAACTGCAAAGCTGCTTGTGCAAAAAGCTGCCCAAATACTGGGAGACACTTAAACCTCTGCACTCACCTATAATTAAAAATAAACTATACAGATAAACTTCTCCTGTTGAAATTGTCCTTCCTTAGTCCGTCGAGATGTTAAACACTTCACCCTTCGTGGATATAATGTTATCTAGAAATAAAATTTAACTTTTAGAAATAAACACATTCAGGTTCACCTTAGAGTGAAACAATCAGAAATGGGAATGCTGTGAATCACTTGCAGCTGGCATGATTTAGATGTGCTCAGTACACAACTCATTGTCCTGCCTGGTAAAGGTTTGATGTTCTGAGAAAAAACTGGCCAGGAAAAATATTTCAAACAATTCTTAAAATTCTGTTCAAAAATGAGTATCTAGAGAATTTTAATCAGTATTTCACTATCCAATAATTTGTTTTTAGAACCTTCTGGTTAATTTCACCAAATTGTAAGATTTTTTTTCCTATTTAGTGATACTGGATAACTGTTTTGGCTGGATGTATTGAAAGATTTGTTTCCGGTTGCTTGCTCTCATTTTGTGGAAATGGCTAAGTCTGGGGGTAACCAAAATCCCCTGCAGAGAAGGTAAAAAATGGATCTCTCTTATATTCTTAAAGTTCTGTGCTGGCTGCAGCTTCACCCATGTGGCATTTCAGCCTGCTGCCTTGCCTTGATCAGAAGATGAATCCCAGCTAACCCTGGGGGAACAGAGCAGGTTTTTTTGAGACAGACCAGTTTTTTAGAAAAATTTGAACCAGTTTTATTGCTGGGCCTATGGGTGGGGAGATTATAGTGTGGGAGATGTAGCAAGATAAATTGCTACATGAAGACAATTTGGGAAAGCGGACTGAAAAGAGATTTTAACAAGATTTACTGTCTCTTACTTGCTGAGAAGAATATTTCTTCTGCCTGTGCGTAAGTATAATGAATGGAAATTTAGCTTGATCCTTCACTGACTGAGAAGGAAGAATTGGAGACTTCAAGAAAATGCTGTGGGTTGTCTTCCAGCACTGCCCACCTGTACTGATAATTTTCTTCCTTTGTCTTAACACTCTGCCTTTCCTTCCCTTGCACACCTTGTGCCTCTGGCTTTCTACCCCTCCCTTAGCCATTGCAAGCTTCTGTGGAGTTGTGTGATTAGTCCTTTAATTGATGCCCTTCATTCCACTGATGGTGCCCTTTGTTTCCATGTCTTTTTCCTAGATGCAAGCTCTGGGCCAGCTGAGCCTGGGAAAAGTCAAAAGGGGGTCTCTAACATTTGACTCTAGGAATCAGTACAGAGAACCTGTTCTAGTCAAAGACCTTCCACAAAACTGCTGTGAAAGAGTAACAGTTTTACAAAGGGGTGAGTTTGATCTTTAATTTATGTAGTAATTAATAATATACAAACAAGCTGGGGGAGGTGTTGGCCAGGTCTTCTGTAGCTCCTGTGGAGAATGAAGCTGTTTTATACCCCTTATATATTGCTTTCCTTTTAATTCATGTGTATTGATACTGCCTGCTTACTTGCTTTCCATGCATTTGGAAGTGAGATATTTGAATTGTTCCTCGGTTTTGTGGTGTTTTGTTTTCATGCTAGAGCACAGGTAGAGGGCAGAGGTAGAAGACATTGATCTGCTGGTGTTGCCTCCTGTTCCTATCTCTCTGTAGTGAAGCAGTAGAACTTCTGTAGCCAAGCTCAGTGCAGAGATGATTCCCGAAGCAGCTCAGTCAGCAGTAATGCCTCTTGTTGAGGGGCTGAGTGCAGGTGGGCCATGAAGCTGTGCAGTTTTCATTCTCTCCTGGACTGAAGCAAACACAAGTTGTGACTTGGTGAGGTAGCACGGTGGTCCAGTGACACAACAACCCTGGGTTCAGGCTCTGCCTGCTGATTTTTCCCCAAAAACGTGATGCCACTGCAAACTTCCCAGTGTGCCATTGCTCTAAGAGCCTCACCCACTGGGCAAACACCCAGTTACTAAAAATCCTAATTGCTGGCATCTGTTTTCAAGGCAGGAGGTGGCCCCTTCCTATGAACAGCCCACGTATGGAACAACCCACGCAGTTTGCAACCACGCTCCTGCCTTCACTATGCAGGGGAGTTTATCTTTACTAGAAACAGTAACTTGAAAGGTGACCTTCACACTTACTGAAAGCAGCAGACGCTTGGCTCTGACTCATGGAAGGAGCCCAGGTACTGGAGAATGGCTGCTGCCTGATAACATTTCCTCTGCTGCCTGGTTCAGCAGTTAAACCAAGCCTAGTTCTGTGTCAGGTACCATATTGTAGGTGATGTGTACAATGGTTCTGTCCCTGCCAGAATCCAGAATGAATCAAAAACTCCAAAAACACTGCTGGCTGTGAGAGCAGCTCTGTGTTGGCTCTGCTGGGTTTCAGAGTGAAGCCTCGCACTCTGGTGTGTGTCTGGTTTCGGTTTTAGAATAACAAATCCAGTTTGGATCATGAACCTCCAGCTGAAATAAAAGCCATCACTTTTTTTCTGTAGTTGTATCGCCTCCCTAAGGAATCCTGGGTCTCCCTCTTTACTGTGATCGTCGCTGATTTTTGCCTTCTGTGATGTTCATTGGTGCTTTACTTCAGTAGGAAATCCCCCTTTTTTTAAAATGCCTTGTGATGAGTCACAGCTGCTGTTTGCTTCAAACTGAAGGGGATTCCAACTATGAAATTGTATTATTGCTAAAATAGAATCCTGTTCCATTGCGTAGGCTGCAGTTGAAAGCAGAGAAAGGTCTGAGAGAGTCCTAGGGTAAGCAAGGAGTGTTGCTGCTACTTTGTTTACTAGGGGCCCAATGGCAATTCCAGTAACAAGTAAGCAGCTTAGAAGTGTAGCAGATAAAAACCAATCTGTAGCTGAAAAGCAGTTCTGTATCTCTGAAGCTGAGCAAAAGAAGCAAAAACCAGCCCCAAACCATAATAGTTTGTGTGTTTCTAGCAATGGGTATTAAAATCAGTTGAGAAGAAGCACAGTTAGGCTTTTGTGTGTGTGTGTGTGTGTGTGTCTGTGTATGTTCATTATGGATTCAAAATTGAATTGCTTTCAGAATGGCTCTTTTAGACATGGAAGGTTGCTTTCAATTTTCTTCCTTCATTATAACTCTGACTATCCTCATATCTGTATTTCTGTTGGTTTAGCCCTGGTGCTTTATGCTGCAGTGTTCTGAAACCATCGTCTATCACTTTTTTGCATCTGAAGTAACTGTTGCAGTTCTCTGTCGTGCTGGAGTTTTGACCAATTTCCAAATGCCCGTGTGTGCATACAGGAGATGGAGATTGCAATTTGAAGTAGGCTTTGGTCCTGTCAGGGATGTAGGCAATCCAGGTTCATCCTCTGAATGCTGACCTTGCACCCTCTTTCAGCTCTGGATTTCCTTCCTTATTTTCAGAGTTCACCTGAGAACTTCTACAGGCCACAGCAAAACAACTCCCCAAACCACAAAAGGCACAATTTAATGGCATTTTGTATCAGTGTGTTCGATATTAAGGTCTTGAAGGCTGTGGTTATCTGTTGAGATGTGGTGGTTATTGAACATTGAAAAGGACCATGAGGCTGCTGATAGCACCAGAGTAAGTTTAAAAAGAGTCTCACTACTGGTTTTACAGCATATTGCTGGAAAGGAAATAAGTTAATAAAAGCCACAAAGATGTACAATTTCCCATAGCCTTTGACTAATGCTGTAAGAAAGAGAGCAGTTAAAAAAACACTCTCAGCTGAAGGTGGGGGGATTTCCTTAGGGAGAATGCTTGGAAAAAGGGCCTTGCTCTGAACCAGACTGGGAGACAGTCAGTTCCTAACTTCCTCACAGGAGTACCTGTGCTGAATTGGAGAACACAACTCCATCCCTCAACCTCCAAAATGCTTTTGGGTTTACATCTCTTCAAAGGTATTTAATGCTGAAGACTCAGAGTCACATAGCAATGCCCTAAAATGTCTGATTTGCTTGGCTGCAATCCTCTCAGGTAACAGGATCAAAGAAGCTGCACTCCCTGCAGACACTGTCACCCAAATTCATCTGTGTCTGTGGTCTGGCTTGGATTTTAGCCTGGACTAAATGTGGCTGCTGGGAGCTGACTGGCTGAGTGCACTCTTGACAGTTCCATACAGTGTTCAAGTACACAGCCTGGAGTCTGGCTGGTTTGGAAAATTTGGACATGGCTGCTTTTGTTACTTCTGGAAAGGGAAAAGATTCTGTGCATCCTGTGGAAACCTTGAAAATAGCACAGCATTTATGTAATGAGATCCCTACACAGACAATGACCATGGCACTTTGATTAGCTGTAAACTGCTAATAGCAGATATAATTTTATTTCTGTGACCATTACTATTTTTTTTCCTGTGGTAGAGTCTCATCCAAATAAGCCTCTCATATGTATTCAACTGCTTTTCACTATCCATCCTCACTTTGCAAAGACCGACTGTGCATTTTTAGGAGTTTAGGTTGAACTAAACTTGAATGTTTGCAAACATTTAGAAGACTTACAAGTAGTAATTTATCAGACTCACTGGCACTCTGCTGCAGTTTAAGACTTCCTTCAAAGTAGAATTCACAGAGAACTGCAGAAGCTTAGGGTAAGGTCATGATTAATAGGTGGATAAATATCCCTACATTAAAAAATAATCCTCAGTGTTTAATGTTTTTTTTTGTTATAATTGCTGGGGAAGTACATAAGGGAAGTAGAATTTTGTTTGCTAAAATATTTTAGTGCTCCAAGAACTTGGTTTTTTTCTTATTTTTCTTCTTAAAGGAAAATAGAAAAAAAACCCTTATCTCCACTCCAGAAAATGGCTTTTCCTTACATCATTTATAAAAATTAATCATTTTAACATCTTTTTTCTTTGCTGTTCAAAGAAGTTCTACATTTTTCTTGATTGTTCCCCAGTGCCTCTACACTGCCTCTGTCTATGTTTTATGAGTAAAATCTAAATAACACAGGGGTACAGTTTCCATAAAATTAAGGTCATATGAGGTGGAAATAGCAGCCTAAGATCAGGAGTTCCTTCATTTTTATAGTCCTTTCTTTGGGTAACAGGAAACAGCTCTAAGGCAGTTTGCTTGTAGGATATATAGGAGTGTTTGCCTTTATAGATCTCAGTGTGTATGTCTGCATGCTTATGTGATGGAGAGCTGCCTTAGGAATATTTGGATCTGGCTTCTAACAGCCAGAGAGCTCTCTCTTGTGTGGTTATTAGCTTTACCACACACTTGGAGAACAATATTGCAGAGTTGCAAGCAGATATTACTCTTGATTTCACAAAAAGGGAAAATTAGATTCATATGCTTCATGGGGAAGGTGGGGCGAACAACTTCTGCTTCAGTGCTATGATGAGTGCTGGTGGTTGTGCAAAGGTCATCAGATCCTCCAGAGAAGCTGGGAAAGAGGGCAATTCTCATCTGAAATGCAGATGTGTGAGTGAGATACCCTCACTTCTCTTTGTCCTTGGTCAGCTGCAAACCCAGGTGGAGGCATCTTCCTCTATTCAGCCACCTGTACTGATGTCAAACACCATCTCTCACTGGGTACATCAGAATTGTTTCCTGTCTTCCTTTTCTTATTTTGCTTCCTTTTTCCTTTCACTTTTAACCCAGACTCATGTAGTTGTTGTCCATCACCTTACTCCATTCTCAGCCCTGTCTGTGGAGGTGTCCACTGTTCTGGGTGAACATAGTAGTTCATTGCACTCCTTGCTGCTGAGATGAAAATCAGAGACCAGAAAAACTTCATTTTGTGATAGATCAAGTTGTTGAGAAAATTCTAAGTCCTCTGGGCTCTGTGTCTGATTTTATTTTTGCAGCCCAGCCAAGAAATAGCAAAAGGCAGGAGAGTGTCTGCAACTTGCAGGTTTTGGCAGTCCCTGAATCTGGGTGAAAATGCTTTGCTTCCTGCAAAAGTACCATGTCTCCATGAGGTAAAGGTCACTTTTCTGTCAAACCACTTTAAGATTTAAGATTTCAGTGACGTAGAGAGTAATAAATTTAGTGTAGCTCCAGGGCTGGCTTTTCTCTCTTAGTAATTGGCAAGCAGGTGAAAGTGTATGGATAGAGAAGAAATATCTCAGAAGTTGGTGCAGAAAGAGAAAATGCTTTCTTGGAGGATTTGGACACTGCTTAAAATTAGGTTTAATTCCAGGTTGGACCAGAATTAAAAACACTGCAGTTATTCAGTAAAAAATGTAGTGACAGAGACCAGAGGGTGGCCAAACAGCTGGAGAACAAGATGGCTTTGTTGCCAAGGAAAAAAGGTTTCTAGTCAAACCTCCTTGACACTAAGCTTCATGCTTAGAGTTTGTGGGATTGACAAATGTGATGGAAGGGATGTTCTGCTGGACCCTGCTGCTGGCCTGATGTAAAGCCTGTTCTCGTGCTTAATGTTGTATTGTCTTCATGAACATCTTCGGGAAAATCCAGTGAAATAGCGTAATACATTTGAGTAAAAGTAAAGAATTCACAGGATCACCATCTAAGACCTCATAATGGAGCTGTGGCATTTCCAATTTTTCCATAAGGAAGAGAGATTTTGTTGTGGGTGGTCTTCCGTTCACGGCTAAGCTGTAAAGCCACACAGCGAGCCGGAACAAAATGGGTGGGAAATGCCTTGACTTTTAATACATCTCAGGCAAAAGCTGTTTTAGTCCAAACTAAAATCAAAGCAGTTCACTAAAATTAAGGGTAGAGCTGGGCAGTAGCATCTCCCTCCCTCACAAAGCCACTTCTATGAGCACAGAAATATATTTTAATATTGTATGAAGTGTGGATAAGAGATAACCTCACCTTTAAGTGTTTAGTTCACCTCAAAAACCTGACAGCTGGGACTGGCTGTTTCACTGCTACTTCTTGATCTGGGACATGTGAGCCTGTTTAAGACATTTGTAACTAAAAAAGAGCAGCCAACCTACTTGTGAGTGAGGCAGAAGAGAGTATTTTAGCCTGAGAAAGCCCTGAGTGTGTGGGAGCAGTTCTCAGTTGTGCACCAGAGAGAGAGGAGGACAGCTGCAGGCAGCCAGGGAGTGAGTAAGGCTTGTGTGGAGAACAGCAGGCTGCCTTGTTTCAGCAGAACGAACCCCTAATGCCCTGAGTGTGGTATCAAAGTGTCAACTTCAAGCTAAATCTCAGAACATTTCTGGACAGCAAATCTGCCTCTCCAGAATGCTGGAGTCCCTAAGTGTTTTGAGCACTTTTGAAATTGCTTTTTTTCCCCCCCAGTCTTCTTTCTTCTTTGTAGCAGTCTTTTCTCTCCTGAATAATACTTACATGGCAATTAAATCCTTTACAAGTCACCAAGGATCTGGTACTTTAAGCTGCTGTCTTTGCATTATATTAAATTTTCTCTAACTCGTTTCCTTATTTTTCCCCCAAGGAAAGCCCCTAAACAAGCAGGCCTTCAGTGGACAATAAAATCATTTGAATGGCAGCCATCCAACCTGGCCTTTTTCTAGATAAGTGGTTTGGGTATGCATAAGAAGCAATGAAATTTTTTATTATTCAGTTATGTGTGGTGTAGCCAAAGGGGTTTTCTTCTCCTGAATAGGGGCAGTGGGGAAAGTCAGGTAAAAAGGTGATTTCTGCTGTACCCCCACAATTTTCCACTGGGGCTTAAAAGAAAGGGTTCCCCCTTCAATTTTTCCATTAACTGCTTTTCTCTGCCTCCACAAAACACTTTGTTGTGCCTGCTCTGCTGTGCTGAAAATGTCAAAACTTTCATATCACCAATGTTTACAGGGCTTAAAAGAGAAAACCCTTTAATTGTTTGAGTCAGGAGGGCTGTGAAGTTGCTGGTAACAGGAAAGGAAGGGCCCACATTTGCATCTCCTCTTCTCTGGAAGCAGGAAGGATGCTGCATCCTGTTAAC
This sequence comes from Eopsaltria australis, assembly GCA_034509425.1. Lineage (NCBI taxonomy): Eukaryota > Metazoa > Chordata > Aves > Passeriformes > Petroicidae > Eopsaltria > Eopsaltria australis. The sequence goes on along the minus strand of JAVTVJ010000247.1, from coordinate 2,899,077 downwards.
CTCTGCTGCACAAATAGAGCATCACATCTCTGCCTGTGCCTGCCTTGGGCATGACTGGTGCTTGGAGTAGCCCAGCAGAACAGGAAATGTCCAGACTCAGGAGGACTTCAGTTAAAATATTTTTAAATGTTTTGTATTTTATTCAGGGAATGCTTCCCAGAGTCAGTTCTCATCTTTGATCACTTCTTGTGACTCATGGGATGGCATAAGAAGGCCACCTGGCCTTGAAGGCTAACAGCCCTGGCTTTGCCTTGTCCTGCTTGAAGAGAAAGGTGACTATTCCTGTCTTCCCTGGCAGAAAGCACAGTGGTTCTGTGGAACAGGTGATGGACAATAAACCCAGGAGCTGCACACATGCAGAGTTTTAATTTGTTGACCTGACAGACGATCACAAAATGACAACCATGCCCTGAACTATTTCCAGTCCCATTGCAATTAAGCATGTTGGTCAGTCCAAAGCTGAAAGCTGTGTTTGAGTGCAATGAAAGCCAAAAACATAGAAGGTAAATTCACTGTATTCTGTGTGAATGCATAGCTGAGTAATATTTAATGCTGTTCCCTTCTTATTCAGTCATCCAGTGGGAAAAGCATTTCCCCTCAGAGGATTATCTCTTGGCTTTGATTTCTTTTGCTGCTCAGATTTGAGTATGTGTCACTCACCTCCCAAGACACTGCTCCAGCACTTTGCTGCTGAGGGTTTGCTGGGTTTCAAACATCCCCAGTCAAGGCTGTTCAGTTTTTTATGAATGCTTACATAAAATTAAATAAGAGATCAGGGTAAGAACAAGTGGCTGATGTGGAGCTGAGTGTACAGGACGCTGTTCTGAGAAGTGAAAGATGTTGATGCTGTTGTGTTTTTAAAAAAAAATTAAGCAGGCAGCCAGTAAATCTGAGCTCTTGTTGGCAAATGTGTGAACCATCAAACTGAATTCATTAGCATTTTGTTTGAGAAAATGACAGTAAATGCTTCATATGTAGTGGAACACTATTATTGCAAAAGACTGGAGAAATCACCCTGCATGTCTAGCAGCTAAAACTGCTAGAGTTTAAACTTATCCAGGAGGTACAAACACAGTGAAACTCCCTTCAGGGAAAGGCAGGGGAAAGAATTGGACCTTGGTCTCCCACATCCTGATCCTGACCCTGGCCTGTTGTTTCCTCTGTTGTAATTGCAAATGCCTCCAGAATAGTTTTGTTTGAAGAAACATGCAGTGAATTGAACATGAATTTGCAAATGACTGCTGTCTGTGTGTATGTGAGGAGCTGAGCTAAGTGCTTTGACAGAGCAAGATCCACCCTGCTCTCCTGAGCAGCTGGGATATTTCTGCTAGGAGCACAGGAATGCTCTCAGGGCAGTTGGATCACGAGTATTAGAACAGGAATCTCCTAAAAATCTCAGCAGGGTTTTTAGTCCTCAGTGCAGAACTGCACAGGTTTTGTTGTTATCAAAACCGAAACCGATACAACTATCAGACGCAGAGATGAGTGTTTTTCTGAGCTTACCTATCACGAATCTTTCACTTTTAGGTGACAGCATGATAATGTTAATTTTTATCATCTGTGAAACTTGATTAATCAACTCCTGTGTGCAGTGGGCTATAGCCTGAAATGAGTAGTAGATTCTTGAAAATGCTGCATCACTTCTTGTCTGGTGAAGGGAAGACATTTCTGCAGCCTTCACCTCTATAAGCCCTCTTCCTCGGAATGAAAATCAGGTCTGAGATCCTATCAGATAGGGTGGTGTTTCTGGTCAGGGACAGAGCTGAATGTCACTGCTGATGAGGAAACTTTAACTGGTCAAACTGAGCATTGATTCTGTAAGGGAAATCTTTAGAATCACTTATAATTGAAATGCATTCCTAGAAATGGCTCCCTGACCTATTTGGCCCTTACAGTAAATTATTCTGATTCTAGATTGATATTTGTACTCTACTCAATTTGAGTTGATGCAGCTTTTCCACCATGCTGGACCACCACTGTTCCCACAGAGCTGCTCTTGCTGTGCGTGGGCGAAGCGTTGTGTCACCGTTCCGTGCTACTCTGAAGAACGAGAGGGAATCCTCTGTGGTCTCTTACAAGCAGTGCTTTCAAGTAGGGCTGTGTGGGCTGTGTTTGTTTGAGAGAGATGAATGTGCTCTCAATGGTAGGATGACTTTAGGAAAGGGGTTTCCCTAAGCCTGGGGTGTAGGTTAAACCTTGAGATATATATACACAGATAGACTTTTGCCTCCAAACCACTTAGTTCTCATTTGATTCAGAGAGCCTTTATTTGAGGCTGGGATGTCCTGACCTGGCAGTACAGAGACGGACACCTTCCCTAAACATGGTGAGTAACATCTGCATTCATTGGAAATTTGTGCTGGTGGATCTCCTCCTAGCCTCAGAGTGAAGTCATGTGCCTCTTTTCCCTTCTCATCTACCAAAAAGACCTCAAATCCAAAACCTGATATTTTAAAGGCTTTTTTTTCCCCAAGTGGCTTTTTAATTTCTTCCTACTGTTTCTATAGGATGACTATAGGAATGCTCTTTTATTTACTTTTCATGAATAAAGTTGGACGATGGAGTACAGCAATAGTAAAGGATTATTGACATATAAAGAACTGACTGTATTAAACAGTTATTTTGGGGTAAATCTAGTGATACAAAGATTCAGTGCACCTGTATTGGGTTTCACCAAAATTCCTCTTTTTGGATCATGATTCTGCTGAGAGCTTTGGAAGTTTCATCTGTTCTGTGGAGTTTGGTGTGTTCATTGTGCTGCTGGCTCTACCTGGAGCAGGCTCAGGATTCCTTTAGCTAGTTCTTTCATTAGGACATCTGCTACAAATGATTTTCTATTATCCACACAGCATTTGAGAATGGGCTAGGTGATATTTTACTTGCCTTGTGGCTGTAAATTGGCATCAAAGCTGCACCTCAGAAGGAGTTTTGATGCATTCTAACCTTGAGTAAGGAATACTTGGAGCTACAGTATTACAACCTCCTTTTCCTAGTTCTTTGCTGCCAGGAGCACATTCCCATTTGTGCTGGGGCAGCTGTAGGGGATTTAGACTGCTCTACCTCCCTCCCAAAATCAAGTAAAAGTTCTCATCTTTCCTTGGCTTGCTTCTGGATCCTCAGGCCACTGTGATATGCTGCTGTCAGAGTCCTAATTGCTGGCAGCAGCAGTACCATGTTTCCAGAAGTGTGATGGGAATGCTGGAATGTGTGGAAAGCAACATGTGCTTCTGAGTTGTTTAGGACTGGTGTTCCTGCCAGCCAAGCAATGGCAATGACTTTATGCAACTGGCTAGTTGGATTATTTCTACCTTTCTATGGGCTCTTCTTTCTCTTTTGTTTTTTTTTTTTTTTTTGTCGTGGGATTTTGAAGCTTGTTTGGAGGGCATGAATCTTACACAGAACAGAGCTGCATTCCTCTTGTAAGTCAACCCTTCTTGTCTTCTTGCTGTTGAACTTCCCTTCTTTTAGATGCACGGCTTTTTGTAGCTAGGGCTGCCTGTGCCTTTTTTCACAGCCACGTGGCTCCTGTACTCGGAGCAATCTCCTTTCTGTTACTTTCTTATATTCTACCTCCTTGTACTCTAGAGATTCAATTCCAAAGTCAAGGATTTGATAGATCCTAACTTTTATCTCTTGCTTTGCATTGTCTGAGAAAGTTTTGTCCTTTCCTGTCACAGCATCACAATTCCACTGCGGTGACACCTCTATTAAAAATTGTTCAGCAAAAACCACCCATTTTGGGCACTATCAATGAATATCATAGTTATTCATCTTGCTTTTATCCTGCAGCATTTTTCCTTTTCACTTCTGTATTTCATCTTTTGGAAAGCTTCCTATCTGTGCTTTCGCAGTGAATAATAATAAAGAACCATTTTTTTAACTGCATAATTTGCAGTTGACATTTAACAAATAACTACTTCCTTCCCATCTTGCCCACCTCCAAATAATTTGTTGAGCAAATTGAAGCTGGACACAGATAATGAGAAAATAGCACTGAGACAACATTAAGTTTTGAGGGCTTTATTTCATCAACATATTTTATAGTTTTTTAAAAATTAGTTTGTATTCTACTAAGAATTTGCTTCCACAGAAATTGTGTACAATAAGGGTGCTCAAAGTACCATGGATTTTGCATCCAGACCTGTGTACATTAATTGGCTTTGTCTGAACTGAACATTTGCCCATGAGGAAAAGATTCCTTCGAAATGTATTAAAAATGAGGAGTCTCATTTTTAACAAGAGAAATGCTGAGGGTGTTTTGAGGTAGGCTGTGTGTGACTTTGATGGCTTGGTGAGATGGTATTTGCAACTTCCTCTGGTCACTTCTTATGTGACTCTTTTGCATGTTGGAAGTGTGGTCATGATATTTTTGGCACCGAGCTCATGTTTTGTGGCCTTTCAAAATAGTCTGTGTATTTTAAACTCATTTGTGCAGATGCCTGTGTGGAGTGGCTGACATGGTAAGCCCAAATATAAAATGTGTGTCAAGCAAAGCTGAGCACGACTGTGGTGGATTTTTGGTGACATTTGTGCCACTGATTTCTACTTGAAGAAAGGATTTATACTCATTGGGGATCATTTTCTCACTTTTAGATCTTCTCAAGATCTTCAATCCAAAGATGTTTAGAAATTTGCTGATCCCACAGGGCAGGTACCAGTTTCATTTTGTCCAAACTAAATTAGGCAAGACAGAATTGAGGAAACTCTCTACTCTTTATTTCTGGCTAAAATCAACCTTCAGATTTAAAATTTTGGTTAGAAACTGTCTTATATTGAAGTTTCAGCACTTTATCAGGAAATAACAGGGGGGAGGAGACAACTGGCAGCTCTTGCTGTGTTTGTGGCTTTTTCTAGGCAGCATTTTTGTGTCTGATGCGGAATTTTCAGCCAAGGGCAGACAGACATGCAGTGCAATGGTTGGTTCAGTTGCTACTCTGACAACCAAACATATCTAGGTAGGGGGAGATGGCAGAAAATGTTCTGTGTTTGATTTCTTCAGGCCAAGAAAGTCTTGAAGCCTTTTTTCCTGTTTTAGATTAGTTTCAGTGAGTATTGCTTTTATCAATTGCTTTTTTCTTTCTCCAGTTTTTCTTCCATTTTGATCACATTTACTGTAATAATGCATTTCTCCCTCCCACTCCACCTACACGACAGCCACACACAAATAATGTGTAAGCTGCTGGCTTGTTTATCAACAGCATTGATGATGGTGTTTGTTCCACTTTGATTTGGAGCTATTTTGCAATAAGGGTAATGCTTAAATGAGCTAAGTTTACTCAGCCTGCCTGTGGCAGGCCCTGCAGCTTTCACAACAGAAAAATGTGTGCTACTGGAAAGGTAAATCATGAATGGGTTTACTCCTTATGTGTAATTTGCTAGCATGTTCTTTAATTTGTTTGGCATATGGATTGTTTTCTGTTCTCTCTACTTGGACAAACAATGCCTAGTGATGGTGGTGATCTGTAAAATGAACCATTGAGTTGATCTGGGCAGGAAAACCAAACCAAACCAAAAAAATCTCCTTTTCCCTTTTCCCCATCTTTTAGTCTGGCTCATCTCTGGCATTCATTTTACGTTGCATTCCCCCAAAATATTGCTTTGGTACAAATGAAATACAACTGAATTACTGCGCAAGTTTGGGGGAAAATCAGCAAAGGTTTGGGAACATCAGATGCTTTTAAGCTAGAACTAGACTTGGAGAAAGAAAAAGAGAATGGGGCAAGAGCAGTGCAGCATTTAACATTGACAATAAGGATGTTTGTGAAATGCATTTTGGAAAACATTTTGAAACGCCAACGTGATGAGTGCCTCTCTGGTTGTAATCAATTTTAAAGTTAAGATTTCATTAGAATTCGTGAGTCTCATTGTCTTTCTTGAACAATGTATTTTTTTGTCTCTCCAAATGTGTTTTTTCTATGTGGGAAACTTGTTTTTAATGCAAATTAATACTCCAGCCAAAAAAGTGTCTTTTTGACCTATTCTGGGTGTATCTCGGAAATACTTAGGGCTTGGAGCCGTGATAAATTTGGTAGGTGAGCACCAAGGAAATTCTGCACACTTTTTAACAAACAGTTCCAATTATTGCAAAACCCCATAAATCTGTGAGCAGAGCTGATTCTGTTTTACTTCAGGGTGTTCCTGTTCTTAAAAGCCTTGACAGAAAGCAGAAAATTTATGTGATTCTGAGCAATCCTTTACATGACCATTATAACCCCCCTCTTAATACTTTGAAGTAGCTGAATTTTATCCATCTTTGCTTCAGTCTGCCAGATCCAATAAAAACCTACAGCATCACACTGCATATTATGGTTGTAAAAACTTCTGCTTGTTCTAATAACAAACACTTGCACCAGGCACGACGACTGGGTCGCATCTTCTTTGTTCAGGTTCACAAGCAGAGATTTAGATTTTAGCTGCAAAATCTGCATATGACTAAGAGTCAGGAGACCTGCACAACGTCCCCCACCCCAGCAGCAGGAGAACTGCATGTTAATGCTGCCTGGGTGTGCAGCTGGGCCTTGCAGGGATGTGGGACTTGCCAGCTTGAGCAGCTTTTTCTGTGTTTCCCTGGCTCGGCAGAGCGGGGACACGGAAAATCCGGAGTGCCCTCTCTGCAGCCCCAGAGAGCTCCCCAGCAGGGCCCCCAAATCTGGCTCACACTGCAAGGAAGAACACATCTAATAACTAAATAAATATATTTTTCTTCATTTACCACTGCTTTTTTTCCTTTCCAGTTTTTCAGAATGTTGCTTACTCCTTATATGACTCTTCCCGACTTGGGTGTCACTTTCAGTAGCATTTAACCTGCATCCCTTTAACGTGGGCTGCAATAATGTGCCCAGCTTGGTAAATACATCTGAAACTGGTGAAATGTCAAAGCTCAGTGGGACAAATTACAGCTGGAGTAGCAGTCTGAATTCTGTGGTGTTCTGGGTCAGTTTTGGGGTATTTTCACTCTGATTTCCTTTAGTCACTTTATTTTTTTGTTGTTGTTTCAGTGGCGGTAGAGAGTGTTCATTCCAGGTCAATATTTTTCAAATTTGATCTTTTTAAGTCAGATACTTGCAGGCCATGTTTAGGCACTCCAAAATAAGGCTTAATCCTCATTAGTTCCCAGTGTCTGCAGCTCCCATTGAAATCAATCGAATGCAGCTTTCCATACTTCAACGTGATTTTATGATGATTAAACAGACTCTCATAAAACTCAGACATGCTGGAATCAAGTTTCACATGAAACTGAATTGACATTTTTTTCTTAATAGGATCCTTGTAATTAGTGATTACCAGATGTATTTAGAACGTGTGAAATGCCTGCAGGAATTGGAATTAAGAAGGGGGAGGGATGCCAAACACCTCAGATCTTCTGCTGGCAACCTTTCATTTTAAATTTCTGCCCTGCACATAGATGAAGCAGCATGGTTTCTATAAAATGTTCAGCTGTGGTTTCACATTAAGTTGATGTTACCAATAAAGAGAGTAACTTGTAATTGAAAACTTACTTGCTTATAAATAGCAGGTTTAGCTTTGGATGGCTCCCCACTTCATTTCAGTGTTCACCTTGCTGTCCTTAAGATAGGTCTTATGAAACCTGTCAATTTTCAGTTCTAGCAACTACCATAATGATGTAGTTTGATCTAGAGAGAAGAATAAGGCTTCTGGGCTCCTTTTGTGATGAGTTAGAGGTGTCTGATGAAACATACCCAGGACTGTCACCAGACTGCAGCACAGGAGCAGGATGACTCCTCTGGATGAGGTGATGTTGGCTCACTCTTGGTACAATCTCTTCTCCCACTTGAGATGGAGAGGTAGTGTTTGCTTTTGTTCATGTTTGGAGTTCTAATTCAGAGCCTCCAGTTTTAAGGGATTATCTTAATGTGGTCTGCTTACTGTTACCTGTACCAGTCCTTTTCTCTGGGAAGTTGGTTTGGGAAGTTTTGTCTCCCTTCTCTTAGGAAATGCAGTGCTGGGCAGTAACTAGCCTGACCAGAGGGAAGCTTGTTAGGAGCTTGTGGAGTGCTGGAACGACACCCTCGTGCTCAATAACTTACACATGGCTCCATTTCTTTTCTCTCCAAGTGATTTAGATCAGTCATTACTCAAATTCTCTTAGTTTTGGAGCAGTGGTTTTACTGGGCACTTCCACAAAGCACAGGAATTTTTTGGACAATGTGAGGACATGCTTGGATTCTAGAGTATGAAAGATAATTAATTCTCTTAGGATTATTAATTAAAGCTCTTTTTGCAACCCTTCCAATGCTCCTGGGACTGCTGGCAGCTTTGTTCCTTGGGTAGATTTTTGTCACTGCAGCCAGAGGTTGTTGCTGCTCCTGCCCTTGCAGAACTGTCCCTGACACAATGGTGGACTTAATAGAGGATGGTGCTGGGAAGGTGGAGGTAGATTCCTGGCTTGCTTGTCAACCATTTGAAGAATAAAATAGAAATACAAGACCTTGTAATCTCATTGTAATTAGATATTGAATTTTTTCTTCTTAGATTGGCTTTTTTTTTCCCTCTTAAAAACTCCTTTTTTTTTTCCCCTGTTGCTAATAGATTCACTGTGAGGAGCTCAAAATGAAGAAGAAAGATGTAGAGGATTGCATGGAACTGTGCCCCCATCAGTGTGTTGAGATGGAAAGGTACGGTCTTAATGTTACAAGGAAAAACTCATTTTTCAAAAATTTTTTGGGCAGCTGCAGTTTCACAAGGTAGTATTAGTTCTACTGATTATACTGAGAGTATTAAATATAATGCAGTGAGTGTCCTCTGCCTTTCAGCTGAGGCTGCCTGGCAGCCACCACAGGCAAGGAGCTGGCCTGACTTAAACAGCTGGTTGTCCCTTGCCAGCTACTGTGTGTTACATTTCCTGGCTCCCTTTTCAAATGGTTTTCATCTGTCTGTCCTGCTTGTGCTGTTAATAGACCACTGCAAATACCTCAGCTCTGTGTGGGAGACACGGACCCAAATGAATCAGGGGCTTGTTTTCCTCCAGAGGTTCAGCCCTGCTGTGAGCCCAGCTCAGCCAAGCGCTGGTGAAGCATCCCCATCCCAGGCTGAAGCTGGAGGCAGAATGGGCTGTTTGTGGTGATGCCTGATTTGACAAGAGAGCAGTGGTGCGAAGTACCAGTTAAAAATGTCAGCTGTGCCATTGCACTGCATCAGTCACAGCTTTCCAGAGGAACAAGCACAGTAAGATATGAACAGACTCACAGGGCTCAAGCTGGATCTGTAGGGCAAAGCAGCCAGTCCAGAAGGGGCTGTGGGAGGGACTCCCTTCCAAAAAGGCACAAATTGAGGCCTGGAAATTACCCTGAAAGGGTCATAAGGTTTTCTAGACATTGATCTTCACAGAAAAAGAGTGAGCACTTGCAAACATCTAGATTTGCCTCCCTTCTTGTCCTTTTAGCTTTCAGTTCTTTCAACACATTCCTGCCACCTCCCCACAGCTTTCTGCATGTGTGCCTTTCAGTGGGGGAATTCATCTGCCTGCTCAGACAGCACATGCTGCTTGGTGGCTCTGCTCGGCCAAGCTTTCCAGCTGACTGATTTTCACGGCAAAAATCAACTCCCTTTCCACTGGGGATCCACACGCAGCTACGTGAGGCCTGGGGGATGAGTCTGGGTGACAGTGCCCCACTTGCTGCCTCTCCAGGGACGCAGTTGTCTGCAACTCACTCACGGCTCATTTGAAGCCTGAGAACGTTGGTGGAAATAATTTAATTGGCTTTCCTGAGGTTTGAACGCAGCCCAAGTGCTGTCCATCAGGAAGACATTCAATGTCTTGGTAGTATAATTAAGTAGAAGATCCAAGTGAAAGGGGAATGATGCTGTTTGCCTGATGTAGAAGCTGTGTAGGGTACAGGAGTGAGGCAGCAGCATGGAAACTTCCCAAGGGACAGGAATATCCAGGCATAGAAGGGACAGCACGTTGTGATAAGTAACATCATTTAACACACACCAGCTTCAGTGGTCTTCTTGTATGTTGCAAATTTCCTGAAGGGAGTAGTCAAATACTGAGAGACACTGAGTGCCTGTACATCAGTAGCTTTCCTTCTCCTCACTGAGCTGGGATGGATTATAGGTGCAGCTTCACTTAATCATTGGGCCCCCTTTTTTTTTTCTGGCTTGTTTTCAGAGAAACCAGATGTGTTTCCATTAAGAACATGCCCCTCTTTTGTTGTCATTTGTGTAATTCTTAAAATTAAGCAAAAGTATTAAAGAATAATTGTTCCTGCTCACATTAACAGCACACAGCTTCTCCAGATGTGGCATTTGACAGCCCAACAGCTGCTGGCTATTAAATGTGCCTTAAAAGCCCCATTCCTTTGTCGTAAAGGGAACAGAAGTGTAGGGACGTTTATGGGGTGAGAGGCAGATGTTTTGGCTGCATCAGGTTTGAGGGAAAGTTTTAAGTGGTTTCTCTGCTATGGTCACAGTGCATGTTTTAACCCCTATCATACACCTTATGGAGCTCTCTTGTTGGCACTGGGGTGAGAATATCCCAAATCCCACTGACCTGTGGGACATCTCACTCTGATGACAATGCAGTTCAGTCAGGTAGATGTCAACTGCTGCTTGGCTGGATTTCCAGCTCTGCTCTTGAAATACTGGACAAATTTTTGGGGGTGAAACTCAAGTTAAAATATCAAGCTAGAAACAATTTGAAATCATGTGTTGCCTTTTTTTTTCCCCCCTCTAAACTCTCTATTTAAATTTATCCTCATAATCATCAAAGGCAGGTGTTCTTTTTGTGTTTGTCCCAGCACAGTATGCTTTATGCCCAATAAACTATTTTTTATGGTGGAACATGCAACGAGTGGAGCTCAATTTCAAGAGTTCTGACTCAAATTCCCAAGCCTAAACTTTGAGTGGAGTGTTGAGTACTGGAATAGCACCACTGGTCCTTAGGGAGCTGCACCACATTTTAACTATTCTCTATCAGCTCAGAGTCCGCTCAACTTCTAAGAGTTTACGGGGCTGCAAATTTTTTTTTTATGTTACAAGAGTCTTTTTGTCTTCTTGGCAAAATTTCATTCTTCCTATTGCTTATTGGACTGGAAATTCTTTGTTATTATTTAGTCTCAACTGGAGGAGATTTTAATATAAAAATCCCAATGCATTTGCATGAAAAAAAAATCTAAGAATTCTACAAAACTGAATCAAAAGCGAGCAAAAAATCTGGAAAATCACATAGAACATAAGAGAATAGGCTCATTCTACAGATAAGCTGTAATTTTAAATAATTATATCCCTAATTTTATTCCTTTTTTAACTCTATTTCTAGTACAAGTTAGATTAAATATTCTGTAATTCAATCTGATTCTCCCCCTTATTCTACAGTCCTTTTTCTGAAATGAAGTCTATTATCGCAAATATGGGAAATATTAGCTGAAACAATTTGTCTTGAAATTTGTCACATTTTTAATTCATTTGACCAGTTCATTCTCCTCTCCATAATTCAAATGCAGAAATTTCTTTCTTTCCATGAATTTACCCCATTAGGCTTAACCAAGCAAGAACCCTATATCCCAAATGCCCACCCAGGGGGATGAAGCACGTGTTTTACCACTACACTCTGGAATTCCTTTCCCATCAAAATATGACTCCGTGGCGTTGGCGTCTGGCTGTAAATCCTGGCTTAAAGCCTTTTTTCACAATTGTTTATGGTGTGTATTTGTGCTTTCAACAACCACAAGAGAATGACCCCGGCACACCAGCCTTGAAATTAATGTTTCAAATAGAATGATATAGTTTTGGTATTAGTGTTGTGCAAGAAAAGCCTTGGGTCATGTTGTAGGTATGTCCATTGTTGCCATGTAACTGCTATGAGTAAGGAATAATGCCAGTTTCCAGTGACAAATAGGGAGAGCCAAGAGATGCAAAACTGAAACTCTTACAGAGTTTGTACCTGCTTATTTGAGAAACTTGTATTTCTCAGCCTTCAGTCCATGCTGCTCAAGCCCAAAGTGTGGGGCTGGCCATGTTCTTGCTCTCAGCTTAAAAATGGAATTGCTGTCAAAAGTATGCAACCATTATTACTTAGAGCATTATACTATTATAAATAATGCCAATAATCATAAACAGATAGGCCAGTGGACCCTAGAAACCGAAGTGGTGCAAAGATGTACCACGGAGCAAGAAGTGAAAGCCATTTTAAAGGCAGCAAGTTGTACACGTGGGAGAAATGAAAACACCTTTAATGGGGTGCTCAGTGAAGTTCTGTATGAATATGACAACTTGAAAACCAAAGGGAACAGGCCTAATTTTTTATTCTTTGAGGACATGGCTTTCCAGGCATGATACGGAAATTGTGAGGAAGGCTGAGCTCTCTTCTTTCCCTGCAAGCTGCTAAAACTTGTGCTGGGAGGCCAGCTTCCTTCATTGCATCTGTACCTTCTGCGCCCATGTAAAATGTCTTAATTTTTCAAAAGAAAAGAGCAAACTTTGCAACTAACTCCAAGTTTACGAAGAAGAGTTAACATTCTAATCTTCTATTGTCTCCTGCAGTAATCACAGCTTGCGGTGTGTAGTTTTTATATCTTTGTGTACTTTAGAAGTCTTTAGCACATAGAAGCGATATACTTTGTCCTGTATGACGACAGCAAAAAGTGCTTTTAATATCTTCTGGAAAGTTTTAATGGTGCAGAGGTGTACCTGTGAACTCCAGGGAACCAAAGGCAGTTTTGAAAACTGTTCTGTGCAGAATCTGAATGCTGTGTGCCCTCTAGAGCTCCCTGGGGGAAGAAGCTCTGGTAGTCAGCTTGTCTTGGTCTGAGGTAGCTCCTAGTCAGGAGTCCCTTGCTGTATTCAAGCACTCAGAGCATCTGTGTGCTCTGAAAGTACAGATTCTAAACCAGATCTGCACACCAGATATGATTAATGTTCTAGCTCACCATAAATGTATCCTTCTGATTATCAAAGTGGCTGATAATAAAATGCAGATAAACGCAGTCATAGTTTCTCAGCCTGAAAATGAAGTACCTTTCTGACTTTCAAACACATGGGTATTACAGAGGAGAAATTGGTTTGTTGAGATCTGAGCCTTCTGTAGTTCTTTCTTTTACCCAGGCACAGCTGGGTCCTGCTCTTGCCCAGGTATGTCCAGAAGGAAGAATGCAGAGAGAGACAAGGGTAGGAGCAGCCAGAGGTGAACATCGTTCACAGCTACAACATCAAATTCTGGGGAGCAGAGCAGAGGAATGAACACTTCCTGGCTGAAAAGAAATATTAAAAGCCAACACCCCATGTTTATAGGGTATTTCTCAGCTTGGCTCATGCTCTGACCTCAGGAGGTTGTGGTCACAACATCTCCACTTGCTGGGGCTGAACAAGCAGCAGAGTTGAGTGCAGCTTGCCTAAACGTTTGCTGCTGCACTCCTGCCACATTGCTGCTCATCTTTTACTGTCCCCAGGGCTGCCCCTAGACATTGATCCTTCATTCTGAGTATTTTTTTTCTTAGTCTGAGCTGCTTTATTTGGCATAAAAGAGTTTAAGAAGCACTGGCTACTTTGCCTGAGCTGAGGGGAGTAGGTTGTGCTGGGAGCTGGGGGTAGTGAATTGCAGCAGTGAGTGGCTGCTTCCGTGCTGTGGCTTTTCAGTTCTGAGCAGCCTCAGAAGCAGCGAGGGCTCTGCACAGGGTTATGTGCACCTCTGTTACATAAAACCATCTCAGACTGCACCAGGAATTGGAGTCTAAATGGGCTGAAGGTGCTGTTTTCCAGGGAAGTGCACGTGAGAGTGTAGACTGCTTGCTCTGGCTGCTGCCTGAGGTCCAGGAACCTCAGCACGCAATTGCTTAGATAAAGTGCCACTTGCTCGGGCTTATCCAGGATTTTGCAACATTTAGCCAGACAGAGAAGGGCTGGATTTCTTTCACAAGATTTCCTCCTGCAGTTTTCTCCACGAGCTGCCACGTGGTGCCCGTGCTGCTGCTGGGCTCACCTGCCACCCACACAGAGCTGAGGTTTTGGAAACTGCCACCAGCCCTCAGAGCAGCTGCAGCCTCCTGAACCACCCTGGAGTTCATGAAAATGTGCCTTGGGAAGGTCCTCCTTTTAAATCCTCATGGCCATAAAATTACAGCTTGTCCAACTACCAGCAGCATGTTAAAAAAAAAAAACCAACAAGCTCTAGAATTTTACTGGCCCTTATTTGCTAGTATTGGTGATTCCTCTTGGAAATGATTTTTATCCATGCTTAGTGAAAATACATTTCTGCTACAGTCTCTGTGTTTTAAATATGGAGCATTAAATGAATCATTCTATGCTATCAGCATGAAATTCACACTTATTTACTCTTATGATTAAAATGGATGGGTTTGTTTATTGGGTAATTTTATCAATTTCACTTCAGGAGTTTCCTCAGAACCTGCAGTGAAATCCCTGAGGATTGCCTGTCTAAACTTCAGCAAGTATAATTGATAAACTCCTGCTTCCAGTTTTTCTGGTGGTTCAAATAAAGAATTTTGTGTTTTCTTGATTTTCTAAATCAAGAAGTAATCTTGCTCTAACAGGCTGGTGATATTTTTGAGCCTTGCAGTTTGCTTTCTGGTCATGAATTACTTATATTTAGAATGGGTTTAAGTTGATTAGACAATGCAAGTCTAAGCTTGCAAAAGAGATGAATCTTTCTTGATAACTTGGGTTGGTCTAGGAGATTTAGGGGCTCTTGTTAATGATATCTCAGTTAATTATCTGGAAGTCACATTCCACCATTAGAGTGTATCAAGTGAATCAGCCCTAGTTGCAAGTTAGCTCTGTGAATTTGGAACAAGCCCTTAAGTGCTCCTAAGTCCTGTATGTCCTTAGCAGAGAGATTGAAAGAAAAGAATTTTCCCACCAAACAAATACAATTTAAAATGTTCACAGTAGACCATTTTTTTAGAAGATACGAATGTTTTTAAAAGGAGCCTTTAAGGAAAAAAACCTGAAAATGCACACATCGGGTGTCTGCTACAAAGTGATAGAGAAAACAAAAGGTGCCATCAAAAGACTTTGTGAACTGAGCACCTGGTTTTGCAGTTCTAAACCTACACAACTATTCTGACTGCATTTTTGCTGAAGTTGAATTTAAAACTCTTAAAACTGTGAGTGAGTGAGGTTGAGGGCACGTGGCAGTCTTCACACAATCCCTAAAGGGGTCGATTTGGAATTTGTAGATGAAATTTAGTAAAATTCATAGAGGCGGCTTGTGTAAGTATTTTAAATGAATTTCTGCCACAAAGCACTTAGAGACTGTGTGTCACTGGTGCTCTCTGCTTGTGTTACAAGGAAGGAAGGAAGGGAGCAGGAGCCTGGTGCAGGACCAGCTCTGCATTCTCACATTTAGAAGACAGCCTCAAGCTCCGGTGTAAAGTTTAATATTGCTTTTTCTTCCCAAGCAGGTGTGAAAGTAAAGAGCTGGATGTTGAAATAAGGAACCTGATAGGGAAGAGAAGCACTCACGAGTCGAGTGAGGACCCCACACCTCTTGCCCAAGAGAGGCTGAGCCCTCAGAGAACTTCATGTTCCCTTAAGGTAATCGCAGTGTGCTTTTGCAATCTTTATGCCAGGAAAGGACGTTTCAGGGCATGTTCTCTGGGGGACTTGACCATGCACGAAACTTTAGGATTTCTGAAATGATGCAATGAACTTGCTGCACTTTTTTTTTTCCTGATGTAGCTGCTTTCTGGTATGAGGAAGAGTGACTGAGAAGGTACATTTTACAGTGTTTTAAAAGGTCAGCTAAACCCACTGATTATTATCCTTAGTGTCAAACCCTGCAGCCGAATGTGCTTTCTGGATAACATAGATCCTTGGAACTACATAACCCCCAAAACACTCTCATTTTTGATGCATTTGGTAGTTCTGATTCAACTGGGAGTGAGAAGAGCTGTGGGACACAAAGATCTGTGGAAGTGTCAGAAAGGCTTTTAGATGAATGGGAAGAGAGGAGAAGGAAAATGATGATGATTCAAACCCACACTTCTGTGGTATTGCAAACAGAAAATCGTAAGCCACCTGCTAAGGCAGTTGTCTTTGCCTGCAGTGAAGCAGTGGTTAACAAGCCTGACAGAAACTTGTTCTGGGTTTCCCTCTCAGTTTCACTCCTCTCCCCTCAAACAGCGAGAAGAGAAGGAATTTCCCCATTTTCCACAAACTGGGAACAGGAGGAGGGGGATGTGCAGAGGAGAGGAGTGATCAAACCATGAATGATCCAGCTGCAATGGGTGACACTCTTACCTGTGTGACTCCAGCACGGGATGGGGAAAGGAAAACTCTCCAGGCTGCACCCCGAGGCACGGTGCAGGAAATTGGCGAGGAGGTAAAAGGGAGATGACTCTTCTACGAAATCCGAAATTACACACAGCTCCTTTCACATGCAAACCGCCATCTCCAGAATGACTCACGACCTCGGGGCATGAAGCTGAGCCGAGCCTAAGGAGACAGCCCAGGGTCAGACCTGTGCGATTAGAAACGGTGAGAGAGAAGCCGCAGGGAGGGATGGGGATTCCCAGAGGCAGGGGAGAAAGAAGTGTGGCGAAGCAGAAGTCAGTGCAGAACCAAGCTTTGAAATTACAAGCCACAGATGATCCATGGAAACATCTGTTAGCCTCCCTCCTTCCAGCAGAAGGAGACATAGGAAAGGAATTGGGGGATATGGGGAATGTGGGGAGGAAAGAGAAAGGATGTGCTTACCTGGACCCTTTCAGTGCTGCAGTGCTTCACACAGGAGATCATGGCTGTATTTAATCTGTGGTGCTTTTATGCTCTTTGCATTTCTAACACTTCTTGCCTGTGAAAGGTGTGTGTGTGTGGTTTTCAGAGCTTAAAGAGGGACACTTCATGAGATTTCTGCACTAGGCACATGCTGGCTATTTTGTATTTATACTTTGAAGTCAAGCAACTTTTCACTTGGCTGGGTATTGATCAGGGCTTCAAATGAGTGACAGCTTGACAGTTCTGATATCAACAACCTCAGGGTAAGGTGCTGGGAATACCTGTCTTGGATTGTGTGTTTTGGGAAAGGAGGTCATATTTTTAACACCTAATAGATTTTGTGACAGTTATGAAATAGTATTAAAAAACCCCACACACCAGAAAATAACAGTTTGTGAAATTATGCTGATTTGGACTTAAAATAAGGGGCAAATTATATATTTAAGAGTTAGGAAACAGTGAATAATGAAACAAAAGTGCACCGTTCCCTATAGTGTCAGTCATTCATCAGGAAGTTATTTGTCAGAGCCAGGAGGTCATTTTAATTCTGTAACTTTTTCTGAAGAGTACCAATTGCACTCTGCAGAGTGGCATTTCCATCTGACCTTGAATCGCTTTCAGACTAATCTGTAAATGTCTGTAAACAAATTCTCCTTTTTGCCAGGTTTTTTTCCATCAAAAAAATATTACTGTGGTTTTAAATGCAGATATTTGAGGGAGTAAAAATGTGGGACTGCAGAATGAACTTCTCAGTGCATCCTTCAGCCTATGATTTCTTCAGTTGCAGCTTGTCCTGATGCTGCTTTCTCCATTCCAGGAGAGGGAATAGATTTGCATTTTTTTTTAGATTTACAAATTATTGTCCAATTATTTTCACATGAAACTTGGATTTTCATCATGAGGCCTGAGTTTGCAAATGCTTAGGTACTTGGGAGGCCATGCCCTTATGATTTGTGGATAAAGGAAACCCTGAGGTAGGAGCCTGTGCTATGTTTGATTTACTCTGTAACCACGTCTTGCCCTAATTTTATCCAGTTCCCACCTATTAAGACACAAATTTGCATCTGCATCTATTTTTCTGTCAGAGGGAGCACGTAACTGAGCAGCACAAAAGGCTGAGGCTGACACACTTACTGAAGGGAAATTCCCTTTTTTGGCACACCCCTGGTGAAGCACTGGGGCCAGGTTGAGGCAGGAAGAGGCAGATTCTTCATCTGGTTCAAGAGCCAATTTTATTCTTCAGCTAAAATCTTTCATTTTTTTACTGTTTCACCACATGCCTCAGAATGGGGAAAAAGGTTGCAGTGAATATTGTGGCAAGCACAGCCTCAGCAATAAAGCCAAAAACACAGCTCAACTGAACCATAAGCAAAGTGAAAGCTCCCTAAAATCCACCAAAATTTAACCCAAGTCATCTCAGAGTTAATCTAGCTTCTACAAGTCTACAACTGAACAATAAATTTAAAAAATAAAAATAAAAACCCCCAACGAACCTCACAGCAGTTGCATGATCAGCTAGGAAAAAAAAATAATGTGACTTTGTAATTTTGTACCATTTTGTTATCATCAAGGAAAGCCTCCCATTTGCTTGCATCGAGCCTTTTAATGGTTCTTGGTTTCACTGCAGTTGCTGAACAGACAGAATTTTCAGAAGTGCGAAATGGTTTTCATTATCTGAATTTATGACTGATATTTTGTAATTCTGTGACACAAATTGTTCCCAGAATTAAGATCCAGCACTCTGAAAATAGGAACTTTTATCTTCTTGTGGTACTGAGGCTTGAGAGAGGATTCAGTGGTGGCCAAAGCTCCAGGGCTTTGATTTTTTTCTCACTGCAAGCTTCCCAAGATGCCTAAAAGGCCTTTATGCTCAGGAAGCTCAGGTCTTCCTAGAACAGAGATTAAAATATTTCTCATTTTTAAACAGGACATTAAAAAAAACCAAAACAACCATCTCAAAGCTGCTACTAATAGAGCTTACAGAGTATCATGGAAATAAAACAGAAATTAATAAGAGGCTTCTATATTGTTGTAAGATGCCACTTGGGAGTCAACTTAGGAAGTGTGGGGGGCAGCAAATTGTCCCATTCACTTCCTGACAAGCTTTTTCCATACCTGGCAGATTTTTAGGTTTGTGACTGCATTTACAGTCTGGTTGTCAACTGGAATTTTCCAAACAATTTAAAACTGTGTATTTGGTTCAATAGCCTCAAACCAAGTATAAATGCTTTAAAATATTTTGAGTTTTTTTGAATTCTGAAGCCTGATAGTTCTTTCAAGGATTTCTGTATATCTCAGGGTTCTGAAGTGCCATTGTACAACTAAGTTTTTCTTGATTGTGTAGCAGTAGACATAAACAAATGTAGTGTCTTTAGCTCTGCACTGTCAAGGAAAATTAATGTTGTCATCTCCTTCTCTTTCTTTTTGGTGCTGTTAACTGTTTGCACAGAGACAGGCAATGATTTTGCTTCAGTCTCTCCCAGTTTTTGCTGGAAGAATACCACCACCTCTGAAGAGCTTGAGTTTGTGTTGCCTGCTCGCTGGCATTTCTGCTATTCATACAGACTTCAAACATCCCCTTCTCTCTCCAATCTGTTCTTGCATGGCCATCAGTTATCCATATGAATGCTAAGTTGGATGAGACAGGCACTGAAAAGTACTTTAGTCTTAGTTCTATTCTGTCAAATTCACTTTCAGTCGTCATTATTGCAGTCATGAAGAAATCACCAACAAGGGACTTGGTGTTCTAATGGCCAGGTAGCTTTCCAGGAAGCTACTCAGCTCTCCAGGAAACTGTTGTGACCTGAATTACAGTCTCAAGTAAGGCCTCAGCCTCATCCTCTCTTCAAAGTAATTTGAGTATTAATATCTTTCAAGTGGGAGCTGTGATTCACGAGTGGGGCTGTGCCCTGGGTTTGCCCTTCTGTCCCTCCTGCGGGGACCGCTCAGCGCCTCACTCACCACATCCCAGTGTGCTCTTGTGAGGAAACCAGAGCCTGGGGCTGCTTTACCTTGCAGGCCAGACCATAAAATGCAGCTGTTCAGCCTGAGTTGTCTCCAAAAGTGTAGGTGCTGCTGGAGTGGGGATGAGACTGGTGAGAGTGGGAGCTGGGATAGGGACGGTGTGTGGGCTTGAGAGGCATCACCCTGGAGAGCAGATGTGCAATGTGGAAGGTTTGTGATTGTAATTTTATTAATCAGATGCCCAGTGTTGGTGCTTTAGACTTTGTGTGAGTTTAAAATTTTCAATGCAGTACCTGATATGCTCAAAGCCTAGTTTTGATATACGTGCAGATGAAATTCTTCTAATTTTTGATGCGTAGGATGACTCCTATGTAGAATCTGAAATGTCTTCCTTAAAATAACCTCTGTTTTTAATTTCTCTCTTTACATTCTGCAAGTTTTCCAGTTGTTCTGTAAACCAGGCAAAAAAAAAGAACATCAGGGTAGCAGGATATGTTTCATATGCTGATATTATAAAATAATAACTTGCTTCCACATTGGGGTTTGTGTCTTGCAAAAGAGGAGTTGCTTAGTCACACATATCTGAAATGTGGCTGCAAATTTCCAGCACTTCACAGGACTGCTTTACTTTGTCTAAATCCATTTTTGGAGGGGTTTCTATTCTTTTATATCAAATTTCACATGCTGGCTTGCATTCCTTTCCTTGGAAGTGAAATAAGCAACCTCTTCTGCCACTACAAAAGCCATAGACCCAGAGATCTTTCCACAAAAAGGAGCAGGATTTTTCTTTCATGCTTCCTTCTAAAATCCAGTGTTATTCAGAATTCCAAGGCTGAAGACGGGAACACTTTGCACTTTTCTGTTTCATTATGACTTTGTATAGAAAGTCTGTGGAAGCCTTTTCTTTGTTAATCTCTCCTGGGAGTTTAACTTGTTAAGGTTAACCTCTTTCTCCAAATGGGAACTGAGGCTCAGGTTTGGAGTGTTTGCTGCCTTTGAGTACCCAAGTCCTGAGTAGCTTGAAGCTGGATCTATGCTTAGGTGAGGCAAGTAGCAGAAGTGCAAATAACACATCTGTCATTTCATCCTTATGGAGCTTTTCTTCAGGGAAACAAATCAATTTTCCAATTTTGGTTTTCCCCTAAACATCTTGGGGTTTTTGTATGGGGGTGCTTTTCCCTGTAGCTGTTAACAGACTTTGTTATTGCTCCTTTATAAGCGTGACTCACTCATTTTTCTGTTCTGATAATTCACTCTTAGTGTCAATAATTGTAATTACTTAAGTCCTTTTTTTATGACTGGAAGCAGGGATAAAAAAGCCTGTCCTCTTACTGAAAAAGCAAATACCCTTCCTTCCCTTACACATGCAACTTCCTCTCTGGGGGGAACCGGCCAGGCAATTGTGATTTCCATGATCAGAAAGCAGAGAGCTGCCTTGCCTGGCACATTAGTCATAGTCATTGTGCTTCATCCATTCTGGGAAGCCCCAGCCAGGAAGGAGGAAAAGGTTAAAATCAGAATTCCACCACTTCTTTCTGGACCTTGGCTGCTTCCGCAGGCAGCACTTCTGAGTCTGAAAGCAATTCTCATTAGCCAACATAAAACCTCTGTTTCATTGCTCTTCTTCTTCCAAAGACCCACAGCGAAGGAAACGCTCCAGGCCAGCTTGGATGCACCTGGGCAGGTGGGAGTGACATGGAAGCTCCAGCAGAACCACTGGAAGTAAGTGACTATGTTGGCTCTTCTCTGAAGTGTTTTCTAATTAACATGGGCTAGTGCAGGTCACTTTGTAGATTGACAATTATGGGCTGGTCTTTGTGTTCTAATAGGTTTTTCTGAACGATTTAAACTGTGTAAGAGTGGAAGGAAATGTCAGAAATATTTTTGCAGATGGCATTCTTAGAAAGAAACCCTTTCCTTAATAGGTTTTTTTACCCCCCAGAAGTTACACAAAGGGTACAAAGGGGTTCATTTGAGTGACCCCACAACTTCTGTGAGCAGTATTTGGACCAGGAGCTGCCAAGTGTATGTGTAGATTTTAGATTTGTGAGTGGTCTTATTCACATTAATAATACTCTTAAATATGCACTAAAATACATGCCTAATGCCCTAATGCTGAAAGCAATTCAGCATGTGAATAACTCCATTAGCTGCCAGGTATTGCTTCAGATACTCGAAATTAAACATATCTGTGAACTACAAGAAGAGGGATTAAATGTTTTCTGGCTTGGAAGTCAAGGGCTCCACATTAGAGTTCAGCAGGACTGGCCATGGGGCAAATATGTGGTTGGCATTTTTGCCTTTGAAAAGACACATTAAAACTGTCCTTTGATCTTCATTGGTATTCAGCATTAAATTCTGTATCTAAAGAAAATGTATTCCAGACCTCAGAAGCACTCACACTATTATTCTAGTTTTTCATATATTGGTTGAGATATTAGAGAGGGGAACAAAATTCCCTGAGCATGTATCTGAACACAGAGTATGTTCTGTTTTTATGAGAATGCCTCTTTTTTTCCAGTACAGTTCTCTCTTGCTCTCTCTCTAGTAGATCACATGTTTGTTTTCATGACAATCCGTAGAAACTTCTTGGAAATTATGATCTAAAACACTGCCATTATAAAAATGAGGGTCTAGCTGCTGCTGTCCTGCATGGGTGAAATTCCACACTTAAAAAACATGGAACAATTACAGACTGATCTTCTAAATGTCTCCAAATGGCTTACTTGTTTTCTGTATTGCTTGTTTTGAGCCCATTGTGCTAAAGTTGATCACCTTGGGCCTACAAGCACGTACCAGGGGCAATCCTATGAATTATTCTAGTTCTTGTAAATGAAGGGAATTACTTACACCCACTCCAAGTCATGCTCAACTTTTGTGGTTTGTACTACTTGTTTGTGTTACCATCTGCAAGATAATTAAAATCCTAATTTGTGTTCTGTGTCTCAGATGGTACAAATAGATACAATTTTGGTTATTTCAGTGGCTATTTGCATAATGCTTCAATTAAAGCACAGCCTGAGTGGGTTTAAAGCAGATCAGCTGTCAGCAGGTGTGAAGGTACTCACATACAAATTTGGTGTAAGAAAATGTTTGTTTCAGTTTCTTTATGTGCACCTGTCAGGGTGGGTGGGAGCTTTAGATGAGAATCTTGAAGAGAACAGGCCAGAAGCGTTAATTTTTGAACATTCCTTTTCTCCAGTCAAGGCACACATTGCTGAGCAAAAAGAAGCCTTTATCATCCAATTCTCTGGAGAAACAGATCCTCACACTGGAAAGACAGAGACGAGAGGTAATCTTAAATATACCCTTAACCACATGATGCCTGATTGTACCATGCCTGTGAATCTGGAAGAGCAGATGTTTATTTAGTACAAAGGGCAAATTTTATTAGTGATCACGCTTATAAAGGCCAAGGAACAACAAGGGTTTGCACACAGCAGTATTCCAGCCGGTAGGAGTCTTCTATTCATTTGTTTGAAGTCAAAGACCTTCTAATTGGAAATATGTTCATGGAACTTGTAGCAAACTAGCAGGGAAGTCCTTGGCCATTTAGGAGTTGCAGCCTGGGATTTGTGCAGTGCTGCAAATGATCCACCTGTAGCTTCTTGTGTATTTGCATGTTTCCTGAGTGCTGCTTCCTGCATGTTCATGTGCTTTAACTGAAATACCAAAGCACTGGCAGATGGGCTGCAAGGCTTGCCAAACCTTAAACTTGCTTCTTCTGAAATAAATGAACTGGCCAGATGATGAGGAGGTTGGGATCACTCACTGACAGGGGATTAGAATGGCAGTCTGTTTTTGATTTACTGAAAATGTTTAAATAAAGGTTATTTACTCTGCCTTCCTGGTAATTACAGCTTCTGGAGGTGAACAAGCAATGGGATCATCAATTTAGAAGCATGAAACAGCTTTATGAAAAGCAGGTAACAATGCTGACTTCTGTTGCAATGTGTGTGCCACCTGCTGACAGTTAAGCCTGTGTTTAAATGCCAGCCAGCCATAGCCATGGTAAATACCTTACTTTGTCTTGAGCTCATACATTGAAAAAGCTTCATCATATAAAAGTGAAGCCAATCTGTGTCAATCTTCAGCAGGACAAAATAACCAGAGAAGCAGGATGTCCCTAAAATAGTAGGGACCAGTGTAGACATGACAGCAGAGATCTTCATGCCCTCCACACTGTAGTAAAAATTGCCCATAACTGAGAGCACAATTAACTGAAACCTTCATTTTTCCCCCCAAGCTATGTCCAACTGACATAGCTTTTGTTCCTTGCTTATGGCTATGGGGCATCATTGCTGCAGACATTATCATCAGCTGCCTCATGAAGCTCAGTGCTTACAGTTTTGCCTGGTGTTCCAAAACCCAAGTTGGTTCATTGACTGACACTTCACCTCTACTTCTTCCTGCTATGAAAAGGAAGTTGGTAGAATGACTTAACGTGCTTATCAGGAAAATTTTCTCCATAATATTTTCCAGAAAGCTTTACTGAGATCTGGATCATTCATTTTCTCTTTCCTCCAAAGAGAAGAGGAATCCAAATGGCTCTTTCTCATTTCATCTGGAACAGTTTTATGCCTGTGGCTCAGCACCCTGGAGGTGCTGTGCCTTTCAGAACCCTCAGTGAGCCCAACATGGTCTGTCACTTGCTTTGCAGATGACAGAGATGAGGGCAAAGCTGGACGTGTCAGAGAGGAGAGTGAGCGAGCTGGAGCAGGAGAGGCACTGGCAGCATTCAGAGGAGGAGCGGCGGCGGGCGCTGGGCAGGGAGAGGCTGCTGCAGGAAAAGGTAGGAGGGTGCCCTGAGCCACCCCTTTTGTGCTCTGTGGTGAAAGCTGTCTTGCCTTTCATCTTTCTCCCCTTGTGTGAGGCAGAGCGTGGGTTGTGCACAGCCCAGAGGTGAGACTGTGGCTCCTCAGTATCCTACCCAAGAGCTGCCTCATCACTGAACTCTGCAGAGAGAGAGAGTCATTTCAGTATGACTGCCAGACAGCACAGCACTAGTGTGTGGGGGAGTAAAGAGCAGGTTGGTATCTACACTGCACAGATTTCCCTCCTCACAGTTCAGGTCAGGGTGAATTTCTTTGAGAAGGAAAATGCTGCAGTTACTTCCAGGGCAAGAGGAGCACCACTGCAGGTGCTACACAAAGTGCTTGGCAAGAAATAGGTGAAGGAATGAATGCAGCTCCAGTTCCCCAGGTTTTGGTATTGACAACACAGGCTTTTACATGTGTGCTAGCTATCTCAAATCCCTCCAATACTAGTGATATTGTCCCTGCAGTTATCAGGCCTGGAAATGTCTGGGCTGATCAGCTGCTCCAGGATGGTGTTCACCTCACCCTCAGAGTGGTTGGGCTGCTCTCTCAGGACTCCTTGGGCAGTGGCTCTTGTTGGTGGGCTTTTGCATCTAGATTTAGATCCCTGAGCTGGATTTCCACCTCAGTAAAACCTGAATGATGGGCACCTACACACCGCTTTGTGCTCCATTTTACGAGCCCCACAGAGTGGTGCTTCCTGTTCTCATTCTGCTTCATGGTATCATGTACTTCATGACCTCGAGAGAGAGTTTCTGGATGATGATGATGGCTGAAGCTGGGCTTCTCTGTTCACGTGGTAACCTGAAACAAGTGGCAATTGCATCACTTCCAGGCTCAGATAATATGTGAGTTTGCTGCTGCAGGGAAAGAAATGCAGCCCCCTTAGCTTTTATGTGCATAAGCAGAACACTTATCTTATTGCTTATCAATTAGTCTTAGCTAAGCACATACTTGATTCCTAATCCATAATTCAGCACAATTTACATGTTTTAAGGCAAACTCTCTTATATACTTGCTGAATGACTGCCTGTATTTGCTCTGAGTGTTGATTGAATGTGAGACAGTCCACATTTCTGTTCATATTACTGCCTGCCTTTTAATATATGGTACCTGGAAAAATAGCCACCATTTTATAAAAATAAGGTTGAGTAGTACACTCTTCCAGATCTTTTACAGTATACATGAATAATGAGCTAAATGGCAATATGGTCCAAAACATTTTCTATGGGGACAGGTTAACCAGCATGCAATTTTGGTCTTAAATCAGCAATTTCTTTGAAGTTACACACTCAGCCAGTAAGTGCTTTTCAGCTTGAGCTAGCTCCTGGATGAGTTCCTATACCTATTGCAGAGATACCCTGCTAATCTTGCCTGGTTTTTGGAGAAAATTAAATCTTCCAGCTAACTTAGAACACAGCAGAGTAAAGCTTCCTCACGTGTAAGCAGCAGTTACTCAGGGGTGTTTTTCACTGGCTCAATTAGCACACAGTGATGAGCTTCTGATGAGCCCAAACTGTGACTGGCTGCACAGAAAAAAAACATTTCTTTGTGCCTGTGGTTGTTGGATCTCACTTTTTTATTCACATGACACAGCTGCAGAAAATATTTTAAATACTTTTTTTTTTTTCCTGTTTTTATCTTCAGTGTTGTGTGGCACTGGGCATGGCTGGGACTCCAGCATTTAGGCCTGGCCTTATTCTCTGAGTACATAAGAGAAATGCAGGTCTGGGCTAACTGTGGATGTGATTTTAATCTGCTTGGCCTGCCAGCATTCCCATGTCTTCGTGCAACTGCGGAGAGCAGGGATTTAGTCTGGTATGTTGTCTCTGTCTCATCATGTGGTGAGTGGTCAAAACAATTTCTGCAGACTTTATCATATGAGGGTGTATTAATGATCTGCCTTCCTGTTGCCTCCCTTCCCAAATGTGTTTGGGGCAACAAAAATGCAGCACATCTGTCCGACAGAAGATTATGCTGAAAATTGTTCATGAAAAATGTTTCCATCTGCATTTCTGCAGCATCTCTGTATTTTTGCATTCCAGAAAGATACAGAGGTCCTTAGTGAAGCTCTCCATGAAATGAAGGAAGAGAACAGGCTCCTGAAGCAGAAGAATGCCTCAATGGCCAGAAAGAAGGAACACTATGAGAGTGAAATAAGTCGTCTCAACAAGGTAGGAACAGGAATGAGCTGTTGATTGCTTTAATAATGGGATCTCTGTTGTCAGGGACCTACCACATACCATCTCTTCAGTCCTGGGAGCTGGGAAAACAAGCAAGAACTCACTGCAGCTTGTACCTGTGCGTGCTGCTCTTGGCAGGTAGTAGGGCTGCACTGTACAGAGAAAAATTCAAAGAGTATTTGGGTTCTCCTATGAAACCTCTCTCTCTGTCATGTCTAAGCCCTTTCTCCATCCTCCCTCCTCAGACCAAGAGGGTAATGGCACAAAGATGCTTCTATATGCACCTAGTGAAAGACTGTGGTTAAAAAGAAAGGTCACACAGCTTACAAACTCTTGTTTTACATGTATTCTGTCTTTGAGAATAATGGCTTCTCTTCACAAGACATTGTCCTGTCCTCCTGTTTGTATCCATACACACACATATTCATACCTATAATATTGTGTGTATATATGTCTTACTGAGGAAATTGCCATTAAATAGCTAAATGGGATTTTTTTTTAACTGAGGGAAAGTAATAAATGTAATTTTGTTTAATCAAAAGATCACATAAAGCAGTGGGTGTTTTCTAACAATTTTGTATTTCATGGTGAACCACAAACACTTCCTGAGGAAATGCTCTGCAGTAACCATTGCTGTGTAACTTTAATAAATGCTTTAATAAGCTAAAGGGCCATGATGTGCAAAAGTCAAGCCAAAAAACATAATGTTGCCATAAGAAAAAATCTGACAGAACCCATGATCTCTAGCTCTTTTTGAAATGCTTTGACAGGACTTGCTTAAAGCTCTAGTCTAACTTTAATTCAAGACCTTGTTTGTTAAGCAACTTAGTTAAATGTTTTATTTTCCTGTCTTATGATGTGGCTGTAATAAGACAGATGGGTATATAGACCATTGTTTTAAATGAAGCATCAATTTCATATATAATACACTTTCCCAACAGTAATTTACTGATTTTCTGTGTCTTTGCATCCTTCAAATCTCATGTCATGAATTCACATAAGACTGGAAGGGACCCTCTGTGCCCTTTCAAAGTCCCCTTTGCAGGTTCAGCCACTTGAAGTTATTACAAATCCTCTGAAATCAAACTACTTTTTCTTCTTTTCGTGTGAATGGATCAAGCAGAGGCTCACAGTATTGTTTCCAAATGCAGTTTAAAAATAGTTTTCACCTCACTGTTAATCTTTTGAAGATTGAATTTTCTGGATTTTTCTTTTCTTTTTTTCTTCCCCTTCCATCATTCTGAGTTGTAGAACCTCCTCAAAAAGGTATTGAAGGGAGCTCAAAGGGGCAGATGAAGGGCTAATCAGTAATCAGGGTAACTGTTTTCACCCTTCCAGTTTAAGTTCAACCTTCTTTATGTACAGGCATGGAACACAAACTTTACCAGTGTTATACCAGTTTCATTTCTACACAATTCTTAAGGAAAACAGCTCATCAGATAAAAAACTTTCCTTTTCTCTTCTGTGCCTTCCATGGAAAGTGCTTGGTTTTCATTGGGCCTTGGATAATTAATACCAATCCTTGGATTACTTTGGATACTGGTTCTCCTGCTTGGCCACTTCTTCCCCCTTTGCCTCTTCCCCCTCCAGTTAACTTCCCTCCTTCCCACGTGGAGCATGGGCAGCAAGGGAGAGCAGAGGAGATCATCAGCATGAATTCAGCGTCTAAAAGGGTGAAGTTAGGGATTCATATCTTATGTGAGAGAATTTGAAAAGCACTGAATGATACTTGAGCTGGAGTAAAGAAAATAATACATAATTATGATGTGTGGTTATAGACAGAGAGATCTAAGAGTGGTTTAATTATTCCAGTCCAAGGGAGGGCTGTGCAGTACTGTTACAAATAAAGTCTGCAAAGAACTGGCAGAATTTCAGTGTGAAACAGTCAAGAGTGGTACCAATGTTGTGTGTATTCGTAACTCCCTCTAGTGACAAGCTATCGAGGCTACACAACCTCCTCTCAAACCAGGAGAGTTTGCTTTGCTCCACCTGAAGGAATCTCTGCTTTTTGTACAGAAAATGTTTCAGTCAGACTTTACTGTAGCAAAATGGGTTTATATCCAGTGTATATAATCGAAGCAACTTCAAGTGAAGGGGAAACCTCTTTCTAATAATTTTAAAGGATATTTTTTCTTTTTCATGTAGTGGATCTCTGTTTAGTAATTTTGCAGTTTGACATTGCAGGCCCTTCTGGATGCATTCAAAAAGCAGCACCCACCTGTGGCTGGGACTCCTCCGGGGAAGGGTGACAGGAACAGCATTGAGGAGATGAGAACCCAACTTGAAGTCCTTAAACAACAGGTAAGAACAGCTCAAGTGAGCCTGGATGGATTTCACACAGCATCATTCTGCCTTCTCTGCCAGGGATTGTGCTTGGTAGACTTGCTGTGTAGAGCTTCTGAAAGACACAGCCAGTTTAGCCCCAGCCCTCTGGAATGATGTTTCCCCAGATGCTGTCATCACAGAAGTGTCCACAAAATGAAACTGAGTTGTGGCAAGGCCTGGAGCAAGGACTTGTAGAGGAGTCAAAGCAGCAGAATGGCTCTCCTGACTCCTGGAGGTGTCCTGCCAGCTCTCTGCTAGGGGCTGAATTTTATCCAGAGGGAATGCTAAATTTTATGAGTTACTGATTGTGTCTTCTGCTCCTTTTATCTGAGAAGTTGCCAGTGTAGTGAGTTATCCAAGGATCCTAGTCTTGGAAAACTAGAGCATTGGAATAGCAGTTTTTCTAAGTGTGAGGTAAACCATTTGCATCCATAACCTGCATCCCAAGCTTTATCGATGTGTATTTATTTATTTTTTAATACTTGTTCTGAGCAACTCAAGTGCTTTGTGCACTGTCTCTCCATATGAAAGAATCTGTTTAAAAACAAGATAGTTTTCAGGTAATTTTATTCTTCAGGTCTATTGTCCTGGCTAGTGTCAGGGTTAATGTTATTGACACACAAATGGATGTGATCAGAATGGGAATTTTATTCAATGGGAATAAAATACTTGTTTCTGTCACGTTTGACAGCACAGCCAGATTTTGCTCTCTAATGTAATGCTTGCCACATGCTGGAGAACAAAATCCTGCACTTGATTGTACAGTAATGAGTTATTTCATTCTACACAATAAAATAGAGTAAACCATTTTTTTTCCCAAAATTCTCGTGGGGTATCCATTTTATGAATGTGTTTTTCTAGTTGTATAAATCAGTACAGTGAGTCCAGACTTCCTTCTACACGAAATGGAGCAAGAGGCTCTAACTGGCTGGAGGAGGGACTCTTGGGACAAAGGGTGATGTGCCCAAGTCCCACGGGATCTTGGTTGTCATCAGCCCATCCCTGCTCACAGCAGAGGAGATGAAGGCAGTCATTCCTTGGGAGGTGTCCCCTCTTCCTCAGGGTGACAGAATAAATGGCACAACTCTGCCAAAGTGGCTCCCTTGCAGTTCCAGCAGATTATACAGCTCTGGGGAGTGGGAGGTGGGACAGCAGAGAGAAATGAGGAAATACTGAGGAGAGGACAAGGGATGCAGGGATTTCTACAAGTGACAGCTTTGTCTCTGCTTCGGAGGGTCAGGAAAAGAATTTATAGATCCCTGTTTGACCTTTTCCTTCCCTGAGGTATTAACATTTTTCTAGTCCTTCTGTGAAGTCATAGCACTGCTTCCAGCAAAAAGAAAACTGGATCTGTCCAATGGGCAGGGCATGAGCCACAGCAAGTAAGTTTTTTGGGAAGAGACTGTCAGCAGACTTTAGTGAGCAACCGAGAGGACATGAAAGGGCATCTGGAAGTTCTGGTGGTGGTTCCCACCCAAACATGCCTTTGCTGTTATTTGCCAGTAAAGTGCCACCAACCTCCAGCTTCTCACCAGGTGGATGCCTGCCCATCAGCTGAAGCATTAAGGCAGTCATCCTAAGAACAAAAAATTTATGGATTTGTGTTTTGTTTCTGAAGCCGTGTGCTTGCTGCCTGCGCTGGGGCGGTCAGATATTTTTAACGGGATGAAGCTCAGTAATTCCTGACCACATAAAAAGAGCTAAGCCACTGCATCCTTCAGCATTTTCAAGGCAGCTTATTTTCCAGGAACAGGGTCCAACATCTGTATTTCCACTGGGAATTGTGTACATTACATTCCATTTGGAATTGTGTGCATCACATTCCCCTCTGCCTCTGCACAGGGGTGAGGAGGTTCTTTGCGAACTCCTTGCACCTGAGATACAGGAGGGAGTTAAAAGTGCCCATAACTGAAGAGAAAACTGGAAAAATGTTGGTCAAATGTTTGTCCTGCCACTGTAAAACCCTTAAAAAGTTCTATACTGATATTTGCTAGCTTGTTTATAATATTTAAAACTGGTATTTGCTAGTCAGTCTTTGAAATGACAAGGTTGTACAAAAACCGGCACTGGGGACTGTTTCAATTGATGCGTGCCACAGGAGAATGGCCACTGCTTGTCACTTTGTATTGGTCACAAGAAAAGACCAGGGAAACTTTTGTTTAGAGGATTGTACAGAGCAGGGATCCCTTTGGAATGCACCCTCCTGCTTGGGCAGTGTTTAGAAAGCAACCAAACCACAAAGTTCACACACTGTTCATCATGATTGCAGGTCCAAATATACGAGGAAGACTTCAGAAAGGAGAGATCTGACCGAGAGAGGCTTAATGAGGAGAAGGAAGCCTTGCAGAAAATTAATGAGAGATTGCAATCTCAACTGAGCAAACTCAGCTCTCAGGTATGAGTCAAAAGAAAGCACCCATTGCCAGCACATGTGTATTTTATTTTTTTTTTCTCACTTTCCACACAACTCAAGGCTTTCTGGCTTCCATTAATTGACATTGGATTTTATATGAGGTCACCACCTGGGATGAAATCATTCTGAAGTAATGCAGTAAGAAGATGAGAAACGATTAGAGAAGACTTCCAAAATAAGTAGACGAAGGGAGTACTTATTGCTAAAACTTTTCAAACGTATCTGAAAATGGAGGAAGGGGAGGAGGGACACAACCAAAAACAAACCCAGAGGACTTTGATTGTTTCACTGGCACTTGATATAAGAGTTGTAAGATCAAACCAACTTTTGAAATAAAGAGCTTCTGTAGTTAATCCTGACCTCAGCAATTGAATTACAGAGTGATGTTAATATCACTGAGGAAAAAAATGGTCTCCATACAAATTAGCTGAGCAGCCTCTGCAATAATTTTTTCTTGCAACATCCTTTTTATCTCTTCAAAGTAGTGTCAGTAGGAAGCCATAGTAAAATCATGGCATGCAAAACTCTGAGCTTTCTCAATCCCCATTTAAAAATGACGAAATTCCGAGGTTTCCTGTCTTGACAAAATTGTGCAATACTTTAAAAGAATGGCTGATTACCAAAATGTTCTGTGATGATTTATTGTCCTCCCCAATGCTGTTGTGACACAGAAAATTCAGGATTGTCTCATTTTCAACCAAGCCATGCATAAGGGCTGGTGGGGTCTTGCTGCAGGGTCAGGGGCTGGGTGCTGCCCAGTGCCCCTCACTCCTGCTGATGTTGTGCTTGACTGTCCCTGCAGTGCATCAACGTTTCACCCTGGAGATCTTCCTGTTTGTCTCTTCCTGCCTCGGAATTTGATTAAACAGAGCTTGTGGAGGATTTTAAAGATGAGAGCAAGCATATAAAATATTTATTAGTTTGTTTTCTTAAGTCAAATTATTTAGTTGTGAATCATAGAGTCGCAGAATATTAATCATCTTTTACCCCTCCTTGCTCTGTCCTTAGGCAAATTCCTTTTGACTCTACTGGAATGCAGAGAGCCTAAGAAAAGGCAGGCCCAAATCTGAGGCCATCAACTTTGGTCCTATACCAAAATTATTTACTTTTCTTGTCATGCAAGTGACTGTCCTTGTAGTTCTGCTTCGAACTATTGAATGCTACTGTGTGTAATGAAAATACAGAACTGTTTTTGAGTATAAAAGACACACAGAAATGTGCTTGTCATATATTGAAACCAATATTTTCCTCACATAAAAGGTGTCAAGACCCTGGTGTGGCACAAGTCAGCTATCTTAAATAATTTTTTTAATGATAAGTAGTCTGAAGTGCATAAACAAGCAGCACTGCAACCCACTTGTACCTGAATGTTCTGCTGGTTGTATTCCACTGCTAATGCATTTCTCCTTGTTCTTATTTTCTTGACAGACAAAAGACCTCCCAGTACAGCCTGAGAGGCCCAGTTACCCAGCTCCTCCACTCTTCCTCTCTCCTTGTGTCAATTATGGGGGCTGTGGGATGGTTCTTCACTACCCGGATCCTCGGGTGCATCCAGTGCCTCGCAGGGCACA
Organism: Eopsaltria australis; assembly: GCA_034509425.1. Taxonomy (NCBI): domain Eukaryota; kingdom Metazoa; phylum Chordata; class Aves; order Passeriformes; family Petroicidae; genus Eopsaltria; species Eopsaltria australis. Next base: position 2,866,109 of record JAVTVJ010000247.1, on the reverse strand, counting down.
GGAGCAGCAGCAGCAGCGTTCGGTAAGGTTCCCACCACCTCCTGTGTCACAGGGACACTGATTTCCTCACAGCTTGGTGACCACAGGTGCCATCACCCTGCCATCCTCAGCAGCAACTCAGTCTGTGCTTTCCTGGTTTGTTGTTGGGTCCAGATCAAGATCGAATTTGCTTTGGCAAATACTCTGTACCTGTAACAGCGCTAAGAAGAAAAATGGGCTTCTTTTACTTTTGTTTGTTAATTAAAAAAATAAGGTTGTGTGATTGGAGTCTTGCTGATTTCTTAGATTAATTTATTTCCATGACACACATTCAGAGCCCTTTCTAGCTGTATAATTACCCCACTTCAGAAGCAAGGATCTGCTCTGAACCTTCAACATCAGGTAATCAAAACCAAATCAGCAGGAGTGGAAGTTGTAGCTGAGTGTGGCTAACACAATGGGAAATGTGCCTTTTTTCCTGGAACACAATGGGGTCCTGTCTTCTTCAGCATAAAGAAGAATAGCTTTGCACTAGAGCAGGTTCTGTGAGTGGGAGTTATTTATTCCAAGGAAAATATAGCTTCAAAGAATATTTTTGAAGTGCTTTGGGTTATCTAAGTGGGCTGGCTTGTTCCAATCTAGTGAGGACGCATTTAAACATGGTGAATGTCATTTTAAATACACAATATCTGTTTCTGGCTATAAAGCTGTCACATATGGAAAGATGCTCATTATTTGAGAAATTATAGCTGAGTTTTTGCAAAATGTATGTAAGGCTTTTCAGGCTGTAGAAATCCAATGGAAAAGCTGCGGTCAGACAAGTAATTTCTGTGCTTCAGGAGTGTGCTTATCTGCCTATTTATCAAAGCTGGAAGTATTGCAGAATGTTTTTCCCTGCAATTTGGACACTGGCCCAGATTATTTTGGCTCTTCTCCCTGAACTTTCATCATCTGGGTTTCTAATTCTGTGAGGGATCACTGGGTTTACAACTTTGCCATTCCTGCCGGAGTGCCGGGGTCAGTCTGACTGGTTGCTTTCTAACTCCCAGCTTCATTCTGACCCTTTTTTTTTTCAATTCCTTGCCTGTGTGAGTTGCTGCTCTGAGCCTTGGGTACCTCCCTGAGCAATTTGTTAGCAATGAAGAAAGGTGTTAGAATTTAATGGGTGTCCTGATACGTAATCCTGCCTGTTTAGGCTGTGCTTTTGCTTTTTCGTTCTTTTTCTGTTCTTGCACGTTTTCTTTCATTTTATACTCCAGTAGAAACGTTTTGGTTGGTCTGATGTGAAGTACACATCTTGTTCATGAAATTCATTCAAGTTTGTGGGGTGTAGGTACATAAAAAGAGAAGAATTGATCAGAGAACATAAAATTCACCAGAAACTCAAAAAAGCAATGCAAATGAGTGTAATTTGAGCCATTGGAGGAAAACTACCTGTGCTTAAAGCTTTGTATGAAGCCTATTTTGTTTCCCACAAGCACAGAATTAGTTAATAATTCCTGTGACTGGTACAATTTAAGTTAAAATACAAGTGCTCCTTTTTTTCCTGACAGTGTATGAGGGTGATTACTGCTGCATAAGCATGAATGACAGCAAAACATGAAAGTTAAATCTGTTTTCTGTATCTACAGCTTCATCCTGCCATCTTAATTTAGGCAAAACTTCTGCAGGAGTCTATGAAATTTGTTCCCTGCAAATTGAAATCTGCAAGATTCCCCTTGGGACTACTCAATGATTTTGTCAGAGTAATTTCTGCAAAACAAGAAGCATTTTTGCAGTATAACTAATTTGGAGCAGCAATTACCTAGAATTTGACAAGCTTGCATGGACTCACTTATTCCAGACAGACAGCCTAGCACAGCTTCAGCTGAAATGGCTGGTCCCAAAGTTGTTTTCTCTGGTGGTAATTTGCTACTCATTTACCACAGTGGGTGGTATAAACTATAATGCACTGCTTCTTCAGGGATTTCCCTGGACAAAACTATGTCTACATGGAGATAACCTTCCCAATAGTTCCTCTTATGAGAAAGATGGGAATTTTCCCTATCCCACGATGTCTTCAGGAAGTTATTTGATAATAGCTAATATTATGGTAACACCAGTGCTAACCTGTGAGGAAGGGGAGGAGGAGAGAGGGCTTTATTCCATGCTTAATTCCTGTCACTCTGGAGCATTTTACAGCTGTTATGGATGTATTCAAGCTGGAGCAGCTTCACCTGTCAGGTGGGCCAGGTTTCTCTGGGGTTCTTTGGTAGAGGGAGATGCCTGCTGGTATCTTCTGCTGCACTTTATTCCTTAGCCCTTTTAAAATCTGGTTTGGTTCTCTTAATGTTTCCTTGTGATTTGTGGGATATAGAAAGGTTCATACCAATTTTTGTGATGGGTGCAGCATCTAGACCACATGCCATAGGAAAGGAAGCAAGCTGGAAGACTGGGATTATTGGAAATATAAACCTAAATATAAGATTTTTTTTTTTCAAACTGCTTTTGCATGGCTAATGAGAAGCTTCACAGCCCAATTATGTTTTTATCATGTCACTGCTCTTTTGTTTGAAGTGCCTGTGAAGTCCATATTGCTGCAATAATGTTTTATTGTTCTGTGCAGCCAGACTATCAGTGGTATGTTCCTGACCAGCTTCCGCCAGATGTGCAGCACAAGGCAAATGGTAAGACAGCAGCTGTACAGAGCATGTATTAAATGTACTTTGCTTTCAAATGGAGGCCTTTGAGTAAACTTTCCTGTCTATCTGATGAGTGCTTATGTGACAGCTTTGCCTTGGAGAGTCAAGGTTGGTGTGTGTGCAACACAGGTGAGGTTTCTGGTGTAAAACCATCTACGTTACAGCTTTCAGCCTTGTTGCAATTCATAAAATGTCTCCATTACACATTATAGGATCACACATTTGCCTCATTAAACACCTAGTAATGGTCCTAAAGAAAAGATACCCTCAGAATTCTCCTTAGAGCTTCTGTTGCTCCAGCGAAGACCAAATTTAATGATGTGCCAAAACTGGGGGCCAGCATGGGGCAGGTTTAGGAGTCCCTGGTAACAAAGTGCAGGCTTTAGGATGTTGTTTCACTTTAAAGGCAAAATGCCCATTGCTGTTCTTGATCCATTCTGGTAGTTCAGGGTGCCAGGTCTGAAAACAGGGCTGTGCAAATGAACAGAGTTAAATCATTGCCAAAGGGTCAGTACAAACTACTTTTTGGAAACCGGAAGGAGTAATTAATATTTGTATCAGGATTTAAAGTCATTCCTGGGTGTTTTGAAGTACTTGTTTCAGACCACTCAGAAGGTGGACACCACAAGCAATCTCTTCTGGGTGGGAATGTGCCATCCCATGGTACCCAGTGGGTACCCTGTGGGGTGGCAGGGACTGGTGAGTCCAGAAGCTCTTTTGTAACATCTGGAAGAAGATGGCTCCAGAGGAACTATTCCATTATTTGCTGTTGTCCAGGTTTGCCCAGAAGAGAGGGTAGGGTGGGAACGTAGCTCCCCAAAAGGGCTGATGAGCATCCCATAATTACATGGCAGCTCTTTGGAGGGTTCTGATGTGGTCACAGGGAAAGTAGTGCTGTGCCTGCACAACAGAACAGGAGATTAATTGTGCCATTCCTCCCACTCCAGCTCCCAGTGATTTACTGCTCCAGAGGATACAGGGAGGATGTTTATAGCAGGGAATGAAACCAGTCCAGCCACCAATTGCAGCTGTGGGCCAGGGCAGTGCACTTGGGGGATCTGGAGAAAGAGAATTCTTCTTCTACCCTGCTTGACTATGTGACTTGACTTCTGGCTCCCTGAACAAAACCTTCTTGAAAATCTGTCTTTCTATTTCTGTTCCTTGCCTAGAATATCCAAACACCTTCTTAATGGGACAGGGATTAGGGCACTTGGAGACTTTTCCCTTCCCTTTTTGCTTCAGTCCCTATGGAGAGAATTTTTTAATAGTCCCATCATACTACTGTGTAGGATGTCTGCTTTACCACCTTCTTGGCTCTTATCCTTTTTTATCCTGACTGCTAAAACAAAGATGATTTTGATCATTTATCCATTGAACCCACAGAGGTCAAACTTCCACTCTCAGTTAAAAGTCACTAGCCTGGCTTTATGTATTATATATAGTTGTCTATATTAAATCTGCCTGTAAGTATTTTGAGAAAGGTTTCCAAGATAGAAGCTCCAAGAATATGTGATGAGCAAGAGTTCTTGATGTTCCCATTTCTTTGCTCCATTTTGTACAAGTGCTAATTACACTGGTGGCTCTAAATGAGCCAGCTTGTGCAGCAGCATTCCTGATTCTCAGTTCTCATCCTTCATTTTCTCAGTAGATGCTAAACGGACCAATAAATCTTCTCTCTGCTGAGCTAGATCTTCATTATAGGAAAAGAATCAGCAGTGCAGCAACTTTTAGCATGAAACAGTTTCCTTTAGGAATGCTATTTCAGTAGATTTCTGTTGCTAGGGAAAACCCTTAAGTTTCCCTTAACAAATTCTCCTTTGACGCTGGGCATTTTTTCTTAATTAGTAATTATGAAACACAGGTCACAGGTTGTAACTTTAGAGCTGAACACAAGTGAGGTGAATTGGGAAACTGATATTTTTGAGAATATTCCATTAAGAAAGCCTGGTTTAGAGGTATCTGGAATCTGTGAGAGTCTCACAATGTGATTGGGACTTTAAAGGTGTTTGTCACTAAGCAGGAATTACGAATTTTTTCTACAGTGTTGTGTAGATGCACCTACATTGTGTTTCCCTCCCTCTCTTGTGAGGGAGGAAGGTGTTTGCACCCAGGTACTTTGGCATTTGACTTGGGTTCGGCAGGTCCTTCTGCAACCAGCTCTAATCTCGTGTTTTCTGCTTCTCATGTAACCGTATCTGTACTTTTCTTCTGACTGGCACCACTTTCCTTAGCTGTTCCCATGTTAGGAGGAGGCTGTTTCCTGCCAGCTGCCTCTGTGAAGCCCAGTTCATCTTTCTATTTTGTTTAGGGAACATTTTTTGCCTGCATCTATAGAAACAGGATTATCTCTGAGGAAGTTTTTTAATTAAAAAAAAAAAACAAAAAAACAACCAAACACTTTGCTACAGAAATTTGATGAACACTATTTGATCCTGTTTTCTAAAGTTTGCTCTCCAGACTGTCATTTTCCCCAGAGATGCGTTTTGGTAGTTGGTAGAGGATCATTTATGCAATGTTGTGTCCAGCACTGAGCTCTCACGGTTGTGTGATGGTTTGGATGTGGCACTTTTGGATTTGAGCCCTTTCTAGTAAATTGGGAATAAATTCATCAAAAAACAGGAAAGGATGAGAGGAGTAAGGTGGGCAAATTGAGAGAAAAAAACCTCCAACCCTCAAAAAACCTCAGGTGACACATACCAGAGTTCACCTTGTCTTCCAAAAAAGCAAAGGTGTTTCCTTGAAGGTCCCAATAAAGAAGGAAAAACAAAGTGGAAATGTAGGTGATATGAGATAAAAATTAAGGAAGATGATATTTTCTTACTGCACTGGCAATATATTTCCAAGAGAATAACTCTTCATTCCCAGCTCTGGACTGGTCCCTCCCCAGGTACTGTGCTGTGCAGGAAGCCTAGTCCTAAATCGTGCTTAAATCCTTCCAGCTTAGCTTTGTTTGACCAGCAATGCTGTATTAGGAGGAACTTCAGCTCCTAAGCCTCTCTCTGCTCTCTCACATATCAGATGTGTCCTGATATCAGTTTCTGAGCTTTTTGTTCTTGGTTATGTGGTTCTGTTTGGTCTTTGTGGTTGGTTTGGTTTGTTTTTTTGGTTTTTTTTTCATTTTTAAGGAGTAAAGCAGAAAGACTTCCAGCACATGTACTTAATGTCACTTTATTTGGCAAGCAGCGTTGACTTCCTTCCTTATCCAACTGTGCAAAATTGAAAAGACAGTTGTAAAAAAGAGCTTGATCTTGGAGATTTTCCCTGGACCCAGATTTTTAATGCAAAATTCTCTGGAAAAAAGGTTTATTGCTCCAAAGCCTACTCGGAGCAAGAGCCCTTTTGCATGCTGCAATTGCTGGCGTGTCCTGCCTTTTTCACTTCCACAATTAATCCTACTGCATTTGTTCCCTTGGCAGAAAGATTCCCAGGACATGCATTGAAGGACCCCAGTTGCCCCTTCGGAACCTCAGGTACAACTAATGGGTTTCTTCAGCCTGAGCTGGATGTTTTTGTGTTGGAACCAGTGGTGCCAGGCACAGGGAAAGCCCAAATGGAGCCTTTTGCTTCCAAATCCAGGGGTAGCTCTGGAGGCTTGTGGGAGCAGCTGGTCCCCTCCTTATCTTGGCACGCTCTGGGAAAGCAGAACGCAACCTGCAAAGCCCTAAGGGTGCCCAGATGAGCACATGGATGCTCCATTATAATCTCATCTCCTCTACTTTTCCACACTCTGCTGCTTCCCAGATTTGTGCCTCGAGGTACCTAATTTGCTGCTAATGTTGTTATAATTACAGCTAATTGGAAGAAGTGTGGGGTTTGCCACTGAAAATAATGACATCTGTAGGGAGAGGGGGAGGAAAAATGAAAAACTGAAAAAAATGGATTTGTGGAGGTCTTCAGTAAAAAGCAGAGAGAAAAAAAGAAGTCAATTAATTGACATCTTAATTTTGCTGGGAAAAATCCCAGACCCTCAACGTTTTTGGTATTAGCCTGTCCTCAGTGCATACATTACATGAGAAATTATCAGTGCTTCCAAGTAGTCAAGACAGATTTAATTAGCAGCTTGCCATCCCCATTGGGAATGAAAATGTGATTATTTCCAGCGTTGTTACTGATACAATTTGATTTCTGCTACTGCAAAAAGGCCATTAGCACACTTTTGATTCCTAACTCCAGAACATGTGAAGTTAAAGTGCTTTTAAAAGTCAGCTTGAGCTGAAGATCACAGAACGTGTTGTAGTTCCTCAGAGTAGCAGGCAGAAAAGTCTCATGGGAAGAGGAACAGGATGTGTGATTTAAACAGCTGCAGGATTTGATCATTTTATTTCTGTGAGCCAACGGGTCAGGATTCATCATTCTTAATGTTTCTCTGTTAAATGAAATACTGAGTGCACTTGTGCTTGTGCTACTAGACATGTATTCCAGCATTTCCAAAACCTTTTGAAGCTTTGGGGAGCATGTGTTGCACCAGCAATAGCATATCTCCTTTCTTCAATTTTATTTTGTTTTCCTAAGCTTGAGTTACTTACTATCAAACGCATTTTTGGGCCACAGACACCTGCTCAGCCATGGGTACTATCACCTCATTATTCCCTCTGTCAGATTTAGCTGCTCTCTTGGGTGCACCTGACGGCAACGTACACCTCTGAGCACTGCTGAGTGCTGATCTTTTTAGAAGTCTGGAAAGATTTTACAGGGGGGCTTTATATCATTAGACCCCACTGTTTGCTCTGTATCAGCCATCAGGATTAGAGGGAAGTTGAGACAGAGACTCCTAGAGCACCCTGTGGTATCCCCACTCTCTTTTGCTTCTTCACTCCTACTGCCACTTGTAGTGGTTTAATTACAGTCTGGTCATGAAGCACAGTGCTGGCTTTGGGTGTGTGTTTGTGTGTGTGTGAAAGTGTTACAAAACAGAGGAAAATGACTCCTGAGTGAGTTGTATTTCTCAATGTCAGAATAATTCCCATGGATTTGCTTTTGCAGATTCCTCCCCGGAGAAGGGAGCCCATCACTGACAGCCTCCGGCCTGGAGAAGTGTAAACCAAAGGCTGCAAGGGACTCTTGCAACTCCATTATTCTGTTTTCTTCTGGGCTTTTTTTTTTGCCCCAAGCTCCTTATCTGCTCAGTGCATGTGATTTATGCCTGGTGAAATCCCTGTGAGGACAATAGAAAAGCAGATCACACAGGCTGGTGATCCTCAGGATCCAGTTAAACTCTGCTGGGAAGCGTTACTGCCCTTTGTTCTGAAGATGCTGTTTGTGCTGCCTTATGAGAATCTCTTTAAAAGCCTGATGAGAGGAGATGCAGTTCTTGCTGGGGATACAGACTCTCACATCTGGTTTGAATTCAAGAGCTTACAAGCCCATTAATGGTGTGATTGTTGTTGTTGTTGTTTGAGAATTATGGGAGGTTTTTTTTTTATTCCAGGGAATGATTTGTTGATATATCACCTTGAATTCTGTCCTCTTCTTCTTGGTTGGTAAAAGGGAAATCTGCTTCACTGTTCAAACACATTTGTGTAATTGTAATCAGGGTACCACCAATGCCAGGCCAGGTAAAAGGTGCCCACTTCCCCTTTTTGAGTCCAGGTCGGACCTCCTTTTGTTTAGGCTCTAGAATTATATGTAAAATGAATTCACAGGGTTATTTTTTTTTTTTTTCTGTGTGTACTTATTTGTATTGAAAGAATTTTAGTGGAAATATTGAATGGGTTTATCTTCTCAGTGAATATGGCTTTATATTCCCAAATGATTCTTGTCATGAATCTGAACATTGTCATGTAACCTCTAACTCGAGAATAAAACCTGGCTTTTTAAGTGAAATTGTATTTAGACAATTAAATTTTTTCCAGAAAATTTTGGTGCATGAGTGTCCAGCAAGCACTACTTGATAATCTACTTGGCAAGATTGTCTCTTCCCTTTCAGGCTTTTAAGAAGGCTGCTGTGAAGAAAGAGGTACCCAAACCTGCTGGGACCCCACCTGAAAGAAGAAACAGATTTTTGCAGGACATGAGAGGTCCTGCCCGCTTTCCTGGTAGCTCAGGAGTATTTAAAGTGGATTTAAGTTCTGACACAAACAGTTTTTTGAGCTGTGCAAAGACAGACTCATCAGCTACAGGAGTGCCTACATATGTCATTCTTGCTTTTAGAACAGGTATTTCCATTCCCTTCCATATCCAGAGGCCTGTGCATTGGAGCAATAACCTCAAAGGATTAAACATGTCCAGCATTTGATTTTGGACTCAATGGGGAGCAGTCCATGGGAAAGGATTTTTCTGCTTTTACATTGTAGAGTGATGCTGCTTCTGCCAACAGGGATGAAAGAACTGACATTCCTGACTTATAGTACGGACTCAGGAAGGGCAGGAGCAAAGCACTGAGTGAGGCAGCCTCTGCAGAGAAGTTGCTTTTTGGTTAACTATTGAAAATTTGAGTTTGACTGCAACCTCAGCTCCACAATAGACTCCCGAGCCTCCACTAGAGAGAGGGGAGTTTTTATCTCCGCCTGAATTCGGAGCTGGCTTGCAGACACTGCGGCAGCAGATAATGCAACCAGCGCACAGAATACCCGCGCTCCTCCTGATTAGCGATTTGGCTAATAAGGGTGAGATCATGGAAAATGCTAATGCGCTGCCTTCGGAAAATCCAATTAGGATGTAAGCTCATTCAATGGGAGCTCCCAGCAGGTGACCAGGGCTGCGGGCAGAGCACCCCGCGCTCGGAGCCGCCGGGAATGCCCCGAACAGACGCGCTCTGTGTGCTCGGTGTGGGGGCACCACCCCGCTCCTTTCACCACCGCTGCTTCCCCCAGCCATCCGCGGAGCTTCGCGCCGGCCATTTGTGGTGCTTAACTCATTATCTGACGGCATTAGCTGGCCCAAAAGGAGGATTCAACGCGAGCTATTCACGGGGAGAAAATGGTGTTTGCAGGGCTATCTTTATAGTCGCAGGCTTTTAATGTTTGTCAGGCTTGGGTGCAAGACCGTAAACTTTGGCTCGCACAAATCTCAATCACGCCAAGTGTGGGGTATTCCTGGTGTTGTACGAGAGTTTGTGTCTTTTAAAATGCGCATAAAAATGCCTGGACGTTGCTTTTCCGCTTGATTTTCTTGGAATGATGTATGTTCCCCCAATGCAGGTGCTGTCATCTGTCTGAGTTAGCATTGTCAGCCTCAAACACCCCCAAAGGAAACGCTTTCTGCAGTGACCCAGACAACTCTGAGGGGGTGAGTTATTTTAGTTAAAATCAACCATAGTGTTCTTAACTGGGATTTTTTCCCTTCCTCGAGCTGTGCCAAAACTGGATATCAGCACTCCCAATTCTCCCTTAAAAGCTTGGGGATTTTGGGAAATTTTTGTCCCTTTTTTTTTTTCCTGTGAAGCAAAATGTTTTGTTTTTATGCATAGTCTCATTAATTATAGCAAGAACACACCATCAATGAAAATATTTCCTCCTCAGATGAAATGAATTGTACAAACAGCAGAACTAGAAATGCCTGGTGAATACTATGGGTGAAATAATGCTCTGTACCCTTTGGCTCTGGGTCCTCACACCCAAAAACTTGCAGTTCATTATCTTCACATCATCCTCCCAGCCTCCTACCAGTCTTTGCACAGTCATGACAGCCGTTTCTGGGTAATCAGGATTATGGGGTGCCCAACACTGCTGATCTTCATCCCTCTCTCTCTCTCTTTCAGTAATCTAGAGTAGAATGAGAAACAGCAGGTGGTGTATGACCATACCTTTTGATCAAGCCATCTCAGCTTTCCCACTATAATGGATGGGGAATGTACCCTGGGAATTCTACCTTGCACATAGCACCCTGTGCTGAGCTGAGAGGGTAATTCCAGTCAGGTTAAACTTCTCTCTCTTATTTAAAAAAAAAAAAGTAATCCTGAAGTCTAGATACAGTTTCTGTATTTTAACCATAGTGAGAATGACAGAAGAATTTCTCTGCTTTGTGCAGATGCAAGTTTAAAGGTCTGCAAGACCCCACGGGGTGGAAAACATTTTCTGATTAATAAAACACTTTCCCCCCAGGAGCCAGGATGCTGGATAATGCTGTGTTTTCACTTAGAGCGGCACCAGCCCCGCTTCCACCTGCCCTATAAAAGGGCAGCACCCAGGTGCTTCCTGCCCAAGGGCTGCTTTTGGGAGAGCCAAAGGTCCAGGCTGGCCATGGGCTGGCAGTGGTGAGAGCAGGGCTGGGGCAGCCAGGGAGGGGACCTGGTGGCTTCCTCACTGTCTGTTGATCAATGCAGGAGTTCAGACCTCACAACAGTGAAACTGATGATTGGAACTTTGGTCTAATGGGAGATAATCAGACCAAGGGGAGGGTCTGAGGCCTTGTTGTCATCTGGGTGGTTCTTTTCATTGAGTTCCTTGGTTTAGCTGGGAGAGAAGGGAGGGAGATGTTTTAATTTTCTTGGAGGAAGTTTTCATGTTGTGCCTTCCTGTGTTCAGGCATCCTGTGTGTCAGCTGTTGGTCACGTTAATCCCACGTTAATCCGTTTAGGACAATGATGTTACCCTGCAGGGCTGGCACATGCAGAGATTCTCTGCAAGTTATTCACCAAACCAGCTCTCTCTTTGATTAAATATAGCAGCCACATAAAACTCTTACTTAAGGCCAGGCACAAAGCACCAGCCAGGTTATTTCACTGTGCTAAAAGTTGGGGAAGCCTGCACTTTTCTGAAAGTTAAAATGAGAGCTGGTCTTTTTGCAATTCCTATTCTTTTTCCCTCTTTCTCCTCAGTGCCAAATTTGCAGCTTGTCCTTTATAGTCATGCCTCAGCATGAAATCTGTAGAAATAATGTCAGAAGAAACAATCCTAGTTATGGAATGGAGGGGATTAGCAATGATACCAGAAAAACACGGTCATCAACACCAGGATGTTTCAAAGAAGATTCTTTCTGTGTAAGTGACCTGATCAGACACTAAAGCAGCTTTGGAGGGGCACTCAATCTCCCCAAATTTTCAGCTTTCTTTTAGGAAAGAAAAGCTTTATAGGAGAAAGGCTGATCTCTTATGAACTGGAATAACAATACTGTCTTATGTTGGCAGTAGCAAGAGAGGGATTAGTTTATTTACTGTTAAAATTCCCCTGTGGTCAGGAGTTAAGTGAGGGTGGGGATGCCAAAGAGGGGACTTGGAGCCTCCAGTGATGTACTTGCTCCAGAAGGGAAGGGAACTCACTAAAATCAGGTTTGAGGCATGAATATTGCATTAGAGCTAACTAAAAGCAGGCTTGAGTCTGGCTTTGTAATGCCAGCAAAATTGGTTGCTCACAGGGATTGTTCCTAATCCTTAATAGTGATAATTAAAATTCAAAGCGTGTGTGTGATGTTGTTATCTCACTGCCCATGACTTCTGAAGAGACATCTGACTTCCCTGAGGATTTGGGTGTGGTTGGGTCAGAGCACTGGAGCTGCTTTTCTATCCCTGGGTGATAAATTAATAACACAGGACTTGGAAACACAGCTAAGAAGGAGCTGCAAAACGAGAAAACCTCCCCACCAAATCAAGCCCACTGCATTACGAGGTACCTGTTGGGCAACTGAAAAACAATATTAAAATCCCCAGGAAAAAAAAAAAAAAAAGCAGCAATTAATCTGAATGTGCTGTTAATTTAATGGTATTCCCATGTGGAGTCTTAGTGCTACTGTCACAAGCTGGCCATGGCTTCCTGCTGTTCCACAGATGCTTGTGGCAGGTTCTGCTTTTCATGCTCATTTCTTTGCAGCCCTTCACTTTGGAATCACAGCAGACCATCTATTGGTATTTTTTTTTTCCTGAGTCAAGCAAGGTTTGCAGAAAGTAAAATTCCCATTGGAAGAGAACTTAGAAAGATGATGTTGTACTGCCAGGAAACTTTTTCCAAATAATTGAATTCTTATTAATAGGCATTTTCACTTTGATGAATGCAAACATTCAAGCTGTGGCATGCAGTGTGGCTTTCTGTATCTGAAAGCACAGATAAGAGATGTGGGAAATGCAAACAAAAACCCTGAGCAGTACCAGGGAGGGGGAGGATATTAATAAGGAAGGAATATCCCTTATGAGTTCCCTTGTTTGTTCACATTCATTCAGCCTATTCTGCCCAAATTTGTTTAGTTTCTGAATGTAAACACCACTACTGTTTATGAGCAGTGTTTCATTTTGGTTTGGAACAGCTTCAGCTTAGGAAGGCTGTCAGCCTTTCTTCTCCTGAGAAGCACATGATGCAGGCATTGCACCTCGATTCGTGTGTGCTTGGGAGGGTGTGACACTGGCAGGATGTTTCATGACTGCTGAGCAGATGCCATTCATCTCAGTCAACTCTTCTCAAAAATGCTACATTTCAGTTGCAGCCATCTAAATCCCCATTAAATTCCTCAGGCTACTTGAAACTTTGACATATTAGCCCCTGAAATTCTGCAGACATTCTGCCTGTCAAGTCCCCAGAGGGAGGGCTCTGCAGAGCCCAGACTGAGTCTGGCTTTGCTAAACTGCATGGGTTTTCCTTGCTCTGTAGGAAAAACATGTGTGGAAAACTCAGGCTCTTCCAGGTGGTCTAAGGCCTGTACATGCAGGTGATGATGTTTGTGCACAGCCTGTGCTCCTGTGTGTCCTTGCATATTTCTATTTCTATTATACACACAGAAAACAAGTGTTCACTTATGAAGGTTTGAGTGGAAGAGCTAAATATATCCCTACATGTGCTCTTCCCTCTAGGAGAGAAATCCAGCAAGGTTGCTAAAACCTTTTAACCTGGCCACATAACAAGAGTCAGTGTTCCCAGATTGAGAGAAAATTAAGGTTTCTCTTCAGCCTGGAATTCAAACTTCATCAGGGACTGATTTTTCAAGTCTCCCCAAGTTGAGCAGCTTTGCCTGTGGTGGTTTTTGGGTGTGCTGCACTCAGGGCTGGCAGAGCCCACTCCCCTGCCACCCTGCTTGCTTTCTCAGTGCAGGCTTTATGTTTATCCTCTGCTGAGAGAGAAGTTGTGTTTCCATTGAGTTTTATTTACTCTTTTATAAGACTACTCCCAGTTTACTGGAAGGGTTAATTGGACTCCAGAGTGATCTGTCCTGCTCACAAAACTGCACTCTTGTTCTGCTTCTGCTTTTCCTTTGGTGATGAGGGGGCCTCTGGAGCTAAACCACCAGCTCCTCCCTGCCCACAGGCTGTGGAAGAGCTCGTGGTGCATCCCTGGAATGGGAATGGACACCTTTCTTCTCCTCAGCTTCCTCCACCCAGCAGCATGTGGGGTTTCACCAGGATGGAGAAGGTCAGTGCCTCCCCAGCAGAGCTGTGCTCACAGCTGAGAGTAAGGATTTGTCCAAAATTACATGATTTTTAGACTAGCCTGAAAAACCATTCCTGGCAATTTAAACACTTGTCTTGTAGAGAAAAAGTACAGTACAAAAACTGACTTCCCCAAAGGCTTCCCTGGCCATTTCTTCACCTCACAGAGCTGGTTCCCTTCTGCAAGGCACAAACTCTTCCTTACAGGGAGCAGAGCATTTTTAGGAGCTCTGGGGAAGGAACTCAGGCAGAGCAGGCCCATGCTTTTTGCCTGGTTTCCTATGGAGCAGTGTTTGTGGAGCTGTGCTGGCTCTGTGCAGTCTGCCAGCCCTTCCCACAGCTTTTGCATCATCCATGAAATGTCAAATTTGATACAAAGCCAGCAGGTCTCAAGGGTGTTGGCTTCCTGGAGGTGGGCAGGTGGAAGGTAGGGGAACCTTTTAGCTCAAGGAAATCTCAGCACGTTCTCTGGGCTTGTTGGACATCAGAGAATGCAAGCAGGACCTCGGCCAGGTGAGGTTTTTCTGAGGGAAAGAAGCAGGCCATAACACATTAATGTGGGATGTGTGTAACACACTGACATGGTGTCAGTGATACCATATGCAGGTTTGTGTGTGTATAAGTAAAAATCAGGGTGTGTTCAGATGGAATCCAACCTGTTTTCATCAGTGGGAACTTTGTCTGAATAAGTGTCAAAATACAGTCACTGCTGTACAGACTCATCTCTGCTTTGGTGGTCATAAAGTTCTTCAAACAACTGCTTGTGTGACTTTGCACTGGGCAGGAGCTTTATTGGCTCTAGAGGGAATGAGCACATAAATTGTGGAACATTTGTAATCCAGATCCAGGCCAATCCAGAGGAAATCTGCAAAGCTATCAATAAAGCAGGAGAACATAATGAATTAGTGCATGATAAATGAGCTGATGGGCTGGCAGCTGATGCAGTCAATACATTGAAATATCATCGCTGGTGCCAGACTGAAGTGCTTTGATGCTGTTCTTCCCTTGATTTGGCAACAGGGTTTTTGTGGATATGGTCATCATCATCATCTTGATGGCTTCACAGAGGAGCCACCCTACCTTCTCTGGAAAAGTGGGTCTTATTAAGGAAGCACCTGGTGCTAAAGCCATCTCTCTCTTTATTGCTCCATCTTTCTTCTTGACCAGGAGTAAGATGCCATTTGAAAACAATGGTACTGCATCCTACCCTGCTTTCAAAGATGGGGAAAATGAGTGGCTTCTAAGCTGTGTGTTTCCTATTTGGCTTGTGCCTGGTTTTAAAATGCTGTTTCCTTTCCTCTTCTCCTTGCTGAGCCAACATTGGCAAATCTTAGAAAGGAGCCCTGAAAAACCCATTTTCTCAGCAACACTAGGGGGGTATTACCAGGGAAGGAATGGCCTTGTTTTCTGGGAGTTGTCCTTGGGGTAGATGTAACAGATTGTTGGGGTGTTTAGAGACAATAAATGCCAGCTCTGTGTGGAGAAGAGGGAGAAGGAACTGGGGCTGGAAAATATTTCATCGGCTTGTACGAAAAACCTTAAAGCTGGTGTTGAGAAAAATAATTACCTTTGGGCAAACAATTCCACTTGGAATGGTAACACCCCAAAATCATTTCCAGCCTTCGTTCAGGGGTGCTCTTTCCACACTCTCTGATTGTTGATTCCCTGTGTTCCTCCAGCTGGAGTTGTAAAAATGACAGGAAAGATTAAATGAACGTATCCCATCAATCCCTCCTTGGCCCTTTGGTGGTCAGCTCTTCCCTACAGATTTCTTGATGTCTTGAGGCAAAGCTGTCCCATGGGCTTTCCTGGGGACCACACACAGACACTCAGCTTCTTCTGGCATTTTTTCCTGCTAATTGCCCACCTTCTAACAAGCAGCTTCTCCAGAGTGGCAAACAACTTCCCTTGAATAGCTCGGATGTGCTCGGCTGCTGGGAGATGGCAAATCAATAGAGGCGCCTCTGTTGTGCCTTTTGCTCCTCACAACATGGGAATGCCATGGGAAAACAGACACACTGGTGGGGCTTGTTGCCTCCACACGCACGTCTGGGGCTGCATCCATATGAATCCTGCTCCCTGCCCAGTTTGGGGAGGCTCCGGCCAGGAGCGAGCGCGTCCGAAGGCAGAGCGGTTACGTGCGTTCCCACACGCCGTGTTCTTGAGGCAGAGACAAATTCCTGCAGTTACATAAGATGTTGGGCTTGAAACTTTGCATAATTGTGTTCTCTATCACTTCGATCTCGTGTGTTTTTACATTTTGCTTTCCTGGCCAATGCAGTTTATTACAATTAACTTGTAATCTGCTGCATTGGGCTTTATCATCGCTTCACTTGGGACGGGAAGCAATTATAGATCTCTGAAAGAGATGTCCTACTTAGACGCTGCAAAATGGCTTTCATGGGACACCGTGTTTTATAAGAGAGGATTTTAAACTGTGATAACATCCCTGAGTGCAAACTTGGGGACTTTGCCCTTCCTGAGCTGTGCTGTCTCCCATCAATGAAGCTCTGAGCAGTAGCTGGAGCAGATGCTGGGGGCTTGGGGCTGCTGTCCCTGCTTGCCATGTGCCACACCTGGCTCACTTTGCCATCTAAAAACTGTCACCCAGTGCCATCTGAGGCACTGGGTCACCAAAACATCTGCAGACATGATTCTGGGCAATGGGGGCTTTTGCCCTTCGGTACAGGGAGCTGTGGCCAAGCAGGACCCCCAGAGATGTCTCAGAGGGTGTTGGGTTCTTCCTTCAGGAGACTGAAGCAGCTTTAGTTTCCAGAGCAAGGCCAGCTCTGTGGCAAAGGGCTGATGCTGGGTAGTCGTGTCCTGTCAGTTCTCCTTGGAACAGTTTGTACCTCTGGGTTTGACCCCGAGGACCAAAATCAATCCCCTGAGGCAAGTTATGGCTGGAATTCCCGTCCTGGGGCATGGATTTGGCCCCGGGAGGGCTGGATGGATGCCTCGACTTTTTGGGAAAGCCCACCAGATGGAGCTCGTGTTTGAGGGATCAAGCTCCAGCGGGCTGCTGCAGGAGCTGGGAAAATAGGACATAGACCTGCTTTTTATTGGATTGTTTCAGGGGTGAGTTGAGCAAGCCTGGCTTCCCGAGCGCTTGCTTGTAACAGGAAACGATCAGCGCTAAAGATGCGGAAAAAGGAAATCTGTTTTCATAGCTAGAAGTGCTTGGAGCTTTCACTGATGTTTGAATTTTCTTGTTGCTGTCTTGTTTTGCAGAGCTGTTTTAGCACTCATTCCCTCAAATATACCTGTCCCTTAGCGTGCTTCTCATATTTAATTATAAAATAACTACACCCTGTAGCTACTAAATCCATGTAAAATCAAAGCAGTGGAAAACTTCTTAGTGGAGTAAAATGGAAAAAAAACCAAATATTTGGGGAGTGAAAAAGAAAAGTATTCAGCCTTAGACTTAGTTACCTAAAAGACAGCTAATAAAACTTTGGAGTGTGGCAAAGAAAGCAGAATTAAGCATGTCTTAGTCTGCAGAGGTGTAATCCATGAACTCAGAGGTGCGGCTACACATCATTGCCACGCTAATTTCGGTGTGCACGTCACCCTTCAGCCTTGTGCTTCAAAAGCTTTTAAAAACACACTTTTAGAAGCCCATTTGTTATTAGTGTAATCAAACTGCTCCAGCAATACATCAGGGAGCAGTGTAAACATTTTGGCTCTCAGGACATGGTGCTTATCTTCAGCATGGGTGGTACAGGCACCGCTGAGGTGGCAGCAAGTCACGTTCTGCATGGAAAACACAGCAAATGGATGCCACCAATTTCACCTCCTGATGAGACAGACAAGCCCTTGCAGCACACCTCTGTTCGCTGCCACCCATCCTGGTGGCACGTCCTGGGGGTAAGGTGAAGCTGAGTTTGACTCACTTGCCATCAGATTTATTTTAAGCTCCACCAACCAACCAAAAAATGCGTTCGTACTGAACAGGCTTTAATTTCAGCCAGCACGAAGCAGGGCCTCCTGCTTCATGCCATGGGATTTCTCGCTTTGTGAGACAAAAGCCAGTCAGATGAGCTTTTATTCTAAATCATACAGGATGAGCTTGCCTTCAGTAATGCCTTTAGAAGAACCATTCTGTAGCTGGGCATCGCGCTCTGCCATTGCCTGGAGCTCTCCTCTGCTTCGTGCATGTGAATGCCAGCACACAAAACATCCCTGCTAATTGCTGAGTGCTGCTGGATGCACTTGGGTAGGAAGAAAGGAGCATATGTGCTTTAACAGAGATGTGTTTAACATGGATGTGTGCTCTGAGTGCTGGTTGTAGTCCTGCAGCAGCCAGATGTGGCACCATGCTTAACGTAACCTCTCTTTGTGTTGTTACAGCCTGCAGTGCAGAGCTTGAAAATGGACAAAGTTGGAACCTGGGGCTCCCCAGAGGAGAAAGGTTTGTTCCCTCATTGCTACCTGTGAGTAATGACAGAGAATCAAATCTTAGCTCTGCTGTGTTTCAGACTGGTCAATGAGTGATAATTTCCCTTTTCTCTTTCTTTCTCGGTGCTTCCTGTTTATTCAGTGAATTGGCCATTCTGAACTCCTGGGAATCCAGAAAGGAAGAAGTCTCGGTCTTTAAATGGGAGCTGAGGCTATCAAAGGCTGGTCCTCACTTTGAGGGAGGAAGAAGTAGAGGAGGTTGATGCTATGGATTTCTCAGTGGCCTGGAAGGAACTGGGACATTACAGACTCCCCTTGTCTGTCCTGAGTAAAGGTAAATCCTTTTCCATCAGTTGCCATCACATAAACCCAAAGTCAGTTCTTCAAACCCATTCCAGTCTTCTAGGTTTTGCAGTCTTTTCCATTTCACAGGTAACCACTTATGGAGTCCCCTAACTGGCTCTAAAAATTGCAATTGCTCCTCTTGCACTGAGGATTTATGAGGAGCAGAATGTCCTATTTGCCCACACGTGTGCAGAGCTGAAGGTAAGGGCATGTGAAATATTAAATGCAATAAAAAATTTAGAGTTTAGCCTTTAGTTTCAAGTGCCATTTTTGAACCACTGATTCTTGTTGCTCCATTGTGTGAGTGTGTAAATTGTGGTGGGAAAATAGTGACTTAAATCAACACTTTGCAGTGACATGTCTGAAACAATTATTCTTTGAAGACAGGAATATAACAAGAACTCGGGTCTGGGCTGTGTCTGTGGGAACACCTTCACACAAGAATTAAAGGGTTTGTGTTCTAGATCAAAGTAGCCTATACTTCATAATATGTCTAATTACCATCCCATTCATCTTTGTTAAATTCATTTGTTTTAATTAAAAGAATAGATATTTGGCATCAGATTTTATGGGGTCTGTTGGGCACTTGAGATTAAATCAATGGTTTGTTAACACTTTTATCTGGAAAGTAGATTAGATTATTTAAATTATGCAAAGTAGCATCGTTTTTCTTTCTCAGTAGAACGAAGTTGTGATTAAGAAATAACGCTTGGACCATGAAAGCTCTGCTTGTCATTATTTTACACATTCATGTTTGGGATTTTAGAGTGAAATTGTTCATCTTCAAACTGGTTCTATAATATTATATCGGATTTGGCAAAGTAAAACAAGTGTTGCAGTAGTGTCTAACAGCAGGTGTTTTCCAGTGGTGATATGGAAAAGCCAATGCTGGATGCTTGATTCAGTTTTAGATTTGTATTGTATTTTGTGCTATTGGAGCAGTAAGTCTTGTTAATCAGTTCATAAAACAGTGGGATTAAAAAAATGCACTGAAGGTGTAAAACAGTCAACGCCAGGAGAGTTTAAGGAGCAGCTTAATAAATAAAACATAATTGGATAAAATAGGCAAGTAATGAGTTGAGGGCAGCCCAAATGTGTAATTTCTTGGGGTCAGTGGCAATGCATCAGCTTGCGCTGCAGCTGGGTGAAGCCTGGAGGTGTTGTGGAGTTGCATTAACAGTGCTGTGCTGTTATTGCAGAAAGTATAAAATATAAAATGCCTCTTATTAGGAAAGAAGCCAGGGTTGGGGTTAGCAGGGAGCCAGCCAGGAGTGCTGGGCAGGGTGCTGTCTGCCCGGCTGTGCTCATGGAGCAGCAGCACTCAGGGGAAAGGTGTTGACTCAGGCCTGTGCTCTGCCCAGCCCCACGAGGCTGTCACCTCTGTCACAGGTCACTGCTTCAAGCAGCACCCAGCTGCTCCCCAAAGGGCAGAAAGAAACCCTCTTCCTCAGATGAAACCTGTAGGCAGCACCAGTATTCCTGCTGGAAGTAGGGGCATGATCTCCATGCTCACAGCGTTCGGTTTTATCCCTTCCAGGGCGCTGTCTCTGCTCGGGTTCCACCTGGGCACTCATGTGTGGCTCCTCTGGGGAAGGCAGTGGCAACTCCCAAGCCAGATGCTTCCAGGATGCCTCTGGAGGCCCCTGCTGTCCCGCCCATCCCTCTTCTGGGAGAGTGAGCTCTGTGTGATGCTGCATGACTAAAGCCCATCATGGCCCGGGTTATCAGGCAGCATCGATTGGTAAGGCTGGGTTAGCACCTCAGTTTCTGATGTTAAAAAACAGCAGTACCCCCTCCCTGGTAACAAATGCTAATCAATGGGCTACTGATAACAGATCTTCAGGTCTGCACCACAGTGAGAACCATAGAATTGGGCAAAAAAACTATATGTGCACAGAATTAAGCGCACACGCAAGCGCTCCCGATGTCATCTGTCTTCCAAACCAAATGCACGGCTGCGCCGGCTGCTAAAACTTGCAATGAATTATTTATATGATGAATTATCCTTCGTTCTCCCCTCCTAGAATATCCAATTGCCCGTTTCCATTTTTGTTTCAGAGAGATTTATTATTCAGGATTTTTTTTCACTGGATAGCTTCTTAAACATTTCCTGCTCTTTTTCTCCATCACGCATAACACGCATCTTGTTTCCTGGTAGCACCTATCCATCTGCTCTAATGGGGCCTCCCAGTGTGGGGAAACTGTGAGAGGTGCAGTTTTTACCCAGACAGTTCACAGCCCTCCTTGGGAACCCATTAGAGATGTTCCAAATCTGGGATATTTATTTGCTCACCGGAATCAAAGCAGTTTCAGCCCCCAAAGAAGCGATCCATAGCTACAGGCAGAGGTTGTGACTGCATGTGGATGAATAATTTGGTTACTCAGTTCCCTGGGAGCCTCTGAGAGGGTGGGAGGAGAAGGTGAGTGCCCAGAGAGAAATCCTTTAGAGGTTTGCTGCTCTTCTGCCCCTTTAGTTTCTCAGTTTTGCCCCAAAGGCATAAGGAACAGCATTTTACAGTTGAGGACTTCTTGCCCTGGGTGTTGTATGTGACCATGCCTGGGACCTGTTCCTGCAAATGATTGTAAATCACCTCTGGTTCCAGGGGGGAGTATTTCAATGCCAATTTTCTGGGAGCTGGGATAGCACCTGGGACTATTCCAGCTACTATTTAATGGATTTCAAAAGAATCACCTACACGGGAGGATTTTCCGTATTTGGCTTTCATGTTTTCGTTTCCATTCAGGAGGCTGCCCCAGTACCCTCCAGACATTCCTGTAGTTTTCAGCATCTAAATCCCAAATCTTCTTCCTGTATCTGCACTGAATGTTTTCGTGCCTTATAAATTTTGGGAGAGGTGAATCTTGTTATGGAAATGCTTTAGCTGTGCCTCTGGCTGGGAGTCGCTCTGTGCTGGGCTTCAAATCACCACAGCGATTTACAGTGGTGATAGAAGGTGGAACTGCAGGCATCCAAAACAAGAGTTATCTGTGCAGAGGAGCTGGTGTGCACACACCCCTGCAAATAATATCCCAGGGATGTCACACTGCTTCCCCTGGAACCACAGACAGTGATGCCCCCTAAGAACAATAGCACTAAAACTGTCCTTGGGTTGAAAATAATCGGTTTGCTGGTGTGTGAGGCGCACGGTCTCCAGAGCTCTTTGGCTGGGTAGCAATATTTTACCTCTAATGACCTCAAACCCGAGCCAGCCATTTCTGCAGGCTCTACAAAACCCTGTTGTGCCATGAATTGCACCCGGAGGTAGCTGCTGCCTTCACCTGAGCACATCCCTCCCTGCTGGCTCCTGCAGGCTTGGGGGGAAGCTCGTCAGAATGTGCCAGGCTTTCTTCACTAATTTCGGCTTTCTCATTTAGTCCCATTTCTCATTTTCTCCCATTTTTGGATGATTGAATCCCTGTGTCTTCTGCATCAGAAGAGGAGCACGTGTAGTTTGCTGAGATTTTTTTACTGAGGTCCTGCAGTTGGAAGCAAACAATCCTGGAGGAAGGGAGAAGTCGGGATGCCGTGTGCAAATACCAGGTATTTTTTGGTTCTCCTTAAACATCCATAAATTAATCCTAAACTTGTGTCTTTCTCCCTTCCCTAAACTCCTGCCCTTGAAACCTATTTGAAAACGATGAATAGAGTTGTTAAATATGTAAAAATAGGGACATGAAAACAGAAGGATAACTGGATAGGGGCTCCCATGGGGCTCTTTTTCTTTATCCTGGGTTTCTTTCTGTGAACTTGTATTTCTGAGCAGCCCTATGGGCAGAATACTGGCTGGCTGGACCCTGCTGCTCTGTGAGTTGACAGAGTGGGAGGTAAGTGGCAGTAACTAATGGCAATTAGCAGAGGTCTGGACAGCTACGTGTCCCTGAAGGCATGAGCTCTTCTGGGGGTTGTGTCTTCACTGAGCGGAGCTGTTTGTCACCCTACACGTCACCCTACAGAATATGACAATTTGCATCCCTCCACCGAGGCTTTGCTGTCAAATTTGCTCAGCTGTCTTGCAAGGAGGGAAAAAAAAAAAAAGAAAGAAAAAAGAGGGTTTATTTAATTTTTGCTCCCCAAATCTGTTGAAATAGTAATGATTACCTTCTGGGAATGACCCATCAGCTGCTATCAGTAATAACTTGTTTAATGCTTATGTAGCACTTGACGTTTTTATGACTGATGTGCCAGAAAGAAAACAAAAAGAGATGGGTTTGTTTTTAAATGGCAAAGGATAGTTTTTGTCTTTTCGTTGCAGCTCTCAGGTAACAGTAAGAAAATTGTCCCTCGGCCCCCAAACCTGAAAGCTGCCTCTGACCAAAACGTGATGAGAGGGTGAGAGGTTGAATACGCAGCTTCGAGACCCGTTTGATGAATTGCAGGAGGGTTTAATAAATCCCATTTCCCACGCATCCTTGACGGCCTCTCCCGCCTCCATCGCTGTTGGGATGTTCCGCATCGTTCCCGCAGCCCCGACCGCTTCAAGCGGCGGCTGCGTGAAAAAGAGGAGCGGGAACGCCGCGTCCCCCGGGCCCCCGCATTCCCCCGTCCCGACTTCGCTCTCGGGCACGATCCAGCCCCGCAAGAT